>CM031234.1:546425101-547124614 GCA_018340775.1 Taxus wallichiana var. yunnanensis
TTGAGAGCAAGTGGATTGCTGCCAAAGTGAAGTTGACATAGGGGTTGGGCAATTTTGCCATTATGATTGGCCTAAGAACCTTGTTGATTGAATGAACAACCTACCAGGAGGAGGTTTTGAAAAGGTTTTGTTTGGTGGAGAGGGAGACCTCTGGGATTTTCTCCCCTTCTCCATCCTGCATTTAGAGACAAGTGCGGATATAAACAAATACTCCCTCCTCTCTAGTTCTCGACCTTGTTTGCCATTCTTCTCATGAAATTGAAAAGATTAGACTATTGAAATCATTGGATTTTTATCCTTTGGAGTCGCTTAGATGTGTAATTTCAGATCTTCTGAAAATATTAAAACTTACAGCAAGTGCACATCAATCTTGCTACAATAAATATGGAGAGCTCTTTGTCTCACTAGGCATGGAAAACTCGTTAGTGCATTATCACAAGCACTCTTGAGACACTTGCAAGAACTAGATTATTTGAGACTCTGCTTAGTGTGATTGCACAACATGGAGCATCTCTCAAAGTGTGGGACTTTGAAATCAAGAGAGCTCTCTAGATGAAGGTCGGTTCCTATTCCTCTATTCAGATGCACACAAATAAATTTGCAGAGGATCTACTCTAAAACCTACTCTATCTTACCAAGGAGACAGGGTTGAGAAGATACAAGAAAATAAATTTAAGTTAACGAGGTGATGCACCAAAGGAATGTTAGACACTTGAGAAATGCAATACAACTACCATGCACAAATAACCGAACTATAATGAGAGATCAGAAGACAACAATGAACACATGAAAGGGTTGAGAATCATCCACAGACATATATTATTTCTCCAGAGTTGATACAGTACACTACAGTAGCCAAGAGGCAAAAAAATTGTATTACAACTCAAATGGGAGGTTCGAAAGCTCCAAAAATTCTCTTGTAGACAAGGGAAGAATGGAGGGTGAAAAACACAACTGTCCAACCTTTTACAATGAATCCAACTTCTTCTTTTTTGTAGATACAATGAAGAGAGAAGAAGAAAAGAGGTGGGAAAATTGATTTTGGAGCTCAGCTACCAGCCATCAATTCCCTTACAAATCTGCAATAATCATTGAGTCCTCCACTCATATCTTCTTGGCGTACAGAAGAAGGAAGAACAGCATATCAAATCAAATCTGATTTGATTGTTGGAGCAATCGGATCACATGTTAATGGTATGAATATGTTTTCCCATTTTTCACCCACCTAACCTTGTCAAAATTAAAGTTTCATGTTTCCATGGAGTAGGAGAAGTTGAGACCTTTCTAATGGTGCCAAATTTGTTGAATTTCGGGCACTAAATTGAAAGATGTGTCCATTTGAATGTTTGAGTCGAGTCCGTACAAAAATGGAAAACCAGCTAGCATGTAATGGGTCTCAGGCCTTAAAATTAATCTCTTTGCACCTTTTGGCACAAAAATACAAAAATGCAAAACACCCTGCAGCCCCGCAATTCACCTTTTTCCCAAAAACCATTTTCAGGTCCATTGGTCCACATTTTCCATTTGGGTGAAAAGTCCTCCTGTGCCCGTTGGCCTCGCATGTAATTTAGGCCCAAAACATGGCTCCTCTAGAGGTTGGTGGAGGTGCGGCTCATTTTTATACTTTATGCCTTTTGGAAACAAAGCCAAAAATTTAAAATTACCTCTAGCGACCCGCCTTCCCGCTTTGACTTGGAACATGGCCACGTGTAGAGATGGTGCATTTGGGGACCGCTTTTGGATTTTTCTTTTGAAGTTATGCTAAAGTGACGCTGGCACCTTCCTCTCGCAACTTTTATCTGCTCTTTCTGCTTTGCCAAGTCCTTTTATTTGGTGGGGCCATATATCTGACCCGGGACACATGGAGACTTGGGGCTTGTCCGAGAGACCCACTTTTAGATTTACTCCGTGAAGATGTTCTCGGTTGACATGTGGCTCCTTCTCGCGAGTCTACAATACTTAGCCAATTCAGCCGATGCCTTTCTCGAACCCTAGACATGTGGAAGCCTCGCACTCATTTGAGTCTCTGCTTTGGGCCACACCTTTGAATGTGCACCATTGAGACACTTGGCACCTTCTGCCGACACTCTTATACTTAACTGATTTGGGCCCACTACTTTTTTACTTTTGTTGACCCTAACCACATGGAGAGATGGTGCTATTTTGATTCTCCACCTTGGGCTCTCGCTTTGAAGCAACGCTGTTGACACATGGTTCTTTCCACTTGTTTGGACTTTTCAACGGCTAGCTCTATCACTTTTCAAGCATAAGAAACGTGAAGCTCCATGCTTATTTAAGCACTAATTTTGGGTTTAACCTTTGGAGAAGCATCAATGAGGCACATGGAATCTTCTCATTGATTCTTCCATACTTAGTCAATTTGGGCTCATTTTGAATCATTTGTAAAGCTCAAAGACTTTGAGCCTTTCTCCATTTCTCTCCTTTGAGCCTCTTGGGTTTTTGTGACATTGTTTGGCCCTTCCCCAACCCTGCTACTCCATTGTAGATCTTTCCTCCAACCAAACTTTCTAATTTGAAATGTAGGCTCGTTCGACGGAAATGTCCTTGGATTTCTTTTCTCGTCCAAGGTCATGTTTGATCAATTTTGTCTAGGGGGAAAATTTGAGATAACAATGTTTACGTGATCACCATTATTATCAGGAAAACAATCTAGATGGGGACATAGATTGATAGAAAATTGAAAGCGTTCAAATGAAATAAAAACCATAGCTGAAAAGGGATTAAATTTTCTTCGGTTGGGGCCCAATAGATTCCTTATTTTCTTTAAGAATAAGGCAATGTGACAAAATGATCTCAAGAAAACAAAGATGCAGAGCTAGGCTGAGATCACATTTTCGTAGGGAAAAGCAAGGCTGGAATGACGTGAAAAAGACAGGAACTAGTATTCACAAGGAGGTTTGAAAAAATGACCGTAAGGAATGGGTACATGAGAGTTGGGCCACAAATCACGTTTTCATAGGGTAAAGCAGGGTTGGAGTAACGTGAAAAGATAGGAACTAGTATTCATAAGGTAGTTTGAAAAAATGACTAGAAGTAATCGGTAAGCAGTAGCTAGACCACATATTGTGTTTTCATAGGGAAAATTAGGTTAGACTAACATGAAAAAGATAGAAACTAGTATTCACAAGGTGGTTTGAAAAAATGACCAAAAGGAATCGGTAAGCAAAGCTTTGCGATTACGAAGCTCATTTTTGTAGGGCAAAGTAGGGATGGACTAAGGTTAAAAAGATAGGATTCAATAAGATAGGATGAATATATAAGATTACAATAAAAGGTACACATTTAGTATAGTATATGTTTTTGATAAATACCTTATTTAGATCTGATATTTTTTCGTGCTTAGAGATGTCGTTCAAACCATCAACTGCTGCATCAAGCTAACTATTTGCACTATTTTTCCGCAACCCCTTTTGCTTCCCTAGTGTGTGAGCACCCTTTTTGTTACTGCTTGATTGTTCCCTTTTTGTTAATCCACAAATGAGATTATAATTACTACCTGATTTTTCCTTGCCAAAACGACCGGGATTCTTGCATTTGGCCCTACAACTGTGGTTTGCTTGTGTAGACACCTATAATTTATCCTAACAATTTAAAACACTTAAATTGTGATAATTAATCCTTTTCCTGCAAATTGATGATGATCGTCAATAATTCTCATCTTCTCTTCTATCATCATAAATTAATTACAATAAGTAATTAATTAAGTCTTATATTCATCAAATCCCCTCTAATTAATGACCTTTCGTTAATTAATCCTTTTATCTATCTAGACTAATTAATTATCTTCCTTTCATTAAATGAATAAATCATTATTTAATTGATTTAATCCTCTTCTATAGTCTAAATCATGCTAATTTTCCTCTAAAAGCTTTTATAAGCTTGTAGAGATCTATTAATTAGTTATCTTGATCAATTAATAAACCCCATTTATCCACATGAGTCACTAAAGGACAAGCTAAACTCTCCTAAAGTTAACTCAACCCTATCTAAACCCCCCTTCTCCACAACTAACTCAACATCTCTATTATCCCACATGCAAAGGGATGTAGAGATCCCTTTATCCATTGGGCTATATAAAGAGCCCTCCTCCTACCTTTACACTTACATCTATTCCTTGAGAAACAAAAGTGAAAGCATATAATAAATACACTATAGCCATTTTTTAATCTTGGAGCATTCTTCATTAGAGAGGCAAGCTACTTTCATTTCTTATATTCATCCATCCAAGTTTTGAATTCATATGGAGATATGTCAAATGCTCTTGTATTCATGGATTAACAAGACTCCATTCTTGAAAACCTTGGGATTCAAAAATATAATCAAACTTTTGATTGCTAGGGATCTAAGTAGGTTCATTTCATTTTTAGAATTCAATAGAGATAGAAATTAATGGATTAACATGTTAGTTTGAATATTTGTTCATGTTCGAATGCAAGGATGTTAGTAGATTAGTTTTTTTTAAGCTCTAAGTGTAGATACCAAAATCATGTTGTAATCACCTTGGTCCCCTACCATGGCCCTATAATCACCTCCTACACCCCATACAGCTTTCATTTAATTACTTTAATTAAATTAATACCATTTACCTCCATACACATTAATTTAATTATTTTAATTAAGTTAATGACCTTTCACCCACACACATATTAACTTAATTATTTACATTAAATTAATTCACCACCCTCACACACCTATTTAATAAAATTTCCTTTATTAAATACACTTCACCGAACCACCCCCATCATTTGACCCATTAACCTAAACCCTAAACCAATGCCCAAAACAAACCTAACATTAGACCCATCCCCTCACTTCATATTAAAAGCCTCCTAAAGTCGGTATTTCACCCCTAGGAAAAGAAGATATCCTTATCAAATGGCGGAATAACTTCCTAGGCCAATTTTGAAAAAAGCTGAGATATCTCACCCAAACCAACATCAGTTAACCATAAACCGATGCCGGTTCACCTAAACCGACGCCGGTTATGCCGGGATGGACCAAATGCCTATTTAAACCCATTTACAACTTTATAAGATAGGTTGTTGGTTGTTGTTGGTCGTTCATGGTTGAACCTTCGCATTAGATTTCCTTAGTGAGAATCCGATTTTTTAGATGCGGCAACAAAGCAAGAATTAATTTGTGATCAGGCCAAGATAACCACATTCACCGGGACAACAAAGTGAAGCTTCTTCACTGCTTTCAGCCACCATCCTTACTCAAACCTCAGTAATACCTTGCCCAACCATCTACTTGACTACCTCACCAACCCCATACCTTCACAACATACCTATACCTCATCTCGTGATCACCCAACACCTTCTACTAACTCCATACTTCCTAAAAACCTTTTAAACCCGAACTATGTGATTTTACCAGCTTTGACCTAACCATCGTTGGTTCTCCCTAACCATTTCCTGGTTATACTCCAACCGCCACGGTTCCATAAAACTGTGGTCGGTCTTTGTGTAGCCCGATCTCTGCCAAAAAAAGGACCTGTTTTTGATCTATACCTACTCAACACCTATCTGACCTTCAGATCTATATCTAACCTAGCATGTTAGCTCAGATTCACCTATACCCAACCTACTTGACCTCTGGATCTCCTTATAGCCTAGCCTATTAGATTATATCTAGCCTATTGCATTTGTATGAGATGCCTAAATCATATTAAACTACAATAGGACAATATTTAATTTATTTTCAGAATTGAATTGTTTTTAACAATGGACTGAGAACCATCTAGGAAGTATCACACTTCTAGGATCTAGCACATGCTAGGCAGTCCACTGCATATATTGTTTAACTCTCTTTGGTGGTCTTGCTTTGATTCTTACACATGTAGTTCCTCCTAGTCAAAAGGAAGGTCTCACAATCACTTCAATTCATGATTCAGATACGCGCGCATACAACCTACAACCATCGCAAAACTAGGTATTCCTCTTACCACCTTTACCTTATCTGTTTAAGTCAAGTACTTCATGGAAAAACTAAGAAATCAGGTGAAAATTTTTGGCATGCATGGTGGGACCCATTCAAGGTTCCTTGGATCTTTCTTCATTCCTAGGTGAAAAATTATGTGTTTTTTTCCCTTCTAATAGCATTCACATTAATACCTTCTCCTTAGTAACATTATCTTCTTTTTATTTGCTCCGAAAGACAAATTTCTTTTGGTGTATTAAAAAGAACCTTCTTATTCTTGTTTTCTACATTTTAGTGAAAGAGCATCCCTCTTCTTGTTCATCTATTGTTGTCATCGAATATCATACTTTTGATTTGGGTTTAAAACAAGTGCATTGCATTTTGATTTAACTCATTAGCTCACATTAATTGAGGGCAATCTATATGTTGGAAGTCATGACCAACTGATGGTTGACAAACGAATTGTAGAAAAGCACTTCTATCCTTTTCTCTTTCTCCGATTCTTACCAAACCACACAAAAATTCAAAATACACACATTCTTAAACAACATCCTACATGGAAGAAGCTGTATGTGATCACACAATCACGGATAAAGGGGCACCGAGCTTCGCTGCTCTATCAAGTCATACTTCGTGAGTGAAGCCCGTCCCCACCATAACATTCTAACAAGAGCAAATTTTGAAAATTTTGAGTCTAAGTGCTTTTCTCTCGAGGTACCTAAGTCATAAAATTGAAGAAATCCAAGTATTGGGCCTTTCTCGCATGTATTTCGGGCCTGCTTTGACATTTTTGTCCCGACTCGTCCCAAGTTCCAAAGTGCAAGTTGTTCCCGATCGCCGAAATCCCCGAAATTGTCCTATCTTCGCCCGCTCAAGTTTTTGTTCCAAGTGTCCCAAACTTTTGTGCAAGTCATTCCAATTTCTACCGAACCACCCGAACCACGTGACTTCGCACCTTTTTGTCCCAAATATCCCAAAGTCAAAAGTACGAGCTTTCTTTTTCTACTCGAAGCTTCCTAGTCACAGACTTCAAAATTCTTTGTCCCAAACCGAAAAAATGCGCCCGCTTCATTTTCGGCCGAGCTTGGCCAAACCTGCAGACTCGAACTTTCTCGTCCCAAAAGTCCCAAGTCCAAACGGGCCCATTGCTCCAATTTCTTCGGGCCGAAATGTCCGAACCGCGTACTCTCGCGCATTTTCGTCCCAATTGTTCCAAAAGCTTTTGTGCATTCTCTCTCCATTTCGCCCGAGCCACGTGTTTCGCGATTCGCGCTCACATGTCCCAAGCGTGCCTAGTGTCATCCATACTTAGACGCTTTTCAAATTGGTGGTCACAGTAATTAAATGCGCATCAATTCACTCCGCTCCCAAACGGCTATATAATGAACATTTCCCTTCGCATTTTCTCACATCTTCCTTGTTATCCTTTGCTCAAACCTCGCGCTTACAAACTTCGCACGACGTCTCTCGCTTCTCAGTAATTCCATTCCAAGTCTAGTTTCGCAACCTTGTTCCCCGAAACTATCGATATGAAGATCAAATTTCAAGGACAAGAACAGATTTCTCCACTCGAGTCTCATTGTAAGCAACATCGAGATAATGCGAGGCCCGACATCTCGATTTCAGCGATTTTTGGGCAAGGATGGAAGATGCAAATCCTCACCGATGGCTCGCATAATTCATGACAAAGGTTTGGCGTACGCTGAGGATTCCCACTTTCAAGACATAAGCAGCCGACATACAAGAGCCAGCATGCGGAGCTCACTTCGACCCCGCCTCAAGTGAATTGACAAACGTACATGGGGAGCTCATCGCCAGCTAGACGCCGCGCCATCACCGCGCTCCGAGGATCCTGAATTGACAATGCCATAGTTGTTTCCCAAGCCCAAGCGCAAGCCATGTTCGATCAAGACAGTGACAAGTACAGAGCACGAGTGGCGAAGTCCTGGCTAAAAACCCTAAGAAGGAGCTTCCCTCACCAAAACCCTCATCCGAGCAGACTTCAACGAAGAACTGCCAGATTTCATAATACTGCTGGCTCGGGTCATGGGTTTGCCTTCCACCAGCGAGTTCCATTTCTGGATGTGCCCGCCATCGCATGGTGTGCGAGGGTACACAAAATATCAATCGGCCGAGATCATCGCATGAATCGACGAGCAGCTATCCAACGTGCTGCAAACAAAGAAGTTTTTCATGACTTCATATCTGATGTATACTCTAGCAGCATCAAGGCAATGGTTTGGATTCTCATATATAGACGCCCACAAAGGCAACCCAAAGTTGTATGCCTATTGCCCGCAGCTTTACCTTGATACCAAAGAACCGCAATTTGTAAGGGTTAATGATGCTTTCACTATGTACGTGGTCCGATTGCCGAGGGT
Source organism: Taxus wallichiana var. yunnanensis (assembly GCA_018340775.1). Taxonomy (NCBI): domain Eukaryota; kingdom Viridiplantae; phylum Streptophyta; class Pinopsida; order Cupressales; family Taxaceae; genus Taxus; species Taxus wallichiana. The sequence goes on from CM031234.1 coordinate 546,433,423, forward strand.
GACACCGCCAGAGGTTTTCGATGAAGCCATGAACTTGATATCACGGTATGATGGGGCCTACTTCATCCAATTCGTGAAGTTCTCATACATCAAAGCTTGCACGGTTATGAGAGTACTCCTCTGCGGCTTCCCATGTTCTGCAATGACAAGATGGCCTTGATCGAAATATGCAGTCAACTGGACAAGTTGCACAGAACTTGCAGAGACAAGAAGATTTCTGGCTTGCACTTTCCCATCTCTCTGGGAAATTACACATGTAAAACAGCCCTCGATGCCTGTAATATAGAAAGAACTTTGTCCCTATCACTGCTTCATTTCTTCAAGCCAAGAACCTCGCTTTGACTTGAAGAAGTTTATCAATGTAATATCAAGATAGCCTATCACCATGTGGCAGATGCGTAAGACTACTGGCCGATCAGCAAACGACTTTGAGGCCGTAAGAAGGCATTATGGCAGGTTCTCCTTACACCGATTCAAGAACTCGGGTCTCACTCAAGTTCCCGAAGGCCTCAAGATGATAATTTCGAGCTATACTCATATGAGTATGAAAATGTGATCAAGCACACCCCCTCGAGGACTCGGATTGGAACAAAAAAGAGAGGATGATTTGGCTGAAATCTTGCTCCATTCTTAGTCGACTAAGGTTTGGTTCAATAAGAAGGTCCGAGAATTCAGAGGCACTCGGGAGAATCCTCCTCCAAGGATGAATCGACACCAATAAGAGAAGCACCAGTCCAAGGTCCGAAACACCAAAGAAAACCCTCCCGCCTCAAAGCAGCTCAGGACTCGTGGAATCTACTCCTTCTCCATCCACTCAGGTATATAAGAAGAAGCTCAAGGAAGTAAAGAAGGAACCGGTGGAAAGAGATCCTCAGGAGAAACAGTGCACTGCCTATCGGACCAGAGAACATCATCATCCTCAGTGAAAGTGAAGAAAGTGAGAGGCCAACTCCTACAAATGTTCCTGAGGACCCAACAGATAAAGACAAGGAGGTCCAGAGCACTGAACTTCCAGGTGCTATTGATTCTTCTACTGCCATTGTCTCCAGTGCTCCTTCCACATCCCAGCTTGAGTCAACAGCTGCACAGAACCTGAGTGTCATGAGCTCCCTGTCTCTTGGTCCCCTTGCTTCTCCCCGCAGATTCTTCTTCCTCTTTTGCATGGGTGCAACCCTTGTCGACAAAAGGAAGAGAAAACCATCCTCCCAAAACTTGGGACCAAATTTTGATGCTGTTGCAGCCATGTTGGGCACCACGCCTTCCCGTGCCAAGAAAGCAAGAACCACCTCCAGAATAGTATCTGATACTCGAGGTCAGCAATTCCTGGAGATTGCCAAGCCTGCAATGGACAAATCAGAACAGGACTTGCAAGTATCTGACTTGGAGCTACTGAGAATCCCAATGGGAGAATCTACCCTTGAAGGCGAGATCCATAACCTCCAGAAATAAATACAAGAGTTATTGGGAGAGTGGAAAAGGGACAAAGAAACTATCGAACACCGGAAGAGCAAGCCCGAGTTCTTACAGTTTCATCAAGTCTCTTCTATCTAAGGACAAAGTTTTGATCCCACCCTTTGACTCGCTTCTACCTCCTCCCGTAATACTAAGCCAAGATGAAGTGCAAAGTATAAAAGATATGCACAAGTATTCTCGTCTATGGTAGAGCTATCGGGCCATGGTGGATGACATGCTTGTTGCCGGGCTAAACTTCATCGACGAAGCTTTTAAGCTACATGGAAAGGTAGACAATTTGCAATGTAAGCTATCCTCTACCATCGAGGTTATGGATAAGGAGCTTAAACTCGGGGCAACAGATTGTGAGACCTTCGCCTCGGGACAGACATGATGAGAACATCTTACTCGGCAAATAAGATTTTCGATGATGCCAAAGATAATCTATCAAAATCCCGGGTCTACAGCCAGAGAGTGGAAAATCGTAGTCCCGAAGAAGTCAGAGGAGAAATGAAGAATAGCCGCAAAAGGGAGAAGCTTTCAAGACGCTAAGAAATGCTGCTTTCAAAGATATGCATTGTCATCTTCAGATGAAAACTCGCGTTCCTTGTCCTCGCAAGAAATCAAAGCTCGGCCAGTAGCTTTTGTCAAAGATAATCTTTTCAAGGAAGACTCCATCTCTAAGGACAAGATAAAGGAAATTTGTTCCTTCACCGCTATCAAGAAGCAAAACAAAGACTATCATACTCACGCCGAGTTTGATAAAGAGATGGAGAAATGCCTGGGATTTTGGACTCACCACAACTAACACATCAGTCCCTCGTGGCGTAGATATAGCCGAGTCATCAAGAAGTTCAGCAATGGATTCTCAAGACAAGGGGGTCCCTCCCAAGAGCTCGCCACCTGTCTCCTTCTCCTTCCTTTCCTCTTCTTTCCTTTCTTTTCGTATTCTTTGTAATTAGTTAAGGTATTGCAATCAAGTGGTACTTAACTATTCTTAGTTAAAAGAAACGGTTACGAAAGAGTAACCGACTTGAAGCTATATAATGGCCTTTCCACGCCATTTTGAGGAAGGAGGAAGAACTTGGATATTTGCTGAAAGTGTAAATAGATCTTAAAAGAAATCAATACAAAAAGGGCTTTCCGTTCTTTGTCTATCTGATTCTTGTTGTCTCTGTGTTTTCCTTTAATATTGTGAAGATCATTTTGTTCTTAACTCGTTTGGTCTCTCTGATTGCATACTGTCCAGTTTTGCAAATACAACGATCTTGTACAACCAAGAAGGAACTTTGTGTCCTTGACTAATAAATCCGAAGAAGGTTATTTATGGAACTTTGTGTCTTTAAATTTAATCTCATTCAAATGATCTTGTCTTAAATCTTTTGAAGCTTCGCATACACGAAGAATTATTCTGCTATCTATAATTCTGAATGTTGCTGTTCTGCTCATCTTCTTATTCTTTTTCCTCGCCCCTCAGAATCGATGATCCCGTGAAAGCACTTTCGTAATATCCAAGTTTAACCATAAAATAATGTTCTCGTATATTTGTAAATAAGTTCGCTTCGTAATAAGGGAACCTCTCCCATTAAAGAGGAGGGACTTTTCGTCCCCGTCTGCTTCTCTAAAAGTCCTATTTGACGACCAACAATTTTTGGCGACTACTGGGAAAATCGCATTCCAAGATTATAATTTTTCGATCATCCTTTGATCCGCGACTCCGCTTTTCACTCGAGGGAGAAGGGCCCTCGCATCAAGATCCTCGGGCCAGCTTTTGAACAACAGGTTTTCCTTTCCTTCATATAGAAGAACTCGCTCGACGAGCACTCCACCTGCTCGAGATAAAAGTCCTACGCAAACCCAACCTCTAATCCTAGCTCGATCCTCGCTGGTGTTAAAGTTCCCCTCCAAGCCGTATTTCCAAGAATGGCGGCACAAGTACCATGGGGTCAACGTGTCGGGCCCCGCCCTCACTCAACCTTTCGCATGAGTTACCTAGAGGTAACCGAAAGAACTTCCCAAATTTAGAGGAGATGGCAAAGTACACCCCGATGAACATATTGCAGCCTTCATAGTTGCGTGTGGAGTCTTGGGGTCAACATGAAGACGCCTCAAGCAAGACTGCTCATCGAGACGCACAGACAATGCCGCTGATCGTTCTATCACCTTCCTACCGGTGCCATCATCGACCGGAATACCATGAGAACTCGGCCAAAGCCGCTTTGCCGGCAGAAGATGTGCATGCACCGCTTGCCCGCATTTCTCAAATAAAGAAAGATCCATCGAACCCATGAGAGAATTTGTGGCACGATTCAACAGATCGATCAACAAAATTCCCGTAATACTCGACTGTTGATCAAATTCAAAATGTTTCTTTCTAAATGCTCAAACGCCTAAAGTCGCTTATGCTCGAGAAGAGCTAATCTTGGAACGCAATTCGATCAAGAATCTGTCATTAGTGTCGAGGACGACCTGATCATGTCGTGAAGTTGAAGAGAGATCCTCCCAAATCTAAATCTGCTGCTTCTTCCCCTTCCACCTCTGGACCCAATACTGATCCATTAGTCCAGAAACTTGCAAATGATCTCGTCGCTATAAAGAAACAACTAGCTCAGCATGCCCCGTATGCCGATGTTCCAAGAAGAAATTTTCAGCCTAGAAATCGGTTGCCTTCGCTCCTCACACAAGACTAGCACTTGAAGGACCTCCCCGCCAAAGTTCCCGTGAATGCAACTCTCGTGAAGTTGAAGAGCCGATGATGACGTGGACGATGAAGCTCGTGAGGAGTTCCCGAGGAATTTGATGATGAGGCGTAAGAACCCGAGGATCTCGAGTTAATTTCTTTACCACCAAGGCATTGATGATGGAGATAACTATGATGAAGTGGTAGCAGATATGAACAAAGTGAATCTTTTGCTGTCATGACTCGAGAATGACAGGCGTAGGAGAAAGTAACGCAACCCCATGAAGAAATCTAAGGAACAAATGTACCCGCAACTATTCCTCGTAATCGCCGTAAGAGGATCTCCTATCCCTACCTCATCCGCACCAAAGGTAAGTACTCGCCAACACTCGCGCCCCCAAAGTTTCTTCTTCTTCCTTTTCTCCTAAAGTTGATAAGCCTAGAATCCCAAATGATGATGGCCCATCCACCTCTCGGATCCTTTGATATTGTTGATCATCTTAAAAGGACTAAGGTTCAAATTTCGAGGTCAATACTACCAAACCCATCCTAAAGCTTTTGCCAAGATGATCCAATTTGTTAATTCCCATTCCAAGACCACCTCTAAAGGCCTTTTTCCCACACCTCCTTCTATACCACACCTAGTCTCGTAGCCGCCACCACTCGCTCGGAGACAAAATCAAGCCTTTTTATGTTACACTCCTTATAGCCGGCCACAGGCTCAAGAATCGTGTCATAGATTCCGAGCCTCGATAATGTGATGCCCGCTAAAGTAGCTCATGCTTTAGGCTTGACTCCTTACTCGCACTTATGGATCTTGCTACTCCATGGAAAGTAAGGAAGTACCTTTGGTGGGAAGGATTAAAGATGCACAAGTGGCTTTTGCTGCTTTACTCAAAGAAAGTCTTGCTACCATACTAGTAGCCGACATTCCTCCTTCCTATGGAATGTTGCTAAGGTAAACTTCGTAAAGATGTGGGTGGAGAGATTCAAATGGATTGGTCACACGCTCTCATACCACAATGGACAAATGAAGAAGCTACTACTCGAGAAGCAACCCGAGTACATTGTGCGTAAGACATGATGATCCCAAGGCACAAATACTTCTATGAGGACAGGGGCCATGGTAATTACATGATTTTGTCCCCTCGATGAAATCCGACCTCGCAAAATATCACCTAAAGATCCCAATGGTGTCTGGATTTTAGAATTCGATGGCAAATTGTTCCTCGGCTCTCGAGCCGGTGTTCTCGCTAATATCACTCAAGGCTGCCTCGCACTCCTTTTCATTTAAATTGCAGTTCGAGAACACTAACAACACAAAGAGAGAGTATGAGGCTCTCATCCTTGACCGCAAGTGGCCAAAGAACGAGGTGTTAAAAATCTTTTGCTCGTGGTGATGCAGAGCTGATTGTGAAGCAAGTCAAGCCTGCTTCGTAAAGAACGGAGGTCAAGCATTATCGGAATCAGGTTTGGGATTCAATTGAATTCCGATGCCTTCTCCATCAAGCAATTCCCGAGAAAAGAACAACAGAGCTGATTCACCGGCCGCCTCAGTGGTCATCAAGTGATTCCTCATCCCGAATTTTCTCAGGATAAGTTCACTATTGAGATGGTCCACCGACCTAGTGTCCCTGACAATACTAATAACTGGCAAGTCTTCAACGACGACCAGCATTTGCTTTCCTTCCTGGAGCTCAAGGGCAATTTTGAACAACTGTATTTCGAAGGAAGTGACAACCTGCCTCGTGAGAGCGTGTCTTCTGACTAAGCCGTCACCCAAGGAGAAGAAACTGATCAGGAAGGGTGCATTAAGCTCAAAGGAAATAAGATTCCCAAAGGTTTGGTGAGTTTGGAGGAGTTGTTTGATAAACATGACAGATACGTGAGATCTAAAGTTCCACTGGACCTCAGCAATCAGCTGAGTATGATAAGATTGATATTGGGAGTTCTGATGGCCCGAAGCTGGTAAATATCGGGAAGTGTTGCACATCAGATGAAAGGAGAAGAGCAATTGACCTTCTAAGGAAATATAAGGATGTGCTTGCTTATTCTTATGAAGATCTAAAAGCCTTCAAGCCAAAAGAAATGCAACACTCTATCCCTCTCAAGCCGTGAATCAAGCCTTTCAAGGTAGGCAAGACAACCCAAAGATAGCTGACACCATATTTCAGGAGATTCAGAAACTGCTGAAGGCTAAGATCATCTTTCCCATTCACCATTCGACTTGGATTGCAAACATTGTACCAAGTAGGAAGAAGAATGGTGAGATCCGCATCTCGTGTTGATTTCAGAACCCGAATCAGGCCTCTCTGAAAGATAACTACCCTCTGCCTATGATGGATCAGATTTTGCAAGCGGTAATAGGCTCTGAGATGTTATCTATGCTTGATGGTTTTTCTGGATACAATCAGGTAGAGGTTGATATCACGATCAACATAAGACAGCCTTCACAACTCCTTGGGGTACCTTCGCCTACAAGAGAATGCCTTTTGGGCTGATTAATGCCGGTGCCACTTTCCAGAGAGCTATGGATCTGGCTTTTGGGAGCTTGAAAGGGAAATGTATTGTCATATACCTTGATGACCTGACAGTGTTTTCAAAGACAAGAGCAGATCATTTCGATCACCTGGAAACAGTTCTGCAGAGATGTAGAGAGCATGGAATCTCCCTGAATCCTAAAAAATCTGTCTTCTGTGTTACAGAGGGAAAGCTATTAGGACACATTGTCTCAAAGGATGGCATCAAGATTGATCCTGAACGAGTTCAAGCCATCCAACAGATTCCTCTCCCTACTAGTAAAAAGGGCGTGCATTCCTTTTTCGGTAAGATCAATTTTCTAAGAAGATTCATCCCTGATTTTGCTGAATTAACTTTGAATATTTCTCAGATGATGAAAGGAAAGCAAGCATTTGGTTGGTCTTCTGAAGGAAAGGAATCCTTTGAGGGTATCAAGAAAGCTATTGCTAAAACTCCAGTTTTGGCCTGCCCTGATTTCAGCAAGGATTTCATTATCTATTGCTACGCTACAGATAGTACTCTGGCTGCTGTCTTAACCCAGGAAGATTCTGATAAACATGAGCTACCAATTGCCTTCATGAGCTATATCCTGAAGAACCATGAGCTAAAGTACACCATGATGGAGAAGCATGCCTTTGCAGTAGTCAAAGCTGTCAAGCAGTTCCGTTTCTATATCCTCAACTCTCACTCTACGGTGCTGGTCCCAGATACGACTGTAAAGTCAATTCTCACGCAACAAGAATTTGGATCCAAGAGGGGAAACTGGGTGGCTAAGGTCCAGGAGTATGACCTTGATATCAAGCCAACCAAGCTGGTTCGGGGAAAAGGTCTTTGCGAGCTCATTGCTGAAGGAGCCCAACATGAGTTATTGGAGAAGAAAGCTGACCTTCCTACTGTTCTGTTCCTGAGTTCAGTTGATGAATGGTATGCTGACATCGCCCATTTTCTCACCTACGGGGAATGCCCCTCTCATTTAACTGCTAAAGAAAAGAGGACTGTTAAATTGAGATCAGCACAATATGTATTGTGGGAAAATGCCTTGTTCAAGCGTGGTTTGGACGGGAGATTTCTGAAGTGTGTAGACAAGGAACAACAGAGAAAGTTGCTCTCAGCTTTTCATGATCAGGCATGTGGAGGGCACTATTCATCTACAGTCACAGCTCATAAGATACTCCGTGGAGGGTATTACTGGCCTTCCTTGTTCAAAGATGCATCCAAGTGGGTGGATAAATGTGAGGCCTGCCAGACTTTCGTGGGAAGACCTAAATTGGCTTCTTTGCCTCTCAAGCCGCTTTTGATTGAGGAACCATTTCAACAATGGGGTCTGACTTCGTGGTGCACTCAACCCTCGCTTTCTAGCGCTGACACACTCATGTGCTAATCAAGCATCGACTACTTCACCAAATGGGTGGAAGCTATTCCAGTCAAGAGCACCACTTCTGAAGTAGTATGCAACTTCATCAAAGAGAACATCTTGGTTAGGTATGGTGTACCTAACAAGATTGTAACAGATAATGCCTCAAACTTCTCCTCAACTGAGATAATGGATTTCTGCTACGGGTATGGCATCTCTCTGGCTCATTCTTCAGATTATTATCCCCGGGGAAATGGACAAGCAGAATCTACCAACAAGAATCTGGTGACTATCATAAGGAAGTTGGTCAACGAATCTCAAATAAACGGCATAAGAAGCTTTATGATGCTCTTTTCGGCAGACAGATCACACCTAAAAGAGCCATTGAATGTCCCCTTCAAGTAGTGTATGGAGTAGAGGCTCAATCACCAAAGGATGTTGGAACTACCACCTGCACCCGATGAAGGCCATCAGACACTAGTTTCAAGATGCTCGACAAAAGGATCATGTACTCGCACAAACCGAACGAGGATAGATTGGAGGTTGCTTGACGTAATATCTCGCCACCAAAGAAGGTGAAGATTCTGCTTTGATAAGAAAGCTAGGAGCAGAGAGTTCCAAGTTGGTGATACCGTGTCACAGTGGGACAAAAGACATGAACCTCGTGGTAGCCATGGAAAATTTGATTCTCTCGTGGCTTGACCTTTCAAGATAAGACACTTTGCTGGTAAGAACTCTTTCTATCTTGATTACATGGATGGTTCCCCTCCCACTTCCTTATAGTGGGTAGATTTGAAGTTGTTCAAGTCCTAGGTGACTAGGAGTTCCTTTGTATATTATGTACAAGTGTTTCTACTTTTCTACTTTTGGTGTGTTTCCTCTTCGTTGTTGTGTGTGTTGCCTTGTATTGGTTTGTCCTCGACTCCTTTTGCCCAATGGATAAGGCACCGGTCTCGCTACACCAAGTTTTTGTCTAAGTTCTCGCCTTGTTTCATTCAAAGGAATTTATGTCAAGTCATCCCTGCATGAGCTAGTTGTTGTCTACTCAAAATTCCCCTCTCTAACAAGAGCAAATTTTGAAAATTTTGAGTCTAAGTGCTTTTCTCTGAGGTACCTAAGTCATAAAATTGAAGAAATCCAAGTATTGGGCCTTTCTCGCATGTATTTCGGGCCTGTCGGACATTTTTGTCCCGACTGTCCCAAGTTCCAAAGTGCAAGTTGTTCCCCGATCGGCCGAAATCCCCGAAATTGTCCTATCTTCGGCCCGCTAAGTTTTTGTTCCAAGTGTCCCAAACTTTTATGCAAGTCATTCCAATTTCTACGAACCACCCGAACCGCGTGACTTCGCACCTTTTTGTCCCAAATATCCCAAAGTCAAAAGTACGAGCTTTCTTTTCTACCGAAGCTTCCTAGTCGCAGACTTCAAAATTCTTTGTCCCAAACCAAAAAAATGCGCCCGCTTCATTTTCGGCCGAGCCGGCAAACCACTGACTCTAACTTTCTGTCCCAAAAGTCCCAAGTCCAAACGGGCCCGCTTGCTCCAATTTCGGCCGAAATGTCCGAACCACGTACTCTCGCGCCTTTTCGTCCCAATTGTTCCAAAAGCTTTTGTGCATTCTCTCTCCATTTCGCCCGAGCCGCGTGTTTCACGCATTCGCGTCTCACATGTCCCAAGCGTGCCTAGTGTCATCCATACTTAGACGCTTTTCAAATTGGTGGTTGCGTAATTAAATGCGCATTGAATTCACTCCGCTCCCAAACGGCTATATAATGAACATTTCCCTTTGCATTTTCTCACATCTTCCTTGTTATCCTTTGCTCAAACCTCGCCGCTTACAAACTTGCGCACGTTCCTCTCGCTTCGTAATTCCATTCCAAGTCTAGTTTCGCAACCTTGTTCCCCGAAACTATCGACATGAAGATCAAATTTCAAGGACAAGAACAGATTTCTCCACTCGAGTCTCATTGTAAGCAACATCGAGATAGCGAGGCCCGACATCTCGATTTCAGCGATTTTTGGGCAAGGATGGAAGATGCAAATCCCTCACCGATGGCTCAGACAATTCATGACAGTGGTTTGGCGTACGCTGGAGGATTCCCACTTCAAGATAGCAGCCGACATACAAGTGCTTGCATGACGCGAGCTCACTTCGACCCCGCCTCAAGTGAATTGACAAACGTACATGGGGAGCTCATCGCCGGGCTAGACGCCGCCGCCATTGCTGCCACTCTGAGGATCCCGGAATTGGACAATGCCATAGTTGTTTCCCAAGCCCAAGCGCAAGCCATGTTCGATCAAGACAGTGACAAGTACAGAGCACGAGTGGCGAAGTCCTGGCTAAAAAACCCTAAGAAGGGAGCTTCCCGCCTCACCAAAACCCTCATCCGAGCAGACTTCAACGAAGAACTGTCAGATTTCATAATACTGCTGGCTCGGGTCATGGGTTTGCCTTCCACCAGCGAGTTCCATTTCTGGATGTGCCCGCTCATCAGTATGGTGTGCGAGGGTACACAAAATATCAACTGGGCTGAGATCATCAGCATGAATCTGACGGAGCAGCTATCCAACGTGCTGCAAACAAAGAAGTTTTTCATGACTTCATATCTGATGTATACTCTAGCAGCATCAAGGCAATGGTTTGGATTCTCATATATAGACGCCCACAAAGGCAACCCAGTGTATGCCTATTGCCCGCAGTTTACCTTGGATACCAGCAACCGCAATTTCAGAAGGGTTAATGATGCTTTCACTATGTACGTGGTCCGATTGCTCGAGGGTGACACCGCCAGGAGGTTTTCAGATGAAGCCATGAACTTGATATCACGGTATGGGGCCTACTTCATCCAATTCAGGAAGTTCTCATACATCAGGCTTGCTGGTTATGAGAGTACTCCTCTGAGGCTTCCCATGTTCTGCAATGACAAGATGGCCTTGATCGAAATATGCAGGCAACTGGACAAGTTGCACAGAACTTGCAGAGACAAGAAGATTTCTGGCTTGCACTTTCCCATCTCTCTGGGAAATTACACATGTAAAACAGCCTGATGCCTGCAATATAGAAAGAACTTTGGTCCCTATCACTGCTTCATTTCTTCAAGCCAAGAACCCGCTTTGACTTGAAGAAGTTTATCAATGTAATATCAAGATAGCCTATCACCATGTGGCGATGCGTAAGACTACTCTGATGATCGGCAAACGACTTTGAGGCCAGAAGAAGGCATTATGGCAGGTTCTCCTTACAATTGATTCAAGAACTCGGTCTGTACCAAGTTCCCGAAGGCCTCAAGATGATAATTTCGAGCTATACTCATATGAGTATGAAAATGTGATCAAGCACACCCTTCTCGGAGGACCCGGATTGGAACAAAAGAGAGGGATGATTTGGCTGAAATCATTGCTCCAGCTTAGTCGACTAAGGTTTGGTTCAATAAGAAGGTCCGAGAATTCAGTGAGGCACTCGGGAGAATCCTCCTCCAAGGATGAATCGACACCAATAAGAGAAGCACCAGCCCAAGGTCCGAAACACCAAGAAAACCCTCCCGCCTCAAAGCAGCTCTCAGTGGACTCAGGGAATCTACTCCTTCTCCATCCACTCGTATATAAGAAGAAGCTCAAGGAAGTAAAGAAGGAACCGGAAAGAGATCTTCAGAGAGAAACAGTAGAATTGCCTATCGGACTGCAGAACATCATCATCCTCAAAGGAAAGTGAAGAAAGTGAGAGGCCAACTCCTACAAATGTTCCTGAGGACCCAACAGATAAAGACAAGGAGGTCCAGAGCACTGAACTTCCAGGTGCTATTGATTCTTCTACTGCCATTGTCTCCAGTGCTCCTTCCACATCCCAGCTTGAGTCAACAAATGCATGCACTCGAGTGTCATGAGCTCCTCGTCTCTTGGTCCCCTTGCTTCTCCCGTAGATTCTTCTTCCTCTTTTGCATGGGTGCAACCCTTGGTTGACAAAAGGAAGAGAAAACCATCCTCCCAAAACTTGGGACCAAATTTTGATGTCACAGCAGCCATTGGGCACCACGCCTTCCCGTGCCAAGAAAGCAAGAACCACCTCCGTAATAGTATCTCGATACTCGAGGTCAGCAATTCCCGGAGATTGCCAAGCCTCGCAATGGACAAATCGTAATGGACTTGCAAGTATCTCGACTTGAGCTACCGAGAATCCCAATGGGAGAATCTACCCTCAAGGCGAGATCCATAACCTCCAGAAATAAATACAAGAGTTATTGGGAGAGTGGAAAAGGGACAACAAACTATCGAACAAATTTGGAAGAGCAAGCCCGAGTTCTTACAGTGTTTCATCAAGTCTCTTCTATCTAAGGACAAAGTTTTGATCCCACCCCTTTGACCGCTCTACCTCCTCCTCCGTAATACTAAGCCAAGATGAAGTGCAAAGTATAAAAGATATGCACAAGTATTCTCGTCTATGGTAGAGCTATCGGCCATGGTGGATGACATGCTTGTTGCCGGGCTAAACTTCATCGACGAAGCTTTTAAGCTACATGGAAAGGTAGACAATTTGCAATGTAAGCTATCCTCTACCATTGAGGTTATGGATAAGGAGCTTAAACTCGGGGCAACAGATTGTAGACCTTCGCCTCATGGGACAGATGATGAGAACATCTTACGGCAAATAAGATTTTCGATGATGCCAAAGATAATCTATCAAAATCCGGGTCTACAGCCAGAGAGTGGAAAATCGTAGTCCCGAAGAAGTCAGAGGAGAAATGAAGAATAGCCGCAAAAGGGAGAAGCTTTCAAGACGCTAAGCACTGCCGCTTTCAAAGATATGCATTGTCATCTTCGGATGAAAACTCGCGTTCCTTGTCCTCGCAAGAAATCAAAGCTCAATTCGTAGCTTTTGTCAAAGATAATCTTTTCAAGGAAGACTCCATCTCTAAAGACAAGATAAAGGAAATTTGTTCCTCTCACCGCTATCAAGAAGCAAACAAAGACTATCATACTCACGCCGAGTTTGATAAAGAGATGGAGAAATGCCTGGGATTTTGGACTCACCTGCAACTAACACATCACCCCTCGTGGCGTAGATATATCTCGAGTCATCAAGAAGTTCAGCAGCGGATTCTCAAGACAAGTGGGTCCCTCCCAAGCCGCCCACCGTCTCCTTCTCCTTCCTTTCCTCTTCTTTCCTTTCTTTTCGTATTCTTTGTAATTAGTTAAGGTATTGCAATTGGCGGTACTTAACTATTCTTAGTTAAAAGAAACGGTTACGAAGAGTAACCGACTTGTAAGCTATATAATGGCCTTTCCACGCCATTTTGAGGAAGGAGGAAGAACTTGGATATTTGCTGAAAGTGTAAATAGATCTTAAAAGAAATCAATACAAAAAGGGCTTTCCGTTCTTTGTCTATCTGATTCTTGTTGTCTCTGTGTTTTCCTTTAATATTGTGAAGATCATTTTGTTCTTAACTCGTTTGGTCTCTCTGATTGCATACTGTCCAGTTTTGCAAATACAGCGATCTTGTACAACCAAGAAGGAACTTTGTGTCCTTGACTAATAAATCCGAAGAAGGTTATTTATGGAACTTTATGTCTTTAAATTTAATCTCATTAAAATGATCTTGTCTTAAATCTTTTGAAGCTTCGCATACACGAAGAATTATTCTGCTATCTATAATTCTGAATGTTGCTGTTCTGCTCATCTTCTTATTCTTTTTCCTCAGTCCTTGCGTAACTGATGATCCTGGTGGAAAGCACTTTCGTAATATCCAAGTTTAACCATAAAATAATGTTCTGTATACTTGTAAATAAGTTCGTTTCAGAATAAGGGAACCTCTCCCGTTAAAGAGGAGGGACTTTTCGTCTCCTGTCTGTTGCTCTCTAAAAAGTCCTATTTGACGACCAACAGATTCAACACCAAATTTTAAATTACAACCACTTTTCTTATTCTCTTTCAATTTCACAAAGAATCGCCTATGGTTACGTCTAACCGCATCATCGATCCAACCGGTTGGTCTAAAGTCTTCTTGGATACCCATCCAAAAGACACCTATTTCACTTCCCGAGCCAGTAAAGGGCTCCTATCACCTTTCATACTATAATTATTTCAATCACAAGGTCCACCTTAATTTTTAGTCCTGTGTGAAAATTGTCAGTCTGGGACCATCATTTAACAGATTGTTAGTTTTTCATAGTAATTGCACCGGTTAAACCAAACAGAATTAGTTTACCCAAACCGGTGTTAATCACCCTTTGTTGTTTTACACCTCACCAAATGATCTAATTCACTTAAAGTTAGTTTTTTTCCTAGTTTTATTGTGTTATGTACCATTCGGACATAAAACAGCTTTCTCCAAATCAGTTCTTACTCACATGGTGCTAACTCAGTAGTCGTCGGTGCCCTCGTATTTCACACTAGTCGACTACCGCTTCCACCTAGCCCTTCATCACCTAGCTCTTCACCACCTAGCCCTTCATCACCTGGTCCTTCACCACCTTCCATCTCATCATCCATGGATCCCAATCAACCTATCACCATTCTTACAGCTGACACGGATTTTGCACAACTCCTGGATCAAAATCCCGCTACTTTGAGCCACTACCTCACCCATGCCTCCACTCGAGATGCCTCAAGTTAATTGATCTATGGCATGCTTGTATCCTTATCCCCATCCCTAATGATCTCTTTCGCCTCGGCTCCCCTCCTACCATGGTGACCTCACTTGTTTTATCCCCAGCCAGTCATAGTTAGGTCCCACACCAACTTTGACCGTGACATCCACCACCTCTATTGCACCTGCCTCCACCATACCTTCATCCACCACCCAAAACATAACATCATCTGCACCTATTGTCTCATATAAACAAGTCGCAATGCTACCACCATTTGTGTCGGTAACCTCTACCCCATTTCAAAATGTTGTCCTTTCTATTCCCCAATCTATACCTCCCATCTATACCAAGTTTACTAAGAGTGTCCCACCTTCACATACCTACTATCTATCACCTCCTATTTCATTGGTCATTCAGTTCAGATATATACCCTCTATGTCTGTCTCTCAATTCCCACCTACTTATTCGACACCACCATATTCTGGAATGTCCTATTCTTCATATATCCCACAACAACCTCCTTTCACTCCTAGGGGTACCCAATCTTCACAACCTAACAATGAATTTATCAAGTTAATGATGGATAAGATGCGACATTAGAAGCATCTGCTTCCCGCCTTCCCGCAATTCTCTCACCTATGATGAGATTTGTAATGAGCCTATTCACCCATCCATTCCCATTGACCCATATCCCGTACACTAGGAGATGCCTAAATTTAACGTCTTTAACAAGAAGGAAGACCCACGTAAACATTTGCGATCTTTCAAACATGGGTGTTACCTAATTGCCCATGATGATGCTCTACTTTTTGTGAAACTTTCCCATGTCCCTAATCGGGTCCAAAGATTGACCGGTATAGCGGATTACCTAGCCATTCCATCTTCTCATTCAATCAAATAGCCAAAGCCTTCTTGGATCATTTTTTGATTAATGCCATCAAGAAGGTAACCATGACCGATCTTTATTCTACGCATCAATATGACGATGAATCTATCGTAGATTTTGTCACTCATTGGCATAGCCTAATCAACCAACTCACTTTCCAATTACCGCAAACTTAATTCATAGATCTCGCCGCACAAGCCTTTTCCGGACATATCTCACATACCTTAAAGGTACAAACCTTCCACACATTTGATGAGGCTATCACCATGGCACATAAGCTCAAAATTCATGGCATCGAGGAGAAGAAGATTCAATTATGATACAAGAACTCCTTGTTTAAAGCACACGATACTTCCTCTTCCTCAAAACCTCAAACGAGTTATTCCAAAGCCAAGGGAACTACAAATGCAGCTGTAGTTAAGGCTGGCCCTGCCCATCCATCCAATCATGTCAAACTTCATCCAATTTGTCACCACCCAAACCTTCCAATTCGACAAGAGAAAAGAAATACACCTCAATTGGGAATCATATTCATCTATTTTAGAAAATATTATTAAAGATAATGCCATCACCCTTCCTCCTATCAAACAACATTTTGGTTTTGACCCCTCTCACCCCATACCAAGTTGGTACAAGGAAAATGACTATCAGTAACTATCACCATGTAAATGGTCACAAAGTGACAACAATTGTATCACCTTTAAAAACATTGTTCGGGAATGCTCGAGATTGGTGAGTCACCCTAAATAACCCTAATGTACCTACCAATCAAGACCTTCATATTTTAAATAAACCATTCCCTAACCATTCCCCATCTAATGATCAAACTAGCAATGCCTCACACAACAAAATTAATACACGCGAGGTACATGTTATCTTTACCGACTTACCCCCTATTTCCCAAATATCTCCTATTCCCTCCATCGAGGAAATCCTAGCCTCGAAATCTTCTACCCGCACTAGAACCTACTTCATCCATTCCTCTACCCATAGAGAAAAGCCCCTCTCCTCCTCATACACTGTGGAGGAGTCTCTTGTTAGCACTGATATCATTTCCCCTTCAACTTCCCTACCTAGTGAACCACTACCAATTGTACCTTCTCCACCTACGCTGAAGAGTACCCATCATCCTCTCCACCTATTCAGACCTAATATATTTGTCGTTACCACTCAAGACCATTCCCAACAGCCTACCCAAGATCAAAAACTTACTTTCAGCTCTCCTACCTACATAAGCTGAAGCTAGTGAATTCCTATTTCTCAAACACATTTTATAGGAATACCCACTCACTTCACATCTGCCTCATCAACCACAAAGTGTCGCTCTTATGTTTGGCCGATCACCTGGATTATGTTGATAGATATTTATTTTCGGGCGTCTCTTACTCCTGTCTCGACCAAAATGCAATCATCTTCCATTGAAACCTCTACCATTTATCCAAATATGTTTCAACAACCCAAACCGCATATGAACATAACTCTTGATACATCTTCTACTACATCATCCTCATCTATACTTGCCTCTCTACCTACTAGCTGACGTATTCCAACACCATCTCTTGTATCTAAACCCACTAGTGTCCTAGGGGTCACACCTACATCAAACCTTTCACATCCTCCTATCAAGATACACTTGACCACATCTTACCATATACCTATGGAACCAATCCCTCAACCTAAACAAAAACCCAACCTTCTAATCTGCATGCACCAACCCACCAACTACACCTCGTAGCACCTTGACCCCTACCATCCATCTTGGGACCTCACCCTCTAAATTAAAAATATACTCTCTCCAGGGGTAAACCTAAAATTCCTTTAACCCCTTCACCATAGCCTCGTAACTCTACCTAGGAAAACCTTGGCCCTTCATCACCATTTATAACTTCTTTGCCTCCTATACCACCATTACCTTCTATACCTCCTTCACTACCTATAACATTTTCTTCCACCTCACCTGTACCTCCCTCTTGACCTCGACCAACACCAATCATAGCACCTTAGTTATCCCCTTGGTTCACTCACCCTCTCCCACCATCTCGCCTTGCCATCTACATCACGTGCTCCCTACACCTCTACCTAAGAAAAACACCAAACATAAAAAAAAGCTTGATTTCAAAAGAGGTGGTTAAACCTACTCCTCTTTCTCGCTGCTGCACCTATACCAAATAAAGTACAACCCAAACCTAAGATTGCATCACCTCAAATACCACACCAACTACCCAATCTTCCAACCAAAACAAATTTCACTTCGCATTGTGATCCACCGGTAGGATCATACGTCACCATCTTGGCTAACCTCCTGGAAAAATCTGCTATCACTCTCCCTCCTCTTAGACCTTACGACCCTCTTAAACCTAAACTGCAAGGGTCTCGATGATACTAAAATTTGCACTTACCATCATGTGCCAAGACATGATGTTGAGAGCTATAAGGGTCTAAAAAGGCTGCCCTTATTCAATTATGTCCTCTCGACCCCAATTTTGATGACGATGACCTCCTAAATGATGAACCTATTTCACCCTCGCCACCTTCTTCACATCTTCCTCCTACACCTATACCACAACCTCCACCTATACCACAACCTCCACCCTCACAAACTCATGAGCTACCCCCAAAATTTGAAATTAACATGGTTCACATTAGATAACTTGCCACGCCACCACCCAAATGTCATTGTGCCCAACTGACCTCATAGGGATTTTCTCCTCCATTAGGTTTTTGCCCTTCATGTCATTATACCACTTACCCTACACCTTCTCCATTTGAAAACTTCCCTCAAATCAACTTGGTACATGTCACTACAGTGCACGATGTAAGGGCAAAGAAAAGGTAGCCGACCCACCAACTAATCCTATACCCGACATACCATCTCGTACCTATACCTAAGATAACTATCTCGCAGCCCCACGTACTCCCATTCCTAATGGCATCACACATCACACCATACTCAAACAACTAAATCAATCTCCTCTCAAAATATCCTTATATGACCTCATCCAAACCTCGGAGTCACATCATCAAGCCCTCATGGAGGTCCTTCAAGCTATTAATGTTTTACCTAATGACCCCACACTTGTAGCAGCTATTATCACACCTCATCATGTCGCCTCACTCACCGAATTTCCATCTACCTCATCACCTCCGCCTATTCACCAAATTTCTATCCTTAGTTTCTCGATGACGAAATTGTCCCCACCAAATCGATGACCCAAATCTAGCACTTTTCATCTCTATCCATATTGATAATATACGCATCTAACGTGTTATGATCGATGGGGGTGCAAGCATTAACATTATCTCCTCTCATGCATTCGAACAAATGCACCTACCCAACAACTACATGCATAAACATCCAAATCATGTTATGCGTTCATTCAATGACGTTATCAACTCTACACTTGCACTGCCATCCTCCACATTCGTGTGGGTCCCCATATTGTTCCCTAGTTATTCTACGTGTTGGGAGGGAGTTTCAATATAATTTGTTGCTCGGTAGACCCCGGATTCATGCCATGGGTTGTGTTCCTTCTACTTTTCACCGATGTGTAAAGTTCAAACATAAAGGACGTTCCTATACCATTCCAAATGACCCATCACCTTTCAATACCAAACATGCTTGACTGCCCAATGATGTCCTTGTACCTATTAAGGCATCCTCCTCCTTACCTACATCTTCTTCACATATGACCCCATCCACCAAAGGTGCCGTTCAACCTCACCTTCACCCAAATATTCTATTCCCACAACCAGCTGCCGCTTCTACCACCACACATCGCTTCCCAACTAACCGACACCTCCGCTGATCTAACTTCTAATGCTTCCTCCATTCCATCCACCAACATATCAACTACTCGACCCCTTAGAAGGTGTATTTCAATGCCTCACTATGGGGAGTATTGCTTGTACAATGTCAATACATTCCTTACACCACAAGAGTATGGAAACCTTCACCAAAGCATCCTTCACCCATGATGTCTCGATGCCGGTTCGTAAAACCGCCATCTGTTAGGTTTAACCGGTGCCGGTTAGTGTGAAAAACTAAAAGTCTGTTAAATGATGGTCCCACACTAACAATTTTCACACAGGACTGGAAATTAAGGTGACTGTGATTTAAATAACGATAGTATGAAAGGTGATAGGAGCCTTTTACAGTTCGTAAAGTGAAAAATGTGTATTTTGGAGGGGTATCCAAGAAGACTTCTTAATGACGCGATTGGATTAAACTGATGTTGATTAGAGATAACCGTAGCCGGTTACTATGAAATTGAAACAAAGAATAAGAAAAGTGGTTGTAATTTAAAATTTGGTGTTGAATCAAACCCACAAGTCTGAGGATGATGTAGATGTGGTCCAAACACACTCGGATGAAGTCGAATACACTTGACTATGATTAAGAGTGTGCAAGGAAAGAGAAAATAATGATTGAAAGCTCTCACCTCAAAAATGCAAATCAAGCGTAACACTAAGAAAGAATGTTCCTAGAGTGCCTATTTTATTACGTTCATTTAGCTTATGTTATTTGTATGGACTAACTATTATGAATAGAACAATATAATTTCTTGGTGAGGAAGGCTTCCTACGAAGAAAGAGTTCTATAGAGTGAGGTTTCGGGAATGTTATGGTGGGGCAAGCTTCGCTCTAAAGTATGACTCGACAGAGCACCAAGTCAGGTGACCATTGTACCGTGATCGTGTGATCACCTACAGCTTCTTCCGTAGGATGTTTTTAAGAATGTGCATATTTTGATTTTTTTGTGGTTTGGTAAGACTTAGAGAAAGAGAAAAGGATAGAAGTGCTTTTCTATGATTTGTTTTTCAACCATCAGCTAGTCATGACTTCCAACGTATAGGTTTCCCTCAATTAATGTGAGCTAATGAGTTAAATCAGAATGCAATGCACTTGTTTTAAACCTAAATCGAAAGTATGATATTCGATGACAACAATAGATGAACAAGAAGAGGGATGCTCTTTCACTAAAATGCAAAAAAAAAAGAACAAGAAGGTTATTTTTAATACACCAAAAGAAATGTGTCTTTCGGAGAAAATAGAAAGAAGAGAATGTTACCAAGGAGAAGGTATTAATGTGAATGCTATTAGAAGGGAAACAAACACACACAATTTTTCACCTAGGAATGAAGAAAGATGCAAGGAACCCCAAATGGGTCCCACCGGGCATGCCAAAATGTTTCACCTGATTTCTTAGTTTTTCTGAGAAGTACTTGATGAAACAGATAAGGTAAAGGTGGTAAGAGGAATACCTGATTTGGGATGGTTGTAGGTTGTATGCGCGCGTATCTGAATCCTGAATTGAAGTGATTATGAGACCTTCCTTTTGGCTAGGAGGAACTACCTGTGTAAGAATCAAAGCAAGACCACCAAAGAGAGTTAAACAATATATGTAGTGGACTCGCTTAGCATGTGCTAGATCCTCGAAAGTGTGATACTTCATAGATGGTTGTCACCCACTGTTAAAAATAATTCAATCTCGAAAATAAAGTAAATATTGTCCTACTATAGTTTAATATGATTTAGGCATCTCATACAAACACAATATATTAGATCTAATCTAACAGGATAGGCTAGAAGGATATCCAGAGGTCAAGTAGGTTGGTTATAAGTGAATCTGAGCTAACAAGCTAGGTTAGATATAGATCTGAAGGTCAAATAGGTGTTCGTAGGTATAGATTAGAAATAGGTCCTTGTTTCGGCAGAGATCGATACACAGAGACCGACCACGCTTTTATGGAACCAATGGCGGTTGGAGTATAATTGGTAACGGTTAGGGAGAACCAACGGCGCTCGTGTCAAATCGTAAAATCACACAGTCTTGGTTTTAAAGGTTTTTAGTCAAGAATGGAATTAGTAGAAGGCATTGGGTAATCGCAGAGGAGGCATAGGTATGTTGCGAAGGTTTGGGGTTGGTAAGGTAGTCAAGTAGATGGTTGGGCAAGGTATTGCAAGGTTTGAGTAAGGAAGGTGTCTCGAAATAGTGAAGAAGCTTCACCGTTGTCCCAATGAACTTGGTTATCTTAGCTGATCAAAGATTAATCCTTACTTTGCTACCGCATCTGAAAAGATCAAATTCACACTAAGGAAATCCAATGCCAAAGGTTCAACCACGAATGACCAACAAAACCAACAACCCATCTTACAAGCCGTAAATGGGTTTAAATAGGCATTTGGTCCATCCAGCATAACCATCAAGCGTTGGTTTAGGTGAACTGGCTTTGGTTTATGGTTAACTGACATCGCTTAGGTGAGATATCTTGGTTGGTTCAAAATTTTCCTAGGAAGTTGTTCTACCATTTGATAAGGATCTCTTCTTTTCCTAGGGGCAAAATACTTGACTTTAGGAGGCTTTTAATATGAAGTGAGGGGATGGGTCTAATGTTAGATTTGTTTTGGGCATTGGTTTAGGGTTTAGGTTAATGGGTCAAATATTTTGGGTGGTTAGTTGAAGTTTATTTAATAAAGGCAATTTTATTAAATAGGTGTGTGAGGGTGGTGAATTAATTTAATGTAAATAATTAAATTAATATGTGTGTGGGTAAAAGGTCATTAACTTAATTAAAATAATTAAATTAATGTGTATGGAGGTAAATGGTATTAATTTAATTAAAGTAATTAAATGAAAATGTGTGGGGTGCAGGAGGTGATTATAGCGCCGTGGTAGGGAACCAAGGTGATTACGACAAGATTTTGGTGTCTACATTTTGGCACGCTCAGTGGGACTCATTCGGGTTCCTTGCATCTTTCTTCATTCCTAGGTGAAAAATCGGGTGTGTTTGTTTCCTTCTAATAGCATTCACATTAATACCTTCTCCTTGATAACATTTTCTTCTTTGTATTTACTCAAAAAGACACATTTCTTTTGGTGTATTAAAAAGAACCTTCTTGTTCTTGTTTTTTATATTTTAGTGAAATAACATCCCTCTTCATGTTCCTCTATTATTGTCATCGAATAACATATTTTCGATTTGGGTTTAAAATAAGTGCATTGCATTCTAATTTAAATCATTAGCTAACATTAATTGAGGGAAACCTATATGTTGGAAGTCATGGCCAGCTAATGGTTGACAAACGAATCATAGAAAAGCACTTCTATCCTTTTCTCTTTCTCTAAGTCTTACCAAACCACACAAAAATTCAAAATACACCCATTCTTAAACAACATCCTACCTGGAAGAAGCTTTAGGTGATCACACGATCACGCTACAAAGGGGCACCCCATTCACTCCTCTATCAAGTCATACTTCGAGCGAAGCCCGCCCCCACCATAACATTCCTTAAACCTCACCCTGTAGAATTCTTTCTTCATAGGAAGCCTTCCTCACCAAGAAATTCTATTGTTCTATTCATAATAGTCAGTCCATACAAATAGCATAAGCTGAACAAATGTAATAAAATAGGCACTCTAGGAACGTTCTTTCTTAGTGTTCTGCTTGATTTGCGTTTTGAGGTGAGAGCTTTCGATCATTATTTTTCTCTTTCCTTGCACACTCCTAATCATAGTTAGTGTATTTTGACTTCGTCTTAGTGTACCTGGACCACATCTACATCATCATCAAACTTCTGGGTTTGATTCAACACCAAATTTTAAATTACAACCAATTTTCTTATTCTCTATTTCAATTTCGCAAAGAATTAGCTATGATTATCTCTAACCAAAGATCGACCTTAATCTAACCGACATCAGTCTGAAGTCTTCTTGGATACCCATCCAAAAGACACCTATTTCACTTTCTGAGTTGTAAAAGGATCCTATCACCTTTCATACTATCGTTATTTCAATCACAGTCACCTTAATTTTTAGTCTTGTGTGAAAATTGTCGATGCTGGGATGATCATTTAACAAACTCATAGTTTTTCATAAGAATCGGCATTGGTTAAACCTAACCGGCATCAATTTACCCAAACCGGCATCGATCACCCTGTGCTATTTTATAGCTCACCAGCCGACCTAATTCACTTAAAGTTAACTATTTGCCTAGTTCTGTTGTGTTCTGTGCCATTCATACATAACACGTTTCACCAAATCAGTTCTTACCCACATGGTGCTAACTCGTAGTCAGGCCGGTGCCCTTGTATTTCACACTAGTCGACTACCACTTCCACCTAGCCCTTCACCACCTAGCTCTTCACCACCTAGCCCTTCATCACCTAGTCCTTCACCACCTTCCATCTCATCATCCATGGATCCCAATCAACCTATCACCATTCCTACAGGTGACACAGATTTTACACAACTCCTGGATCAGAATCCCGCTACTTTGAGCCACTACCTCACCCATGCCTCCACTCGAGATGCCTCGGGTCAATTGATATATAACATGCCCATATCATTATCCTCATCTCTAATGATCTCTTCCACCTTGGCTCCACCTCCTACCATGGTGACCTCACCCATTTTATCCCCAGTTGTGTCGCAGATTAGGTCCAACGCTAGCTTTGACCACCGCATCCGCCACCTCTATTGCACCCGCAGTCTCCACCATCCCTTCATCCACCACCCAAAACATAGCATCATATGCACTGTTGTCTCATATATACCGGTTCTGCAACACTACCACCCTTTGTGTCAGTAACCTCTACCCCATTTCAAAATTTTGTCCTTTTATTCCCAATCTCTTCCTCCCATCTCTACCAAGCTTACTATGAGTGTCCCACCTTCACATACCTACTATTAGCCACCTCCTATTTCATTGGTCATTCATCTCGAATATATACCCTCTATGTCTGTCTCTCAATTCCTGCCTACTTATTCGACACCACCATACTCTGGAATGTCCTATTCTTCATATATCCCACAACAACCTCCTTTCACTCCTGGGGGTACCCAATCTTCACAACCTAACAATGAATTTATCAAGTTAATGATGGATAAGATGTAGACATTAGAAGCATCTATTTCTAGCTCCCACAATTCTCTCACCTATGACAAGATTTTTAATGAGCCTATTCACCCATCCATTCCCATTTGCCCATATCCCGTACATTGGGAGATGCCTAAGTTTAACCACTTTAACAGTAAGGAAGACCCACAACAGCATTTGTGATCTTTCAAACATGGGTGTTACCTAATTTCCCATGATGATGCTCTGCTTTTGCAAACCCTTCCTATGTCCCTATTTGGTCCAAAGATTGACCGGTATAGCTGATTACCTAGGCATTCCATATTCTCGTCCAATCAAATAGCCCAAGCCTTCTTGGATCATTTTTACATTAATGTCGTCAAGAAGGTAACCATGACCGATCTTTATTCCGCGTGTCAATATGACGATGAATCTATTACAGATTTTGTTGCTCGTTGGCATAACCTAATCAACCAACTCACTTTTCAATTACCACAAACTAAACTTATAGAGCTCTTCACATGAGCCTGTGCTAAACATATCTCACCTACCTTATAGGTGCAAACCTTCTGTACATTCGATGAGGCTTTCACCATGGTAGGTAAGCTCAAAATTCACACCATCGAGGAGAAGAAGATTTAATTACGAAACAAGAACTCCTTGTTTAAAGCACACGATACTTCCTCTTCCTTGAAACCTCAGATAAGTTATTCCAAAGACAAGGGAACTGCCAACGCAGTCATACTTAAGGGTGGCCCTGCCCATCCATCCAATCATGCCAAACCTTCATCCAATCTGTCACAAGTCCAAGCCTTCCAATTCAGACGAGAGAAAAGAAATACACCTCAATTAGGGAACCATATTCATCTATTTTAGAAAAGCTTATTAAAGCTAATGCCGTCACCCTTCCTCCTATCAAACCACATGTTGTTTTTGACCCCTCTCGCCCCATACCAAGTTGGTACAAGGAAAATGACCACTGTAACTATCACCGTGTAAATGGTCACAGTGACAGCAATTGTATCACCTTTAAAAACATTGTTCGTGGAATACTCGAGAGCGGCCGAGTTAGTCCTAGATAACCCTAATGCACCTACCAATAAATACCTTTATATTTTCAAGAAACCATTCCCTAACCATTCCCCATCTAATGATCAAACTAGCAATGCCTCACACAACAAAAGTAATACATGTAAGGTACATGTTATCTTTACCGACTTACCCCTATTTCCTAAATATCTCCTATTCCCTCAATCAAGGAAATCCTAGCCCGAAATCCTCTACCCGCACCGTAACCTACTTCATCCATTCCTCTATCCATGAGGAAAGCCTCTCACCTCCTCATACACTGTGGATGAGTCTCTTGTTAAGACCGATATCATTTCCCTTCAACTTCCCTACCTAGTGAACCACTCGCCAATTATACCTTCACTACTTATAGAAGAGTACCCATCATCCTCTCCACCTATTCAGACCCAATATATTTGTCATTACCACTCGGTGACCATTACCCAATAGCTACCCAAGATCATACATACTTAGTTTTGGCTCTCCTACCTACAAAATTTGAAGCCAATGAGTTCCTGCTTCTCGCACACATTTTATAGGAATACCCACTCGCTCCACATCTACCTCATCAACCATAGTGCCATTCTCACGTTTGGATGATCGCTGGATTATGTTGATAGATCTTTACTTTGGGGGCATATCTTACTCCCGGTCTCAACCCAACTGAAATCATCTTCCACCGACACTCTACCATTTATCTAAAGATGTTTCAACAACCCAAACCGCACATGAACATAACTCTCGATACATCTTCTACAACATCAAACTCATCTATATCGGCCTCTCTACCTACTAGCTGATGTATTCAAATGCCATCTCTTATATCTAAACCCACTAGTATCCTAGGGGTAACACCTACATCAAACCTTACACATGCACCTATCAAGATACACTTAACCACATCTTCCCATATACCTATGGAACCAATCCCTCAACATAAACAAAAACCCAACCTTCTAATCCGCATGCACCAACGTCACCAACTACACCTTTAACACCTTGACCCTTACCATCCATCTTGGGACCTCACCCTCTACCTTAACAAAATCTACTCTCTCCAGGGTAAACCTAAAATTCCCTAGACCCTTCACCATAGCCTACAACTCTACATAGGAAAATCTTGTGTCCTTCATCACCATCTGTAACTTATTTTCCTCTTATACCACCATTACCTTCTATACCTCCTTCACTACCTATAACATTTTCTTCCACCTCACCTGTACCTCCCTCTCAACCTCGACTGAACCTACCGCTGCACCTCGCTTTTCCCCTTAGGTCACTCGCCCTCTCCCACCATCTTCCTTGCCATCTACATCACATGCTCCCCTACACCTCTACCTAAGAAAAACAACCAAAAATCAAATAAACTGTTGATTTCCAAAGAGGTGGTTAAACCTACTCCTCTTTTCTCGCTCTGCGCACTCTACAAGAAAGAAAGAAAAACCCAAACCTAAAACCACATCACCTCAATTACCACCACAACTACCCAATCTTCCAAGCAAACCAACTTTCACTTTACATTGTGATCCACTGGTAGGATCATACGCCACCATCTTGGCTAACCTCTTGGAAATCTCTGCTATCACTCTCCCTCCTCTTAGACCTTATGACCCTCTTAAACCTAAACAATAAGGGTTTGACGATACTAAAATTTGTGCTTACCATCGTGTGCCAAGACATGATGTTGAGAATTGTAAGGGTCTAAAGGCTACCCTCATTCAATTATGTCCTTTTGACCCCAATTTTGATGACGATGACCTCCTAGATGATGAACCTATTTCACCCTCACCACCTTCTTCACATCTTCCTCCTACAGCTTATACCACAACCTCCACCCTCACAGCTCATAGAGCCACCCCCAAAATTTGAAATTAACATGGTTCACATCAGATAACTTGCCACACCACCACCCAAATGTTGTTACGCCCAACTCACCTCACAGGCTTTTCTCCTCCACTAGGTTTTTTCCCTTCCTGTCATTATACCACTTACCCTACACCTTCTCCATTTGAAAACTTCCTCAAATCAACATGGTACATGTCACTACATGTGCACAGAAGGGAAAAGTAAAGGTAGTGACCCACCAACTAATCCTATACCCGAGATACCATCTACACAAATACCTAAGATAACTATATGTGGCCCCACGTACCCCATTTCTAATGGCGTCACACATCACATCATGCTCAAACAACTACATCAATCTCCTCTCAAAATGTTCTTATATGACCTCATCCAAACCTTGGAGTCACATCGTCAAGCCCTCATGGAGGTCCTTCAAGCTATTAACGTTTTACCTAATGACCCCACACCTGTAGCATCTATTATCACACCTCATCATGTCACCTCACTCACCAAATTTCCATCTATGTCATCACCTCCACCTGCTTCACCAAGTTGTTATCCTTAGTTTCTTGGATGATGAAATTGTCCCCCACCAAACCAATGACCCAGATCTCGAAACTTTTCATCTCTATCCATATCGATAATATAAGCATCCGATGTGTTATGATCAATGCAAAGCCAAGATTAACATTATCTCCTCTCACGCATTCGAACAAATGTGCCTATCCAACAACCGCATGCATTTATATCCAATCATGTTGCATTCGCTCAATGACGCTATCACCTCTACACTCAAGCACTATCATCCTCCATGTTCATGTGGGTCCCCGTATTATTCCCGAGTTATTCTATCTATTGGAAGTGGGAGTTTCGATACAATTTGTTGCTGCAGACCACTAGATTTGTGTCATGGGTTGTGTTCCTTCTACTTTGCACCGATGTGTAAAGTTTGAACGTGAAGGACGTTCCTATACTATTCCAGCTGACCCATCACCTTTCAAAACCTCGTAAGATGCTCTACCAGCCCAATGATGTCCTTGTACTGTAAGGAATCCATCTCCTTACCTACATCTTCTTCACATATGACCCCATCCACCAATGTCGCTGCAACCTCACCTTCACCCAAATCTTCTATTCCAATAGCCGTTGTTGCTTCTACCAGGTCACACATCACTTCCCAACTAATCAAACCTTTGCTGATCTAACTTCTAATGCTTCCTCCATTCCATCCACTCGACATATCAACTACATCGACCCTCCAAAGGTGTCTTTCAATGCCTCACTATGGGGAGTATCACTTGTACAATATCAATACATTCCTTACCCCAAAAGAGTATGGAAACCTTCCCCATCATCCTCACTATGACCACCACATAGGAAAACGTCTCCTTTATGGTCCTCCCCACCTCCATACCCATCTTACCTATGGGGGACTTGGCATTTCCACTTATACACCCAAACCACCATCATAAACCCAACCTTTTTTGGCTAACCTTAAGTCACTTACCAACTACCAATTCACCCATACTTTCTTACACATTTGTGTTTGGAAGGGTTTTGGCTTTGGCATTTATGAGTAAGTTCATCACATGGTTATTTCATGTACCATGCGTAAACACAATGATCATAGTGGAATCGCGCATCAACTACCTACAAAAATCCCGTATTGAGCTGATTGAAGACATTGACCCCTCTCCACCTTCTTCACCTACCCCACCTTCACCACCTTCACCAACGGAATCGATGGATCTTGAATCTATCCCTCTTACCTTTTTTTTCATAAATACCATTTCCTTGGGACCTCGACCTATCACCGTGATGACGAGGCTCCTTCCTCTCTTCCTTTCTTGTATCCTGACATGATAGGTGATGATACTCCTTCTATTAACGTTGTTCAATGTCAGGATGATGAACCCATACTCACCTACCTTGGTGCTTAAGACTCTTATATTCACCGGTTGTTACCTTCTGAGACCCAATAAAATTTTGAATGAATCAACTATCGAAGTCAACATCCACACTCAGGATGACCCCCACATTCTCAAGATTGGCCAATCTCTAGATGTTGCTGAACAGGAATCCCTCACTTCTTTTCTTAAAAATCATAGCCATGCTTTCGCTTGGTCTTATGGTGACATGACTGGTATTTATCCCACTATCATGGTCCATAATATTGCAACCATTCCCGAGGCCAAACCCGTAAAACAAAAGTTAAGGAAAATGTACCCTCGTGTTGCTCTTCTTGTCAAAGAAAACTTCAACGCCTTCTCTTCGTTTCCTTCATTTTACCCATCGATTACCCTCAATGGATTTCTAACATCATCCCTATCACTAAGGCGATAGGGGACTTCACATTTGCACTTATTTCCATTATCTTAACCTTGCCTACCCTAAAGATGATTTTCCTCTCGCTCGGTATTGAGCAAATGTTGGTTGACCTTCTTTGGCTGGCCATGAGATGCTATCACTTGTGGATGGTTTCTTGGGTTATAACCAAATCTTGCTCACTCCAGAGGATCAACAAAAACCACATTCATTACTCCTTGGGGACCTTCTACTATCAAGTCATGTCTTTTGGCCTTAAAAACACCGTGCAATATATCGCAGTGTCTTTATGACCTACATCTTCCATGATATCATGCATCGCATATTGGAAGATTACGTGGATGATCTCTTGGCTAAATCTAAATGTTGCACTGAGCACCTCATTGTCCTTGAATCCATCTTTGACCGCTTCATTAAATATTGCATCCACCTTCAACCTAAAAAGTGCATCTTCGTGGTTCTCTTAGGAAAGCTCCCGGGATTTTTGTTTCCCTCCAAGGTATAGAAGTTGACCTGTTAAAGTCAAGGCCATTCTGAAATGCCTCCGCCCACTAACTCGAAACAACTCTCAGTAGCCTACAAGGTAAATTGTAGTCCATTCACCGTTTTATTTCCCAACTCTCGACTTTTGTCAACAATTTCATCACCTTCTAAAAAGGATGTCTCTTTCAAATGGGATGACCACTACCACAATGCTTTTAAGGCTCTAAAACAATACCTTCTCCAACCACCTCGTACTTATTCCACCTAAAGATGACCAACCCTTCTACCTATATATCTCACCTACCGATCACTCCTTAGGGGCTATGCTCGCTCATCATGATGAACAACATAGGGAGTAGGTGGTTTATTACATAAGTTGTACCCTTCGGACTATGAAACCTGATACACTCACCGTGAAAAACATTGCTTAGCCTTATTTTTTATTGCACCAAGCTTTCTGCGTTACCTACTCAACCACCAAACCTATGTTGTGACCAACACTGACACCTTACACTTCATGTATGCTAAACCTTACCAAAATCAACGTGCTTCAAGTTGGCTCATGCTTCTTATTGACCTAGAACTCAAATTCATCCACCAAAATCTATCTAGGGCCGTGCCATTCTTGACTAGCTCACCGATGCACCTCTTTTCTCGAGAATCAATCTTTGAATTTTGATTTCCTTGACGAATCCATTGCTAAGCTCTCTTTGGATGATGACCCTTACTAAATTACCTTATTCTTCGACAGTTCCAAATTCCAGTGGGGTAGTGCATGCATTATCCTCATTCCTCTTGATGGTGAACCCATGCCCATATCATTCAAACTTGACTTGAGTGCACCAATAATATCACCAAATATGAAGCGCTCGTATTAGGTCTTATAACGCCTATGCCTTAGATGTTAAGTCCATTAATATCTTTGGTTATTCTTAATCGGTAGTAAACCAAGTCAATGGTGTTTATCGATGTCATAATGAAATACTTAAAGAATAAAAATGTTATGTTAGCATCATGTTGACTACCTTTGACCGCTATAAAATTCAAAGTGTTCTGCGATCCACCAATAAATTTATAGATACCATGGTCTCGCCTCGCTTCCCAAATACCTACTTCACCTACCGATTTAGAAATTTTTGTTACCATAAGACGATATCGATACCTTCTTATAAATCTTGTTGTGTTAACCTCGTCCCGAACTACCCCACTAAATACACAACACCTGTGGTATAAGTAGCTTGTAGACTACCTTTTCCTTTCTATATTGCCTCCCCGTCCTCACACGTAATGGACAACACGCCCTTCTCGGGATGGCCTCTCGTTACGTTGTCATGGTTGGCCTCCTCTATAAATGTGGCTTTGATGGTATTCTCTTACGATGCCTCGCCAATTCTGAAATCCCCTATACTATTAAAGAAGTTCACTATGGCATATCTTCACCTAGGCTATTATTGGTTGACCCTCAATCATGATTTTTGTAACTACGTTAAGCATTGTGTAAAATTCCAACAACATACCAATATTGATCATACACCTAGTCACGTTTTACATGTCGCTCGTGACCTTTGGCCCTTCTCTCAATGGGGTTTGGATCTTGTCGAGAGATTAATCCCCACTCCTCCTAAGACATCAATGGATCATCACCGCTTATCGAATATTACACTTGAATGGGTTAAAGCTTTACCCTCATCTCCACTAAAGATGAGATAATATGTGAATTCATCAATCATCACATTATTTGTCGCTTCGGTGTTCCACATCGCCTTATCACTAATAACGGTAAACAATTCAAAAACAAAACTCTACAGAAGCTTTGTGATGCCTTCGGTATCCAGCTTAGCTTCTCCTCACCATATTACCCACAAAACAATGGCCAAGCTGAATCCACCAACAAAACCCTAAAAAAAATTCTCATGAAATTGGTTAACGATACTGGGAAAGATTGACATACGCATATTCCTTTCGCTCTTTGGGCATACCATACTAGTATTTACACCTCCACCACTACCACTCCCTTTTCTCTGGTCTATGGTACCGAGGCTGTTTTGCCTCTCGAAGTTCAGATCCCCTCTCTCCATATCTCTCTTCAAGATATACTTACTGATGATTACTTTCGCCAAGACCGTTTAACAAAACTTGAGTTATTAGACGAACATCGTCTTCATGCCCTCGACCATCTCCAAGTCTAACAAAATGCATCAAGCGTACTGTATGACAAACATGTCCATGAACGCACTTTTAAAGTCAATGACCTCATCCTCAAGGAAAATCAACACGTAACCAAAGCAGAAAAAAAAAGGGGAAAATTTGCTCCTAATTGGCTTGGAACATACATCATGACCCATGATTATGGATCGTGCTTATCACTTGTCTTCACTTAATGGTAATCTCGAACTGAACCCCTCAATGCCTTACATATTTGACCATTCTACTATTGAATTCTAGTCCTACATCACTATTTATCTAGTTCGTGCTCATCCCTTGAGCGTCATTTACCTTTTTCTTTTTCAATCCTCCACTTCAATGACTAAACAAGAATCATCTGATTACCCGTCACCCTTTTGCCTTATCTTAAACATGTGCACCACGGCTCTACACATGGCATGATTCTCATGGATACTTTTTGTCTTCTTTTAGATGAGATCCCATGGTCGTTCACCCTTGCCTTCTCAACAAGAACCAAATGCTTCGTTATAGTCTCATCCATGACTTAAAAGCCAAATAAAAAAGAGATGAATCCCTCTGAAGGACATCTTCCAATATAAGGGATCAAATCCTTGAGTAAAAATTCCAATATAAAAGATGAATCCCTCAAAAGGACATCTTCTGCCTTCAATTTTCACTATAAATAGACTGCACCCTCGAAGGATAGCTATAAAAAGCTCACAACTCTCTACATAGTCTATCCAAAAGAAGATTATTTCCTCAACAATAAAGATTTAGAAGCTTCCCGCATCGATCAACTTTGCGAAGACCTCAAGGAGACATATATTCATGTCGTATAGACTTCCCACATCATTCGGTCTATCTCAAAGGTCAAAAAGGAAAAGAAAAATAAAAACAAGCTTTTTTGTCATGGACTTGCCTTTTGTGATCTTGCTCTGTTGACCAAGGCATTTTACCTTCCATTTTATGACCCACTTACCTTCACCTCCTTACCTATTGTCTTTTCACCTCATATTGTCTCGAGGGACTTGTTGAACCTACTACATTTGGTGATTATGTGAATATTCTTCACCTTTAGAGTAATCAATCATGCAATGTCTTTAGGGTATTACATTCACTAGCCTATATGTAGATGTGTTTCATACGTTTGATCCTTGCCAATTGGGTGGCTTTCTTGCCCCCTCTTATCTTTTCTCTTCTTCATTACCTTTTGATCTTCCTATATAGGACTAGACCCTCGACACATGCCTTTTGGGATTTTCTTCTCACACCTCAATCGACCTAAAATCACCCATACCTATCTACCTATATTCCACCTAACCTAATCGACCTTGACCTAATCATACCCATGGCCTGGAATCAACACTACCTATCGACCTAAAATCACCCATACCTATCTACCTATATTCCACCTAACCTAATCGACCTTGACCTAATCATACCTATGACCTCGAATCCAACCTAACTATCAACCTCACTACCTATTCTTCTATCTTCTCATATTCTTCCCTAGCTTATGGGAGAACTACATCGGTCTGAGGTCCCTTTTCACCGGGACTATGTAGGCAGCACTTCTAGGGCATGGGGCTCTAAAGGGTTATCTCGACCACTCTTTACCCTAACCATTTCCCCACTTTTACCTGATTTCCTATTCATATCAAAAATATCGACATCTAAACCATATACCACATAACTTTTACCACTTATTTTATTTCACATTTTCATACATAACCAACATTTTTCACATTTTACACCATCTCATACATTTATATTGCCATTTGTTATCAAAATAATGAAATGAACATCCCCGCCTACACCAACTTGACTCAATCCATGCCTAAACCAACCTCGACTCCGCCATGCCTAAACCAACTCGACTCAATCCATGCCTAAACCAACTCGACTCGATCTATGCCTACGATCTCGACCCAATCCATGCCTACACCAACCTCGACTCGATCCATGCCTAAACCAACCCGACTCGATCCATGCCTACGACCTAAATCAATCCATGTCTCAACCGACCTGACTTGATCCATGCCTTAACCGACTTGACTTGATCCATGCCTAACTCATCTATTTTCCATCCATATCATAATAAAGTAAAACTCATACATATCACAACAACATCACCCGAATATCATCTATCTCCTCATATATACATGTTTGTATCAATACAATGTACACCCATATCACATGAATGTGTATCTCCAAAATAATCATCATTGCTCATGATGACGGCTATCCAATACAAAATGTCATCAAAGCACGCAGCCGGTTTTATATATGCAAAAGAATGAATAAATCAATACCAAAATCTTCGACACGCAGCCGGTCCCATATATAATACATACCAAAAATGACTCAAAGACGTAGGTTGGTCCACAATAGGTCGTTGTGTCTCTCCCGACTCCTCTGTTGCACTTGTCTCACCTCCTGCTGATGGCCCCTCACCTAGGGCTGGCCTCTGCATGCTATTGGCCTGACCACAACCTTTTCCCGGGCTCGTCGGCTCCCTGTACTCTCCACACTCTGAGTGTGGGATCTAGTCCTCTCACTAGAGGCTCGTTTGTGGTCTCGTACTTGGTGCAGGAGGGCACATCTAGCTCGGCAGCTAAAAAATGATCCTCGTAATACCATGCCTCTCCTAGTGCATCTCTGAACTTGGCAATGGGAACTATCTATGGAGGTGCAATGGGTTCCGCTACATGCGTGGATACCTATACAATGGGACCCTATCCATAAACCTACACTAAGCACCTAAGTCAGCCCCGGATTCTGTGCTCGTGACTTTATCTTGGCTCAGTAGAGTAGTAATCTATGCCTATGCTGCTATCACCGGCCCTACTGCACTGTCACCTACCCTTGTGATGTGGTGAATCGGCCTGTAAAGCCTACACCTACGCCCGTAGAGCTTCCATCTCCCTCCATTTCCACCTACCTCCTCTCCATCTCCTTATTGTACCCCTACCTCGGCCTAACCCATGATGTGACCTATCACCCTAGACACGGGAACTTGTTTGTGACCTTTGACCTCATATGTTCACTATACATTGCAATGTTGTTACTGTCTTGTTTGACCTAATGACCTTACCTTGCCTATTACTATGACCGTTTATCCTAACCATAGCATTTGGTGTACCGAACATACCTAAACATTCCCGCACCTAACCTACATTATGCTTCCTAACCTTATCTTATACCTTGATACCGGACTCACTTCAACCTTGCTTGGATAAACCTATCGACCTTAGACGATGTAGAGTTTGCAAGCTCTTAAACTGTACCGTGTTGCGCTTTATACGTGTGCATGCATTCAACTTCTAGGCATTCCATCTATCTTGGGACCTCACCCCTACCATACATCTTTGGACCTCACCCTCTACCATAACAAAATGTACTCTCTCCAGGGGTAAACCTAAAATTCCTTGACCCCTTCACCACAACCTTCAACTCTACCTAGGCAAACCTTGCATCCTTCATCACCATCTATAACTTCTTTGCCTCCTATACCACCATTACATTATATACCTCCTTCACTACCTATAACATTTTCTTCCACCTCACCTGTACCTCCCTCTCAACCTCAACCAACACCTACCACTGCACCTTAGTTTTCCCCTTGGGTCACTCACCCTCTCCCACCATCTGCCTTTCCATCTACATCACGTGCTCTCCCTACACCTCTACCTAAGAAAAACACCAAACATCGAAAAAACCATTGATTTCCAAAGAGGTGGTTAAACCTACTCCTCTTTCTACTTTTGCACCTCAGCCAAAGAAAGTACAACCCAAACCTAAGACTGCATCACCTCAACTACCACTACAACTACCCAATCTTCCAACCAAACCAACTTTCACTTTACATTATGATCCACTGGTAGGATCATATATCACCATCT
This sequence comes from Taxus wallichiana var. yunnanensis, assembly GCA_018340775.1. Taxonomy (NCBI): domain Eukaryota; kingdom Viridiplantae; phylum Streptophyta; class Pinopsida; order Cupressales; family Taxaceae; genus Taxus; species Taxus wallichiana. Next base: position 546,469,542 of record CM031234.1, read on the forward strand.
TGGCTAACCTCTTGAAAGCTCTCTGCTATCACTCTCCCTCCTCTTAGACCTTACGACCCTCTTAAACCTAAACCACAAGGGTTTTTATGATACTAAAATTTACACTTACCATCGTGCGCTAGGACATGATGTTGAGAAATGTAAGGGTATAAAGGATGACCTCATTCAATTATGTCCCTCTGACCCCAATTTTGATGATGATGACCTCCTAGATGATGAACCTATTTCATCCTCACCACCTTCTTCACATCTTCCTCCTACACCTATGCCACAACCTCCACCCTCACATCTCATAGAGCCACCCCCAAAATTTGAAATTAACATGGTTCACATTAGAGAACTTGCCACACCACCACCCAAATTTTGTTACACCCAACTCACCTCATAGGGATTTTCTCCTTCACTAGGTTTCTACCCTTCATGTAGTTATACCACTTACCCTAAACCTTCTCCATTTGAAAACTTCCTTCAAATCAACATGGTACACGTCACTACACATGTGCGTAAGGGCAAAGAAAAGGTAGCTAACCCACCAACCAATCCTATACCCAACATACCATCTACACCTCTACCTAAGATAACTATCCGCGGCCCACGTATCCCATTTCTAATGGCGTCACACATCACACCATGCTCAAACAACTACATCAATCTCCTCTCAAAATGTTCTTATATGACCTCATCCAAACCTTAGAGTCACATCTTCAATCCCTCATGGAGGTCCTTCAAGCTATTGACGTTTTACCTAATGACCCCACACCTATAGCATCAATTAATACACCTCATCATGTCACCTCACTCACCAAATTTCCATCTACCTCATCACCTCCACATGTTCACCAAGTTGTTATTCTTAGTTTCTCGGATGATGAAATTTTCCCCACACCGATGACCTAGATCGGCACTTTTCATTTCTATCCATAACGATAATATACGCGTCCGACGTGTTATGATCGATGGGGGTGTCGCATTAACATTATCTCCTCTCATGCATTCGAACAAATGCACCTACCCAACAACTGCATGCATAAACATCTAGTCATGTTGTGTTCATTCAATGACGTTATCACCTCTACACTCGACACTATCATCCTCCACATTCATGTGGGTCCCAATACTATTCCCGAGTTATTCTATGTTTTTGAAGGGGAGTTTCAATATAATTTTTTGCTTGGCAGACCCTGGATTTGTGCCATGGGTTGTGTTCCTTCTACTTTACACTGATGTGTAAAGTTCGAACATGAAGGACATTCCTATACCATTCCAGCTGACCCATCACCTTTCAAAACATGCAACATGCTTTACCACCCCAATGATTTCCTTGTACCTATTAAGGCATCCACCTCCTTACCTACATTTTCTTCACATACGACCCCATCCACCAAAGGCCGTTGCACCTCACCTTCGCCCAAATCTTCTATTCCCACAAATTATTATCATTTCTACCAGGTCACACATCAGCTTCCCAACTAACCGACACCTTTGCTGATCTAACTTCTAACGCTTCCTCCATTTCAACCACTGACATATCAACTATTGACCCCTTGGAAGGTGTCTTTCAACGCATCACTATGGGGAGTATCATTTGTACAATGTCAATACATTCCTTACCCCATAAGAGTATGGAAACCTTCACCAACATCCTCACTATGACCACCGCATAGGCGAACGTCTCCTTATGGTCCTCCCCACCTCCGTACCCATCTTACCTATGGGGGACTTGACATTTCCACTTATACACTCGAACCACCATCATAAACCCAACCTTTTTCAAAGGCTACCTTCATTCACCTACCAACCATCGATTCGCCCATACTTTCTTACACCACTATGCTTGGAAGGGTTTTGGCTTTGGCCTTTATGAGGAAGGTTGTCACATGGTTATTTCATGTACCATGCATAAACACAATGATCATAGTGGAATCGGTTTTACTAAACTACCTGCCGAAAAGCCCTATATTGAGCTCATTAAAGACATTGACCCCTCTCCACCTTCTTCACCTACCCCACCTTCACCACCTTCACCAACAAAGTTGATGGATCTTGAATCTATCCCTCCTACCTTTTTTTTTCCATAAATACCATTTCCTTGGGACCTCTGACCTATCACCACGATGGTGAGGCTCCTTCCTCTCTTCCTTTCTTGTATTCTGACATGATAGGGGATGATACTCCTATTAATTTCATTCAATGTCAAGATGATGAATCCATACTCACCTACCTTGGTGCTGAAGACTCTTATATTCACCGATTGTTACCTTCTGAGATGCAAATAATGTTGAACGAATCGACTATCGAAGTCAACATCCACACTCAAGACGACCCCCACATTCTCAAGATTGGCCAATCTCTGGATGTTGCTGAACAGGAAGCCCTCACTTCTTTTCTTAAAATTCATAGCCATGCTTTCACTTGGTCTTATGCTAACATGCCTGATATTGATCCCACTATCATGGTCCACAATATTGCAACCATTCCTAAGGCCAAACCCGTAAAACAAAAGTTGAGGAAAATGCACCCTCGCGTTGCTCTTCTTATCAAAGAAGAACTTCAACGCCTTCTCTCTGTTTCCTTCATTTTACCCATCGATTACCCTCAATGGATTTCTAACATCATCCCTATCACTAAGGTGATAGGGGGACTACACATTTGTACCAATTTCCATAATCTTAACCTTTCCTACCCTAAAGATGATGTTCCTCTGCACTGGTATTGACTAGTTGGTTGACCTTACACGGCCATGAGATGCTATCACTTATGGATGGTTTCTCAGGTTATAACCAAATCTTTCTCACTCCAAAGGATCAACACAAAACTGCATTCATTACCCCCCAGGGGGACCTTCTGCTATCGAGTCATGCCTTTTGGCCTTAAAAATGCTGGTGCCACATATCGGCGATGTTATGACCTGCATCTCTTCCATGATATCATGCATTGCATATTGGAAGATTACGTGGATGATCTCTTGGCTAAATATAAATGTTGCACCAAGCACCTCACCGTCCTCAAAACCCTCTTTGATTGCCTCATTAAATATTACGTCCGCCTTCAATCTAAAAACTACATCTTTGCGGTTCTTGTAGGAAAGCTCCTAGGATTTATTTTTTCCCTTCGTGGTATAAAAGTTGACCTTGCTAAAGTCAAGGCCCGGTCTGGAAATGCCTCCACCCACTAAACTAAAACAACTCTCAGTAACTCCGCAAGGTAAATTACACTCCGTTCACCATTTTATTTCCCAGCTCTCTCGATTGTTGTCAACGATTTCATCACCTTCTCAAAAAGGATGTCTCTTTCAAATGGGATGACCACTACCACAACGCTTTTGAGGCTCTAAAACAATACCTTCTCCAACCACCCATACTTATTCCACCTAAAGATGACTAACCCTTCTACCCATACATCTCAGCTTTTGATCACTCCTTAGGGGTTATGCTCGCTCATCATGATGAACAACATAGGGATCAGGTGGTTTATTACATAATCTGTACCCTTCTGGACTACGAAGCCCGATACACTCACCTTGAAAAACTTTCCTTAGCCTTAGTTTTTGTTTCCACTAAGCTTCGCCATTACCTACTCAATCACAAAACCTATGTTGTGACCAACACTCGACCCCTTACACTTCATGTATGCTAAACCTTACTAAAATCAATGTGCCGCATGTTGGCTCATGCTTCTTGTTGACCTAGACCTTGAATTCATTCACCAAAAATATATCAAGGGCTAGGCCATTTGACCACTTCTTTAATGCACCTCTTCCTAGGAATCAATCTTCAAATTTTGATTTCTCTGACGAATCCATTGATAAGCTCTCTTTGGATGATGACCCTTACCAAATGACCTTATTCTTCGACGGTTCCAAATGCCAACTTAGGGGTGGTGCAAGCATTATCCTCATTCCTCTGTATGGTGAACCCATGCCCTTATCATTCAAACTTGACTTCGTGTGCACCAACAATATCACCGAATATGAAGCCCTCGTATTGGGTCTCATGACTGCCTATGCCTTAGACGTTAAGTCCATTAATATCTTTGGTGATTCTCAACTAGTAGTAAACTAAGTCAATGGTGTTTATTAGTGTCATAATGAAATACTTCAAGAATAAAATGTTACGTTGGTATCATGTTGACTACCTTTGATCGCTATAAAATTCAAACCATTCCGTGATCTACCAATAAATTTGCGAATACCATGGCCTACCTCGCTTCCCAAATACCCACTCCCCCTGCTGATTCAGACATTTTTGTTACCATAAAACACATATCAAGACCTTCTTATAAATTTTTTTTGTTAACCTTGTCCAAACTACCGCACTAAATACATAAGACCTATGGTATAAGCAGCTTGCGGAATACCTTTCCCTTTCTATATTGCATCTTTATCTCACACGTAATGGACAACACGCCTTTCTCAAGAAGGCCTCTCATTATGTTGTCTTGGGTGGCCTCCTCTATAAATGCAGCTTTGACTGTATTCTCTTATGATGCCTCGCCAGCTCAGAAATCCCCTATACTATTAAAGAAGTTCACAATGGCATATGCGGAGGTCACTTCAGTGGCCTTGCTATTGCTAAACACATTATTTGCCTAGGCTATTACTAGGCCGACCCTCAATCATGATTGTTGCAACTACGTTAAGCATTGTGTAAAATTCCAACAACATGCCAATCTTCATCATACACCTTGTCACGCTTTACAGGTCACTCGTGACCTTTGGCCCTTTTCTCAATGGGGTTTGGATCTTGTCGGAGAGATCAATCCCCACTCCTCCCTAAGACATAAATGGATCATCACTGCTATCAATATTACACCAAATGGGTTGAATCCATACCCCTCATCTCCACTAAAGCCGAGAAAATATGTGAATTCATCAATCATCACACTATTTGTTGCTTTGGTGTTACGAATAGCCTTATCACTAATAACGGTAAACAATTCAAAAAAAAATCTACGAAAGCTTTGTGATGCCTTCGATATCAAGCTTAGCTTCTCCTCTCCATATTACCCACAAACCAATGGCCAAGATGAGTCCACTAACAAAACCCTAAAAAAAATTCTCATGAAAGTGGTTAATGATACCGGGAAGATTGGCATACGCATATTCCTTTTGCTCTTTGGGCATATCATACTAGTATTCACACCTCAACCGTTGCCACTCCCCTTTTCTCTGGTCTACGATATGGAGGCTGATTTTCCTCTCAAAGTTTAGATCCCGTCTCTTTGTATCTCTCTTTAAGATATGCTTATTGATGATGACTTTCACCAAGACTGCTTTTTAACACAACTTGAGTTATTAGACGAACGTCGTCTTCATACCCTCGACCATATCCAAGTCTATCAAAAATGCATCAAGCGTGACTATGACAAACGTGTCCATGAACACACTTTCAAAGTCGGTGACCTCATCCTAAAGGAAAATCAACACGTAACCAAACCGTAAAAAAAAAAAAAGCAGGGAAAATTTGCTCCTAATTGGCTTGGACCATACATCGTGACCCATGACTATGGATCGGTTCTTATCGCTTGTCTTCACTTGATGGTAAGCCCAAACCTCGAGCCCCTTAATGCCTTTCATCTTCAATCATTCTACTATTGACTTCTATTCTACATCACTATTTATCTAGTTCGTGCTTGTCCATTGAGCACCATTTACCTTTTTCTTTTTCACTCCTCCACTTCAACGACTAAACAAGAATCATGTGATTACATGTCACCCTTTTGCCTTATCTTAAACATGTGCACCATGACTCTCGCACATGGCATGATTCTCATGGATACTTTTTCATCTTATTTTAGATGAGATCGCATGGTCGTTCACCCTTTCCTTCTCAACAAGAACTAAATGCTTTGTTATAGTATCATCCATGACTTAAACGCTGAACAAAAAAAAAAGATGAATCCCTCGAAGGACATCTTCCAATATAAGGGATCAAATTCTTGAGTCAAACATCCAATATAAAAGATGAATCCCTCAAAAGGACATCTTCTCGCCTCAATTTTCACTATAATTAGACTACTCCCTCAAAGGACAGCTATAAAAAGCTCATAACTCTCTACGTAGTCTATCCAAAAAAAAGACTATTTCCTCAACAATAAAGATTCAGAAGCTTCCTGCATCGATCAGCTTCGCGAAGACCTCAAGGAGACATATATTCATCCCGTATAGACTTCCCGCATCGATCACTCTATCTCAAAAATCAAAAAGGAAAAGAAAAAGAAAAACAAGTTTTTTCGTCATGGACTTGCCTATTGTGATCTTGGCTCTATTGACCAAGGCATTTTACCTCCCATTTTATGACCCACTTACCTTCACCTCCGTACCCATTGTCTTTTCACCTCATACTGCCTCAAGGGACCTGTTGAACCTATGACATTTGGTGATTCTATGACTATTCTTCACCTTTAGAGTAATCAATCATGCAATGTCTTTAGGGTCTTACATTCACTAGCATATCTGTAGATGTGTTTCATACATCTGATCCTTGTCAATCGAGTGGCTTTCTTATCCCCTCTTATCTTTTCTCTTCTTCATTACCTTTTGATCTTCCTATATAAGACTAGACCCTCGACACCTTCCTTTTGGGGTTTTCTTTTCATACCTCAATCGACCTAAAATCACCCATACCTACCTACCTATATTCAACCTAACGTAATCAACCTTGACCTATTCATACCCATGGCCTGAAATCAACACTACCTATCGACCTAAAATCACCCATACCTACTTACCTATATTCCACCTAACCTAATAAACATTGACCTAATCATACCTATGACCTAGAATCTAACCTAACTATCAACCTCACTACCTATCCTTTTATCTTCTCATATTCTTCCCTAGCTTATGGGAGAACTACATTAGTCCGAGGTCCCTTTTTCTTTGGGACTATGTAGGCAGAAATTCCAAGGCATGGGGCCCTAGAGGGTTAACTCGACCACTCTTTACCCTTACCATTTTCCCCACTTTTACCTAATTTTATGTTCATATCAAAGATCTCGACATATAAACCATATACCACATAAGTTTTACCACTTTTTTATTTCACATTTTCATACATAACCAACATTTTTCACATTTTACACCATCTCATACATTTATATTGCTATTTGTTATCAAAATACCGAAATGAACATCCCTGCCTACACCAACCTGACTCAACCCATGCCTAAAACAACCTGACTCAATCCATGCCTAAATCGACCTGACTCGATCCATGCTTATGACCTGACTCTATCATGCCTAACTCATATATTTTCCATCCATATCATAATAAAGTAAAACTCATACATATCACAACAACATCACTTGAATATCATCTATCTCCTCATATATACATGTGTGTATTAATACAATGTACACCTATATCACATAAATGTGTATCTCCAAAATAATCATCATCAGATCGCAGGATGCTATCTAATACATCATCTTGCGCAGCTGCTATCCAATACAAAAATGTCATTCGCACGCACAGGCCGAGTCTCATATATAATACATACCAGAAATGACTCGGCACATAGGCTAGTCCACAGTAGGTCACTATGTCTCTCCCACCCTGCCGCACTGTCTCACCTTCGTTAATGGCCCCTCACCTAGGGCTGGCCTTTGCATACTAGTGACCTCACCATGACCCTATCCCTAGGCTCGTCGGCCCCTTGTACTCTCCACACTTTGAGTGAGGGATCTATTCCTCTCACTGAAGGCATGTTGTGCTATGTACTTGACATAGGAGGGAACATCTAACCCGACAGCTAACAAATGATCCTGGTAATACCATGCCTCTCCTAGGGCATCTCTGAACCTAGCAATGGGCACTGTCTGTAGAGGTGCTATGGATCTCGCTACCTATGTGGATACCTGTACAATGGGACCCTATCCTTGAACCTGCACTAACACCTAAGTCGGCCTTGGAGTATGTGTTTGTGCCTATATCTGGGCCTATAGGGTAGTAATCTGTGCCTATGCTATCGTCGCCTAGCCCTACGGACTGCACTGCCACTGCCCTTGCGTTGTGGCTAATCGGCCTGTAAAGCCTACACTGCACTCAGTAGAGTGTTCATCTCCCCTCCATCTCCACTTACCTCCTCTCCATCTCCTTATTGTACCCCTACCTTAGCCTTACCCATGATGTGACCTATCTCATTGGACACTGGGAACTGTTTGTGACCTTTGACCTCATATGTTCGCTATACATTGTGATGCCGTTACCTATGTTGTTTGACCTAATGACCTTACCTTGCCTATTACCATGACCATTTATCCCGACCCTACCTTTTGGTGTACTAGAACATACCTAAATGTTCCTATACCTAACCTACATTGTGCTTCCCGACCTTATCCTATACCTTGATACTTGGACTCACTTCAACCTTGTTTGGATAAACCTATCGAACTTAGATGATGTAGAGTTTGTAAGCTCTTCAACCTAGTATTGTGTCACAATTTATACGTGTGTGTGCATTCAACTGCCACTACCTTTGACCTTAGCCCATTTACCTATATGCCCGATTTTCCATTTTACTCCTTTCCCCGTTTTTCACTATTCTTCTTCACATTCACTTTTATCAAACCACTCGCCGATTCACCTTGTCACCTCATCAGTTCCTGGTTTGAGGGGGATCACCCTCATTCTCACTTGGGGCAACCACACTCTATTCTTGTTCACATCGCTTAACAATACAAGCCACGCAACAAGAAGGGCAAACTGTAGACACCAAAATCGTGTTGTAATCACCTTGGTCCCCTACCACAGCCTTATAATCACCTCCTGCACCCCACACATTTTAATTTAATTACTTTAATTAAATTAATACCATTTACCTCCATACACATTAATTTAATTATTTTAATTAAGTTAATGACCTTTCACCCACACACATATTAATTTAATTATTTACATTAAATTAATTCACCACCCTCACGCACCTATTTAAAAAAATTTCCTTTATTAAATACACTTCACCTAACCACCCCATCATTTGACCCATTAACCTAAGCCCTAAACTAATGCCTACAACAAACCTAACATTAGACACATCCCATCACTTCATATTAAAAGCCTCCTAAAGTCGGTATTTCTCACCCAAGAATAGAAGAGATCCTTATCAAATGGCGTAACAACTTCCTAGGCCAATTTTGAACAAACCGAGATATCTCACCCAAACCGACGTCGGTTAACCATAAACTAATGCCGGTTCACCTAAACGATGCCGCTTATGCTAGGATGGACCAAATGCCTATTCAAACCCATTTACAGCTCTGTAAGATGGGTTGTTGGTTGTTTTTGTCGTTCATGGTTAAACCTTCAACATTGGATTTCCTTAGCAAAAATTTGATCTTTTTAGATGCGCGAGAAAAGCAAGGATTAATCGTGATTAGCCAAGATAACCAAGTTCACTGGGACAAAAGTGAAGCTTCTTCACTATTTTAGCCACCCTCTTTACTCAAACCTTGCAATACCTTTCCCAACCATCTACTTGATCGCCTCACCAACCCCAGACCTTCGCAACATACCTATACCTCCTCTGTGATCACCCAACACCTTCTACTAACTCCATTCTTGCCTAAAAACCTTTAAAACTGGATTGTGTGATTTTACCGGTTTTCGGACCACCGCCATTAGTTCTCCCTAGTCATCACCGGTTATACTCCAACCGCTATTGGTTCCATAAAACCATGGTCGGTCTCTGTGTAGCCCGATCTCTCGATGTAACAAGGACCTATTTCTGATCTATACCTACCTGAACACCTATCTGACCTTCAGATCTGTATCTAACCTAGCTTGTTAGATTAGATCTAGCCTATTGCATTTGTATGAGATTCCTAAATCATATTAAACTACAGTAGGACAATATTTACTTTATTTTCAGCATTGAATTGTTTTAAACAGTGGACTGATAGCCATCTAGGAAGTATCACACTTCCAGGATCTAGCACATGCTAGGCAGTCCACTGCATATATTGTTTAACTCTCTTTGGTGGTCTTGCTTTGATTCTTATATAGGTAGTTCCTCCTAGCCAAAAGGAAGGTCTCACAATCACTTCAATTCAGGATTCAGATACACATGCATACAACCTACAACCATCCCAAACCAGGTATTCCTCTTACCACCTTTACCTTATCTGTTTTGTCAAGTGCTTCTCGGAAAAACTAAGAAATCGGGTGAAACACTAAGCATGATGGTGCATTGAATTTGATTTATATTTTTATTAGACTACTAGGTATTAGTTCTAACTCTTTTTGCATTGTTAACAAATACATGTACACATTTGCACGCCAATGAGATGGATCCTTAGTCCTTAGCATTGTAGCTTGAATTCTATTGCTTTTTGCTAACCTTTGATATACACATATAGTAAATAATGTTCAATTGCTTAGGATATTTGCTAGTATTATATGTGTAAGTTCTTATTTATAACTATCATTTTAATGGGTTGTTGCCACTTTCAAGCTAAATTGCTAAAATTTGAAGTATTGTGAGTGTTTTTTTGTGTTTTTCCCATACTTTGGTTGTAGGAGGGGCACAGGTGCACTAACCCTAGTGCAGGACACACCAACCCTAGCGTAGGCACCTCTCGAGTGGCATAGGCACACTATCAAAGTTTGTATCTTTGTTTTCCAACCTGGGTGCACATACCCTAACTAGGGTGCAGGCACACCAAACCGAGCGCAAACACTCTTTCATATTGTACCTTCATTGCAGCGTAAAACCCGTCAGATAGCACATACACACTAACCCTGGCATAGGAATCTCTCTAGTGGCATGGTTACTCTGTCAGAACTTGATACTACTTTTTATCTATCATGGCACACATGCCCTAACCCTGGTACAGGCACCTCTTGGGTGACATAGGAACTCTGTCAGAACTTGATACTGTTGCTTATCTTCCCGCACAAATTCCTAATCCTGGCATAGACACCTCTCGGGTGGCACATGTGCACTGTGAGTCTGAAAAACATAGAGGGGCACATCCACCTTAACCCATGCGTAGATGCCTAAACCAGGCATAGATGTATTTCAGTTTTCTCAAATTAAACATGTAACGTGATAACTTCTTTGCAGGTTTTATGTAATTAATGCTTATTTTTACAGGATATGTTTGCATGCTTTTTCTAGACTAGATAGACTTTTCATGCTTTCTTATAAGAATAAGGTCGCGTATGCTCTTCCCTCATGTCCTTTGGGGTGATCTTGGGAATCAAAAATGATTCTTAGGTCTTTTTGATGCTTTGAAATTGTTAAGAATATCTGAATTGGAATGAGTTAACTTGGTGTGTTTGAATTAAGTGTTTTTCCATTTGGCATCTTCTTGGATTTTAGAAACATCACATATGCTCTTCTCTTGTGTCCTTGGATGATCTTGAGAATCAGAAATGATGTTTACTCTTTTTATGGAAAATTACTAACTCATTGTGTAGGACCAAAACACACACTTGTCAAAGAAAGGTGGAATCGAAACAAAATCAAACTACTAATATAGTTGTCATACAGGTTTCCAAAAGGTGTTCAAGAAAACCACATCAAAATTAAACAAGATAAAAAGAACACCATATTCAAAACATTGTATTGTAGGTTTTGAAAAAGGGTACGTCCCTATCCGCTCAACTGAACATAACCCCTTTAGCATAGCACCTTAAGCTACAACAATGTGGGTGGTACCTAGAACCCCAAAGTAGTCCATGCAATAGGGAACCTTGTGGATGAAATAGGAAGTGATCCACAAAACCTACTTGACTAGTCATTCCTTATGAGTTAGCGTTACTAGTTTTCCGTATGGTGACCCCAATGATGGTACACGTAGATGCACTAGTTTCCTACTGTGCTTGAAGGGGGTAAGTTAAAGCCAAGATACTCCCAAACTATTCATTGCAACTTTTTGGGTAAGTCGAGCTCGCTTAAGACAACTTTGTAACACCTAGGAAGAGGGAACCACCTAGGAAGATATTTTTGGCCAGGAGCCCACTTTGACCATTTCAAAATAGTGTTGAGTTATGAGCCATCATTCATCACGGAATGTGGGAAGCGTTACTTTTATTAAGTTTTTCACTTGCCTTAAGGCGAGGTGAAACTCTACCGAAGTAAAGCCAATATTTTTCATCCCCATTTTGATCTACTTCCTTCACGTTATTTTGACACTTTGTTCATCAAAAGAAGGGTTACTACCTTTGCATTACCAATTGATTGTTTCTACCACCTTTTTGTTCTGCTTATGCCCATCCATGTTCTCGGATGGGTAAGTTAAACGCCTAAAGTGTGTGGAGACGTATTCATATCATTGGTGTCCTTGTGATCTTGATACCCACGTCAGGATCATCATCATAGTTAGGCATGGTTCATCATCTTGAACTTCCTTAGAAAGGTTACCTTGTTTATATCGTATCACTACAATTTTGGTATTTATGTCTTATTTCTTGTAAACTTGACCTAAATATATGTATTGTAAGGTTATGTTATACACATTTTAACAATTCTTAGTTATACTATAAGCTTTTAGTTTGATTCCATTACTACGTCAACTTTGAAAAGTGCTATGTGCTACTACTTGTGCATGTTATATCAATATCATCTTGATATCAATACCTTACTTTCTCACAAATTTTGGTTAACATATCTTGGTGACATTATTGTGTCACTCACAAATTATAACTAGCACTTTTTGGGGTATAGGTAATAATTGAATTTGAGCTTGCTTCTAGTATACCTTGTTAGGAGGTCACATTAACTTCATGTATTCAGTTATGTCTTGTTCATTCCTTGAACTTGATATAAGTGAGGACATCTTGTTAATTATCTTGTGACACCAAATGTCTTTTTGAAACAAACCTAGGAATTACTTCATTTGTTTGATAGGATTAGGTACCAAACATTATGTCACTGCTGATTTATCACTCTATCACATTGCTACTCTAACATTTGTGCTCATTCATATTCTTGACATTCTTTTTGCATTTCACTTAGGTGTGATCACAATTTTTTGAACACGTTTACAACATACCTTGGTGAAAATCTTGCACATCATGGCTCTTAAAACACAATTAGGGATAAAAAAATCAAACATTCAAAGCACAACAAGCGCAAGCTTAGGAAGCCTCAAACAAACAAGGGTCAAACCCTTTTATTGGTCATGATCTAGGGCCTTTATTTTCTATAGAAAAAGAGATCGAAGACATGATAGATCATAGTGGTGATGAATTGGAATCCCCACATGCATAATTTGACTTCAACCCCACCTTATTGGATGAATTCCTGTTTAGAAACAAGGATAGGGTGTTGGCATGAGTTGTAGAATTAGGAGACAAAATTCCCACTGAACATGAAACAATCCCACCTATAAATAACACTAATGATGAGGAGAAACCTCTCATCAACATGGAGGATCTTTTAACACATGGACATGCTTCTACCTCCAACGCGGGAAATGATAATGTAGTGGGACATAGAATACCCTTTATTAAAGTGCCACGTAAAATCAGGTTAGGACATGAGAATGTTGAAGAACCTCCACAATATGAAGAAGAAGAGGAACCTTTGGAAGAAGAAGTCACTATTCGAAACATTAGCAACCATAGTTGAAAACTAGCCTTGTTAACCTCTTGTGTACAAAAGGAAACAAGCAAGAATGTCCAAAAGATAAGGCCTAAGGTCAAAATCAGTGAACTTCATAGGGAAAATCAAGGAGAAGATAATATGGAGCATCATCATGTATATATCCCTGCTTCTCCCACTAAAGAACAATTACTCACACAAGAAGTACAATCTATGAAAGAAACACTCAAAAGCCTCAAAGAGAGCCATGTGGGGAGCATTAGAAAATATCAATATGAAGAACTATGTCCCCATCCATTTGACAAATCTATGACACTTCAACCTTTCCCTAAAAAAATTGACATGCCAAAATTTGACAAATATAGAGGAAAGGGAGACCCATGAGATCATGTAAAGGATTTCTATATGGCATGTCAAGAGGTTTCCTATAGTGATAATTATCTCATACGAATTTTTCCCAAGAGTCTAGGAGGTCAAGCCTTGGAGTGGTTTACTCGTTTACCTCGGGGTCTATTTTTACTTGGCTAGAATTGGCAGAGAGGTTTGTGTGTCACTTCTCATACAATATAGAAAGTGATATCACCATGGCAGACTTATGTGGCACCAAAAATGACCTAATGAGACATTCACCAGCTTCCTACAATGGTGGAGAGGGATAGCCAGTCGCTTCCCTTGCGCATTCCCTGAAAAATAGCTGGTAAGTATCTTTGTGCCCAACCTAAATCTAGACATCGCTTTCCACCTTCAAATGCATTGTGTTTGCACTTTAGAGGAAGTAATTGAAAAATTCGTTCAAATAGAGAAATCATTTATTTCCAAAGGAACTCTTAAGTCACAAGCTAAGGATAACCAAAGTGTTAAACCTATGGAAAAGCTGAAAATATTTAACAAAAATAAAAACATTGTGGGAGACAGGATTACAGATTCCAAACGTGTGCAAATGGTTCAAATTGGTCAACATTTTAAACTGACCAAAGGACCTATTCAACCACCACCTAAATGAAGAATGTTCACTCCTCTCAATGAGACTTTGTCGGTTATATTGAAACAATTAGATGCAGCTCACATGGTGACTTATCCCACGACACAACCCTTTGATGACAATGCTCCAAAACCATCATGGTATAAAGAGCATGACTATTACAAATTACATCGTTTCAAGGGACATAGAATAGAAAAATGTCTGTGACTTCCTCACTACATCCAAGACCTCATCGAAAATGAGGAGATAGAAGTGGACAACCCAGAAAAAACTCAGATGCCCAACGAAAATATGGGGATATACAAAGAACCATTCCCCAAACATGGTAAGTCAGAGGAGTCAAATCTAGATCAAGGAGAGTCATCCCAGAGTTATAAAGCAGTGAATTATCTATATACCAAGAAAGAAAACAATCATTATGATTCACTCATTGGATGTATTCGCTCTCCTAGTGACCATGTGAACACCATTCAAATAAAGGGAAATGATTTCGCTGTGGTAACAAGGCATGCCCGCCTCATGATTCCTGAACCCTCTCCATCAACCCCGTAAAATGGTAGGTATAACCTCTTAGAACAACTTGAGAAAATGTTTGCCAAGATTTTGATCTTGGATCTTCTTAAGATATCAAATGTACATAAAGACATTTTGTACCAAACTCTTTAAGGGTCAGGAGTGCCACTAGAAGTAGATCCTACACATCTTTAGGCCATGGTAGAAAACATTGTACCAACTGAGCACATTGCCTTTAATCATAGGGAAATCCCTACTGAAAATCCAATGCATAATCTCCCCTTGTATATTGAGGTATTCATTACCCACCGAAAGATCAAACGGGTGCTTGTGGACAATGGATCAGGATTGAATATATACACGTTGAAGTTGGTTAAGCAACTGGGACATACTGAAGAAGACCTTGAGTCAAACATCATTACCATAACCACTTACGACAACATGGAAAGAGAGTCAGTTGGCATAATCACATTACCCATGGAAGTCAGTCCCACTTGTCATCACACAAAGTTTCATGTCCTAGACTTAGAACTCCTATACAATATGCTTCTAGGCCAACCGTGGATTCATGCCATGCAGTCGTGCCATCAACATTCCATTAATGCATTAAATTGAAGCACGAGGGACACACTATCACAATACAAGGAGATTTAGAGCCCTTTTCTCACTATAGAGATCTCAATAGTTTTACACGTAAGGGTACCTATATACGTGGCCCTCGGTGATATAGTTGTGCATCTTCGATATGAAGTTGTGGAGTCTCGAGTAGATTTGGATTATCTCATTTCTTGCACCATGGTGCCTCTACATCAAATTATCCTTTTGATTCATGGGAGATGAAGGTTCTAGAATACGGTTTTGGAGAATATAATGTGTAACAAGCCCTTTTAGTTTTAGACCTCTCATTGTCACCTAAAACTAGAGGTCAACCCAACTATCATTTCAGATGACCTAGAGATGAGAAAACTATTGGGTCATTTTTACCTAGAGGCTTGTTGGCTGAAGAAAAATTGTTAGATCCACCTACGACTTGGGTCCTAGAAGATACTCAACCGACTTGCTACTAAACCACTGAATATGAGAAATCTAGTCAAATGATGTACTCCATGGGCTACAAGGGTCTAGGATGCAGAAGTAATGAGAAAGGAAAGCGAGAATTAGTGCCTCTCCCACATTTTAAAATAGAAAGGTATGACATTGGGATTCGAACTTATGGGGTACATCCCAATGATCAAGATGTTACCTACTCGAACGTGAGGATAACTCGACTATTTAGACAACGATCTGATTCCCACTGTAGCCAATACAAGGATCTTTCCTCCATGAACTTGTTCATGAATACCATTGTCCTCACCATAACCCCTATGGAACCTACACTTGACCTTGTTTACCCTTGCCTTGTTGAATGGGACCAACAATGTCATATGTCACTAGATCTATTTGAGAATGATGAAGCTATTGTATAATTCATGGGCATTTAGGATACAATCCCCATTGGAGATCACAAAAGGGATTCTATATTGACTTAGATACCTACACCTACTTTGGAGAGGAAGTTGAGCTTTGTGGTCAGCAAAATTTAAGAAAAGTGAGGGCAAAAGTTCCAATGCAAAGCCTCGGAAAAATTCAAAGTCCAAGTCACACAGTGAAAACCTCTTTGAGGCGTTGGCAGAAAAATAGGTGCAAAAATCAAAGGACAATAAAAGTGACCACGCCAAGGATGAAAATCTCGTGGAGACATCCTTGGATGAAGATCTCAACCTTCCTCCCGATCCTACACGTATGGAGGATTTGTCAAAATTACTAGTAGAAGAGACTATTGATGTAAACATTGGCATAGAAGATGACCCAAAAATAGTCAAGTTGGGAGCTTCACTCTCGGCATAGGAATAGAAAACATTCACCATGCTGCTACGGGAGTTTATAGATGTGTTCGCATGGTCCTATAAGGATATGTCAGGCTTGGATCCAACTTTGGTTGTACACAACTTAGTTGTACATGCATACACTAAGCCTATTAAGAAAAAGCTCAAAAAGATGCACCCGGGTGGCTCTCCTAGTTAAGGAAGAATTAGAAAGATTGCTTGTGAAAGGATTCATTCGACCCATTGATTACTCTGAATGGATATCCAACATCGTTCCTATCCAGAAAAAACCTGTGGGGATCAGAATCTGCACAAATTTTAGAGACATAAATAAGGCATGCCCTAAGGATGATTTTCCATTACCAAATATTGATATGATTGTGGATTCAATAGCAGGATATGAAATGCTATCTCTTATGGATGGATTTTTAGGTTATAATCAAATCAAGATAGTTGATGAAGATCAACACAAGACAAATTTTACAACTCCTTGGGGTACCTTTTGTTATCAGGTAATGCCGTTTGGTATTAAAAACACAGGAGCTACCTATCAAAGGGCCATGATAGTAATTTTCCATGATATGATCCATGATATCATGGAAGACTATGTGGATGATATCCTCGGAAATCTAAGACAAGGGAAGACCACCCTGTTATTTTGCGGCATATCTTTGAATGCCTACGAGAGTACAAGGTCTGTTTGAACCCAAAGAAATGTGTGTTTGGCATGCTATCAGGAAAATTTCTTAGTTTCATCATATCAAGAAGGGGAATTGAGGTAGACCCTGATAAAGTGTCTACTATTACTGAGATGCCTCCTCCTAAAAACATTAAGCAATTGTGTAGCTTGCAGGGAAAAATATAGGCTATTCACCACTTCATCTCCCAGCTTGTCGATAAGTGTCATTTGTTCACTCACCTACTTAAAAATGATGTTTCCTTTATTTGGGGACCAGAGTAACAGCAGGATTTCACCTTGCTTAAATAATACTTGGCCAATCTTCCCGTCCTTATGCATCCAACTCTGGTGAGCAGCTCTTGCTTTATATCTTCTACTCAATTTTCTATTCGTGCACTTTGCTCGCCAAATATGACCTTGGTCACAAAGAAAAAGCGGTATACTACCTCGCCGCACTCTCATAAATTATGATCTCAACTATACCCAAATCAAAAAATCTTGTTTGGTTGTAGTTTTTACCTTTCAAAAACTTCATGATTATCTGTTGAATACCAAAATCAAGCTTATATCAAAATTTGACCCTGCTCAAATACTTGTTGTCTAAACACACCCTCACCGGTAGAATGGCTAATTGGATCATTTCTTGAGTGAATTTGACATCGAGTTTGTGCTTTAAAATTTGGTCAAGGGACATGTACTTGTTGATCAATTAGTAGAAGGACCTTTACAAGGAACTGAACCTGTGAATCTCGATCTACCAGATGCTTCGTTACTGTACATTGAAGAATCTGTCATGTGACATATACACTTTGATGGGTCTTTTACTTTTCATGGTTCAGGGGTAGGTGTGGTCCTCATACTCCTTCCGAGACCCCATGCCTCGACTTTTCCCTTGGTTTTCCTTGCATGAACAATATCATAGAGTATGAGGCACTCATTGCTGGGATGAAGCTCGCCATCAAATGGGACATTCATCATGTTAAGATTGTTGGTGAATCTCAATTAATCATCAAGAAAGTCAATGATGAGTACAAAGTTAAGGATGAGAAACTCATCCCTTACAAGAAGCTAGTAGAAACTATGAAAGAGTATTTTGTGCGTATCACATTTGAACAGATTCCAAGAGCAAAAAATAGATATGCAGATGCTATGAAAACCATGGGTTCTATGCTCCGCATTCCACTGGAAAGTAATGACATGCCATTCTTTGTGGAAAATATACACCAGCTTGCATACGACATGATAGAATCCTGTCTGGCTTGTGATGTTGTTGGTCCCAATTCCCATGGTATGAGCCCATCTTCACCTACCTCAAAGACAACACATTCCCTCCCGACATCTCCCGTTCCGAGAAAAAATCCTAATTCACCAGATAGCCCACTATACCATTTTAAGAGGTACGCTTTATCATCATGGCTATGATGGGAATCTATTACATTGTCTTGATATGACAGATTCGGTATAAGTGATTAAAGAGGTGCATGAAGGGGTGTGCGGAGCACATACTAACAGAATGGTTCTAGCCAAAAAATTGTTGAGAGTAGGCTACTATTGGCCTACCATGGAAACCGACTATTGCAACTATGTAAGGAAGTGTGTACTTTTCCAGAAGTATGGAAATTTCATCCATGCTCCATCACAGCCATTGTAACCCATCACCACCCCATGGCCATTTTCTAAATGGGGACTTGATTTAATAGGGAAGATTACCCCTACTTCATCTGATGGCCACACCCACATCATTACAACTACTGAATACTTTACCAAGTGGGTGGAAGTTGTCCCTTTGACCTATGTAACAGTGCTCATATTTCCAAGTTCATCATGAATCATCTTATTTTCCGGTATGGCATTCTTGCAGCCATTATTACTGATAACAAAAATCATTCAAGAATAAAATGGTAAAGGATCTCTGTCATCAGTTTCAAATCAGGTTAAAATGGTCTACACCATATTATCCCTAAGGCAATGGATAGGTTGAGGCCACTAATAATACTTTGGTGTGAATAATGGAGAAGATGGTAAGTAAGACAGTTGTAATTGGCATTTGTAAATCCACCCAGCTCTTTGGGCTTACAGGACCTCTATTCGCACTCCTATGGGTGTGACACCATATTCCCTAGTATTTGGAATGGAATCTATCATCCCATTAGAAATTGAGCTTCCTTCCCTAAGAATCTCTCTTAGGGATTATCTGGATAAAGATGAAGATTACCAAGTGGCTAGACTCGTAGAGTTAGAGCTCCTAGACAAGAAACGCATCCATGCCTTAAATCACCTCAAAGTGTATTAGAATAGAGTCTCCAAAAATTACAACAAAATAATCATGCCTCAAATCGGTTTGAGGTTGGTGATTTGGTCATGAAGGAGAATTAGTTCAAGATAAGGGAAAACGAGAGAAAAAATGAAATTTCAAACCGCATTCGTTAGGACCTTATGTTATCATGACCAAGCATGTCACAGGAGCATACAAACTTGCTCACCCCAATGGTGATGAGCTCCGTGAGCCCATGAATGCCATGTACCTTAAGTGGTTCTATGCTTAAACATGGTGCAAAAATCAGAAAAGTAAAATAAAAAATATGGTAAAAATAATCAAAAAGAAGAGAAAATAAAAAGAGAAATCAGGTCATTCATAAGTGAAAAACACGCAATTGTGGCACTTTGGATAGGTCCTTGAGTGAAAAATGGTTTCCGGTGCCTTGGGAGGATTCGTTGTTCACAAGCATTTTGCATCTAGAGGGTACTTTTACTTAGCCTAGGGATAGTTCCGCATCTACCTCCGAGATTCCCTATGAGCCTAATCTTGTCAAGCCTTGATCTGGCTTTGTCTCCTCTTATTCGTCTTGTGAAGGCATGCTCTTTGTCTATTCCCCATCTCACGCTGGGGCACTTCTGCAACTTCACCTTCTTGTTTATAAGCACGTGGAATTTTCCCTTGTATATTCCCCATCTAACGCTAGGGGCATCCATGCTTTCTTGGTTACCTATGCATAGCTCTGGAAAACTGTTAGAAAAAAAAAACATTCAAAACTATTAGAAACTCTAAACAAGAGAAAATCATTTCGCAAAACTCTAAATAATAAAAAATTGTTTCGTAAAACTCAAAACAATAGAAAATTGTTTCAGTAAAGCTGTAAACAATAGAAAATTGTTTCATATAACTCAAAAAAATAGAAAATTGTTTCACAAAACCCTAAACAATAGAAAATTGTTTCACAAAAACATTCACTTTAGTTTACTTGCGTTATCTTGTTTCTTTCCTTTCTTGATTGCTTGTAAAGTTGCTTCATGTTTATACATTTGTATCGTTTGTTTCTTAGACATAACTTGTTAGGATTCATCTTTTCTTAATTAGATCATATTTATTCTTACTTGTGCATATTGAAGTGTGATTTTTCATGTTGGTGAATCATGATACACTTGTTGTATTGGTTTGTTATGTTATTTGTTAGCATCTGATTGTGTTCGCATGTTACATGTGCATCATTTTGTTATCACATCATCATATTTCCATCAATATCATCACATCTAACATCATCTATACATCATATATCAATAAAAATCTAAGTATACATCATAAGAACATGCATATATCCATGTGCTCAATAAAAAAGAAACAAACAATGTCCATCATCTCATAACACGTGTCATGTCAAAAATGTCCATATATACATATACATGTGTGTGGTATATCTGTATCAAAAATAGATATACATCACTACTATACATCAAAAATTCCTTCATCTGAGGCGTACAAAAAGGATGATATACATAGATCAAAGAATACAACTGCCTTCATCAGAGGCATATGTCAAAACTACTATACATAAAGAATGTTGTACATCGAGCACAAGCTGCTCATAGCCTTCATCAAGAGGCACATGTATCAATACAATAATCGGGGTGACTCGAGCCCTCAGATGGGCTAGCTGGTCTATCCCGTGGTGGAGGCATAGCATGAGCATCACTCGGTCTCACAGACTGCCCCCTTGTGGCTGCTCCACTGAGGCCTGAGGCCTCTCTGACCTCATCCCTTTACTCGATCTGCTGATACTCAGGGAAGCTCATCTTGACCCACTACTCACTCTTCTCTCATCCTATCTCTCTCCACTATCACAGGCTATAGTTGGGCATGTGTCTGCTGATATAGGCTTGTCACCTGAGCCATCTATGCTGCCATATTCCGTATCTACTAAAAATGGATAGCACCATCACCTCCCTAGCTAGCACAGGGCCCAAGCCTACTCCCACTCTATTGTCACACGCCAAAGTCTAGGCCTAGGCCTAGTCTCTCTCTATTATGGCCTGTAACAGGATGCTATTGTAAGGTGACTATTTGTGCCACTGGCTGCACCACAAGGGCCTGTCCCTATACCGGTCTGGAGGCTTGTCCTGCTCTCTTAATCTAAGTATGGGAACTTGTGTAGATGCCTATATTGGTCCCTCGCTACCTCGGTCCATACACCCGTCTTTGCACCCCCGCTCATCATGTGGCAACCCATCAAATGGATCATCTAGGTCACAGGCTGCTGCATCCTCCCTCTTGTCACCACTATGACGAAGCTCTCGTGGTGGCCAAGTGCCTGTTGCCCATGCCTCATCTGGAATAGTCAAATATCATGGTAAAATAGTGGTGTACCAATCCATGTAATCGGCAGTGGTACCCAAGTCTCTGACCTATCGAGTTGGGTCCCATGCCTGTGGTACCACCTGTAAGATGGCTCTAGCTTAGGTCACCAGTATGTAGGGCCCCATGGTCTACCTCTCGGAGTCTTGGTGAGCATACCACAAATTTGGCTATGGAACCCCCTGCACCATGCCCAGCTGTCACTGACATCGGTCTACTCTATATAACTCAATAATGTAACTACAGCTACCTAGAAGGAAGTTCTCCACCACACAAACATTGATCTTTACTCCATCCTCTAGCCATTGTATCTTCCTGTAAGGCCTCCATATAATGTCCATGTCTAACAGCTCGTCAAACTCTCGTATCGATATATCGTACAAGCTTCCTAGGTGTTCTCGTATGTCATCACCTACAGAAACCCAAGCCATGTATGATGGATCCTCTGGGACTCGGACATGTAATGCACCTATAGGGCACCCAATAGCTATGTGGTCCCAAGACCAAATCTGTAGTAAAGAGGTAGGCCCCACCATCTTCTGACAATGGTATGTAATCAGATGCAAGTCCTAGTGTAGATGTGCCAATATGCACTGGCCCCAGAAATAATGCTCGCCACTAAAAATTTCATGCACCAATGTCATCAGACCCCTAGGGAAGGATGTCCCGGTCTTATCAGTGAGAAAAAACCCACTGATAAGTGACATCACATATAATGGCCCTTGGTGCAATGTCGGATCCGCTATGCACTCATGCAATGAAACTATCATGCCATCATGTGGTATATCATCATGGTCAAACAATTCAATGACCGTCGGCACCGATATTCCCAAGGTCAATTGCATACTCAATCAGCGAGCCTAGGATAGGTATGCAGAGAATCCGCCATACGTCCTCCAAAGTAACTATCATCTCTCTAGTAGGGAGCCTAAAGCATTGGCTCTCACTGTGCCACCGCTCACCAATGTAGTTAGTAGACCATGATCCAATGTAATGGAAGGCATCCGGGATATGGGGCCTAGGCCCACCACCTCTAAAAGTATCACCACCGCATGCCGATATTGTCTGTGCATGCTCCCCTCTAGCTCTGCTATGTGTGAATGTTTCTCACGTGTCTGAAGCATAGGAAAACATCTCTGAAAAATCATTCCATTTGTTAGATACTAACATTTCTTCTAAATTCTACCTTTCAGTTTTTTAGGGTTATCCAAAAAATTCTAATTTTCTTCGAAATGCCATCATTTTTAGCATTTTTCTATCTCTCCTCCATCTACTTAGTGTGCCTATGCACCCTTTGGGGCATGTGCGCACCCTATGGTGTGTGTGCCCTCCTTTTGGCACATACGCATGTGTACATCTCGCCTATGGATGATGCAAGCGCTATCTTCATCTTGGTACTGCGCGTGCACGTGTGTGTGTGCCCTGTGTGTGTTCACTACCATGTGGTGCATGCACGTGTGCACACATATGTTGTGTGTGCATTGTCGTGTGGGCATATACGCGTGCACGTATACATATTTTTATTACTGCGTATGCGCACATATGCTCCAAGGGTGCTGCGCCACCATTAGGGCACTTGCGCCCCCGTGCATGCATGCTGACGCGACTTTAACCCTAGTTTCCTACTTCTACAAGCATTAATTACAAAATTGACGAAGAGGGTTAGGGTACTCACAAAGACACCATCGTCCACGTGTCAATCATACCCTCGAATTGTGTCTGCTCATCTCAAATGGTCTCGGGCTCTCACCATCGTCCTTGTCATCGTTAGAGCTTCAGAGAAAAATTCAGCGAATCGGTAACAAATGAATTGGTCACGGTGATTTACCCCTTGGGTGGGGTATATCAAGCTATTTTTCACCAGCCATGATGCCTAGAGGCTTGTTTTGACTGCCATTTTCTCCTCTATTCACCGTCAAATAATTATTTTATTTAAATAATTTTATTTTTTTCATTTTTATCGTGCTGGGGCATTTTTGCCATCTAGTACCCCTTTCTTCTCACTAGGACAATTTTTATTGCTCCTAGGCAATTTTTCTTCTTATCCACACTCTCTTGAATAATTTTTTTAAAATAATTATTTTATTAATTTTTCCACTATACAGGGACATTATTTGTCACTTGTTTCTTCTTTCTTCCCCTAGGGAGTTTTCTTTTGCAACTAGGAACTTCATTCTATTTCTTCTATTTTCTTCTACTGTCCACCACATTTTAGACAACACAAAAACAAATATATATATATATATATATATAATCCAAAAAAAAGGCAAAATTCTCCACAAAATCCTAAAAATTAAAAAAACTTGCAAAAATAGGTAACCCGCTTATTACGGCTGAAACTTGTGTCTTGTGCATGGTATTATTTCCGTATCCTACTAGTTTGTTTCACATCTTCACCGATCAACACGACTTGTGGATCACCGGATTCACAACCATTCACAAAGCTAGTTGCTTGCTTCGTCTGTACTCTAGGGCATGTCTTGTTGCTTGGTATTGTTTTGTTGTGTATAAATCTTTCTCCTTGGACCCAACATCCATCGTTATTTCCCTTGCATGTATCCTTGGTCGGGCATCATTTTTAACCCTTGTTGTCAATCATGAACATGTGGACCTCTTCAGCTTGATAAAAAACATTTGTACAACTATCTTGACCATTGTTGGGTTGGATATGTGCATTCGTACTTGTTTTCCCTGTTAAATGATCTTGTTTCCTTCTCATATTGCATTACATTTTGTATGTTGCATAGGGTTGGTGTTTTTAGCAATGGAAAATTGTTCGTAGTATGGCTTTTCATGTCATTCTACTTTTGTCGTATGCTTATATTTTTCATAAGGACCAATGATGTAGATCTTTTGGCAATATGATGATAATAAATTTGTTTCAATACACTGGATGAAATCTGGCTCTTTTCTTCCCGTCTTCATTTCTTCTACATCACCCTCCTATCGACACTATTCTTCTGCTTCACCTAGGGCATCCTACTCCTCTCCATTTCTCACCTTTTTTGATCATCGATCATCTTCCTTCATCACCCCATCGACACTCAAGGGGCATCTCTCACTTCTACTAATTTTTCTTCTACCCCTTCAAAATTTTATCTGTCTACTATCTTTGAAGTGGCGTCGCTTATGCCACCCCAAAGAGGGGAAAATGTAGACACCTATAATTTAGCCTGAACAATTTAAAACACTTAAATTGTGCTAATTATCCTTTTCCCCGCAAATTGATGACATATCATCAATAATTCTCATCTTCTCTTCTATCATCGTTAATTAATTACAATAAGTAATTAATTAAGTCTTATATTCAACAAATACCCTAATTAACGACCTTCATTAATTAATCCTTCCTTCTATCTAGACTAATTAATTATTATTAATTAATTAGCTTCCCCTTTCATTAAACCAATAAATCATTATTTAATTGATTTAATCCCCTTCTATAGTCTAAATCATGCTAATATTCCTCTAAAAAGCTTTTATAAGCTTGCATATCTATTAATTAATCATCTTGATCAATTAATAAACCCCCTTTATCCACATGAGTCACTAAACGACAAGCTAAACTCTCCTAAAGTTATGCTATGTACCTTGGGATATAATATTATAATGTATATGGGTTGATGGAGATGCCGACATGTGGCACACATCCCCTTAGTTATATGTATGGGTTCAAATGGGATATAATATTATAATGTATATGGGTTGATGGAGATGCCGACATGTGGCACACATCCCCTTAGTTAGTTATATGGGCTCACATAGGGATTAATTATATTGGGTAATGGGTCGGCCTACATTGGGATTAGGTGTTACCCATCCTATTTAAAGGATGTGAGTATCATTATGAGGAGGAAGGTATGTATGAGTTGATTCTTCTACTTGGTAGAGGTATATTGGAGGTGTCCCCCTCAAAGTGGATTCCCATCTTGGGAGATTGTGGAGTTACTCCTTCCTTAAGGAGCATTGTATGGTGTTACCCTACCTTAAGGGTATTATTCTGCATATTTGGGCATCTTGGCCCACCCATATCTCTTGTGTTGTGTTATCTTCTGCAATTTATTGATTTATTATATGCAAGGTTCTTATCAAGTTAACTCAACCCTATCTAAACCCCCTTATCCACAACTAACTCAACATCTCTATTATTCCACATGCAAAGGGATGTAGAGATCCCTTAATCCATTGGGCTATATAAAGAGCCCTCCTCCTACCTTTACACTTACACCTATTCCTTGAGAAACAAAAGTGAAAGCATATAATAAATACACTATGGAAAATTTGTCATCTTGGAGCATTCTTCATTGGAGGGGCTAGCTACTTTCATTTATTGTATTCATCCATCCAAGTTTTGAATTCATATGGAGATATGTCAAATGGTCTTGTAGCCATGGATTGACAAGACTCCATTCTTGAAAACCTTGGGATTCAAACATATAATCAAACTTTTGATTGCTAAGGATCTAAGTAGGTTCATTTCATTTTTAGCATTCAATAGAGATAGAAATTAATGGATTAACATGTTAGTTTGAATATTTGTTCATGTTCTAATGCAAGGATGTTAGTAGATTAGTTTTTCTTAAGCTCTAAGCATGATGGTGCATTGAATTTGATTTAGCTTTGTTTTAGGACTACTAGGTGTTAGTTCTAACTCTTTTTGCATTGCTAACAAATACATGTACATAGCTTGTATTGTTCTATGATTTCACGAGCTTCTATTCTGTAAGACCAAAAAAATAAAAACCCTAAAAATTAGATCTTCGGGGTATTTAATTTATTTTTTCCAGCATAGTCCACGTTAGAAATTTTGAAAATATAAAAAGTGCGGGATATGGAATTTTTAAAATCAAATTGGGAGAAATTGTGTTAATATTGAAATTTCAAATTATCAAAAATGGGGGAATTTGCAATTCGAATTTTGAATTTTCCACTAGTTGAGAAAAGGTGCGGGATATCAAAAAAATAAACAATATTGAAAACAACGTCTTTTTATTGGCTATAGCACATTTATTTATTTATTTTTATCAAAAATCACCTCTATAATGTTAGATGTAGTGCACAAATGAAATATAATTCTCTAATTACTTTGTGACACATGTTAAGTTTGAACTTGATAGTTAGAAAACATTATAATTTACACATTTATTATGAAATTAAAATGTAAAGAAACTAGTATAATATGAAACCATGATATTATAATATAAATAGAAACCACTAACATAACAAGATTTGGTTATAGCTTAAAATACTTGAAACATAATAAAATAAATATAATATTGTAATAAAACAATTGAAATAAAGTGTATAGATGTATAGGCACTTTTAAAAAAATCAAAATCAACCTATACAATGTTAGATGTAGTGCGCAAATGAAATATAATTCTCCAATTACTCTATGCCACATGTTAATTTTAAACCTAATAGTTAGAAAACATTATAATTTACACATTTATTATGAAATTAAAATGTAAAGAAACTAGTATAATATGACACCATGCTATTAAAATATAAATAATAACTAGTAAAATGGCAACACATGGCTATAGCTTAAAATAGTTAAAACGCAATAAAAAATATAATATTGTAATAAAATAAATGAAATAAAGAGTACGAGATGTATAAGTACATTTGTTTTTTTAAAATTAAAATCAACCTATACAATGTTAGATGTAGTGCACAAATGAAAAATAATTATCCAATTATATTGTGCCACATGGCATGTTTTGAACCTAATAGTTAGAAAACATTATAATTGACACATTTATTATGAAATTTAAATGTAAAGAAATGAATAATAAAATATTTTGAAACTATATGAAATCTGCGATATTATAATATAAATACCTACCATTAAAACGATGACACGTGGCATGAAATTCTAAAATCCCAGAAGGTGTTTTTTGCATTAAAACAACGAAAAGCAAAGCACTAGTGCCTCAAAGCTATAAAGATAGTGTTTATAATGACAAGATGTATTGGTATATAGCTAGTGGCCGCTAGGCTATATCATGATTTTTATTCTATTGCTATTTCCAAATTAAGTAATTGTTGTGCAATGATTTATCTTATCAAAACTACAAAAAATATCACTTACTCTCATGAGTATATATGGATTCCAATTTAAAAAGATATATCTTCTACGAGATAATATGCGATGAAACAATTAGGGCTGCCATGTAAAGTCTTCCCAAAATGTTACAATTACATTGTGACAGTGATAATGATACGAGCTTAAATGCGGCTCGCTAAGCTAGACATTGTTTGTTATAATATAGCTATTCACAAATAGAAAAATTGTTGAGCCTAGCGGTCATTTACGTTATTCCTTTTAACTAGTAATTGAGATTACTTTGGTCACTAAACCTTTTCTTTGATACGAACCAAGGTTTTTGATCCCTCTCAATAGAACCTCTCAGAAATTAGCTCCACTAGGTAACATGTAGACAATTTGAAACATTTATAATCAAATAAAATTACAATCAATCTAAAGATGTAAGAATATTTATTACTACGACAAGAGGTAATGAAAGGATCCCCGGTGGCCTCTAAGCTATATCATGAGTTTTTAATCAATAGCTGAAATGGAAATTGAAAAATTGTTAAGCTTAGCAGCCCACTACGATTTTCCTTGAAACGAACGAATATGGATTATAATTTACAAAGATACATCTTAAGATAAATAAATAAATCTTGAATCCTTTCAAAATTAAACTGTTGAGCCTAGCGAGTGCTACGTTATTCCTTTCTACGAGTAATGAAGGTTTTATTTGATATGAACCGAGAGTCGTGATCCCTCTCGATGGAATGTAGTGCAGAAATTGGCTCCATTCTGGTAAGGTGCAACCGATTTGAAACAATTATAATAATTGAATATTACAATCAATCTAAAGATGTAAAGATAGTGATTACTACGACAAGAGGTAATGAAAGGATCATAGCGGCCTCTAAGCTATATCATGAGTTGTTAATCAATAGTTGAAATGGAAATTGAGAAATTGTTAAGCCTAATGGCCGCTAGGATTTTTCCTTGATACAAACGAATATGGATTATAATTTACAAAGATATATCTTAGGAGAAATAAATAAGTCTTGAATCCTCTCAAAATTAAACTATTGAGCCTAGTGGCCACTACGTTATTCCTTTCAATGAGTAATGAAGGATGATGGTTGCTAAGCATTTTCTTTGATAAGAATAGAAATTCTTGATCCCTCTCAATGGAAAGCATTACAAGAATTGGCTTCACAAGGTAACACATGGACAATTTGTTAACATTTTAATCATTTACAATTACAATCAATCTAAATCTGTACAGATAGTGATTGCTATGACAAGAGGTAATGATATGGTCGTAGCGACCACTAATCCATTCCATGATTTGTTATTCAATGGTTATTTTGAAATTAAGAAATTCTTGAGCGTAGCGGTTGATACCCTTTTACTCTAATAATAACGAATATGGATTAAAATTTTCAAAGATATATCTTAGGAGAAATAAATAAGACTCGATGCCTCTCAATGGAATGTAGTGCGATGCGTGGGTTTGCCATGTGAAGTCTACCCAATATGTGACACTTGCAATCATGAAAAGTACTAACCATCCAAATTTGAACAGATAGTGATTACAATGGAAAATTGTAATGATAGGAGTCTAGCGCCACTAAGCTTGACCATTGTTTGTTATTATATATATATTCTCAAATTTAGAAATTTTTGTGCCTATCGGCTGCAATGTTATTCCTTTGATATGAAGATAAAGTCTTGATCCCTCTCAATGGAAATTAGTGCAACAATTGGCTCCACCTGGTAACATGTGGCTAATTTGATACAATTATAGTCATTGAAGATATAATTGTTCTAAAGTTGTACTTCTAGTGATTGCTACGACTAGAGGTAATGAAAGTATTGTATCATTCGCTAAGCTAAACCATGATTTGTTATTCAATAGTTATTTTGAAATTAAGAACTTGTAGCGGTCGCTAGGATTTTTCTTTGATACGAACGAATATGGCTTATAATTTACAAAGATATATTTTAGGTGAAATACATAAGTCTTTATTTGTCTTGTTGAAATGTAGTGTTACAATTGGGTCCAACATGCGAATTCCAGCCAATACGTTATATTACCATCAACGAAAAACAATATCACCCACAATAGAACATATAGTGCTTACAATGACAATTGGTAATCAGATGAGCTTAGTGATCACTTAGCTTGACCACTAGTTTTTATCATATAGTTATTTTCAAATAAATACATTCTTGATCCTAAGCATTGCTATGTTATTCTTTTCTACTAGTTATGGATATTAAATCATAACAACCTTTAAGCTAGTTCATTCAATTTGTGTAAATTACCAACAAGTAATATTAAAAATTGTCCATTCATATGTCGACTTAAATCCTATCTCTCACTAACATCTATTTTTTCAAACGTTTTCTTTCATACAATCTACGCAAAGTGGATGGTTTTCAGACAACAAATAATCCTTCTAAAATATGTTCCATGTTAGTTGTCAAGAATAATTTTGCATATTTTCTGATGTTAATGTTGTGATCCACAAAATACAACTTATAGTGACCAATTGAAGGTTAGATGTCATGTTCGATCAAAGCCTAACAATAGATAACGTTTACTTTGATTGCTCACCAATGATAAAAAGTAAAGTATTATAGAGATTGGTGATTGTAAAGGCTAATACTTGCATTCATTAACATATGGTGAGAACAAAAATTAATCCATATGTGAAGTAATTTTTAATATATTCTACTCCAATTGCAGATACAATGTCTTCCATTGGTCACAATCCATTCTTGGAAATTCCATTCATTAAAGGCATTGAGAGCTGGAAGAAAAGAGATGAGGAATGGTTTGTTGAAGTTCATGGCCTTTATAACTAGTACAATGACTTGTGGTTGTTTTTTTATAGATGAAGAACATGAGGAATTCAGAATGGTTATATCCTCTATAGTCATTCATTCAAGTACATTACATGTTCAGGTCGAACGCATTGACTATGAAAATAATAAGTGTCTTATTGTGGATATGGATTTGGATGTTTCTTTATTTAGGAAACAGGAAATGCAAGCCTCAGAAGACAAAAGACAATGTCCTTGTTCAACACATGGATGGGATTTGGGGTTGTTAGTAGATAAAGACAAAACTAGTTATTTAAATGTAGAAGAAATTCACAATGGCATACTTGCAATACTTATAAAATTGTATAGAGGTGATACAACCTCTTCTGTTTGTCATTTTTGAATAGAAAAGGTTCAATTTCACCGCCTAAACATGTCAAGTTGTTTACTATGTTGAGGAGAACATATTTGGATAAATTGGAGCTCGATCCATCTAGATCAAAGTTCCATGGGTTGAAAAAGAATACTAAATCAGTTGCATTGTTGAAGAAAGTAACCACTATATTCACAAAAATAGAACCTTCAACTAAGTAGCAGTTTGATTATTTTTTGTTCAATGGTGAAGTATTTTAAATTGATGTTTCTAGGTGCCATGTAACACCTCTAGAGTGTTGGTATCCAAATTGATTCTCCCTTAGAGTCTAAGCATTATCACTGACTTGACAGGAAACTTAGGGACAAATTAGATCATGATGAGTTGTTTTGTAGCTAGGGATGAGATCTAACTGGCCCTTTTTCACTCAAATGTGGAGAAATGGATAGCACCCTCAAGAGGATTTGATCTATCCTCACTATTTTAGGTTGTGCCTTTCAACCAAGGTAAGAGAACCTATTTTTTAACCTCTATTTATTGAAGAACAATGATAAATCCTTCTTTTTCATAAATTTTATAAAGAAGACCTTGGGAAAATATCCTCAACACACCAAATCTGACTCTCACGAATTGTCACTTCTAGATCATGGAGATATTTTCACAACAAGGCAAAGGTTACTAAAGACATTTGGGACCCTGATTACTCCTGCATGTTCTGGTAACAGAGATTTTGCATTTGCATGCACACAGGACAAACAGGGGTAATACAAGTAGGATTGGTTGTTTTGAATATTTTTTTTAGTGAGAGGTGGGGCAGGATGAACTTAACTTGCCAGATCCTTGAGAAATCTTACAAAATGAAAGGTTAAACTAATAGAATGCCACAGAACAGCCAAAATGTTTCTTTAACCAGAATATGTGCTTCAATGGAGGCCTAGATTAGCACTTTTTCATAAAATATATGAGAATATAACACAAAGGCTCGAGTTAGGAAACCCAACAAAGTATCAAGATCTAAGCCAAATCATGCCTAAGGTACACCCAAAGGCTTACAGACAATCTTTGTCAAATAGATGAAAGAGAAGTGATTTTAAATCGTTTATTTCACTCCCAGATGAAGGCTCTTCCGAGAAATGAAATTGCAGATGCCACTAAACTATCACAAGGATTGAGACCTATGTGATTGAATCAGATTTTAATACAAGATTGCAACAGAAACAAGAAAAACTACTCACATACATTTAGAAATAAAACAAACACATTTTGCTCAAGACAACACAGAATAACTCATATTTGATCAAATTTATCAACAGGGGAAAGTTTCTAGAACAATCTCAGAGCTTTTCAATGGTTGTACACTTGCAACCACCTTGACATAATCAGATTTGATACAAAAAGAGATATACATGCTTCTCAAACCACTTCTCAAAAAAGATGGGCTATATCAAGCTTTGTTAGAAAAATCAGTCTCGGCCCCTAACATTCCAACCTCCAACTATGTGCATGAAACATTTGTGCCATTTATAACATTTACCATAGAGCCCCTTCTTCCCCAAAAGACAAAAATGTTTAATGCACCAGTGCTCACCATGATTTTGATCGTGATTCTCAGAATCAGATCTACAAAAAGTCGCCAGGTGCTCGAGGGGGCAGATCTCATCGAATATCTCCCGCATTCAACTCCTTCCTTTGGTAGATCACTCTTTCTTCAATTTTCCAACCACTTCCACCCCTAATCTATCAAATCGGCTCCTTGCATGCTTGGGAAGAAAAAATGGAAAATCCGATCGAGCACGATAGTCAAACCATTTTAACAGTGAAAGATGTCTTCCAGATCTTTCCACCAAACTCAGATATCAACATTAACTCCCCTCTTTGCTTGGCATGTAGGAAATACCAAGAAATCATGAAGACTCACACTTCCAGGCATGTTTCAGTAAAATGGGGGAAAAATTAGATTCAGACTCTCAGCTGTCATTGATCTTTCCTTTGAATTTGGGCCATCCATGTGGAAGATTCAAAATTAAAAATGCAGGACTTCGGGCTTCCTCTGACTTTTTACAAATTTTGAAAAAATGGAAAAATTTCCATTTTGCTCCACACCTCCGCCCTTGGGAAATGAGTTTGACACATGTCCTGAGGTGGGTCCCAAAGGAACCGTGGATAAATTTTGCCATTTGACCCTCTTTTTAGAAAAAGGAAAATTTTCCAAGTTTTCCCCGCAGCTCCGCCCTTGAAAAACAAGCCCAACACATATCCTAATGTGGTTCCAGTGGAACCGTGCTTCCCCTTTTACTTTTAACTATTTTCTCCCAAAAGGAAATTTTTCCAAATTTCCCCCGAGAGTCCGCACCTTTGCCATTGATTGGAGCAAGCTTTGACCTTTCCTTTATCGGGCATGTGGGCCATTTTGATGTTTTTAGTCATTTGCATGTTAAGGGGCAAAAAAGCCAAATTGCACCCGATGATCCACCTCCCTACCCCTTTGACTTTTCAAACTTCCATGTGTCACCATGGCACACCTTGAGATGGTCCCAAACATTTGATACCTTAAATGAGCGCGGGCTCACCATGTGTCTTTTTCTAGAAAAGTTTATCTGAATGCTTGAAGCTCAGCTGAAGGTGCCACGTGTCATGATTTGAGGCGCTTTCCTTTGGCCGTTAAAAATTCTAAGAAAAATGCAAAGTGAGCGGAGGCCTCCACGTGTCTCCATGGCACAATTTCAACATGGTGCCTAAAGTGGAGACCCTGAATGAGCATGGGCTCACCTCATGTCTCTCGTTTTTACGCCACCTTTTAGCTGCATAAAAATTTTCTAAGTCTAGGAAAATTAGTGGAAACCTCCATGTGTCCTCCCGGTGCTACTCCAAGGCCAAACCAAAAATTAGATCTTCAAATGAGTGTCGTTCCTCCACGTGGACACATTTTTAAGTTGAGGTGATTCACAAAAATTGAAGTACCCATCCGAGCCACGTCTAACCAAAAGGTGCCACGTCCCTTGTCGATGCAAGGATGTAAATTTGACCGGAGAAACACCCGTCAAACCATAAAATACAGAAAAATGATCATTCGAGCCTGAAAATGAAAATTTCTCCAAGGATAGAGAATTTAGAAGTGTTACAAGGCTCAAATATGTTTCTCAGAGATACATCCATTCATTTTTATTCAAGTATTTAGGGTAGAAATGACAAGGAAGACAAATCCCGACCATGGAGAATGGAAAACATGGGAGAACCCGAGTTCTTAGATAAACAAACAACAGAAGACCCAAATTAAAGACCCTTTCCAGAGAAAAAAAAAAAGAAACAAGGAGCAAACCATGGACCCATAAGTGATCTATGACCCATGAATAGATTAAAAATGGCAACAAAGATTAACCAGGCACAACACGGGAAAAAGAAAGTGACAGAGGCCACAAATCGATAGATCTTCAAAGGCAAACTGGGGTGAGACTATTTTGAGCACCAACATAGAGTATTAGTATCATCTCATTAACGACAAGAATGTTGACCTTCTTGTGCATTCCATGTTGATAAATGTTATTCCTACACAAAGGGACGTAATTCTTATTCCCTTCTTAAAGTCTACGAATAAGGTTTTGGTGCTCCAAGATCCAAAACATTCGGAAAGAGATGATGTTAAATTTTATATGCTTGATGGCCAACATAAAATATGTGCACCAAAAAATATTTTGGGATCAGATAATTACAAGTATTTATATCCGAGGCTACAATTTTGAATGGCCAGAATTCTTTCTGCAAATGCAACTAACGAAGCCATCACTAATATTTGTAAGAAATAGAATGAAGTGAATAAAACTTGGATAGAAACCAAGTTTATTGATTTTCTATACAAAGCTAGATCGGTTTGGAAATCGCTTGGATGTCCTCAATGTCTCGAATTGAAAAACACAAAACAGAGGAATGGAAGGTAATGTATTTTAATTTTATTGCATTTTTATTAACTTTTTCTTCCTTATATAAAAATAGAAAACAAACATATAATTGTCCTTTGAATGCAGAACTTTGAGACTCAATTCCTATTGATTTTCAAAATGCAGACACAACCATCAATCTATATGACAAATGGAATTTTCTATTATTGTCGTATGATATATGGACTAAATGGACTATAACATTTGAGTTGTTTAGATATGGTGGTTTTTCTCGTTCACCTATTAATTATAATCAGGATAAATTTCATCCTAATTCATTGGCAAGATTCACAGTCAATTCATTCAAGGCTGTTAGAGGATTGAATGATGAAGAACTATCAGTACTAGTAGATAAATTACAATCAAGGGATGTCAAGTTAATTGGTCATGTTCAGGCAGGTGTAATAATGTAGACATTTGATTCTTACTGCTATAGAATAAAAGGAGACAGAAAATAAGAGTAAAAATTCTACAATATTTTAAAGACAAACATCCATATATTGATTTATTGACATCTTGTACTAAATCCAATGTAATTAAAAAAGTTAAAATTGCATGAATCACACTACCACAAGTTGTCTATACTATTGGGTGAAGAGAAGAAAGGAAAGAGAAAATATGATTCCCACATAGGGGAAAAAAATCTAAACAAAAAAAGACCAGGTGGTAGAAGAAGATATTCGCCACCGTCACTTAGACAATATTAGACAACTATGTGGTGTCAATGGAATACAATATACCAAAAAGGATGGATGACATAGAAGAATTTACTTGTCAATGTGCAGACCTGTTCCAACTTTTGTCAACTCTATTAGTTATTCCCCATCACCAATCCTTCCAATGTAGAATGTGTTATCGTTGTTTTTGTAATTTTTCTAGCCATAATTGTTCGAAGAAATAATGGAGCTGCAAATAGTTATTGGAACTAGTACACTTTGGAATGTATTGTTATTATTCTCATACCAATTGAATATTCAAAAATGTTGAGAGAAAAAGTAAAAAAATACATATAAAAGGTGTTAGGAAATAAGGGATAAAATATGCGGAACAATCCCTCACGAATCGTAACAATAGGAACTAATATGCGAGAAAATATTACGGATCTGAAATAAAAGTGCGAGAATAAAAATAACACAACAAAAAAGATAATATTTAACGTGGTTCACCCAATTTGGGATACGTCCACCAAGAATCACTTACTTGGATTTTATTACAAGCCACCGCTCTCTCAATATAATACCCATATCTGTTTGGAGCTATGCTCAACAAAATCTGAAATTCACACTGAATTGAGACACATCTGCAATGTTACATTTTTTTACCTACCATATGCATAAAACCACATAAGTAGACAACTATTTCAGAAATTTTAAAAAACCATGGGCCAAAACTGTCCCATAAACCTATGGGTCAAAAATCCTGCCCATATGAGAAAAGCATGTTTCGGGTATATCGAACGAGCGTTTTAAGGCCAAAAAAAAATTCGGGGCACAGCCCCAAACCACAGCAAGACAACTATTGAAAGTGTACATTCTTTAACACTTTCACACATGAAAACAAGCTCTAAAACCTAACAAAAGGTTAAATACAGTGAAGAATCAATTTTGGATGGATGCTATAGACTCTATGATAGCACCAAGTAATTTCAAAAAAATTCTAATGTGCACAATAATTGGAGTGTATAACTGTGAAAAAATCAATGATGAAAGAGAAGAATTCACTAGGAATTGGATGGAAAAACTACCACATCAATTGATAACTGCAAGCAAAACTAGCCTAAAAGGAACCAAAATCCTTTTCCTTTAGAGTGATCACATGAGTTCTTCTCCGAGATGTTTGCTTGATGTTGTTCCTAGGATTCTATAGTATTAGTGTTATACGGGGTAGTTTCACACTGCGTGCATTAGTTGAATCCAATCAATCATTGTTTTTATTGTTGAGACACATAGTTAGGAAATGTTTTTGAAACATTACTATTCTCATATGAAGAAATTTTCGTACTAGAATACAACTCGAACATGTGATTATGTTAAAATTCTTTCAACCCAAAAAAATCTACTTACACATTTATTATTTACGCAGACAACGCAAGAACAATAGGAATTGATGTACACACCACTCAAATTGACATAGCACAACTAACTCATCATGTTGATTGACCTTCAATCACTTTATAAATATGTTTAATGAGCTTTGTTTTCATTCCATTGTTCTTGTTTTTTCACAATACTCTATGCTCGCCACTCTAACCACATATGAGGAGAAATCAGGCACATCATCCATGGATATGCAAGAAAATCCACGTATGTTAGGCATGTGCATTTATAAATAAGAACTGTTACTAAGCCCCACAAATCTATAAAAGAAATTAATGGTTTATGCATGCCACTAACACCCAGAGAAAGTAACAATGGAGTGCACAGTGGTAACCGGCATGAATATGAAGACAGAACCAAGTATGTTAGCCATGTGTATTTTTACACAACCATTTCTAAGGCTCACATAGTTATAGAAAAATATTTTAGCTAATTCTATAAGTGGAATCATTTTCAAAGAAGGAATTATTGAATAACATATTTCAAAAGTTCATGGTCACATCTAACCTGCATAGTTTATAGTTTCCAAGTTATTGGTTGTCGCATAAACCATTACTATCGACATAATGATACATGCATTAGAATCTATGATTATTCCATCTAATGATGGCATAGCCTAGTAGTCACTAATCCATGTTAATATCTCAAAAGGTTTTTCTACCAATGGGTGGTTCAACGGATATAAAAAAACCCTAGCGGGAACTACAATTCATTCATAAGACATATAACATTGTGATTTGTACATACCATATTACCATGGAGACTAGTATGTTTTTCAATTATGCTTTCATTTGCGATAGCATGAAATTGATTTTGAATTGATTATTGTTGTTTATAACACATATTACATAAAAACAGAGCTAGTAAGGTCTATGCAAGCCAAGTCGGAAGCTCAATCGATAAGTGGTAGCTACCTAAAGTTCTAATATTGAATTTACCATTTTACCACGTAGTTCACTATGTTTTTTTCAAATACGCTTTAATTTTCCATAGCAATAGCTATATTAATAATATTAATATAGCTTGAAACAGAATCTTTCATCAAAGGATCCAATTACGTGTAAAGAAGATGCGATCCTACACGCAAGGCCCACCGGTAACTAGTAGCCGTAAGCTAAAATGTTTATTTTTTCCATAGGTTAGAATTGATATGAGACTGATTAAAAGAAATGATTAAATTCCCTACAGTTAGCTAAAAGAATAACTTTCTTATTTTATATTTGGAGGGATTACTGTATGAGAAAAACCAATCGCCCTCTGGGGACATCACATTCAAGTTACGTAGGGAGAGAATCAATGTGCAAGGTCACCTGAAAGATTTTATAAAGTCGTTATCAACAAAATTTAAAATGGGATTACGGTCAAACAAACCCTTTTCACCGATGTTCAAAAGTGACAAAAGCCTTCAATAAAAATTATCAAATGAATTGAATCCATTAATCACACAGGGAAAAGAACATTACAAATTGGTCGATGGAATTGTAATAAAATATCTAGGAAAGGTTTGGAGTAGAAATGATGTCCCCTATAATTCTAAAGACACAATGTGTATTACATTAGGTGCAAAGAGAAACCCTCCTAAAAATTTTATGGTTGGGATGAAAAGTAAAGGAGAAAATTTCTCGAAAGATATGTGGTTGATGACCGATTTGCGAGAAAGACTTATCACTAATAGTGTCAAATGGATTGAATGTGGTAGAGGGAATCAAATATTTAGAGTAATTAAATGCTAAATAAAAAGTTAGCATTTCAAAATTTAATTGTGATGATACAACTTAACATTGTAAATAAAATGCATTCATATGTTTTAGTGGTGGTTCTGCGAAACTATTTAAATTACGATTGTACGATTATAAGTTGGGAGAATTTAAATCTTCCCGATTATAATTTCAAAGTGTGAATGTATAAGTTAAAAATGTGAATTAGCATAAAATATTTAATGTAACGGATCTTTGAGCAGTTTTTATTAATGAAATATGTATTCCTAAATTAATTGAGAGCTTGCTTAAATACTAGTTTTTGCTTTGATATTAGAAAACGTATACCACTTTCTAATGCAAGGAAATAAATACTATATTGTATTTAAAGACTCATCACGCTAAAACATTACATTCTATTCAAATAAATTCTTCACAAAAAATATTTCTAGAATAACAATAAGAAATGAGGAACGCCCTTAGATTTTGCCTTTTTCACCACCTGACCATTTGATTTTTGATATAACAATATCAAAAGGGACTTGTTTTTATTTTTAATTAATTCACTGCCCTCAACTATTTGATTTTGGTTTTTTTTTCATTTTCAGATACGAACACATGCAACATGAAATTGATCATATTTTATATAAACGGTGTTTTGGCACACACCCTCCACAAGGCATCTTCGGCATTTAAATAGTTAAAAAAATTGTAGCATCAAGCTCGAAAAAAAAAAATCTTACACCTAACGTGAAATATTTCTTGCAACGGTGCTAAAAACATTTCAACATAGCAATGTGGACATCGGCGAGAAATTCAAATTTTTATGACATGATGCCTTCATTCCTTCAAAACATCGTCTTAGAGGTTGCAAACTTTGAGTTCATATTTACATAGGAAGATTGTCTTGAGACCAAATGCTCGATTATGGAGGTTACGGGAATCCCAAATTATATCTCAAGAATCTTAAAAATTTGTTTGGTCGTAGTTTAATACATCATACAATTGTAAAAATACGGTGCTTTTAGATGGCTCTTTAAAGAAAAACAAGTAAAATGATGTTGTGAACGACATAATTGCTTAAACATTTAAGATCGATTCTAAGTTAAAAGACACATACTTGTTAGATGTGTTGTGGAATTTTTTGTAACAATTGAAGGACATTGAAGATGTTTGGGATTATATTAGATCACTAACACAATTATAGGGAGCTTTACTATGATTTGTATTGTTGATTTGGAAGCCCAACTTCGGGAATAATGTTACATTATAAATTCAAATTATTCATCAAATTTTTTACAATAATTCTACCTACCTTTATTGAAGGAATTTCAAATTATTTCATAGCTATATTTAAATACTAAAATCTATGGGATAGTTTTACAGTTAATTTTAAATAAGTTCATATCCATATTTGAATATGAAAAATTTATGCCATGTTTCTTACAGTTGATTTTATATCTACATTTAAATATGAAAATATATATGTTATGGTTTTACAATTAATTACATTCTCCTACACTAGATAATCGCCCTCTGCTAATTTCTTCATAACATCTTCAAAAATTCTTTGGTTACACTGAGGTTCAATCACACCATAATAAATGAAGTAAATATGAGCTCTAACTTTAAATATGAAAATATATTTGGAATGGTTTGATAGTTAATTACATTCTCCTAAATTTAATTTTTTTCGTCTTTAAGTTTCTTCATAGGGTTAAATTTGATGGCCATTTAGACGTTTTTTACGATTTTAGCCATAAAATATTTGTAGATATTTGAAGTCACATGTAACTTGTAAATTGTACGTATAACAA
Organism: Taxus wallichiana var. yunnanensis; assembly: GCA_018340775.1. Classification (NCBI taxonomy): domain Eukaryota; kingdom Viridiplantae; phylum Streptophyta; class Pinopsida; order Cupressales; family Taxaceae; genus Taxus; species Taxus wallichiana. The sequence continues at coordinate 546,510,534 of CM031234.1, forward strand.
TATTTTTTATATAGATTTATTGGTAAACTATAAAAATATAGATTAGAAACAGTGAAATACATATAATATAATATTTTATAAATCTTATTAATAGTATAAATAACATTATTTTACATTTTTGAAGGGGGAAATTTGAAAATTTTCGTCAACTAAAAATTGTTTGACAGGCATAGGTGGCCATAAAATTTAACCCATGTTCAATAATTCTCTGGTTGCCCAAGGTTCACTCAAACCATAGTAATTGAATCTAGAAGTTTCTCACATCTTTTGAATGTCATTAGCCTAACGATTGTTTGCTCAATGGTTTTGAAATATTCAAATTTGCATAGTTTAATCTTAAAAACATCTTAAAGCCGATAAGAACATTAGTCCGAAAGCTTAATCCTAGCCATCACTAGCCCTTATAAAATATAATGTGTATCTATTCTATATGTGTTAGTGGTGTCGCGACATTTTTTCCTAGATCAATGTTGGATTCCTTGAAATCATTAAACGTTATTTCACGGGTTCACAAATTTAAATATTGACTACATATATTGGACTTCAAAAGGAGAATTAATGGATTCCAATATATTTGATTTTTGAGTACTGATTAATTCCATCATAGGTGATTTTAGATTCCAATATATGTGATTCTGGATTCCAATATGTGTGATTTTGGAATCCAATATGTGTGATTTTGGAATCTAATATGTGCGATTTTGGAGTGTAGATAATTCCAATATTTTGGATTTTGGAATCTAAAAATTGTAATATTGGATTCCAATATTGGCTATATTTTTAGTTTTGGTGGGTAGAATAAGTAACAATTTAGTGAAATAAGCGTTAAGCCCTCTTCTACCTCCATCTTTTCATAGATGTAATTCTTTATATTATTGTACAAGCCATGCAATGCCTCTTCTACATCAAAAACTATGTCGGGAGGAACTTTGGCCTTTAACTAAGTTTCAAGCTCTATATTTCTATCACGTACTCCCCTCACTTCTTCCTGTGATCGCTACATTGTGGCCCTTATAAAGGATTCTAGATCTTTAGATGACTCTTTAGAGAAAAACAAGTTAAATGATGTTGTGAACTACATAATTGTGAAAACATTTAAGATAGATTCTAATTCGAAGACACATACTTGTTAGATGTGTTGTGACCTTTATTACAACCATTGAAGGATGTCGAAGGAGAATTAACAGATTCCAATATCTTTGATTTTGGAGTATAGTTAATTCCAATATAGGTGATTTTGGATTCCAATATATGTGATTCTAGATTCCAATATATGTGATTTTGGAATCCAATATGTGTGATTTTGGAATCTAATATGTGTAATTTTGGAGTGTAGATAATTCCAATATTTGACATTTTGGAATCTAAAAATAGTAATATTAGATTCCAATATTGGCTATATTTTTTAGTTGTTGGGACTGGAATAAGTCCCAATTTAGTGAAATAAGCATTAAACCCTCTTCTCGCATCCTTCTTTGCATGGATGCAATTATTTATATTACTTGTATGCGATGAAATGCCTCTTCTACATCGAAACTGTGTCGGGAGGAAATGTGGCCTTTAACTGAGTTTCAAGCTTTATATTTCTAGCATGTACTCCCCTCACTTCTTCTATGACTTCTTCACATATGGACCTTATAAAGGATTTCAGATCTTCCTTATATTGCACCACATGGGATCCCTTTTGCTTTCCTTTTATTTTTAAGATCAAGAGGTCTTCTAAAGTTTCATGCCAAATAATGGCTTATTGTGTTGACATCTTCTTTTTGGTTACCCTTTTCTAGGTTCTCATCTTTGGATTGAATTAAATGTTCAATAAGGGATTTTCTTATGTTTCCCAATTTGTATGTCCTTTGTAGGAGAGTATGAATTTATCTTCCCAATCATTTCTTTCTTGTTGTGAAGTGGAGGGAGAAGATTGAGAGGGTAGCATAGGGGCTTTGTTGGATGGAGCGTTTTTCATTTAGACAAGACTTCTCAAAACTCAGATCTAGACTAATTTGGTGGAGATAAGGAAGTACAAGGTTGTTGTGAATGTTCTAAATAAAAACCTTTCTTTCTCTTCATAGCCTCCTTTTTAATAATTTCTTTCGGAGGTGGAACCACCCTTGATTCCTTCATAATCTGCTAAACAAGGTTATCTTGTGTTTGGGTAATCCATACCCAGTCATCATCATCATGTGTGTGAGCATACAATATATTTAATTGTCCCTTAAGAGAATTAAGGTGCCGAGAAAACTAATTCCATCTATCATATTGCCTTAAAGGGTGTTTGGGAGATCAAATGAATTTCTATGGGCCAAGGCAGCCTTGAAATCGAGCCACCTATTAAAACTTATGTTTCCCAAAAAAATTGGAAAGAAGGGATATGTTTTAAGCTTCTTCTCCTTATACTTTAAAGAAATTTTGTTGCAAATCTGATATGCAACCTCTTGTCTTTGCCAATTCGTCTTGAACATAATATGACAACTGAAAAGGAGGTGAAAGGATCCCTCGATTATTATAACTCTATATTCTAGATAAAGAATATGACTCCCATATTCCTTATGGAAGTGAGGATGGCATCATATATTCTCGGTGGTGTCATTTCATGTAATTATTGGTATAGAGAAGGATACAAATAAATGCATATATCTTAAATACGTGATTTGAAATGATGGGCATACAAGTCTGAATATTTCCCATTTACCCTCAAAGGGCGATAGAAATCGAGAAAATTGAGAACACCAATGACATCATCGAGAAGATAGGAATCCATGTAAAATGGTTTCCCATGGTCAAAAAAATAATTTATTTGTGAGATTAAATTGGAATAGAGAACCTGACCTAAGGATGGAATCTTGACTTCATCAATAATAAAATAAAGTAATGGGATCCAAGAAACATCCACCTTAGAGATTGATGGATTTCCATATAGCCTATTCATGAGTGCCATGCCAATGCGGACTCCTGGTCTAAACCTTTTAATAAGGATTTTAGATAACTTAGAATCATCCATATTATCCATCGGGTCAAATGCCCAACTCTACAAAACATCTCTTACTCTCCTTTTGGCCATCCAGGACTTGACTATGTTTGAGTTGTACAAGCAGTCTAGCTCTGGAAGTTTATAATAAATTTTGTATGCATTCTAGCAAACAAACCTATTATTTTTTCCCTAATTTAGAAAATAATGAAAAATCCTTGGACTTGGCATGAAATAGATAGGAAGTGAACAAATCGGAAATGGAAGCACCTTTGGTTTAGCAGCAATTAAATTAATGCCAACTCTTTTTATCACCTTTATATCTCAGAACCGTACCACTTGCTCTTCCAGGATATATAGGTTATGTCTATGGTATCAACATCAACACTTTCATTCTGAACTACGGAATATAGAGCTGAGTAATTCTAAAATTCGTCATCTAAGGTTGTTTGATCAAACATGGTATCTCTTATTACTTTGTCATTGTCATTGGAATATAAAAAAGTATCTACCATCACCATTTCCTGCTCTCTCGCCATGTTAAAAAATTTAAGGGCCACAAATGTTGCATACATCATTAACAGAAACAAATTATGAGACAAATGATGTAATTGATTTTATGGAAACATTTATATGTCCCTTATAACGAATATTAGGTAAGATTAGAAAATAATTTCCAAATAAATGAAAAAATGTTAATCCTAGCGGTCCCAGGGGTAAACAATTAATAAATATTTAGATCTTAGTTGCCACTAGGAAATATTCATAGACTTACTATTAATGTAATGAGAAAAGTGTGGTTGTATACATGCACCACTTGAGGGTTCAAGATATACGTAGTTTTAGCCGTGGTGTTCGCTAGGCATCACGGTAGTAAAAATATTAATGCAAAGATCTAAGTTTGTCAATACAAGCACTCTTGAGGCTTCAAGACTTACGTAGTTCAGATCCTAGTGATCACTAAGCTCAAAAACTATGTAAAATTGTTCATGACATTTAACACGTAACATATTTTAGAAGGATTATCCATTGTCTAACAACCATCCACATTGCATAGATAACATGAAAGGAAATTTTGAAAACATATATGTTAGTGAGAGTGAGGATTTAATTCAAAATATAATTAGACATTTTTAACATTACTTGTTGGTAATTAACACCAATTGAATGAACTAACATAAAGGCCATTAAGATTTAATTTTTCAAATTTTGAAAAGAGTGTATGAGAAACAAAACACAATAATTAGTCCAATGGTCGCTAAGAAGAATTTGTTAAACAAAAAAATGTTTAGTCATCCCATAACACATTTTCACGAGAATAATGTAGGACCCCAAATACCTAACTAGTTTTATTTGAAATCAAGCATTGGAGTATGTTGTAATTCACATCTATTTGTATCAAAGAAAACACTTCGCAGAATGAAAATCCATTACTAATTGAAAGGAATGACTTAAAGACCGCTAGGATTTTCTAGTTCTTAATTTAAAAGAGAGATACTTTCATTACCTCTTGTCGTAGCAATCACTAGCTATACAAATTTAGAACAATTGTAATTTTCAATGACTATAATTGTATCAAGTTAGCCACACATTACCTAGTGGAGCCAATTGTTGCACTAATTTCCATCAAGAGGATCAAGACTTTCTCTTCGTATCAAATAAAATGATTAGCAACCACTAAGCTCCATTACTAGTCTAGCTTAGTAGACTGTTGGGCTCCTATCATTAACATTTTCCATTGTAATCACTATCTATTCAACTGTGGATCGCTAAGTTCAGAAACTATGCAAAATTGTTCTTGAAAATTCACATGCAACATATTTTGGAAGGATTATTCGTTGTATGAAAATCATCTACGTTGTGTAGATCTAATTCTGATCTAAGTCTATAAATAGAAGCAATCTTGAGGCTTTAGGACTTACGTAGTTCAGATCCTAGCGATGGCTACATTCAGCCACAATGAAATATTTAGAGATTGATCGTATCTATGTATTATCCATTGGACAACTATTATTAGAATGAGAAAATGTTCTCCAATATTTGAACTAGTGGGGTGTCAAGATATATGTTGTGTTGATCCTAGCGGTCCCTATGTTCAACAATAGAACACCAATCCTTACACTACTGAGGGGTATAAACACAAGTATTTATGATCCAAGTGATCACTAGGATTATCTCAGCAAAATATTTTTAGATATTAATAGTTTATTAGAATCACTAACAAATAAATATGTACTTCTTGTTGTATTTGTTACTACGATCAGCCGCAATGATATACCTATAGCTTAGCGGTCACTAGACATCATTAGTAGGAAAACTACTAATGTATTAATAAGAAAATATACAAAGCTTAATGATCAATAACATCCTCCTCGAAAAAATATTTAGATATTAGGGTTAGAAAAACACCATTGAATAGACATCTATCATTGACTTAAGAAAATTGTTATATTACATATATACGTAAGGGATCAACATTTAATGATGTCTGATTAGTTCATTATAGGATCATGAATACGTCTCATTGATATACATCATTCATGGATATACTATTAATGGAATAACCAAAGCACTACTTGTAAAAACACCCTTTGAGGGTCAAGATATACGTTTTTTTAACCATGGCGTTCACTTTAGGCATTACTCTAGTAAAAAATATTAATGCAATGAGCAATTTTTGTTAATACAAGCTTTCTTGAGGCTTCAAGTCTTATGTAGTTTAGATCCTAGCCGTCGCTAAGTTGATTAACAATGAAATATTTAGAGATTAGTCATGTCTAGGATTTTATTCAAAGCAAAAATATTATTAGAATGAGAAAAAAATTTACATTCTTTGAACTGGTGGGGGGTCAAGATATATGTAGTGTTGCTCTTAGTTGTTGCTATGTTCATCCACAATGAACTATTAAAATCTTCTTGTGTATCTAGGCTTATTTAAAATAACAATAGTTATTACAATGAAAAAATGTAAATCCGATCACTAGTGAGGGGTACAAAAATAAGTATTTCTTATCCTAGTGGTCCTTAGGGTTAGGCGCAACATATGTTTTGGAGCTTAACTATGTATATGAATCATTAACAAATAAAGATGTGTTTCTTATCCTTCATGTTACTACGATCAGCCCCAAGGATATTCCTATCGCTTAACGGTCACTAAGCATCATTAACAAGAAACTATATAAATCTTAGTGGTCAATAACATCTGCCTGGATAAAATATTTTGAACTTAGTGTTAGCAAAACACCATTCAATGGACGTCTCTTTAATTAATTATAATTTTATAATCTCCCATGTCATTAAATATCACAATGAGTAGTCAACACATGCGAAATTTTGTTCCTATCAGTCTCTAAGGTTAGCCACAACAAAATATTTACAAGCTTAGTGGTCACTATGATTAGCATCGACAAAATATTTTAAACTTAGTGTTCGCAAGGCATCATTCACTGGACATCTATTATTGAACTGAGAAAAGAGTTTCATTACATGTTTTCTTCATGGGTCACTTTCTTATCTCTCATTACTTTTTTCCATGGATTTATTTGAGCCAAGTGTTGCACTAGATACCCTCGTGAGGGTTAAAGCCTTAACTAAATCTCATACTATTTTCTATAAGTTATTGAAAGGAAGATAAAAATTCCATGTTATTATTATTATAAATGAAATCTCAAAAGATATGGTGATCTATAATTAGTTAGTAAATTAATTCTCAAAGGCCATGGTATAATTCTAATAAATATAATGAATGAACACACTCTTTGTAGTGTTGGTATGAAAATATAGACTCCAAACCCTATATATAATCTCCTTGTTATTAAACCTCATAATGTTTCATGATATCACATCTCCCTATTTCCATATGTTTGTTGTCACATTAAGAAAGAAAATCCATGAAATCTTATAATTTTAACTATTGATCTATCATTAGCTAATTTAAATTAAACAACTGAGCACTGTAATTTTAATCTATAAATGTTGTATACTGTCTTTCGATAACTATCAATTAAATGAAACATTATGTGAAATCTTGTTTAGCCTAAATTTTGAAATAGTGGGTTTAATAATTCCCCAATTCACTCATTTTCAAAGAGGAACCTACATAGACGAAACTCTTTGCATTTTCACTTTTGAAGTCACTTATATGTTTTTTAAAAATTTCCAACAATTTTCTTATGTAATCAAACAATTACTGTAAAAAAGCAAACAATTATTTGTGTTACTATTACTATTTCATCTACTGGAAGTTACTATCATTATTTCATTACTAAAATTTAATTTAAAATGAAATGTCTATAGAAACGGTCGCTAATGGTCCAAAAGCCCTAAATGATTAACAACCCTAACTGAGAAAAATCTATTTTCCTCAGCCTTTTCAGCAACACCCATTTTGTTCACTTCCAGTAATCATTGATGTCCATCTCAGGTATTTTACAAATCATTTCTCATTCCTCTTGCAAAAAAATACCCATAACATGTTTTACATTACTCGTAAGCGGGGTACACACATATTTAGCAAATCATTTAGGGATCGAAAAAATAATGAAAAAACAATGTCAAACCCTATCAGTTGAGAAGTGTTTTTCAAAGAGTGTTAAAGAATAGATAGATTCGACTACTGGAAGTAGATAAATTAGGGTTTCATTGAAAAGGATACATAATATTCTACATACATAGAATTTAAAAAATTTGGAAGGAGAAAAGGTGATAATGCATACCAATTTTTGACACCTTCATGAAAATGACCCATTCTCGAATTTTGTCTATCAATCACTGTAATATGATTTTCCAATGAAATATTACGCTTACGGATTTTTTTTTCCTTACACCAATGTTCTCATGCAAAGCTTCACAAATTTAAGTGTCCTTGAAATATACTAATGAATGCCAATCTATAATTTATATGGAACGAACACTTCCAACCGCCACTTTCTTGACACAAGAACTATAAAAGACACGCAGCTTACACCGTTAATTTGATTTAAATTTAATGGATATCAAATGGTGCACATATTTTGAATATCACATGAACTTTACTTTGTTCAGTTAATGGCTAATTAATTTTAGGGGAACCACTATATTAACCATATATGCCACACATAAAAATTATCAATATTAACAACAATATCATCAAAAGAACAACATGCTCAATGTCAATTTTATCATCTTTAAATTACATAGTGAGTATATAAGTATTCCATAATTTGACTATACTACAAATGATATGTGGTTTAATTGATGTCTCAGATATTGAATTATCATATTTCGAATATCGCACAAACTTTACATTGTTCAGGTTTAATGACACTAAAAATTTTTATTTTATTTTTATTTTTAAACGCTTTTAACCAGAGCTATGAACTAGAGGTTAGGGGACCCCACCCTTACAAACACATACCGAACCGAAACTGAAAAAAAAAAAAAAAAAGGCCCCACAAAATGGCCTGAATGGAGAAGAATGAAACACCAGTGAAAAAGGAACAACAAGACACCAAGAGCACAAGACCACAACACCAAAAAAACCAGCAAGGAAGAAGAATTACTCCTCATCCGAAAGAACCACCACCCATAGCAATGGATACCCATGCACTACCTTGCCCACAACTCCAAGTTTTGCGTCGACGCAATACCCCCGTCTCCTCCATGCCTTAACCGCCGCCGTAAACACTTTGCTAATCCGTTGTTTGGCCTTACCCAATAGAAGAATAAAATCCACCCTGGCATTTTCCTGAAACTCATTGAGGTGGTCAATGGCCGAGTCTATAGGAAAATGAGCATCAGAGAGATCCAGAGGTGGTATTCTGCTAGGGTCTAGACCGCCATGCCATAACAGAGCATGAATAACCTCAACATGCATGAGAAGCTCCCTATACTGCTAACCAAGCCAATCAACCCCGCGCCTTGAGCCAATTGCCTATTCATCCACCTCTTCCACCAAAATTAGAGGGTCAGGGACACTACATTGGTCCAATTCAACTCACAAACCGATGCATGAACAGGGTAAATGAATAATTATGTGACTTCCACAACATCCATCTTGATCGAATGGAGTAAAGGTAATTATAAACAAAAGCCGCTGCGATTTTGAGTTGAATCTGGCCCTACTAGTTTCTGCATGTAAGAATCACCCAACACATGCTCTATAGCCTCATCCTCGAGCACATAACCATAGCGTAACACTTCTTGAAGCCTCCTACGAGAGATTTTTGAAGGAAAGGACATTTATCTTCTCTCCCCATGCAAAGCAATAAAAGGGAACCCTAGAAATACCATACTCGCACTAGACCAAAAACTCAAACAAAATGAAGTGAAAATAAATAAAAGTGAATGACCAACAAATAAAGAGTGTTGCACGTGCCACCATTAATTCAAAATTATCAACATTATCAACAAAATAACACCATGCTCATTGGAAATATTATCATATTCTCCTCAAAAAAAAATACATGTTTACAAACAACATTTTAAAATTGTTTTTTACACAAATAATATCTTTAGATGTGTGTGTCAATGATCTTGGTGACGCCCACGATGCTGATCATTTGCATTGTTCGAAATTAAAAGGAAGAATGCAAAATAGAGAAGTATTAGCTAATTCCAATGCATGAACTTTTTTATTTTAATAGGGAATGAATGATTCAATACTATATTACTTAGGTTAAAAAATTTGTAATTTACCTGGGTAAAAATACTTGTGACTTGAATTTGTACATCCAATATTTTCTCCATTAGCTTTCTATCTTGTTCCATTATTTCATGCTCATGTTGAAGCCGTCCTTGCTCAATTTATTTCAGTTTCTAAAATAATAGATGCATGTTATTTTTGATTACCTCTTTCAAATATCCATAAGAGTTTCCTTTTCTCTTCACATATTTTCTCCGAATTCCATTTTTAATCAAAGGGGTTTCTATATTTGTTCCTTCAAAATTTTCAATGTTGATGGAAGGGATTGTTGATTTCCCTCTCATGTCTTTTTCATAAGTAGAAGTGTTTGTATTTTCCCTCTCTTTTCCATTAAAACCAATAACCTTATGTGTTTTATGTGTAATGCATCTATATATTCATATAAGTTCCATGTTGACCGTGTTGGAAATATTGTGTTTTCCAATTGTTTCTCCTTCTCGAGTGTTTTCTTCAACTGTTCATCTTGTATTGGCATTACTTCCTATTACACGGTGAACAATATGAAAAAATAAACACATAATCTCAAGTAATGCCAATACGAAAAAATACAAGATTGTAATGCCAATAGAAGTAATGCCAATACAATATTGTACTACTTAATATTAAATGTAGTATTAAAAATAAAAACATACTCTCAAGTAGCGGGTTTTACATTACATGGTTTAATGGCCATTTAATGTTTAGGGAAGCATTGATATTAATTATGTAACATTTGGCCTTACAAAAAGTGTAATTTTTATTGTATTATAAAAATCTTAATCTTTCCCCTACAATATGAGGTTTATGGATAAAACTATACACACAAAGTGGCATAATCTAAAATTAAGGTGACATTTTTATAACATAATTTTTAATGTATGAAAAATAAAATTAGACATTGTTTGAGACTTAATTTTAAAATTTAATTGAAATTAAGTCTTTAATATTGATAATTATTAATAAAAAATGTATATCATGTGTTACTTTTACTCAATATTATATACAATTTTTAAAAATAAAGATATAAAAAGCTTAGAAACAATTAAATACACCTAATTAAAACAAATCATATGACACCATCGTTAATCAAATAAAGTCTAAGTTATTAAAAATAAACTTATAGTGTTAAAATATTACATAGGATATAAAAAGCTTAGAAACAATTAATACACATAATTGAATCAAAGCATATACCACCATCATTAATCAAATAAAGACTAAAACTTGAACTCTATACCATAAAATAAGCATAGCTATACAATTAGAGAATTAAATACATGAACAATTTACTTCGACACAATATTAATGTCCCTAAATATAAGGCCAAGTGCGAATCGCACTTCGTCTTGAAAATGCACGTACTTTGTCGGGTGAGGAATCACACTTCGACGTGCGAGGGATCGCACTTCGACATGCAAGGAATATCTCTTCGATGTGCGAGGGATTTCACTTCATTGTGCAAGGAATCAAACTTGGAAGCTCCTGCCGCACATTGAAGTGGGATCGCCAACTTCTGGCCTCCCATTCTAGTCAATATTTGAACTTTAACGTGTAAATAACATAATTATGTCATAAATGGGTAGGCTATACAACTATTGAAAGCAATATGGGGAAAAAATCCAATGGTTGTGCATAAGCTAATGACTATGAGTGGTAATGTGTAGTATAGTACCTCTAGTTGTAAAAATCAATTTCAAAATTTATAACTTGTAAACTAAGAATTTAGAAAAAAAGTAGCCAATAAGATGAGTAAAATTAAATCACATGTACAAAGCATCAATAAAAACGTGACACATTAATTGTTCGAAAAACTAATTTTATTCATAAACAAGGGCCAATATTAATTTTCTTATTACTAAAAAGTACCTATTTTTATTCCCTTTGAAATACTTTTTCAAAAAAATTAAATGCACAAAAGAAAATGTGTGCATTATAAAAATCTTAATCTTTCCCATACACTATGTGATTTATGGATAAAATTATACACACAAAGAACAGATTTAAAGGGTTCAAAACAATTTGTTATATGTTTAAAGATTTGGATTAAATGAGGTTTTAAATATGTTCATATAAGATGTATATTTTTATTTTCTCATTGTGATTTTAATTCTCCACAATAATGTTAAAGATTTAAGTGTTCTTTGTACTAATTTTCTCTTTTTATTTGTGAATATAATTGAAAATGAACTTTGTTTTTGAAGGAGCACATGTGGATTTACTATCCAAAGGTGTGAAAGTTGTGGAGGGACCAGTTTATCCATCCAAAGATTCACTCCATTATAAATATGTGGAGTCACGCTTATTCGTTGTCACAATAAGTATTGTATTCAATGGCAGAGCAAGACTTCCATACACAATTGATGATTGTGAAACCTTGGAAATTTTTGAAAACAGGGATACTTTATCCGATGGGAAAGGAAGAAAAATATTAAGCATGTGATTTCAAATGTTTCACATGTGGGGGTGATGACATTCAAAAATCATGAGTAGTGACTTAAAGGATACATTTAATGAGGATGAGGGTATGAATTCTACCAGTGATAGCCATTGTTTCACAACTTCTAAAGATAGGGATGAGTGTGTTATAACCTACGTGGTGTTAAAACATAAGTGTCCTAAAAAAGAAGGTGACATAGCTGAAGGGTTTATATCCTGTAAAGTACAACATGTGATTTTAGGAGTTGTGTTGGGATCCATGCACTTTGGTGTTTTTGTGGAGAATATTATAACTAAATGTAATTATTTTTATCTAATTCTACAATGCTACAACAAAGTTTCCTAGGCAATCAAAAACTTAGTTTATCTAGAAAAAGAACCGCACTTCGTGTGCATGGAAATTCTAAACTCCAAGAAATAACCACCACATCAAACAATGACTTCAATTTGAATTTTAAGGCGGTTAATGCCAAGTTGATACATTTTTGTTCAAAATAACACAAATTTATTACAAAGCAACAATTACAAATGCCTCTCAAGGAGACATGGTGCACTTTAAAAAACTAGATGGAAATACATTTAGGGTCCATGTTGATAAACTAATTATGTCTTTTTATAAGGGTTGCTCCATATCGAGAAGGATATCATCCTACCATCTAGTTGGCCCATTGTGATGGTTTAGTTATGGAATCAAGGCTAAAATAAATTCCGAAGAGTTTTTAGTAGAAATGTGGAGTGCATTTGAAGATCCATTGCCTCAACTGTTATATCCAAATTCATATGAAGTCTCCATACATGGTAGTAATGAAAACTTAATAAAAATACCTTGTGATGCTTGCAAATGCCAAAAGGTAAATTCTACTCCATCTAGTACATCAAAGACAATAAAAAATGATGAAAAATCAAGAGAATATTTTTTGTCTAAAGTTGAGAAAAAACCTTGTTGCAAGGAAGGATGTCTCTCTAATCTATCTCGTAAGCGCTTTCAATCTTAATTAGAATTTAACTCTAGATATGAATGATCCTGTCATCAAAAACTTTGTACTTAATGCATTCACCACAAATGTTATTAGTTGTGATCAAGGTAAAAATGAGAACATATTATAGATAAATTCAAGTTATGTGGAAGGGATGTATGTCGAATGCATGATATAGATGTCATGGAATTGCAAATATCACCTATTACGATACATATAATCTTGGATTAATGTCAAGAGGAGGGCAGTAAATGGAAATACAGGAAAAAAAACAAATTCCAAACATTGTTGCAACTATTGCATTGATATCATAAATGGTGGAGAATAATTCTGATATATCCTCACACATGTATCATTCGATTGGACAAGATGGTACTAAAGTAACAATGAGATTATTGCCTGCATGTTATAGTTTTTCTTACATACTAAAAAAGTGTAACAAGGTCCTTTCACTATTGGGCCTTCCTCAAATGTCACAATCAAATCTTAAAAAAATATGGCAAGAACATTTATCCCATGTTTCAATCACCAAGAACAACTTCTTCACCAAATGTGACAAGTCCACAGAGCTTAAGAACAAACATGCAATGACCTCATGTCCAGAAACACTAGAACAAATAGATCAACACTAAATGGCACAATGATTATATTCAAAGTTGTCGTGTAACTTACTATGCAGTAGAGTGCAATCACAACAAAATCCTAATAGTTATTTGAGAATTGTGCATGACAAAATGGACAAGATGAAAACTACAATACCAAGGATGGGAAAAAATAAAAATCAATAAGAAATGCTATTAATCTCCCCATCACCTTGACTAGTATGCTGACACATGGGCACAAAACGGGGGGTTTTAGGCACTTTGGTCTCCCTTTTGTTGAGCGAGGAGAAAACTTCACAATAACATCATTGGCACTATGTATCCAGAAGCTAGAAGAACCACTTACATATCAGTATGGTGATTTTTATATAGTAGTGGGACGTCAAAACACCCATTACATGATGCATTGTTACAAAATGATGCATATGACAAGTGCAAGGAATAATAGAAAAATGAGGGTGCTCATATAACTAATACTATAAGCAGTTGTTCAAGTTCATTTAGAAAACAACCACCAACTCTCTACTTGCAACTAGATAATGTTACAAGTGACAAAAAAAATCACACATTGTTTGTGTTTACATCCATCCATGCCGATGACTAGAAGATTTTTCAACATGATGTATGTGAATTTTCTTCTAGTGGGTCAAATGCATGAAGACATAGATGGGACATTCGGTTGATTATCAACAACATTGTGTAAATTGGATACATTCTTTTTCCATAAACAATGGAAACTTGCGAGAACATGCCAAGAGGAGTCTGATCACATTCACTTTGTACCTTATCGAGGAATTCTATGACTTTAAGGCCTTTTTGGAACCACACTTACTAGATGGTAACCACAAGATCATGGGTATCAGCAAACCAAAGATGTTTAAATTCCATGTCAAAGACAACAAGCCCATCATGGAGTTCAAAGCATCAATCTTGGAGTTTGTTTGGTCACACTTAATTAAGATCTGGAAAATAATGGATGGGAAACCTTTCTTTCCTGAAGGGGATCCTCCATTAGCACCCTTCAAAGAACCCAAAGAGATGGTAGACATGCAAAGAGGCATTCAGGAATACATCACACACTGGGAAAAGAGTTCAATAGATGGTGGAGAAGCATACTATGTTCCAAATATTGCATATTGGAAAAATGTTCTACGTGCCCTAGAGAATCCCTTTTTCAATTGTAACATGATGAGAAGAGATTGTTTTTGGCCAAAAACAATTCAGGATAGCGCAATGTCTGATTAGATATGGTTCACCATGTCTTTACATGGATAGCTACTATTTTCAAAATGTCCTTTCAAATAAGGATATATATGATGGACCTATTTGTGATAGACCTCGATAGGAATTCATCCCAATAGTGGATGTGAATGTTGGGAAGATGATACTAGTAAGACCGTCTGATGATAATGTACCTATATGGATGGGCAAGGTAGAACTAAAACTAATACAAGATGCACACACAAAATCTCAAAAGATAAAGGTACACTAGTGGGAACCCACTTTGGAAAGGAAATACGAGAAAAATAAAGGTATGAGGAATGCTTGTTGAAAAAGTAATGGTGGTGAAAATCAAAGGAAACATCAGATATTGATATAGAAAATGTCATAAGGGCATGGAGTCCAAGCAAAACATGCAAATGAGTTCAAATTAAAATACCAAATCGGGTTCATGAAGCTATCCAACAATACCTTGCACAAATTAAAGAACAATAATTAATACCCTTAAGAGGGATCAATGTTTATGTAATTTTCTGAAGGATATATTGCTTATGGAAATACATTTTCAAATCCATTTCCTCAAAACAACTTGTTTAATGTAATTCATTACTCTTTGTAGTTATTTACGATTTACAAAATGGAAAAACATAAAAGTAGTTGAATTTATCACACGCAACTTGCATATTTACAAAATCACAATTTTTTATATAGATTTATATAAAAATTATATCAATATATAATCTACATAAAATATTAAATAAATAAAATTTTCAATAATCTCAAATCACTATTTTTTTGTATTTTTTAAGGGCAATATTGTAAAATTACCATCATCTAAAAATTGTTTGACAACTATAAGTGGCCGTCAAATTTAACCCCTAGTGAATGATGTAACTGTATGGCGCCTAGGCTTATGTAACTTAGCGGACGGTAGTTTTATGTAGCTTAGTGGTTGGTAGGGTTATGAAATTTTCTACCGGTAGGCTAGTGTAACTTTCCAGCCGCTAGGATTATTTCACCTAGATGAATCTACTCTTGTGTAAATTACTGACCATTAGGCTTATGTAAGTTAACAACCTATATGCTTATGTAAGATAATGGCCGCTAGGCTTATGTAAGTTAACAACCTATACGCTTATGTAAGATAGCGGCCACTAGGCTTATCGTGGTATTATATAACTTAGAGGGTGCAAGGCTTATGTAACTTAGTGGCCGTAAGGAAAATGTAACTTAGTGGCCACAAGGCAGATGTTACTTTGACCTTGCTAGGCTGATTTCACATAGCATCTGCTTTCATCATGTAAGTTAGCAACCACTAAGCTTATTGAAGATAGTGGCTACAAGGCTTATGTAATATAGCGGTCATTTGGCTTATGTGGGAGATTCAAATAATAATAAACTAGAAATCCTAAAACAGTGAAACTAAATTCCAAAATTGGGATTTATAAATTGGATTACAATAGTGGTTATAATAAATTAGATAGGATTTAGTCCATGTAAACCTATTCCCAAAATATATTCCCTATTCCCATTATTCCAATTGTGAATGCTCACACTTCATCTTGAAAATTATCATACTTTTTGTGCGAGGTATCACATGTCACCATGTGAGGGATCACACTTTGATGTGTGATCCATTGCACTTCAAAGATGCAGGGGGATCACACTTCAACGTGTGATGGGTCACATTTCAACGTTAGAGGGATCGCACCGCAAAGATATGGTGAATCACACTTCGCCGTGAAATGAATCACATTTGGTATATGTACGAGACCACAAATCTCTCACACTATGATGAGTTATCACTGTCATGTCCAAGTGCAAGTTTTGAACATGAAATTATGTTGACTCACACATTGAAGTGTGATCACCAACTTCTGGTCTCCCATTGGAGTCAATATTTTAATTTTAGTGTTTTAGAAAAAAACTACGTCACAAAAGAGTGCTTAGGATTTACATCTTTTGAAATCCATAGGGGAAATAAGCCAATGACTATTCATAAGCCAATGATTGTGAGTGGTAATGTGTAGTATAGTACCACTAGTTGTAAAAATTGAAGTCAACATTTATAAATTTTATACTAAAAATTTAGATAAAAAGGGTAGCCAATAACACAAGTAAAATCAAGTCACATGTACAAATAAGCCGATAAAAAGATTTAACTTTGACCCCACTAAGATAAATTCACCTAGATGAGCTTTCATCATGTAAGTTAGCAACCACTAGGCTTATTGAAGATAGTAGCCACAAGGCTTATGTAAGATAGCGGTCTCTTAGCTTATGTAAGATAACGTCGCTTATTTATGTGATGGATTCAAATAATAATAAAATAGAAATCCTAAAATAGTGAAACTAAAATCCAAAATTGGGATTTATAAATTGGATTACAATAGTGGTGAACTTGGAATCCAATAATCGTGCTATTAGAATCCAATATTAGCCAAATTGGAATCTAATAATAGTGATATTTGAATCCGATAATAACGATATTGTAATCTGATAATAGTGAAATTAGAACTAGAATAATTCTAATAATGACAATATTGGAATCCAATATTGCTACTATTGGATTCCAATAATACTAATAATGGAATCCAACATAGACAAAAATGGAATCCAATATACGCAAAAACGGAGATAGATTTCTTCAAAATTTGAGATACTTAGAGTCTCAATTCATCGGAATGTGACCCAATTTAGTGAAATAAGTGTTTATCTTTTATCGTAGCTAAAACGAGCATGAGACTTATAGTATCTTTATGTGCCATGAGTGCATAAATTTCCTTACATTATGCTTGTGCAAATCCTTTTGCATCTAGTTTGGCTTTTAACTTGTTAATTGTACCATCATTTTTTACTTTGTTCTTATAGACCCACTTGGTTCCAAAGACATATTTATCATAAGAAAGGTGAATAATAATCTATGTATAATTCCTCTCAATTAAATCTATCTTAATTTTCATAACATCAATCCACTTGTTCCTTTGACAAGCTTTTATATTCTTCTAGTTTCACTAGCCATAGATGATAGTGCAAACATAGTAATTTCATCATAAGCATCATCAAAAATTAATTTATTGAGATTGAATCCTTTTGATCCTCATCTTATAGTTTTGATCCAACATTTTATTTCTTGGATTTGGATTAAAAAAATGCTTGTTCTTGTTCAAGGAGTTGATGAACATGGACGACTCATCTGTTGGAAAGAGATAGTATTATTTCTTATTATACTAAAAACATGTGTAGAAATTTTTAATCCCTAAAAATATTATACAAGAGGAACGCACACCCCTTTAATCGTGGATCTTTTAGAAATTATATCATGATTAGAATACATCAAATATTTAAAAAATTATAATCCCTAAAAAAGTAGTGGATTTAGTATCGGTATTATAAAACTTGTATGCTTTACTTTCATCACTATATCTTATAAAAATGTAGCCAAAATCTTATGATCTAATGTTTTTATCTTTCTATATTTATTCCCACAATATATGTGAGACAATAATATATTTTCTCTTTTCCTCACTTTTTCTAGCTTTGTATACCTTATTTTCACCTTCCTAATTAACTCGATATCCTACAATATTCTATAAAGTGTACTAGTTTTTTACAATAATGACAAGTAAGGTTTCTATTTCCTTTACTTGTGAAGTTATCTTAATCTTTCCCCTTTGAAATAATTTCACTTTGGTTAAGTTTCTTTTTTAGAATATGTTATGAATCTCCTACATATAGTATCATCTTGCCCTCATGGGACAAGAGATAAACCACTAACTTAGATAAACACTTACATTTTTAATGTACTTACACTGCTCAAAAATGATGACAACACAACCATTTTTGTATCAAAGATCTTAAAATTTTCCTTAGTGTTGTCCATTTTTTCTCCCTGAGTAAAAATGAACAACGATGGTCTACAAGCTAAAATTGTCAAAGTTGGTGTATAAACTTTTTCCGAGTTCTTCTATACCTTCATGATGCCTTAGAAGGATTTTCAAACACATGGGAAGAAGGATCTTCAAACATAACTTGGTTGAGCTAAATGGACACGATACGGTTATGTTGATAGCTCGGTGAGCTTATAATACATCAAATATTTTACTCCAAATTATCTCAATCGAGCTAAATGAAATTGACATGTATGGAGCTTGGGATATTTGCAAAAGGCTCGAGCTAGGGCTCAATTCAGGTCACCAAGGCATGCTAAATAGTTTGGGTGGTTGGAAGAAGAGCTCGTAGCTCGGTGTTAAGGAAGGAGAGAGCCTGAGCACGTCGAGCTACGGTTTGATTGAAGAGCTCAAAGTATGGATGAAGAGTTCGACGTTATGGGCCGAGCTAAGGAGTTGGCTGACTCAATAGGGAAATGACTCACCTGTCCAAGTGAGTCAATGTGATGATGCAAACAAGCTCATCGAAGTTAGGGAGAATGGAACATGGCACTCATTGTGGCTCACGGGCGGTGTTGAGTACACAAGTAGGAGCTCGGTCATCAACTCGATGCATAGCTCTAGGAATAGCTCAGTCGAGCTAAGCCTTAAGGATGAGCTCGATGAGTCTTAGCCATGATAGTAAATGAATTCGATGTCATCTCAATGACAACTTGTTGGTAGCTCAGATGAGAGCTCGGCCAAGAGAAGAATGGATCGATCGATAGAATGGGAGACATCGGCGAGCCACTCTATGTATAGCTCAACGGGATTGTTTTGTCATAGGGGGAAAGTTGAGAAGTGATCGAATGAGATTGCGATGTGGATAAAATAGACATTGGCAGTGTGAAGGAGATCAAATCGGTGGTTTTGATCCTTGAACTAGGAACTTGGATCATCATGAAAATAACTCAGAATGTGTCATGATCGAGTTCAGAAGGTAACATTCCTAGAACTTTCTAAAGGAGATAATATTGGTCCTTTGAGCCAATGAATGGTCAAGCATGAAGCATATAGGGAGCTCAAGGAATTTTGGAATCACCTAACTGATCTATGCTTGAGGATCATTGTGATTAAACTCAGCTCGAGTATGAGATAGGCTCAAGTAAGGGATGAGGAAGACTTGGGTCGAGCATGGGGTATGTCATTTCAGTGGAAAGGGCTCGGCATAAAATGTATGAAAGGCCAAGCTCAGATTATAGTCAAACTCAACTATGGATACTTGAACAAATCGTTGAAGAAGACGAGCTCACTAAAAAACTATTGCATGACAATGGAACGCAAGTGGAACATGTAGGAGCTACACATTAGATGAAATGATTCAGCATTCGAAGAGAGATCGTGTTTAACTCGAAGGGCACCGAGTGAGTCAGTCGAGGAGAGCTTGCATGGAGGATGAGTCGGCAGACTCGTGAAGAAGAGACGGGTTTTTGAATGTTGGCCGAGTTCACTAGGTCAAAACTAAAGCGAGTACACAGATGGTTTAGCAAGCCCACTAAGCATAGCTTGATCAAGTTCAATTTTTTAGTACGGGGAGCTCATGAGCATGAAATCGAGATGTGTAGCTTAGTGAGTCTTTAGGTTGATACATAGTTTGGTCTAAGGCTTGGTCTCTGAGTCACAAGCTAATTTTAGGGTCCGTGGGATTCGAGGTTTGAATCACCAAGAATGTGGATTCTTGTGATAAATAAGTCATGCCTTGATGGCGAGATGATCCTCGGGTTCCAAGACTTAAACTTCCAAGAATGCGGGGATTGTGAGAAACATTGTCATGTGGAATTTTGGTGGTGGAAATCCAACATGAGGAATCCATGTTGGGGAGGTTCCAAAGAATCACACCAACTCTACAGAGAAATGGGGCTGAACTGCCAAAGAGTGGGATTTTTATGGTATGAAACCCATGCCAACGTAAACATGGAAAATCAATGTTCGAATCCCAATCTAGAAAATCCATCATGAGAAAATAGTTAGGGTAAAGGTGGAATTAATCTCCATTTTGAATAAGTCGTGGAGATGTCGAATCCATCGCCGAGCTATCAAAAAATTCATCCGGTGACTTGACTTCTATTTTAAGATCCATGAAAAGTAACATAGAGGAAATCTCTTGCAAACGGTTAGCAGGTTTAGCATCAAGTTGCGTGGCCATTGAATGAACGTGAAAAATCTAATCAAGCATCCATGTAGGCCTTTGACCAATTCATGAATGATCGAGGTGACACCAGATTAATTGTAGGATATCCAGGGTAAAATGTTTTGGATGACCAACGTTGGAAAGTCCGTGAAGTATACAAAAAATGGCGATATTGATTGTAGGCACATGGAGTGAAGTTATTTTTGAGAAGGCAGGGAGGATCGGTTCTTGCATAAAATTGAGTCATGAGTTGTACATAATATAGCTTGGGCACCATCGCTTGGGTAAGGAATACAAAAATCTAGAAACTTAGCTATCAAACCATTCTAGAATCTATCATATGGTTTTCGAATGAGTTAAGGGACATGCCTCACTGCGGCTAAGACTGCATCCATTAGGTTGACTAAGCTCACTAGAAAGAGATTGGAATAATTAAGCGTGTAGTTTAATTCATTGAGGAGTCATGGACGTAAACTCGAGAGGAGCTTGAGTTAGTCATTCCAAACCTTGGGAAGATTACATTGTGTATAATGCATAGAAGAAGCTCATATTCGAGTTTAAATGGCCATTGTGATGAAAATCGTAGAACTCTATAACTTGAATCCATGAATAGGTTTCTCAATGTGAGGAAAATGGTGGGTGTTCAGGTTCATAATTCAAATATGGTCGATGTCAGGGAGGTTTTTGATGACTCAGAGAGGAGCTCGTGTGAGAGTTGTGAACATCAACTCTATTGTCATACTATGAGGATGAATCCTGTAGAGTGGTGGGAGCTCTTGGAAATGACCAATGGGGTCAACTCAGAATTAAGCTCACGTGAACTGTGACCCATCATGAGGAGAGAATAATGGTTGATTTGTTCATCTGAAATCATCGAGCTCATGAATTTGAGAAACATGGGATCTTGGGCCTAGTGTTCCAAGTACTCTGTAGGAAATAGCTTAGTGAGCCATGCATCAAAGAATGGATGCATAGTCGAGTGTGGTATTTTTGAAATATTCAAGCTATGGCTCGATTCAAGGGAGCCAAGTTAATGTCTGTAAATGGCACAATAGGAGAACTTAGATTCATAGGAATCGCAGTGACCGAGTCATGGAAAGGCATGCAATAAAATAATTTGAATTCAGGGTTGATAATCTCGGGCAAGAGATTTCAAACATGAATTGACACACAACATAACAACTCAATGGATCAATGAGAAAGTCACTCGAAAGGTGAGTAAGCTCATAAAAACAATGGACTCGGCCAATACATAGGTCAGTTAGAATATAACTTAAAATTAGGATAATGATTTAAACAAGTTGCTCGTATGAATTTTTCAATAGGATTTGAGTCGAGCTCAAAGTTACATTACTGATTCAGGCTTGTATGAAACATGAAGAACTCGACTCGGTGAACCGAGTTGAAACCGAGCTAGAAATGGCTCAACAAGGCATTCAAGGTATGAGCTTTACGGGGTTATGGAACCGATAAAGTAAATTCGCCCAAGGTAAACCAACACAAAGTGTAATGAGCTCGACATAGAGTTCAATGGAAAGCCTATTTTGAAGAGCTCAATGGGGGTTCGGGTTAGTGAAGATTCAATGAAGGAGTTCCCAATCCAAACCTGAGCAGGGTGGGCCGAGTCGAGTCGAGCAAAAGAGTGAGTCAAGCGTTAAAGATGGAGCTCGAATTTCCATACAAGTGAGGAGCTCATGCAAATTTGGCAGTGAGCTCAATTCAATGAGTAGCTCAGTATATGAAGGAGCTCGATTCAATGAGATCTTGTTTTTGGTGGAGTGAAAGAGCTTGAGCCCAACTCGGTGAGTTGGCTCGGTGATCCAACCACCGAGTTGGGATAGTTTTTACCGTTTCACATGGAATCCCCCTTTAGTGCAAACCAATCCTAAGGGGGTCCCACATTATTATTTTTTCAATAATTTAATATTTTTATTTAAATATTTTAATAATAATATTTATTATTGTTATTTAAATATTCTTTTAATTAATTAAGGAGAACTAGGTCAACTGGTTATTAATGATACATGATGGAACCTTCTAAAGTGGTTCAACCAACTATAATAAATGAACCATCATGTACTTTCAATTTAGGAATATAATTATGACCTTTCCTCTTCTCTCTCACATATTCTTCTATAAATGTAAGTTAGAAGCTCATTCCAAAGGGTTCCAACAGGTCAAATAGGTTGGAAAGTTAGACATCTTAGGCAAGTGCAATTTTTCAAGAGTCCTCTCTCTTCTACAAGTTTTCCTTGTGTGTTGAGAGAAATTTCAAGCCTCCTTTTCAAGACTGTAATGGAAACCATTGCCTCTTCTAAATGTATGATGCATTGTGCACATTATTGAAGCAAAAAAAGTGTGTTTTTTTTACTAATCTTGGTCCTTTCATCCTTCTATACTTCTTTGTGCCTTTTCTCATGCTTGTAGGTACAATTTACAAGTTCATGTTTCTATTACAGGTTCTTGGGGTTTTGTGCTTATCAAGTGGTGAAGCATTGCATGTAGTTGAGTTGTGGTGATTTTTCACCCTTCTCAATTTCATCCTTCTTCACTGGAAAATAGATAACTTGTTTATCTGATCAATTTTAACGAAGGGAATGTGTGCTTCATAGCCTATGGTATTTTGTACCATCTCTAAGTTGTAGTAGGTGAAGTTGAACTGTGGTACATATACCCTCTTCAAATTAACCCTTCCTGAGTCTGAAAATACCCTTTATTTGGTGCATCACCATCCCTAGTATAGTTTCATTTCTACAAATCTCTTTCCCTAAAACCCATGAAATGTTAACATAGGACTAGATAGCTATTTTATTACACTAGGAGTAGTACAACACTTAGTTTAGGAAGAGGAATTCGGCCTTCTCCGAGAGGTTCACCTCGAGCCCAAGTCCCATAGCTTGAGAGGTGATCCCATGTATCTCAATCACATCAAACGTCATGTTCACATTTTGGTCATTCGGAGGGTGCAGTGATTTGGTGACAAGATTTTTTGGCACACCAGTGGGACAGAGAGTTGGTACTTCTCTTCTAACTTACACAAGTCAAAGTACCTAGCAATTCTATATCTCTGGATTCCCAAATCTCGGTGCTTTGACTTATTTGAAGAATTCAGACAAGATCTTCTTCAAAGCAAGGAAATTATCAACATATCGAACTTTCCTTGTCTCCTCCAGAGAGAAAAAGAAGAGGCATTTCAACATCACCAGTTGTAGCTCTACCTCACAGGGGACATTAAACTCCTACATATGGAAAGTTTCCTCCACCAAGGAACAATCAACCTCTTATTGTTATGGAACGAAACCAAGTTTTCCTCCCTTTCAATGCAAGCAGTCCTCTTCTATTGGCCCAACGTGACCCAATACCTATTGCGTCACTCAAAAGTTTAATCTTTTACATGGAGGAAATGATGAATAGATTTCAAATTTCCTTGTAGGCTTTGAATTTGATGGAGATTAGTGGGTGGAGGAATTTCTAGAATAGCCTTGACTTTAGCAGGATCGACTTCTATGCCACGCAAAGAAACGATAAAACCTAGGAGTTTTCCAGAAAGTACTGCAAAGACGCACTTCTTTGGTTGAAGATGAACACAATACTTGATGAGGTGATCAAAGATGACCTTAAGGATAGGCAGGTGTTCAGTTTGATGTTTGGAGTTAGAAAGCGAGATCATCATGTGTAATCTTGCAATATGTGATGCATGATGTCATGGAAGATGTATGTCATGGCTCGGTGATATGTAGAACCATCGTTTTGAGGCCAAAAGTCATGACTCGATAGCGAGAAATTCCCCAAGGGGTGATGAAGGTAGTATTGTGTTGATCTTCTGGAGCTAGTAATATTTTATTGTAGCATGAGAAACTATCCATGAGTGATAGAATTTCATGGCCAGTGGTGAGATCCACCAGTTGGTCAATGTCGGGTAAGGGGAAATCATCTTTGGAACAAGTGAGGTTGAGGTCATGGAAGTCTATGCAAATGTGGAGTCCCCTTATCGACTTTGTGATAGAAATGATGTTATAAATCCATTTGTGGTATTCAATGGGTAAGATAAAGGAAACTGAGAGAAGGCACTAAAGCTCTTCTTTGACTAGAAGAGCAATGTGAGGATGCATTTTCCATAGCTTTTGTATGATGGGTTTGGCATCGTGATACTTACGATATTGTGGACCACGAATTTTGGGTCAATACCAGGCATATTAGCATAGGACCAAGAAAATGTGTTGCTATGGTCCCAAAGGAAAGAGGTGAAGGATTCTTGTTCGATAGTGTCTAAGGATGGCGATATTTAGAATGTGTAGGTCGTCTTGAGTAATGTTCATTTCAATGGTCAATTCATTCAACATGGTTTGTGTCTCGAGACAGTAACGATCAGATGAATATAAGAGTCTTCCACACTAAGGTAGGTGAGGATGGACTTATCATCTTGACATTGACGACATTGATAGAAGGCGTATCATCATCGATCATGTCAAGATACGGGAGCGGGAAAGAAGAGGGAGATTCGGCATTGTGTTGATAGGTCGGTGGTCCCGAGGAAATGGTGTTTACAAATTTTTTTTAGAAGGAATAGATTCAAGATTTATGGACTCTTTCGGTGAATATGGTAATATGGGTGGCGAGATGGGGAAGATTTCCCTTCCTAGATGAGGTCAACGTGAACCTTCTTGGAGGGTGTAGCATCAAAACCAATGCCACTACGGTAATTGTGTTTATGAGAGGCACAGAAATGACAAGATGGCAGCCTGTTCATAAAATCAAGCCAAATCCTTTCCACATGCATCGGTGGAGAAAAGTTGAGTAAAGAGGTAGTTAGTGAGGGAGTGTAGGTCAGACAAAAATGGTTGGGCTTGGGATGGAGGTTTGGGTTTATAGGTGGCAATATCAAGTCCCCCATATGTTAGATTGGTGTGAAGGTGGGGAGGGCTATAAGGAAAAACATCACCGATGTGGATGTCATAGTTGGGTGTTGACACAATTCCCATACTCTTGTGGGGTGAGGAAAGTGTCAATATTGTATATGCGGTATTCCCCCATAGTGAGGCATTGAAAAACACCTTCTAAGGGATCAGTAGTTGGTAGGTAGTTAGCGGGGATAGATGGCTTGCTAGATGATGGGGAAATAGGTGTGTCGTGGTGAGGCTACAACCGCAGTGTGGATAACAAGGTTAGATGTAGCCGAGGTAGTGGCATTTTTGGTGGATGGGATTATAGGTGAAGGTGAAGTAGTGATAGTGGTGATGCCTTGACCAAGTATAAGCACATCACTTGGCTGATATAGCATGTTACAGGTCTTGAAAGGTGATGGGTTGGTAAGGATGGTGTAATTAAGTCACTCATGTTCAAATTTGAGGCAATGATGTAAATTCGAAGGGACACAACCCAATGCATGGATCCAAGGTCAGCCGAGTAGCAAGTTATACCATAACTCACCTTTTAAGACATAAAAACTTTCGGAAGTTCATGGGGACCCACGTGGACATGGAGAACAATGGTACCCAAGGTAGTGGTGATGATGTTCATTGAAGGAGAGCAACATAACTTGGTTACCATGCATGCAATTTCTAGGTATTCGCATTTGGTCATATGCATGGGAGGAGATGACGTTAATCTAGCACCACCATCAATCATAATACGTCATATGCATATATTATCGATAAAGACAAAGATTAAAAGAGTGGGGTCGAGGTCGTTGGACTAAAGGGAGAGATCTCTTCATCTAAAAATTTGAGGCGGCCACTTGGCAAGTAGGTGGAGGTGTAAAGGAAGGTAATGACCTTATTGAGAGAGGCTACATGGTGAGGGGTAATGATGGAGGCTACGAGTGTGGGGTCATTTGTTAAGACTTCAATAGATTGAATGACCTCCATGAGGGCTTGACGATGTGACTCTGAGGTTTGGACGAGGTCATATAAAAAAATTTTGAGGGGGATTGGTGTAGTTGTTTTAGCATT
The DNA here is from genome assembly GCA_018340775.1 of Taxus wallichiana var. yunnanensis. Lineage (NCBI taxonomy): Eukaryota > Viridiplantae > Streptophyta > Pinopsida > Cupressales > Taxaceae > Taxus > Taxus wallichiana. Next base: position 546,537,407 of record CM031234.1, read on the forward strand.
GTGTGATGTGTGACCCCATCATAAATAGGATATGCAAGACCTCAAATGGTGACTTTGGGTATGGGTGCGGATGGTATGTTGGGTATAGGGTTGGTTGATGGGCCGCTTTCTTTTTCATTGCCCTTGTTTTTTGAGCACGGGTAGCAATATTAATCATGTTAATATTAGGGGAGGTGGATGAAGAGGGTGTGTCATGGAAGGTATAGCAGAATGAGGGACAAAACCCTAGTGGAGGATACAATCCTTGTGAAATGAGTAGGGCACATTTCCATTTTGGTGGTGGTTTGGCAAACTCTCTTATATGGACCATGTTATTCTCGAATCTTAGGGCTAGATAAAAGAGTTGTGGGGATGTAGTTTTTAGTTCATTGAGTAGGTAATGGTAGAAGATCTATGGAAATTGGTGAAGTTGAAATGGGGTCCTCATCAAGAAGATCATCATCGTAAAAATTCTTTTTGGGAGGACACAATTGGACAAGAGTGGTTTTAAAATCCTTACAGTTCTCTACATCGTGTCCTGGCAAATGATGGTAGGCACAAATTTTGATTTTTCAAACCCTTTTAGTTTGGGTTTGAGTGGGTCATAAGGTCTAAGATGTGGTAATGTGATGATATAAATTTCGAGGAGATTGGTTAAGATTTTGGCGTAGGATCCTGCTAGTGGATCACAATGGGAGGTGAATGTGGGTTTGGGTACATGTGTGGCTGATTGTGGAGAAAGAGGCTTTACAGGATGGGGAATGGTTTGGTTTACTAGTTTGGTGTTTGAAGTGGTCTTAGGTCTTGGTTGCATCTTCTTGGGTACGGGCATGGTAGAAGAGCTAGTGGCGGAAGGTTTGGTTGGTTTAACTACCTTGTTGGATGGTAGTTGATTTTTACCTTTAGGTTAAACCTTTTTGGGTAGTGATGACACGGGTGTTCGAGAGTGTGTAGGAAAAATAGGATGGTGGAAGAGGACGGGTTACCCATGGGGGTAATCGAGGTGTTGTGGAGGTGGGTGGTGTAGGATGGGTAGAAGGCATGAGTGAAAGAGAAGAAAGTGTCATGGGTAGTGAAGAAGTTATGGATGGTAGTGGAGGTATGGGTGGTAAGAGGGTTACGGGTGAGGGCGGAAGTTATGTGGGTCACTTGGGTATATTTGAGGTCTGTGATGAGGAAATGGGTTGTTGTGTTCTTGGTTTACCTGGAAGACGGGGTTGTTTGGCCGGGGTTGAGGGGTGAGGTCCTAGGATGGACGGAAGGAGTGAAGGTGATAATGGCATTGTAGGTGAGGTTGGTGTATGAGGCATAGGAGGGTTGATCTTCTTTTTAGGGGTCGGGGTAAGTTTAGTGTTATTTTGGAAGATGTGGCTAAATCTAATTTGATGGGTGGGTGAGTAAGGCTAGCTATTGGTATGACCCCTAAGGTAGTGATAGGTTTAGGTAAGGGAGATGATATAGACGTGGGTAGGTGTTTGGGTGTAGATGTATGTTGGGTTATGGGAAGAGGTGTGAGTTGGGCTATGGGTGGTGATGTGGAAGGTGTTGCAATAGTTGTGGTTGTGTTTGGTTTGGTCACTCGAAACACTTTTGGATAGATAATGGAGGTCTCGGCGATTGACATATGCATTTGTGTTTAATCGGGAAGTAGAAAGCGTCACCAAAGTAAGGCTCTATTGACATAGTCCAAGTGATTGAGTTGCAATCCCCATAAAATGTGTTTTAGATATAGGGAAATGGCTAGCCTCGGACTCTTTGGGTAAGAAGCCAAAAGCATATCTCTAGGCTCTTGAAAGTCGATGGCGAATGGTCATCTAAAGGAAATGGTATTCCTACAGGGTCCTCTATGGGTAGAGGAGAGGATGGGCCAGACAAGGTGGAATCTCCTTATGAGGGTGTAGGTAGTGGACATGCACCTCCTATGAGTAGGAGAGGTGCAGTTGACAACTACTCAGAAATTTGATGGGTCAAAGGTGGTGTGCTAATTATAGGCTATTCCACGGTGAAGGAGAAAATTAAGGGGGTTCCTCTATGGGTGGAGGAGTAGATGAAATAGGTGCTTGTGCAGATAGTGGAGCTTGGGCTAAGATTTCATCTATGGAAGGAGCATGAGGTAATTGGGAATAAAATGGTATGTCATCGAAAATAGCATGGACCACGCGAACATTGCTATCATTGTTTGAAGTATCACCATCTTGGTTGGGAGAAGGGGCATGATTAGGAAATGGATTCTTGAAGATATGTAGGTTTTGGTTAGTGGGTGCATTCGAGCTATCCAAGACTAGATCTCCATTGTCTAACATTTCTTTGACGATGTTTTTAATGGTGATGCAGTTATTGTCGCTATGACCTTTGACATGATGATAGTTGAAAAATTCATGTTCCTTATACCATGCAGGCATGGGGTGCTTAGGGTCAAAACCAGTATGTGGCTTTATAGATGGAAGGGTAATGGCACCAGCCTTGACAAGCTTTTCCAAAACAGAAGAATAATATTCCCCTATCGAAGTGTACTTTCATTGTTCTCATCTAAATTGCAAAGCTTGGACAGGAGAGAGATTAGAAGGAGGTTTGGATGGGTTTGATTGATGAGGGTGACCATCCTTGAGAACTACGGCATTGGAAGATCTTTTGGGTTTTGAAAAGTTATTTTTGGTTTCGAAGATGAAGAAGCATTATTTTATTTGAATGCGATGTTCTTGTTACAAAGTTGAATTTTATTCTCTTTGATAGCACAAATTTTCAATTTTTGTGCCATGGTGAATACCTTGTCAAAAGTGTGAAAGGTCTGCACCTACAGGGTTGGTGAGATGTGTCTTGTGCAAGCCCAAGTAAATAACTCTATGAGTTCAGTTTGAGGTAATTGAAATGTGAGTTGGTTAATTAGGCTACGCCAACGAGTGACAAAGTTAGTGATAGACTCATCATCATACTGTCATGTGGAATAAAGATTAGTCATGGTAACCTTCTTAACAATGTTGATGAGAAGTGATCTAAGAAGGCTTGGGCTACTTGATGAAATGAGTAGATGGAGTGTCTTGGTATCCCACTATACCAGGTCAATCCAGTCCCTGTAAGGGACATCGAAAGGTTTGTAGGAGTAAAGCATCATCATGGGAGATTAGGTAACACCTATGTTTGAAAGACCAAAAATGATGTTGTGGGTCTTCTTTACTATTGAAACGGTTGAATTTTGGCATTTCCCAATGTACTAGGTATGGGAAAATAGGGATGGACAGATGAATGGGATCATTATGATTTCATCGTAGGTAAGAGAATTATCAAGCATAAAACCTTTTCTTCTAGTTTCACATCCTTTCCATCATTAATTTGATGAGGTCATTGGTAGGTTGTGGGAAGGGCTCCTCCTGTGGCATAAGGGTGATATTGAACCTATTGATGTTGGTGGAATTCCATTATATGGTGATGTCAAATAGGGAGGTTGAGAATAGGGGATTGATATAGAGGGCATGTATCTAGAATGGGTGACAAATGAGATAGGGGGTTGTTGATAGTATGTGTATGTAGGTGGGATGGTCGTAGTGACTCTAGTAGTGATTGATTGGGGGCAAGTGTTTGTGGGATGGAGAGGATGATATTCAAGAATGGAGTAAGGGTCACCGAAACCATGGGTGGTTGTGTTATGTATTTGTGACATAATGGGAACATATGAGGTTATGATTTTGGTGGTTGATGAGGGGTCAATATATACTATAGGTTTGATTGATATTGCAGACACAATGGTCATGGCTGGTATGGGTCCCACCTATGAAACCACTAGCGGTGAAGCAGGTGAAGGCAATGCTACATTATTAGGGGCTGATGCAAAAGTGGGAATAAGGGTAGGAGAGATGGATACAAGCATGTCATATATCAACTGACCTAAGGAATCCTGGGTGGAAGAGTGGGAAAGGTAGAACTGTAAGGCTGTAGGATTCGATCAAAGAGTCATGAAAATTCTTCATCTCCTGTGGTAATGGTGGTAGGTAGGATTAGATCCATGCGTGATAGGACAGAGGGTGGTGAAAGACTAGGTGGGATTGGTTGAAGAATTGCTTGAAATGTAAGAGCGTTAGCTTGATTGTGAGTCATCACCATGTGAATGATTGTATATCTTGTGATGATGTATCATGCAGATGACACATGTAGTAGTGAGAAGAAGAAAATGGTGTCTATATGTAGATTTGGGTAATATATCAATTGATATTCAATACAAGTTAACGGCGTCGATTAAGGATGACCGATGCCGGTTTAGGGGTAACCGAGGTCGATTCTTGTGAGAGACAGAACAATTTTATCAAATGAGGAAAAGATGGTGAAGATCGGATGAAAAGTTGTAGGATGATTGTTTATCAAATCAAGAGAGTACAGAGACTCACAGAACTCGACATAGAAAGAAAATTAAGTAAGGGTTCTTTAGGCAACTTAACCCAAAAGAAAAAAAACCAATGCCGGTTAAGAAAAGCTCGATGTTGATTACGGGGTAACAACCGATCTTAATCTTGTGAAAATTAGAAAGATGTAGAAAATGGATTGTTTTGAATTTTAGTAAGATGAAGAATCAACCTAGAAGTTTGGAGATGATGTAATGAAGCCCCGACACACTCAAAAGAAGTTAGAATACTCCAACCGTAATTGTGGATTGTGTAAAGCAACAAAGTGAAAAAATGGTGAAGTGTATCCTCACACCTTAAAATGCACGTGAATCAAACACTAAAAACACATACCTAACAAGTGATTTTTAATGTGTTGAGCTTATGATATTTAGAAGACTAACTCATGAACTTAGAATAGATATTTTGTGAGGAAGGCTTCCTACAAGAAGGATATCTAAAAGGAGAGAGGTTTCGGTATGTTATGGTGGGGCAGCCATCCTCTCGAGATAATGACTCGATGGAGGTAATAAGTTGGGGAGAACCTACTAATCTGATTGTGTGATTGTGGACTGGAATTCCTAGGTAAGATGTTGTTTAAGAAAGATGTATATATTTCAATTTTGTGCAAGTTTGGTAAGACAGAGAGAGAGAGAGAGAGAGAGAGAGAGAGAGAGAATGTGCTTTCTATGATTCTTTGTGTCAACCATCAGATGTGCATAACTTCCAATATATATGTCAACCTCATTTTAATGTGAGCTAAATGCAACAAATAAGAATGTAATGCAAATAATTTTAAGCCCAAATCAAAAATATTACGTTCGATGAAGCATATGATGAATAGGAAAGGGTATGCTCTTTCACTAAATACGAAAAAGAAGAAAAGAAGAATGATTCCTTTTAAATGCACCAAGAGAAATGTTTCTTTTATAGAAATTATAAAGAAGAGAGGATTACTAGGGAAGAAAATTACTATGTTTAAGACTTTTAAAGGGAAAAACCACAACTTTCACCTAGAAATGAATAAAATGCAATAGAACTCCTGATGGGTCCCACTGGCATGAAAATGTTTCACCATTTTCTTTGCATTTTTTGAATGACGAAATAGATAAGGGTAAGGGCTAGGAGGAATACCTATTAAATGGGTTGGTTGATGGTTGTTGCACGCATTCTGACTTCTCAATCTAATGCTAATTGTGAGAGCTTCCTTTTGGCTAGGAGGAACTACCTAAATAGAAAACAAGACCACAAAATAGAAGTTAAATGATATATAACAATGGACTACCTAGCGTATGCTAGTTGCGGGAAGTCATACTTCCTAGATGGTTTGTCAATCCACTTTTAAAAAAATTAATATGAGAAATAAGTAAATTCCTACTTGTAGTTGATATGATTTTGGTATCTCATTCAATATAATAATCAAATCCAATCACAACAGGCTAGGCTATAGTTGTATCTCAAGGGTGAGGTGTGTGTTAAAGTACTGGGACTAGTCAGGGTTTGATTTTGGGTTGTTTAGGTCAATTGGTAGGAGGTTATTTGGCTTTGTTCTTGGGCAGAGTACAAAACACAGAGACCAATGTTGGTCAGTATGATTGATGATGGTTTAGTGATAACCGATGACGGTTACTGTGGGTTTTCAATAACTCACTAGTTCATGATTTAGGGATTTTTCTGAGACTAGACCCAGAGATGGTGAGGAGTGGGTGTAGGTCTAGAGAGGCATTAGAAATACTTAGAGATGTCTAACAGTTAGGTATGGGTGATTATATGGTGTGGGTGAAGGAATGATCAAACTTGTATGGAGATAAATGGTGAGGAAGTGAGAGTTCAAGTAGAAGCTAATAATGGAGGTAATAAAGCCTACTAGAATGAAAAATAGAAGAATATTAGTTAACAAGATACTTACTTATGATGCTAGGTTCGACAATTTAGATAGAGGTGATGATTGATCGGAGGAATGGTGTTTGGTGTCATGGCGAGTCCTTCCCGAATGCTACCATGGGTGCAATGCTCCTAGATCTGTTTAGATGATGAATCGGATGCCCGATGCATGAAAAGATGTTAGTTACTGCTTACATGCGGCTATGATCTAGTTCTCCTCTGGTCTCGTGCATGCCAACCTCTCAAACAAGGTTGTTAAGGTGAATAAATGGTAACCGACGATGTTCCATCTTGACCAACATCGGTTTAGGTCTAACCAACGTCGGTTAAGGTGGGATTCCCTAGGTTTACTAAAATGGGTAGATCTTTCTAATTTCTTGGGCCAAGTTGGTTTTGTTCTGTGATCGAAATGGAAGCTTCCCTTCTAATGAGCGGGAATGTGGTTAGAGATATCTTAGGCATTGATTTTAGGGTTAGACCAAATCTTATCTCATTAAGGAAAGTAAGACTTAGTTATTGTTAGTTATGGAAACATGCCAAGAATAGGTCTAGGGTGAGGTGGTTGGATGAGGTATCTAGGTGAGGTGGAAATTAGGTCAATTAAGGAAATAAAATGATGGATATTGTGAGGATGGGTATTTAATTTAATTAAATTAAATTAATTACTAATGTGGGGTGAAAGGGGCCATGGTTAGGTTCCCATGTTTAAGTTGATTATCGATCGGGGGCTAAGGGAATGTAACCAAATTTAGGTGTCTACATTTATCCCTTTTTTCACGTAGCTTGTATTGGTAAGTGATCCTGACAAAAATAAGAAGTGGGTGCCCCATGTGTGGGTGAAGGTGATCCCCCTCAAACTAGGAGCTGGTGAAGTGGAAGATAGAAGTGGTGAGTGGTTTGATAAAAGGTGGATGTGGTGAAAAGGGGCATAGATGTGGATGAATGTGTGAAAGGGAGAGGTAAAAAATAAGAAAACGTGTAAATGAGCTAGGGTCGAAGGTAGTGGCAATCAAATGCATGCACATGTTATAAACTGCAACATTGTTCCAGGTTGAAGAGCTTGCAAACTCTACATCATCCAAGGTTGATAGGTTTATCTGAAAAAGGTTAAATTTATTCTGGTATCTAGGACATATGATATGGTGCGGAAAAATAACATAAGTCAGGTGCAAGAACATTTAGGTATGTTCCGGTACACCAAAGGTTAGGTTAGGATAAACAACATGGTAATAGGCAAGGTAAGGTCATTAGGTCAAACAACATGGGTAATAGTGTCATAAGGTATAACGAGCACATGAGTTCATAGGTCACTAACAATGTTCTAGGTCCACGTACCTAGGTCACGGCATGGGTAGGGCCAAGGTATCGTAAAATAACAAGTCCCCTAAACGTAATTATTGACAATTATAGGTAATGTGGGATGACATTTAAGTGGCAAAAAGTGTGGGTAAGTGCCACGGGGTGATGGGAAAGATAAGTGTGGGAAAAAAATGGGTAAAAGGTATTGAAAGGAGGATGACAGATGACCAATGTTAGTTGGTTATGGCACACCATGACCGACATTGGTCAGGTTGATGTGGGTATATAAAAAGTGAAAAGCCATAGAATATAGATTCATTTGTACATTTTAGCTTTTTGAAAATGACGAGAGCACGAGACTTTTGTATTATCAAGAGGAAAGTAAATGGAGTTATACTTAAGCTGAGGTGAAGAGATCCGGTTGGAGAGGAGAGTCAGGTAGATGGGTCCATGAGATCAAGTGGAGGGAGGTGATTGGTAGAGAGGTTGGAGGTTGATTTGGACATGGCAAGGGGAGAGAGGGCAGGTGGACCACCAGCACAATGGCTAGATGTGCCACCATGGAGGTGATGTCAAGATGAGGTAAGATCTAATCCTTTCATTGTTATTTGATATAGGAAGAAGGAAATGTAGAGGGGTAGAGGTAGGGAGGTTAAAATAATTGAAATTTGTGGTTAAATGAATGAAAGAGGGGGTGGGAAAGGTCAGAGGTAGGGGGAAGAGGTTAGGGAGGGACTTAGGTGAGGTGTGGATAGGTTCATAGGGAAAATGGGAAAGAAATTAGGAAAATGAAATTGGGGTTTTGGGTTTGGGTGCGTAACAATGATCGACGTCGGTCAAGGTATGGCCGACGTTAGTATTTGTACACCAACATCAGTCAGATATGAGGGAACCGATGCCAGTTATAATGGACCGGTGACGGTCAAGAGTAACTGGTGCCAATTATGGTAAAAGGGATAGAGGTTTAGGAAGGGTAAGGGGAAAGGTTAGGTAAAGTGGGTCAAATAGATAGCAATGGAGGGGTCAGTAAGAAGGGAGAGTTAAGGTCAATGTTGGGTAAAATCAAGCTTGAATAATGGTTATGTTTTGTTGAATGTAGGCTAGAGAGAAGCTACGATGAGAGACCAAGTACCGCCCCTGTTGCTATCGGATGCGATTGAGTGTCACCGCCAATGAGTGGAGTCACGTGATGGATGATGACTTGATAGGAGTGAGGTGTTATAGTCACATAGTCCGGGAGCCAAGTTTGATGGTCTCCCTCATTGACAAATGGGACTCAACGACCAATACCTTCCATCTACCGATGGGTGAGATGACAATCACCCTAGAGGATGTGTATAGGATCTTGTGGTTACTGATAGTGGGGATGCAAGTGTATTCGATCTCTTCAAGAGGCATATAAGGAGTTGATGCTAACTGTGTTTGGTGAGGGATGGCAGAGATGAGTTTCCATAGCACAGTCCGAGCTATGGGGTTATGTATACTGACCCATCCTGAGGAGATGAGGCTAGTTGTTCTTATTATGGAGGAAGTGTGCTATTTTGCATTGCCATATGTAGAGGGTGGGAGATTCCCATGAGCATTGATGGGGGTCCTACATGACATGATGGAGGAGAGGACCCACTTTTCTTAGGCACTAGCATACTTGGTGTAGTTGTATAGGGAGTTATGGGCCTACAGGAGATTGTGGTGGTTCACCTATGCTGCACCTTTCTTCTCCACTACTAGTCATATGAGCACATTGTATGTGTGAGGCCACTAGGTATGCCCCAACCTAATGCATTTGACACATGGCTTGGTTTGAGTGGGTTCTGAGATGTTGGGTATCGATTGTTGGAGCACACGAGTTGTTGGCGCTACACATGATGTAGCCTATTACAGTGCATATTGAGGGTCGTATCTCCAGTAGACATTATTTGGAGGCCATATGTGGCCTTTCCCTCATGTAGGCACATGGTCATGGAGTTAGAGCAGAGTTGCATCTAGTTCAATGGATAGCGGGGTGTCTCGCGGAAGAGCATGAGTGATACCGTAGATAGAGAGTGGACGAGCGATTTGGCTCTTGCAGATGTACCACCTCCTTTCCCATGGTATAGGAGGGATGGCATGGAGAGGCCTATGTTTCCACCATGACCTACCATGTTGATCAAGCAATAGGAGCCATCATTGGGTGGAAAATATATGATGTCGGTTGTATGAAACAGATACAAATAGTGGTGGGCGGCGTAAGCTATGAGAGCAGCACCACCCAAGCAGAGGCAGCCAAATGTGGCGACCCTCACGTTGTAGAGGGACACTTTATAGGGATAGGTGGCTGCATTACATGAGCCTAGGTTACAAGTCTACAAGGATAGTTGACGGGGTCATAGGCATAGGTGGCCATTTTGCTACATGTGCAGTGGTGGCCCTTGAGCTCGAATCACAAGTTTTAGGGGTAGGCACTTACATGGGTGGATAGCCGGAGATGGGCAGAGTAGCCACCCTACAGGCACAAGTCAAAGGGTTGTAGGGCTAGTTGGCCACTGTTAAAGAATATATTATAGCCTTACAGGATCAGATTATAGCACATGCATCGGTGTAGGCACCGTCGAGCTCAGTACAAGTACATGCACATAAGCCACTATTAGCAGGGCTGAGCACACATGTCATGCTTAGACCCATGGAACCTTCTTAGATAGTTCCCATGATGAGATTCAAAGATGCCCTTGGTGAGGTGAGGTATTATCAAGATCACTCGATGGCTGCTGATATAGATGTCCCATCATATGATGCGTACAAAGCACAACAAGCCTCAAGTGAGAGGACTAGATCCTACACTCCATAGTGTGGAGAGCACGAGGGCCGGCGAGCCCATAGGAAGGGGCATGGTGAGACTCCACCATTGTAGTGAGGAGGCCATCGCTCTAGGTGAGGGCCATCGGTGGTTAGATCGAGGCCCACAGTAGGGGGTGAGATGGTTATTGGGCACCCCTACTTTGGAGGAGATAGAGGAGAGATTTCAAGAGAGATAGACTCAGAGTTCGATTAGGGAAGATGATTGATATCGTCATTTGGATAGCATTTTATATTATTATTTATGATATAGACCGGCTGTGTGCGATGATTTTTGTATATGATATCGTCCTACGTGCCCGAATGATTTTGAGACATTTGTATTTGATATATTGTATATGAGAGGTATTTGTACCGATTTTTGTACATTATATATGTATAGACACTCAGATGTGGATGATATATATTGAGATGATGATGTTTATGGGATGATTCATATGATTGTGTATAATTTTGTTGTTATGGCGTTGTGCATGTGATGGAAACTAGGTAATTAGGCATGGATCGAGTCAGGTTGTTTTAGGCATGGTGGAGTCAGGTCGTTTAGCCATGGATTGAGTCAAGTTATAGGCATGGATTAAGTCAAGTTATAGGCATGGTTGAGTTAGGGTGTTTTAATGTCCAATTTTTTGGTAATATGAGAGATAAATGTTGATGTATATACTAGGTATGGTTTGTAATTTCCAAATTTGTGCCATAATGAAAATGTGAAAATGATAAATGGATAATTTGATGATGTAATAAAATGTGTATGAGTTGATGTTTTATTAGGTTTAATTTCCAGCTATTGATATAAAATGGAAACTAACTAGGGTAGACTATGAATAGAAAATGGGAAGGGGGAATTGGTTAGGGTGAAGAGTGGCCGAGCTAACCTCTAAGGGCCCCATGCCCTCGGAGTGCTACCTACATAGTCCTAGCAAAAAGGGACCTCAGTCGATGTAGTTCTCCCATAAGCTAGGGAAGATTGTGATGAAGTAAAGGAATGGATTGATAGATGTGTAGGCATGGGTGAATGTAGGTCATAGGCATGATTGAGTGGTTGTTAAATATAGGTGTCGATGAGCTGGTCTTGTATAGGATAATCAATAAGTAATGAGGAAGGAGAATGGTAAGAGGTGGTAAAAGAGCCACGTAATTGATAAGAACCCTAATGAGTCCACCATACTTAAGAGGGGCTCATGAACATAAGACCCTAAAGGCATTGTATAATGGACCATTCTAAGGGTGAAGAAAGTCACATAATCATGAAATGTCACGTTTGCAGCAAGTCCCTTGAGTAAGGAGGGAATTAGGCTAAAAAGGCAAGGAGGTGAGAAGAGGCGGTTCAACATAACTTGGTGTATGACATCATGTCTTTCGGAAAAAGAAAACCTGGGATCAAGAATAGGCAAGTCCATGATGTAAATTTCATCTTTTTCTTCATTTGTTTGTTTTTAATAGACTAATCGATGTGGGAACTCTATATGGGATGAGTATATTATCTCCTTGAGGTATTCGTGAAGTTGATCAATGCGGGAGCTTCTGGATATTTATTACATTTTGTAATGACCTTATCTATCTGTCATTCTTGGGAGCAGTCTATTTATAGTGGTGGAATTAGAGTGAAGAGATGTCCCATTTGAGGGAGTCATCTTTTTCGGAAGTTTGACTCAAGGAGTTGTATCCCCCTTTTTTTTTTTTTACGTTTAAGTCATGGACAAGACTATAAAGGAAGATTAGGTTCTTGTTTAGAAGACAAGACCATAGCACACAAAGATTAACTATGAAAGAGGTGGTTTCAAGTGATGAATGACCATGGGATTCCATCTTGAAGAAGATGAAAATTATCCATGAGAATCATGTTATGAGTAGAGTCATGGTACTCATATTGGAGGTAGGGCTGAAAGGAGATGAGAAACACATGATTCTTTTTGAGTCATGGATCCTCAAAAATTGTAATATAGAAGGTGAAAAGCACTCAAGGATGAGTGATCAACTGAAAGAAAGTGATACGAGACTCGATATCAACAATAAAATGGTTGAAGATGCAAGGCATTAATGGGCTTCAATTCGGGTTTACCATCAAGTAAAGACAAACGATAAGCACCTGATCCATAGGCATGGGTAATGATATAAGATCCAAGTGAATTAGGAGAAAATTTTCCTCTTTTACTTTTCTCTTCTTTGGGTACACATTTATTTTCCTTTAGGATGAGGTCGATGACTTGAAAAGTTTGTTTATGAACATGTTTGTCATAGGCACGTTTGATATGTTTTTGTAGATTTGGAGATGGTCAAGAGCATTGAGATGGTGTTCATTTAATAACTCAAGTTATGCCAAATGATCTTTGTGAAATTCATCATCATTGAGCATGTCTTGTAATGAGATGCGAGAGAGATGGAATCTAGACTTCAAGAGGTAAGACATCCTCGGTACCATAGACCAGAGAAAAGGGGTAGCAATTGAAGTGTGAATACTAGTACGATAAGCCCACAAGGCAAAAGGAATGTGTGTATGTCAATCCTTCCCAATATTGTTAACTACCTTCATAAGAATTGTGTTCAAGGTTTTATTGGTTGATTCGGCTTGACCATTGGTTTGTGGGAAATAAGGTGATGAGAAATTGAGTTGGATGCCAAAAGCACCACATAGTTTTTATACGGTGTTTTTTTAAAAAAATTTCCATTATCAATGATGAGGCGGTGAGTAACACCAAAATGACAAATAATGTGAGGGTTGATGAATTCCCATATTTTCTCATCTTTTTAGAAATGAGGGAATGGCCTCTACCCATTTAGTGTAATATTCATGTAGAGCGGTTATGATCCATTGGTGGCGTTGTGAACAATGGGGTTGATCTCACCGATAAGATCCAAACCCCATTGAGAGAAAAATCCAAAGGTCTTGTGCGACTGTAAGGCATGACTAGGTGTATGACCGAGATTAGCATGTTGCTTTGGCATTTCACACAATGTTTGACATAATCACAATGATCACGGTTTAGGGGTGACCTCTCTAAATTCCATCGTGGACTTCCTTAATGGTGTAGGGAATTTCAGAACTTCTAAGGCAACATAAGAAAATTCCATCGAATCCACACTTGTAAAGAAGACCACCCATGATGACATAATGGGAGACACTTTTAAGAAAGGCGCATTGTCCATTATGAGTGAGACCAAGGTAGAATGGAAAGGGAAAGATAGTTTGCATATTGCTTATACCAAAGGTCACATGGGTCAGGGGAAACAGTTCTGATGGAGTAGACCTCATGAGGTAAATAAGAGGGTGATTGTAGCCTTTGTATTGTGACAAAGATTTTAGAGTCAACGAGTGAAGTAGGTATCTGAGAAGCCAAGCAAGCCATGGTATCTGCAAACTTATTGGTAGAACGTGGGGTGGTTTGAAGTGTATAATGGTCAAAGGTGGTCAAAAGTATGTCTACATGCTGCTTATACTTTTGAAGGATCTCATTACGACACTAGTATAGGCCATTGACTTGGTTTATGACCAACGAAGAATCACCAAAGATATTGATTGTCTTAACATCTAAGGTATATGCAGCCTAGAGACTAAATACGAGTGCTTCATATTCCGCACTATTGTTTGTACAATCAAAATCAAGTTTGAAAGACAAAGACGTAGGCTCACCCTCAAGGGGAATGATGATAACACCAGTCCCACCCCCACGCTGACACTTGGTGCCATCGAAGAAGAGCGTCATTTGGTAAGCGGGTTCGTCTAGGGAAAGGGTAGCTATAGACTCGTCTGGGAAGTTGAAGTTAGATTGTTGATCCCTGAAAATAGATGCATCACCCAGTTGATCAGCAATAGCCTAGACCTTAATGGACTTTTGATGAATGAACTTGAGGTCAAGTTCGGTAAGAAGAATAAGCCAACGTGCAACATGTTGATGTTGATAGGGTTTGGCATACATATAGTGTAATGAGTCAGTATTAGTAATGATGAAGGTTTTGTGATTGAGTAGGTAATGGCGGAGTTTGGTGGTTATGAAAAATAAGGCTAGGAAGAGTTTTTCGGTATGGGTATATCTAGTTTCATAGTCAAGAAGGGTGCAGCTTATGTAATAAAATTCTTGCTCTTTCTGCTACTCATCGCCATGAGACCTAAAGAATGGTTAGTGAGAAATATATAGGTAAAATGGCTAGTCATCCTTAGAAGGAATGAGAACTGGGTGTTGAAGGAGGTATTGCTTTAAGGCTTCAAAGGATTTATGGCTATCATCATCCCATTTGAAGGACACGTCTTTCTTGAAAAGATGATGAAATGGTTGTGAAAAGCAATCGAAATATGTGACATAAAACGACAAATAGATTTCAAATTCCTTGTAGGCTTCAAGTTGACGGAGATTAGTGGGTGGAGGCATTTTCAGAATAGCCTTGACTTTAGCATGATCGACTTCTATGCCATGCAAAGAAATGATAAAACCCAGGAGTTTTCCATAAATTACTACAAAGATGCACTTCTTTGGTTGAAGATGAACACAATACTTGATGAGGCAGTCAAAGATGACCTTAAGAATGGTAGGTGTTCGATTCGATGTTTAGATTTGGAAAGTAAATCATCTACGTAATCTTCCAATATGTGATGCATGATGTCGTGGAAGATGTAAGTCATGGCTCGTTGATATATAGAACCAGCGTTTTTAAGGCCAAAAGGCTTGACTCGATAGCAGAAAGTCCCCCAAGGGGTGATGAAGGCAGTATTTTTGATCCTCTGGAGCTAGTAATATTTGATTGTATCCTTACAAACCGTGTCCATGAGCGATAGCATTTCATGGCCAGCAAGTGAGATCCATTAGTTGGTCTATGCCGGGTAGGGGAAAATCATCTTTGGGACAAGCAATGTTGAGGTCACGGAATTCCATGCTAATCACGAGTCCCCTATCACCTTTGTGACAGGAATGATGTTAGAAATCCATTGGGGATAGTCAATGGGTAAAATAAAGGAAGCGAGAGAAGGCAATCAAGAAGATCTTCTTTGACTAGAAGAGCAATGTAAGGATGCATTTTCGTAAATTTTGTTTGATGGGTTTGGCATCAAGGACAATTATGATATTGTGGACCATGATTTTGGGTCAATACCCTGCATATCAACATAGGACTAGGAAAACGTGTTGTTATGGTCTCAAAGGAAAGAGTTGAAGGCTACCTATTTAGTAACATCTAAGGATTGACCGATCTTTAGAATGTGCAGGTCATCCTGAGTGTTAATGTTGATTTTGATGGTTGATTCATTCAACATGGTTTACATCTCAGAGTGTAACGACCGATGAATATAAGAGTCTTCCACACAAAGGTAGGTGAGGATGGACTCATCGTCTTGACATTGAACGACATTAATAGAAGGCATATCATCATCGATCATGTTAGGATATAGGAATGGAAAAGAAGAGGAGGCTTCGTCATCCCGTTTATAGGTCAACGGTCCCAAGGAAATGGTGTTTATGAAAAAGAATGTTAGGAGGAATAGATTTGGGATTTATGGACTCCGTGGGTGAAGATGGTAATGTGGGTGACTGAGATGGGGAAGTTTTCCCTTCCTGGATGACATTGATGTGAACCTTCTTGGAGGGTGGAGCATCAAAACCAATGCCACTATGGTCATTGTGTTTACGAGAGGTATAGGAAATGACAGTATGGTGGCCTTGTTCATAAATTTTGAAGCTAAATCCTTTCTATGCACACTGTGGAGAAATGTGTGAGTGAAGCGGTGGTTAGTGAGGGAGTGTAGGTCAGATGAAAATGGTTGGGCTTGGGATGGAGGTTCAGTTTATAGGTGAAAATATTAAGTCCCCATATGTTAGATTGGTGCGAGGTGGGAAGGGCCATAAGGAAAACATCACCGATGTAGATGTTTTAGTAGGGGTGTTAACGTAGATTCCCATACTCTTATGGGGTGAGGAAAGTGTAGATATTTTATAGGTGGTATTCTACTAGAGTGAGGCATTGAAAAACACCTTCTAAGGGATCAGTAGTCGGTATGTGGGTAGTGGGGATAGATGGCTCGCCATATGATGAGGAAACAGTGTGTCGGTGGTAGAGGCTACAACCTGCAAAGTGGGTATAGCAAGGTTAGATGTAACTCGAGGTGATTGCAGTTTTGTGGATGGGCTTGTAGGTGAAGGTGAAGTAGTGATAGTGGCGGAGACACCTTGACTAGTAAAAGCACATCATTGGGCTGATATAGCATGTTATAGGTCTTGAAAGGTGATGGGTCAGCGGGATGGTGTAATTATGTCCCTTGTGTTCAAATTTGAGGTAGTGATGTAAAGTCAAAGGGACACAACCCATGGCACGGATCTAAGGTTTTCCGAGTAGAAAGTTATACTGGAACTCCCCTTCTAGGACATAGAAAATTTCAAGGATAGTGTGGGAACCCACATGGACATGGAGAACAATGGTACCCAGGGTAGAGGTCATGGCATCATTGAAGGAGCACAGCATAATCAGGTTACCATGCATGTAATTGGGAGGTATCCACATTTGGTCATATGCATGGGAGGAGATGATGTTAATGTTATCACCACCATCAATTATAACATGTCGTATGCATATATTATCAATAAAGACGGAGATGAAAAGAGTGGGGTCGGGGTTATCAGACTGGAAGGAAGAGATCTATTCATCTAAAAAATTGAGGGCGACCCCTTGGTGAGTAGGTGGAGGTGTAGAGGAAGGTGATGACCTAGTGAGAGAGGCTACTTGGTGAGGGGTAATGATGGAGGCTACGGGTGTGGGGTGATTTGGAAAGACTTTAATAGATTGAAGGAACTCCATGAGGGCTTGATGATGTGACTCCAACATTTGGATGAGATCATATAAAGACATTTTGAAGGGGGATTATGTAGTTATTTTAGTATTTTGCAATGCATGACCCCATCAGAAATAGGATATGCAAGACCTCAAATGGTGACTTTGGGTATGGGTGCGGATGGTATGTTGGGTATAGGGTTGGTTAATGGGCCAGTTGTTTTTCCTTGCCCTTGTCTTTCTAAGCACAAGTAGCAATGTTGATCATGTTAATCTTAGGGGGGGTGGATGAAGAGGGTGTGTCATGGAAGGTATAGCGGCATGAGGGAAAAAAACCTATTGGAGGATAGGATCCTTGTGAAATGAGTAGGGTTCATTGGAATTTTGATGGTGGTTTGGCCAATTCTCTTATACGAGACCATGTTAATCTTAAACCTTAGGGGTGGATCAAAGAGTTGTAGGGGTGGATATTCTGGTCGCTAAGTAGGTAATGGGAGAAGATCTGTGTAAATTGGTGAAGGTGAAATGGGGTCCTCATCAATAAGATCGTCGTTGTCAAAATTCTCTTCGGGAGGACACAATTGGACAAGAGCGGTTTTCAAAGCCTTGCAGTTCTCTACATCATGTCCTAGCACATGATGGTAGGTGAAAATTTTATTTTTTTCAAACCCTTTTGGTTTTGGTTTGAGTGCGTCATAAGGTCTAAGAGGTGGTAATGTGATGACAAAAGTTTCAAGAGTTTTTAAGATTTTGGCGAAGGATTCTGCTAGTGGATCACAATGGGAGGTGAATGTGGGTTTGGGTACAGGTGTGGCTGATTATGGAGGAAGAGGATTTATAGAAGGGGGAATGGTTTGGTTTGCTAGTTTGGTGTGTGAAATGGTCTTAGGTCTTGGTTGCATCTGCTTGGGTACGGCATGGTAGAAGAGCTAGCGGCGGAAGGTTTGGTTGGTTTAACAATCTTTTTGGAGGGTAGTGGATTTTTAGCTTTTGGTTATACCTTTTTGGGCAATGATGACATAGGTTTGTGATATGTGGAGGGAAAATAAATGGTGGAAGAGGACGGGTTACCTGAAGGGTAACCGAGGTGTTGTGGATGTGGGTGGTGTAGGTTGGGTAGAAGGCGTGAGTGAAAGAGAAGAAAGTGTCATGGGTAGTGAAGAAGTTATGGATGGTACTGGAGGTATCGGTGGTAAGATGGTTACATGTGAGGGAAGAAGTTGTGTGGGCTACTTGGGTATATTAGAGGTTTGTGATGAGGAAATGGGTTGCTGCATTCTTGGTTTACCGGTAAACCGGGGTTGCTTGGCAGGGTCGAGGAGTGAGGTCCTAGGATGGACGGAAGGGGTGAAGGTGATAATGACATTGTAGGTGAGGTTGGTGTATGAGGCCTAGGAGGTTGGATCTTCTTTTTAGGGGTCGGGGTAAGTTTAGTGTTAGTTTTGGAAGATGTGGCTAAATCTAATTTGAATGTTGGGTGAGTAAGGCTAACTTTCTGTATGACCTTAAAGGTAGTGATACGTTTAGGTAAGGGAGATTATATAAGCGTGGGTAGGTGTTTGGGTGTAGATGTATGTTGGGTTATGGGTAGATGTGTGATTTGGGCCATGGGTGGTGACATGGAAGGTGTTGCAATAGTTGTGGTTTTGTTTGGTTTGGTCGCTCAAAACACTTTTGGATAGATAGTGGAGGTGTCAGTGATTGATAGATGCATTTGTGTTGAAATAGGAAGTAGAAGGCATCCGCAAATTAAGGCTCTATCGACATAGTCTGGGTGATCATCCAAGCATGAAAATGGTATTGTTGTAAGCAGGGCCGATGTTGATCGATTAGCAATGCTCGTAAAATGTGTTTGAGATATAGGGAAATGGCTAACCTCGGACTCTTTGGGTAAGAGAGCCGAAAGTAGATCTGTGGGCTCTTGAAGGTTCGATGGTTAATGGTCATCTAAAGGCAATGGTATTCCTACAGGATCCTATATGGGTAGAGGAGAGGATGGGCTAGACAAGGTAGAATCTCCTTGTGATTATGTAGGCGGTGGACATGTATATCCTATGAGTAGGAGAGGTTCCATGGAAAACTCGCTCGTAAATTTAAGGGGTCAAATGCGGCGTGCTAATTATAGGATCTTCCACGGGTGAAGGAGAAAATTAAGAGGGTTCCTCTATGGGTGAAAGAGTAGTTGAAATAGGTCCTTGTGTAAATAATGGAGCTCGGATAAGATTTCATCTATGGAAGGATCATGAGGAAATTGGGAAACAAATGGTATGTCATCGAAAATAGCATCGACATGGTGGACATTGCTTGTCATTGTTTGAAGTATCACTAGCTTTGTTGGGAGAAGGGGTGTGATTAGGAAATGGCTTCTTAAGATATGTAGGTTTTTGTTAGCGGTGCATTCGGGCTATCCAAGATTAGATCTCCGTTGTCTAACATTTCTTGAACGATATTCTTAAAGGTGATGCGATTATTGTCCTATGACCTTTGACACAATGATAGTTCCAAAAGTCATGTTGCTTATACTATGCAGGCATGGGGTGCTCAGTGGTCAAAACCAAGATGTGGTTTTATAGGTTAGAGGTTAATGGCACCACCTTAATAGGCTTTTCCTAAAAAAGAATAAGATTCCCCTATCGAAGTGTACTTTTGTTGTTCTCGTATGAACCGGAAAGCTTGGAGAGGAGAGAGATTAGAAGGTGGTATGGCTGGGTTTGATTGATGAGGGGGACCAACCTTGAAAATTATAGTGTTGGTGGTTCCTTTGGGTTTTGAAAAATTATTTTGGGGTTTCAAAGATGAAGAATCATCATTTGATTTGAATGTAATGTTCTTGTTATGAAGTTGAATTTTCTTCTCTTCAATAGCACAAATTTCTAATTTATGTGCCATGGTGAATGCCTCATCAAAAGTGTGAAAACCACCTTGACGAGATGTGTCTTGTGCAAGCCCAAGTAAACAACTCTGTGATTTCAGTTTGAGGTAATTGAAATGTGAGTTGGTTAATTAGGCTATGCCAGTGAGTGACAAAGTCAGCGATAGACTCATCATCGTACTGTCATGTGGAATAAAGATCGGTCATGGTAACCTTCTTAAAAATGTTGATGGAGAAGTGATCTAAGAAGGCTTAGGCTACTTGATTAAACAAGTAGATGGAGTGTCTTGGTAGCCCACCGAACCCTCTACCGCAGTCCTATAAGAGACATTGGGAAGGTCCGTAGGAGTAAAGCGTCATCATGGGTGATCAAGTAACACCCATGTTTGAAAGACCGAAAATTTTGCTTCAGGTATTCTTTACTATTGAAACGGTTGAATTTTGGCATTTCCCAATCTATTGGGTATGGGCAAATAGGGATGGATGGATGAATGGGCTCATTATAGATTTCATCGTAGGTGAGAGAATTGCGTGATCCCAAAACTGATGCTTCTAGTGTCTACATCCTTTCCATCATTAATTTGATGAGGTCATTAGTAGGTTGTGGTGAAAGGGCTCCTCTTGTGGCATAAGGGGCAGGTATTGAACTTTGTGATGTGGGTGGAATTCCATTGTATGGTGATGCCAAATAGGGAGGTTGAGAATAGGGGATCGACATAGAGGGCATGTATCTAGAATGGGTGATAGATGAGATAGGGGGTTGTTGATAGTATGTGTATGTATGTGGGATGGTCATAGTGACTCTAGTAGCGATTAGGGGCATTGTTTGTGGGATGGAGAGGATGATATTCTATATTGGAGTAGGGTCGGTGACACCATAGGTGGTTGTGTTACAATCGGTATCTATGAGACAATGGGCGAGATGAGGCTAGATTTTGGTGGTTGATGAGGGGTCAATAGATACTACAGGTGCGACTAATACTACAAAAACAATGGTCATGGTGGGTATGGGTCCCAGCTATGAAACCATTGGGGGTGAACCAAGTGAAGGTAACGCCACATTATCATGGGCTAATGCGAGAAGAGGGAATAAGGGTTGGATAGATGGATACATGCATGTCGTATATAAACCGACTTGAGAATCCTGGTGGAAGAGTGGGAAAGGTGAATTGTAAGGATGCGGGATTCGATCAAGGATTCGCAAATTCTTTGTCACCGTGGAAATGGTGGTAAGTAGGGTTAGATCCATGGGTGACAGGATAGAGGGTGGTGAATGACTAGGCGGAAGTGGTTGACGAATTGCATGAAATGTAAGAGCGTTAGCTTGATTACGAGTCAACACCATGTGAATTACTATATATCAGGTGATGTTGTATCCTGTAGATGACACAGGTAGTAGTGAGAATGAATAAAACAAGTGTCTATAGGTAGATTTGGGTAATATATCAGTTGATGTTTAGTACAGGTTAACCGACATCGGTTAAGGATGATCGATGTTTGTTCAGGGGTAACCGAGGTCGGTTACTGTGAGACAGGAACATTTTTA
The DNA here is from genome assembly GCA_018340775.1 of Taxus wallichiana var. yunnanensis. Lineage (NCBI taxonomy): Eukaryota > Viridiplantae > Streptophyta > Pinopsida > Cupressales > Taxaceae > Taxus > Taxus wallichiana. Next base: position 546,558,945 of record CM031234.1, read on the forward strand.
TCAATTGAGGAAAAGAAGGGTGATGGTCAAATGAATAAGTTGTAGGATGATTATTTATCAAATCAGAGAGAGTACAAAGACTCATATGAACTCTAACAACAAAGAAAATGAAGGGTTCTTTAGGAAATTTAACCCAAAAGAATAGAAAACCGATTCCAGTTAAGCAAAACCGATGCCAATCAGGGGTAAGCGATGTCGGTTACTGTGAAAATTGGAAAGATGTAGAAAATGGATTGTTTTGAATTTTAGTAAGATGAAGAATGAACCTAGAAGTCTAGAGATGATGCGATGAATCCTCGACAAACTTAGAATAAGTCGAATACTCCAATTGTAATTGCGGAGTGTGCAAAGCAACAAAATGAAAAAAATGGAGAAGCGTATCCTCACACCTTAAAACGAACATCAATCAAACACTAAAAACACATACATAACAAGTGATTTTTAATGTCTTGAGCCTATTCTATTTAGAATACTAACTCATGAACTTATAATAGAGTTTTTGGTGAGGAAGGCTTCCTACGAAGAAGGATACCTAAAAGGAGGTTTCATGTATGTTATGATGGGGGCAAGCTGTCCCCGAGATAATGACTTGACAGAGGTAACGATCTGGGGTACCTATCAATCTGATCATGTGATCATGGATAGGTGTTCTAGGTGAGATTTTTTTAAGACAAATGTATATATTTCAATTTTGTGTAGTTTGGTAAGACACAGAGAGAGAGAGAGAATGTGATTTCTACGATTCTTTGTGTCAACCATCAGCTGGGCATGACTTCCAGTATATAGGTTGCCCTCATTTTAAGGTGAGATAAATGTAGAAAATAAGAATGTAATGCAACTAATTTTAATCCCAAATCGAAAAGATTACATTCGATGAAGCAAATGATGAATAGGAGAGGGTATGCTCTTTCACTAAATGTAGAAAGCAAGAAAGAAGAATGATTCCTTTTAAATGCACCAAGAGAAATGTTTCTTTTAGAGAAATTAGAAAGAAGAGAGGATTACTAGGGAATAAATTTACTGTGTAAGCCTTTTAAAGGAACAAAAACACACAACTTTCACCTAGAAATGAAGAAAATGCAATAGAACCCCTGATGGGTCCCACCGAGCGTGACAAAATGTTTCACCATTTTCTTTGCATTTTTTTAATGATGAAACAGATAAGGGTAAAGGCTAGGAGGAATACCTGTTAAATGGGTTGGTTGATGGTTGTTAAGCATGTTCGACTTCTCGACCCAATGTCGATTGTGAGAGATTCCTTTTGGGTAGGAGGAACTCCCTGTAATAGAAAACAAGACCATAAAAGAGAAGTTAAATGATATATGACAAAGTGGACTTCCTAGCGTATGATAGTTTCAAGAAGTGTCATACATCCTAGGTGGTTGTCAATCCACTTTTAAAAAAATTAATGCAAGAAATAAGTAAAGTCCTCCGTAGTTGATATGATTTTGGTATCTCATTGAAGTACAATAATCAAATTCAATCACAACAAGGTAGGTCAGTAGTTGGATCTAAAGGGTGAGGTGACCGCAAAGCACTAGTCTTGGTCGGGTTTGATTTTGGGTTGTTTAGGTCAATTGGTAGAAGGTTATTTGGCTTTGTTCTTGGCGAGTACAAAACACGAGACTAGCATCGATCTGATATGATTGATAGCGGTTTAGTGATAATCGACGATGTATTGCGAGTTTTCAATAACTCACTAATTCATGATTCAAGGATTTTTCCGAGACCGACCCGAGAGATGGTGAGGAGTGGGTGTAGGTCCGGAGAAGTGTTAAAAATACTCGAGAGATGTCTAACACTGTATGGAAAATTATATGGTGTGGGTGAAGGAATGATCAAACTTGTATGGAGATAAATGGTGAGGAAGTGAGAGTTCAAGTAGAAGCTAATAACGGAGATAACAAATCCTACTAGAATGAAAAATAGAAGAATGTTGGTTAACAAGATACTTACTATGATGCAGGTTTGAAATTGGATGGAGGTGATGATTGATCGAAGGAATGTTATTTGGTGTTGTGGCGTGCTTCTCAAAATGCTACAGTGGGTGTAATGCTCCTAGATTTGTTTAGATGATGATTTTGGATGCCCTGATGCATGAAAAGATGTTAGTTCTACTTTCATGCAGCTCTGATCTCGTTCTCCTTTGGTCTAGAATCGTGTGTGCCAAGCTCTCAAACAAGGTTTTAAGGTGAATAAATGGTAACCGGCGATGCTTCTATCTTGATTGCGTTGATTTAGGTCTTACCAAAGCATCGATTAAGGCGGTATTACCTAGGTTTACTAAAATGGGTAGATCTTTCTAATTTCTTGGACCAAGTTGGTTTTGTTCCTATGGATCGAATGGAAGCTTCCCTTCTAATGAGCGGGAATGTTGTTAGAGAGATATTAGGCATTGATTTTAGGGTTAGCCCAAATCTTAGCTCATTAAGGCAAGTAAGACTTAGTTATTGTTAGTTATGGAAACATGCCAACAATAGGTCTAGGGTGAGGTGGCTAGATGAGGTGTCTAGGTGAGGTGGAAATTAGGTCAATTAAGGTAATAAAATGATGGATATTGTGAGGATGGGTATTTAATTTAATTTAATTAATTAAATTAATTATTAATGTGGGGTGAAAGGGGGCATGGTTAGGTGCCCATTTTTAAGTTAGTTATCCAATCGGGGGCTAAGGGGAATGTAACAAAATTTAGGTGTCTACAATAAGAGTGACCAGACTTCGATTCCGTATGACATGGAATACGATTTTGGCATTTATAAAGCCTTCGCACATAATACATTCTTTTACTATTTATGAGCCTTGAATAGAAATGTAGCAATTATGATCTAGTCCATGGAGGGACTACATTACCTTAATTCCTTAATTCTTGTACTATTTATGAGCCTTGAATAGCAATTGTCTCCAGATCTTACGAATAATCAGCCTATCATTGCTCCTATTCCAGCAACCTCTAATCAACTAGCTCAATCTACCCCCACCTCTTCAAATGATTTATTTGAAGTCAAGTCACTGCTGTAAACTTTTGGAAACGAGCTTTTTGCATTCAAGAACACAACAGCTTCAATACAATCGTCTATATCAACCACAAAATTAGTAGTATCAAGCTAACCACCCTCCTTTTCAAGGGAATAATCAGCCGCAAAATCAAGCTACAAATCAAATTGTGAATGTTAGGCCTTTGAAATTTTGAAACCCTCTTGCTACTAGCTCATCTAGAGCCATTGTACCTATCCAGAATAATCTAGTTCAAGACTATGAATGGTGTTATCCTTGTTCTTAACCCCAAAATCAAAATCTTTGTCCCAATGGAGTTCTTGGCTAGGCCCTTATGGTTCAAAGTGTATCTACCCCTTCTAGAGCTAACAAAAAACACATCTACACAAGAAACAATAGATCAACCGTAGGCACTTGAAGAAACCACTTTGTTAAACTGGCAAACAAAAGATTTTTACGGGTTGAATACAAGATTCCTCATCAGTGGCGGAAAACACTCATTCCAAGAAGAGATCAATGGAACCTCAAACTTCCAAATCTGATCAAGCATCCACTTCATAGCCTTAGACACAAGCGGTGGTTGATAAAGATGTGGGAAAGAAACCACTAGAAATACCTGTTAGCCAAGTTATGAAGGAAAGAAGGTTCTTCAAGAATCACAATACCCAACAAGCACTTTCTAAAGGAGGATCCCAATGCCCAAATAAGTGTCAAAAATTCGGAGCTATTCCCTTTAACATAGTAGAACAAATGAATAAAACTAACCTAAGCGTTACTATGTGGGATGCACTTTAATTCCTTCTCAAAGAAACTTGTTGCAAGAGGCTCTAAATAGTTTTGGTACAACCGATGCAGATCATCAGGTCATGGAGCAACAACTACTACAAGTTTGTGTCAACCGGAAGGGAAATTATTCCTAAGGCAAAAAAACCACCACCATTATATATTTCCTTGATCATTGGCAACCACCTGGTGCATAATTGCATGATCGATTCTGGTGTCAGTAGCTTAGTCATGCCCAAACAAATTACAAATGTACTAGGCATACAATATGTGTTGATTGCAAGAGGAGTTGTTCAACTGGATGGCAAAACTATTAAGACTGTTGGAGTTATCAAAGGACTTCAACTTACCATCCATGCATGCCCAAGTTTTTCATTCACCCAAGACATATCAGTCATTGATCTTCCTCCTCTCTTCACCATCTACCTATCACGAGATTTCACTACCAAGATGGGCGGTTATCTATCAGTTGATTGGTCACATATGATTCTCAGAATCGATACGAACCAAAGTGACTATAAGGAAAAACCAAAGTGACTATAAGGGTGGAACCAATCTTCCATAATCATGTATAACCCTACACTGCTAGTCCTATAAATGGGAATTACACCATCAAGAGATCCGGAAGAAGAAGATGTTGATCATGAACCAACCACTCTCATTGAAGAAGTCCCGATATTGTGCTAGATGAAGTAAGTGGAGATCATCAGTATGATCCCTACATTGATGTATTGGTAGAAGAAGAATTTGGTTTTCTACTTTTGGAAGAAACAGGATTGGGTACCTATTATATTTTCATGAAGAAGATATAATCATACCACAACTTTTCAAAACACCAAGTGATTCAGAAGGATTGTGGAAATTGTTATTCGATGGCTCAAGAAGTAAGAATGGATCTGGTGCTGGTGTTATGTTAATTTCTCCAATAGGGAGATAAGTACTTCTCATCTTTCTGGTTGCAATTTAGTTGCACTAACAATGTTGTTGAATACGAGGCCCTTGTGCAAGGAATTCAACTAGCCCAAAAGAAGGGATCAAAGCCCTTGACTATTTTTGAGACAGTGAGTTAGTTGTTCATCAAGTGACACATGCAATGCATCCAAGAATGATCTTTTAAGATCATACAAGAACCGAGTCTGGGACTTTGATTGAAGATTTTGAAGCTTTTGGGATCCATGCAATTCCTAGAAATCAAAATCAAGATGTTGATAGGCTTGCTACAATTGGCTCGCAATACAACATACCTATTGATATCATGAAAGAAGGGCAAACAATTTTTCAAAATAGTGGTTTGACCTACAGTCCCTGATAATGTGAGTAGCTGGCAAGTGTTCGATAGTGACAAAAAATTGTCCTTTTCCTACAAGAAGAGGCGGAGTTTTCTGCAAGAAATCAAGATAAGTTGTAAGAGTCATATGGTGATCAAATTATACAATTGAAAAGCAAAAAACTACCAAAAGGCTTAGTCACTCTGGAATCCATTTTCAATTCAGATGATCAAGCCAAAAGACAAAGCTCTAACATGGTGGTCAAAGAAGAATATTTTGAGGAAGTCGAGGTAGTGCATGAGAAGTTTTTGAAGATTGGAAAAGTGTGTACTTCTAAAGAGAAAGAAGATTTCATCAAAAATTTTGTCAAGAGTATCATGAAATTTTTACATGGAGCTATAAATACCTGTGTGGTTTTGATCCAGGTCTAACAACATACCATCAAACTAGATCCTAATGCCAAGCCATTTCACCAAAAGAGGCCATTAATCCCAAAATTGAGCCACTAATGAGAAAGGAGATAACCAAACTCATCGAGGCCTATGTATTATTTTTCCCATCAAGCACTCCTCTTGGGTAGCCAATCTGGTGCCCATAAGGAAGAAGAATGAGAGATTTGGTTGTGCGTAGATTTCAAGGATTTGAACCATGCCTCATTGAAAAGACCATTATCCTCTCCATCAATGGAGAAAATCCTTCAAATGGTGGCAGGAGCTCAAATATTTTCTTTTCTCGATGGATATTCAGGGTTACAATCAAATTCTCATTCAAGAATCCAACCAATTCAAAATGGATTTCACTACCAAGTGGGGCACGTATGCCTACAACAAAATGTCATTCAGATTGTCCAACGTTGGGGCTACTTTCCAAAGAGCCATGGACATGGAGTTTAAAGGACTAATCAATGATATCATCTTGGTTTACCTAGATGACATAATTATATATTCTAAGCATGTAGATGATCACATCACGCATCTAAGGAAGGTTTTCCAAAGGTGTAGGGAATTTGGGGTTTCACTTAATCCCAAGAAGTGTATTTTTGCAGTGCACATGAGGGAAATTTGTTGGGGCATGTTGTTTCAGTGGAAGGACTATCAATCGATCTAACCAGATTCATTCAATTATGTCCTTATCTCTCCCAAGTCATAGGAAGGGCCTCCAGAGTTTTCTGGGAACCATAAACTTTGTGCGAAGATTCATCCCTCAATTCGCGACATTGGCTAAACCACTAAAAACCATGTTGAAGAAAAACATGCCATTCTCATGGAAAAGGAAGGATGAGAAAGAGCTTCAAAGCCATCAAAATGGAAATTTCTCAAGCTCCCACGTTGGTAACCCTGGTTTGATAAAGACTTTATCCTTTATGCTTTTACAAGTCAAGAGAGCATTTCAGGGATCCTCACCCAACAAAATGATGATCTGATGGAGCAACCAATTGCTTTCTTTAGTCAATCCCTCAAAGACTACGAGCTCAAATACTCATTCATTGAAAAAAAGTCTTTGTGGTTATTCGAGCTTTGAAGAAATTCAAGCACATGTTGTCCAACAACAAAATTCATCTGATGGTGTCTCATCCAGTGTCAAGGAGTTTTTGCTTGAACAAAGAGATGAATGAAAAGTGCATGGATGGATCACGAAGGTGATGGAGTATGATGTGCATATCAAGGTTACCAAACTTTTCAGAGGTAAAGGTTTGTGTCAACAACTTGTCTGTAGACATGGAATCAAAAGGTGATGAGGATGCGATGCTCCTAAACACTGATGAGAGTGATGAGAAAGTTGATTGGTTATCCAAAATGAAGAATTTCCTCTTCTTAGAGTATATCCTATGAACATGGATAAAAACCAAAGACGGACTTTCCATCTTCAATCTATTCCATATGTTTTGGTAGATAACGTTCTCTTTCAAAAGGATTTGAATGGTGTCCTCCTTCGGTGCATAAGACCGAACAGTGAGTAAGATACTAGAAGAGTTTCATAATGGTCTATCTGGAGGACATTACTCTACATGAAAAAATGCTACCAAGATCATGCAGCGGCTACTATTGGCTTTTTGTTCAAAGATGCCCATCTCTAGGTAAGGAAATGTAAGGAATGTGCCTTTTTCACAGGAAAGTAGAAGTTGGCAGCTCTTCCACTGCATCCAATCCAAGTGGATCAACCCTTTGTTCAATGGGGTTGACTTCATCGAATGATTAATCCTCCATCCAAAGGATGGACATAAATGGGTCCTTACTACAACAAACTATTTTACTCGATGGACAAGAGGTGGTAGCATTGAAAGAGAGCAATGAAAAGGTAGTTTTGGATTTCTTGGAAGGTATAATGACAAGGTTCGTGTTCCTTTTACAGTCATTTCAGAAAATGTGATGGATTTTCTTGGTATGAAGTTGAGTGAATGGGATATTAAAAATGGGGTCTACCTCAAGACTTTGTCCAATTACTATCCACAAGGAAACAGATTGGCTGAGTCTAGTAACAAAACCTCATAAGGATTATTAAGCGCATGATGGAAACTAACAAGAGGACTTGGCATACACAACTTAAGACTACCTTATGGGCAGATCGGATCACACCTAAAAGGGCCATAGGGAATTCTCCTTTCATGCTTGTATATGGAAGGGAAGAAAAATTCTACTCTCCTTGAGTTACCTTCTTTGGAGTTAGCTCATCAACTTGAAGTTATGGAGAGTGATCCTCTGATAATAAGGTTTGTTGAACTCATGGAGTTAGAGGAAGTATGGAACAAGGCTATGAAGACTTTGGAGCAACATCAGGCTCAAGTTAAGAAATATTTTGACAAGAAGGCATCTAACAGGAATTTTCAAGAGGGAGATTTAGTCCTCAAATGGGATGAAGATAGGGCAAACCAGGGAAAGCATGCCAAGTTTGACGCTCTCTGGAGTGGGCCATACATCATCACAAGTTACAAAGAGGTGAATTCATTTCATCTATCCAGGCTCAATGGAGAAGAACTACCCATTCATGTGAATGGGATACATCTCAAAGCTTGTTTTTGAGAAGTGTTCCACCCCATGTATAGTTTAGTTAGGTGTTTTCCTCCAAGTGCTTATGCACATTGTTGTGTGTTTTTTTTTTTGCTTTCCTTATTGTTTTTTTTTTTTTTTTCTTGCACATTGTTTCATCATAGGAAGGTGTCAAGGAAAAGGAAGGTTCAAGGTTTCCATAAGAGTTTCATGATCTACCTCATTCAAAATTCTGCAATGTTCCATAGATGTCAAGCATTCAACAGTTTCAATATACTTCATGCTTAGCATTCCAGGAGGTCCAAGATCGGGAATGCTCAAGGAGATTCTAGGATGTATCAAAGAAGATCAAATCACTTTCAAGATTCCAATATTGACTCCATGCCCAATGGATGACTTAAGGCTACTGGAATCATGCTTAGTAGGAAATCATCCCCAAGAGGTCACCAAAAATGTTATCCAATTTTTCTCCCTGAGTAAAAATTGAACAATGATATTCTATCAAACTAAAATTGTCAAAGTTGGTGTATAAATTTTTTTGAGTTCTTCTATACCTTCATGATGCCTTAGAAGGATATTCAAACACATGGGACCTTTTCCTAGGATCTTCAAACATAAATTAGTTGAGTTAAATGGACATGATATGAGCGGGTTATGTTGATAGATCGGCGAGCTTATAATACATCGAATATTTTACTCCAAATTATCTCAATCAAGCTAAATGAAATTGACATGTATGGAGCTTGGGATATTTGTAAAAGGCTCAAGCTAGGGCTTGAATTAGGTCATCAAGGCATGATAAATAGTTTGGGTGGTTAGAAAAAGAGATCGTAGCTCGGATGTTAAGGAGAGAGCCCAAGAAGCATTTCAAGCTACGTGTTTGATCAAGAGCTCAAAGTATGGATGAAGAGTTTGACATCATGGGATGAGCTAAGGAGTTGGTTGACTCAATAGGGAAATGACTCACCTATCCAAGTGAGTCAATTGATGATGTAAACAAGCTCTCAATTCCAGAATGGAACATGGTACTCATATGGTTTGGTGAGCGATGTTGAGTACAAAAGTAGGATCTCGGTCATCAACAAATGATCGATGCATAAAAAATCAAAATCCAGGAATAGCTCAAGTTGTCGAGATAAGCCTTAAGGATGAGCTTTCGGAGAGTCTTAGCCAAGATAAGTAAATGAATTCATGTCATCTCGAGATAACATAACTTGGTAGCTCGAGATGAGATCTCGGACAAGAGAAGAATGGATCTGATCGATGAATGGGAGACATCGGAGCCACTAAAAAATGTGAAAGCTCAACATGATTGTTTTTTCATCAAAATTGAGAAGTGAATGAAGAAGTGATGAATGAGCTCAGCTAATTCAAAGAGGTGGATAGGATGGACATCAAGTAGTGTGAAGGAGATCAAATCGATGGTTTTTATCCTTGAACTAGGAACTCGAATCATCATGAAAATAACTCAGCTTCGGTGTCATGATCTCATGATCGAGTTTAGAAGGTAACATGCCTAAAACTCATGCCAAAGAAGATAAGCTCAGTCCTTTAAGCCAAGGAATGGCTTGAGCCTCAAGTGTAAGGAGCTCGAGAAAAATTTCGGGAATCACCCAAAGCATCTATGTTTGAGGCTCAAATGATTAAACTCAGGGAGATGTATGAGATTGTTTTGAATAAGGCCAAGAGAAGACTTGGAATGTCAAATGGGGCATGTCATTTCAAAGGGAAAGGGCTTGAGATCAAACGTATGAAAAGGCCAAGCTCAAAAAGTACAGCCAAACTCAACTATGGATACTTGAACAAATCATTGAAGAAGATTTGAGCTCACTAAAATAACTATCAAAATGTGAACAATGGAATGCAAGTGGAACATGTAGATCAGCTACACATTAGATTACATGATTCAACATTTTTGAAAAGAGAGATCATGTTTAACTCAAAGGACACCGGCTGAGTCGAAATCAAGAGAGCTTGTAATGAGGATGAGTCGATGCAATGGGAGATTGTGAATGAGTTAGAAGTCGATGTCATGAATGAATGTTGGCCGAGTTCACTAGGCCAAAACTAAGGTGAGTACACGGATGGTCTTCCATCTCAAAGATAAGCAAAGCTTGATCGATTTGAGTTGAGGATTTAGTATGGGGAGCTTGTGAGCATGAAGCCTTGAGCTCAGATTGTGGATCTCAAGTGAGTCTTGGGGTTGATACATATTTTGGTCAAAGGCTCAGTCGCTAAGTCACAAGCTAATTTTAGGGGTCTGCGGGTTCTGAGGTTTGAATCACCAAGAATGTGAATTTTTGTGACAAATAAGTCATGCCTTGATGGCAAGATGATCCTTGGGTTCCGAGACTTAAAACTTCCAAGAATGCGTGGATAGTGAGAAACATATTCATGTGGAATTTCAGTGGTGGAAATACAACATGAGGAATCCATGATGGATGGATATTTCGAAGAATCACGCCAACTCTGTGGGGAAATGGAGCTAAACTAACAAAGAGTTGGCTTTTATGGTATGAAACCCATGCCAACGTAAACATGGAAAATCAATGTTCAGAATCCCGATCTGGAAAATCCATCATGAGAAAATGGAGTTAGGTAAAGGTGCAATTAATCTCCATTTTTGACCGAGTCGTGGAGATTTTGAATCCGTCGCTGAGCTTTCAAAAAAGTCATTTGGTGACTTGATTTCTATTTTAAGATCCATGAAAAGTAACGTAGAGGAACTCACTCGTAAACGGTTAGAGCACATTTAGCACCATGTTGCTCAGCCATTAAATGCATGAATGCATGCTGATGATAAAGAGCATCCATGCATACCTTTGACCAATTCATGAATGATCGAGGTGACACCGGGTTAGTTGTAGAAGATCTAGGTAGAATTCTTTGGATGAGCAACATTGATGGCAAGGCCAGCATGAACGTGAAGTATACAAACAATGGCGAGATTGATTCTAGGCTCATGGAGTGAAGTTGTTTTCTGAGAAGGTAGGGAGGATCAGTTCTTGCATAAAACTGAGTCGCAAGTTGTATATAAGCCAACTTGGGCACCATTGCTTGGGTAAGGAATACATCGATCTAGAAGCCTGGCTATCAAACCATTATATTATAGAATCTATCATATGGTTTCTAAATAAGTTAAGGGACATGCCTGACTACAGCCAATACCAAACATTCATTATGTCGACCGAGCTCACTGGACAGAGATTGAAAAACTTAAGATTGTAGATCAGTTCATTGATGAGTCATGGATGCAACAATGAGAGGAGTTTGAGTTAGTCATTCCAAAGCTTGGGAAGAGTTCTCTGCGGATAATGCATAGGAGAAGCTCATATTCAAAGTTTAAATGTCCATTGTGATGGAAATCAAAGAACTTGATAACTTGAATCCATGGGTAGGTTGCTCAATGCGAGGAACACGATGGGTTCTCAGGTTCATCAATTCAAATATGGTCAATGTTAGGGAGGCTTTTGATGACTCAGAGAGGATCTCATGTGAGAGTTGTGAACATCAATTTTGTTTTCATATTATGAGGATGAATCCTGTAGAGCGGTGGGAGCTCTTAGAAATGACCAACGGCGTCAACTCAAAATTAGCTCGCAATGAACTGTGACCCATCACAAGGAGATGAATCAAGGAGTCAAATAATGGTCAATTTCTGATCATCTAAAATCATGAGCTCGTGAAGTTGAGAAATGTGAGAGCTTGGGCCTGGTGTTCCAAGTACTCTACAAGAAATAGCTCAGTGATCCATGCATCATGAATGGATGCATGGATGAGAGTGCGGTATTTTCGAAATATTCGAGCTATGGCTCAATTTAAGCCAAGTTAATGTCTATAAATGGTGCAATAGGAGAACTAAGATTCACAAGAATTGCATGCAGTGAGTCGAGACATGGAATGGCATCTAATAAAATAAGTGCATGAAAGTTTTAGTGAAAATTAGGTGAGCTTGGGTCAAGATATTTCAAACACGAATTGAAGAGTTGACATAACAATGACTCAATGGATCAATGAGCAAGTCACTCAAAAGGTGAGTAATCTCGTAAAAACAATGGACTCGGCTAGTATACAATCGGTGACATAACTCATGGTGTGAAGTATGATGAGTTAAACAAGTTACCCGTATGAAGTTTTCAATAGGATCCGAGTTGAGCTCAAAGTTACATTATTGATTCACGATCGAAATGCGAAAATGACGAATAACTTATAAGATGATGAATTGATTGAAGAAAATGAAGCTCAGAAGAGGATGAGGACTGAGAGCTTCATCAATGTGAGCTCTGAGGGTTTGGGAACCAATAAGGTGAATTCACCCAAGGTAAGCCAACACAATGTAATGAGCTCGGCATAGAGTTTGGTGGTGAAGAGAAGACATGAAGAGTCGAATTTGAGCGGTTGGGGATTGGGTTAGCTTGATTTATTCACTAAAGGAGTTCTTGGAAGCAAACCCATGTGGTGGGATGAGATGAGAGATGGGAGCATGTTCGGAATGGCGTTAAATATGGAGCTCGAATTTCCATACAATGTGAGGAGCTCATGCAAAGTCACTGATTCTCAATTCAGGAGCTCATCCGAATGGAGAGCTTAATAGAGCTGATTTGAAAAAGTAATCTCAATGCGATGGAGATGAGTAGACTCGAGCCAACTTGGTGAGTTGGCTCGTGAGCCCACCACCGAGTTGGGCTTTTTTTTGGCCTTTTCACATGAAATCCCCTTCAAGTCAAACCAATCCAACGGGGGGTCCCACATTATTATTTTTAATTAATTTAATATTTTTATTTAAATATTTTAATAATAATATTTATTATTATTATTTTAATATTTTATTTAAATATTCTTTTAATTAATTAAGAGAACTAGGTCAACCGGGTATTAATGATACATGATGGAACCTTCTAAAGTGGTTCAACCAACTGTAATAAATGAACCATCATGTACCTTCAATTTAGGAATGTAATTATGACCTTTCCTCTTCTCTCTCACATATTCTTCTATAAATGTAAGTTGGAAGCTCATTCCAAAGGGTTCCAATAGGTCAGATAGGTTGGAAAGTTAGACATCTTAGGCAAGTGCAATTTTTCAAGAGTCCTCTCTCTTCTACAAGTTGTCCTTGTATGTTGAGAGAACTTTCAAGCCTCCTTTTCAAGACTATAATGGAAACCATTGCCTCTTCTGAATGTATGATGCATTGTGCACATTATTGAAGCAATAAAAGTGTGTGTTTTGTGACTAATCTTGGTCCTTTCATCCTTCTATACTTCTTTTTGCCTTTTCTCATGCTTGCAGTACACTATGCAAGTTCACGTTTCTATTATAGGTTCTTGGTTTGTGCTTATCAAGTGGTGGATCATTGCATGTAGTTGAGTTGTGGTGCTTTTCACCCTTCTCAAGTTCATCCTTCTTCACTGGAAGATTGATAACTTGTTTTTCTAATCAAGTTTAACAAAGGGAATGTGTGCTTCCTAGTCTGTGGTATTTTGTACCCTCTCTAAGTTGTAGTAGGTGAATTTTACTCTGTGTGCACACACCCTCTTAAATTAACCCTTCTCGAGTCCTGAAACACCCTTTATTTTGTGCATCACCATCCCTAGTATAGTTTCATTTCTACAAATCTCTTTCCCTAAAACCCATGAAAATGTTAGCATAGGACTAGATAGCCATTTTATTATGTGATAACACTTAGTATGAAATTTTCTTTGGATACTCTATAAACCCTCATTCTATGCACTAAATCATTTATCTTTATGCAATATTCTCCAACTCTTTCATTATTTGACATTCTCAATTTTTACAATTCATATTAAGATTTTGTAGTTCTTCTTCTCTTACCTTAACAAATCATTGATATGAATTCTCCAAGGTATTCCATGCCTCTTGGGTTATTTGGTTTCGCAATTAATAGATTCTTGGTTTTATGACACTTTAAAGATAGAAGAAATCTTATGTGTTATCCTTTTCTTATTCCTTTTTCTCTCTTCAAATCTCGAGACAAATTATTCCAATGTGTTGGTAGAATGTATCCATGTGGAACATTCTCCCAAAATACCTTCTAAAAAAGAATCCCCTTCAACTAATTTCTCCAATATTTGTTTCGATGAATAAGATCTTATTTAATATTAACAAGTAAAATGATACAAGATAATTCACAAAGAAAAATGGGTGGTATGGAAGCACACCCCAAAACCTTAGACCAAGCTATGAAACAACAAAATCTAGAACACATCCGATTACAAAGCATCAAAAAACATAAAATAAGATAATTAAGCCACCTCTACGAATTGTTGTCATTTATTTTATTTTTTAAGATGGATTTTATAATAAAAAAACTAAAAATCAAACTAATATAGATGAATTTAATTATTTTTCCTTTAATTTAACGAAGATAAGTAGAGGATATTCTAGTTTCCAGAAATGGAAAGCAACTTTTTCTATCTAAGTTCTCCCAATAAAATCCCTAGATCTAAAATATATGCACAACTGAAAATTTACTTTTAAAGCCTCTAAACAATATATATGTATTCTATGTTGCTATAATATTTAATTTCATATTCCAAATAGTTTTTATATGCATGAACGGAAAATCTAAAGTAAATGGTATAATGGTTAGAATCTAAAAAGAAAATAGTGTTGGTTAGTCTTACTTAAATTATTATAATGGTTAGAATCTTAAAACAAAATAGTTTTGGCTAGTCTTACTTATATGTTCTTGCTCCAAGTTTGAAATGAGTAGAGTTATAGATAAACCTTTGATTTATTTCAATGGAAAACAACATAGAGGATGGAATCTGCACTTGATATATTACCGAAATATAAACTTTATAAGCTCTAGAATGTAAAAAAATATGTAGTCAACTTTCAATTCTCTAACTTTCCAACCTCTGAAATGAACACACATAATCTGAGATTTTTCAAAAATAGGTGAAATTGTTTATGCAAAATGGAAAAAATATATTAGGATTTTTGGAATAAATGAATGGTGGAGATTTCATGCATTTTATGGAAGGGAAGTGTAACAAGTGATTTGGGTGCAAGGTAGGACATTTTGAAACCATCACTATAGATAAAGAGACATCTTTTATGGTTTAAACATTTCTTGGTGGCTTATGAGAATGTCGCAAAATTGGAAACACCACCACATTAGTTTATCAAACACCATGGCACTTCCATCCTGCCACAAAGAAAATTATTATTTACCCGGAGGTGCAAGAAAAAATCTATATACTTACTTACCTAGGAAATACCTAAAGAGAAGAAAAGAGGAAATTTGAATAGAATAAATGGGTTTGAGAATTTGTAGGTTTTGGATATCCTTGCATCATCATCAAATACCTATTAGAATGTTGCACCATGCAATGTTTGGGTGCTTACAATGAATTTCTTGAACATCACCATGTTTTTTTGGTTTTTGATCAAAGATAAATTTATTAGAAATGTGCTAATTGTTTATATTTATAGATACAATTATTTATGTTCATATCAAATAATTGTAAGTTATATGCCAAGTGTAACCTTTAAAATCCAATTTAGAAAGACTACGTTAAATAAAAAATTATAAGTGTTATTATGGTGTGGATTTACATTTCAAGTAGTTTGGTGTAAAATTATGTTTCGTAAATTGATATTTTTTCAAATGCCATAATAACATGTTTTATACCAATCAAGCTTACAACCTCCTCTTCAAAAATGGCACAATAAATCAAAAAATTTAAGTGTCTCATCATAAATTAAATAACTTTAAAATTCCTCATTGAGCACCCACTTTTAGTATTTTGATGTAGAACTATATTTACAAGTGAATTGATCTAATATATAGCACATTTCTAGCAAAATTTCTTAAGGGCATCCAAATATGGTATGATGGGTGTAATTATAGAATATAAATTATGGGTGGGAAAAGTGGCCCATCAACCATCATCATAAGATATGTTGGATCTATGATTGATTAAAAATATGTGATATGCCCCTATTTTATAAAGAGAAACTTCAAAAATTGATGACGATGGAATCAAGAGTTCTTTTGTTCACATGCACTCTAATTTTTCACCTCAATTTGTTTAGAGGGCCCCAAAATGGGAATGATGATCCCCAATTACATTTGCGTAGAAACCAATTGATTTAATTGTCATTGGGATGTTGTGATAAACACTTCCACCTTGATAACTATTGAATGTATCCTTGGAATTAGAATCCTAAATATTCTAAAAACTTACAAAATTTTGTACAAGGTGGAAAATCCAATTTTGGTTTTCACAACATCAACTTTCAAAGCACTAAGTTGGGTTAATATGGTTTATTAGGATACAATATACATTGTTGGTGATAGATTGGAAGTGATTAAAAACTTGGAAATTAATGCAAGTATCAATTTTAAAAATCCATCTACCCTTCTCCACTATAGGAAAGTCATGAGAGAGTGGATATATTAGAGATAATGTTATCTATAGACAAGTTTTTGTAATGTAATCAACATATAAGAATGAAGGTTTAGATTGATTCATTTAATATATTGTTTGAATTTATACCTGAAATATTTGGAGGGTTGGAGGGAGATTCTTATAGCCATTTATAAACAATTTCAATGTAATTTCACTATTTCCCAAGTTTTAGGAACTCACTATTGATTACTTTGAAAACACCAAAAATCTAGAGGACGTTCAACTAAAATAGATTAAGTTATAAAAGAGGTGACAAGGAAGTCATTTTTTTACATTGTAATATTTGGTTTTCCACATGCCAAATTTTCAACCGAGTCATCTCATTTACAAGGAAATTGAAGCCTCACAAATTAATAATCAAAGAGGAAAAATTTAAACATTGACATCCTTGTAATGTACTTTACAACTCGTCCTTAAAAAGAGATAATGGCAAGCTCAATCTTCCCATGCACCCTAACCCTAACCCTACGATAGTGGTTTTGTAGATGATGTTCATTTTTAGGTTCTTTGGAGATAGGGGTTTACGGTTTGAAATGAGTTTTTTTGTCTCCATGGTGGTTTTACATGATGGGAGAATAGTGATCTTGGGTTCTCTTCCTCAACCCTAAAAACATAAATACCGACTTACCTTTGATGATTGGGACAGACTTTGGCGACAACGACAACGAAAAAGACAGGGAAAAGGATGACATGCTTGGTGAGTTTGATGATTTTTTTAGTCCCATATCCCTAGTCATGGAATGAACAAAACCCAAGTGTTAGTCCACACTTTACTGGCACGCCCTTTGCTTCTAGCTTCAACGACATGCTCTATTAATGGACCTTAAATTTGTGCTTTTGCATAAATTGAGTTGTAGAGTAGATCTCATTTAGCTGGTTATTACTTGGAAAAAACAAAAGTAATGGTTCCTTTCTTTCCTCTTACGGGATTGGGAGGGATTCCACAATTTTCATGATGGTTAGTTATTGGGGGAGCCAAAGGGAGAAAATATGCACCTTTTAAAGAGGCAGTCTTCAAAAATGCCTCATCAGTAAAGGATGATATTGCTCCTCCCCCTAGCTTACATTGTGGAACAAGCTTTTGAATCCCCTACTTTGAAGATCAATGATGAATAATCTTTGAAATTTTTACAAGAGCTGCGATCTAAGGCCCTTATCTACATATTTAATGGTGCTTGGTCATCATGTAACGCTTTGATCCAATGGATCCATTCCATGTGGATGGAAAATTGTAAATATTTCTTATGAGGCTTCTTCATAGTTTACTTTAATGATCCTAAGATTATCAATGGGTCATTAAAGAGGATCCTTGGTTTTGGGGATCGGTGGGCCTCTTCACTACCCCATGGTTCTCCCAATTTAACCCAAATTCCTATTCCATATCTCGGGTTCTAGTTTGGGTAAGATTTCCTAATCTTCCCCTTCATTTTTATTCTCTTTGGAGGATATTGGGAACCTTCTTGAGCACTTCATCAAAGTGGACAATAAGAGAATACGGAGTGGAATTCATAATTTTTTCAGAATTTGTGTTGAAGTAGATCTCAGTAAAATATTGCTGGAGAAAATGACTCTCAAGATGGGGATACTATTCACATTTATATGCTCGAATATGAAAACACGACCTTCAAATGTCGAAATTGCAGGACTTCGAGCCACCTCCGGGTAGCTTTGCCCTCATAAGAAATCCCATATCTCCAAGAAAAGGATTTGTTCCCAAATGATGGAGCCCACCAAATCTTGCGGATGAAAATGATTTTAGCTCATAAGATCTTGAAACATGAGAAAAAATGACATCAAATGCAACACAACCAGACTCTACTACAACTAAAGAGATGGGGAAACCATCGGTTATGCCTCCAACTTTGGAGATGCCTACTCCAGTGATAAACTGACCCCATGAATACGATCACTCTGACTCGGATAAGGATGGTCCCCATCCTCTATAAAGGGAGCTACAAATATCCACCCTCTCTCCCTCTTGGTTCTTCCCCTTCATCAGTATCTTCTTCCTTTTACAACTGCAAGTGGGGTTGTTTCTTTTCTTCTTCATGGATTCTCTCTTTTTGTTGCAACTGCATGGAAAGAACAAATTTTATTGGTTTCCGCTTGTTCTTCTCTTCTAATTCTCATTGTTTGGTTTACTTCTTCGTGTAATTATTTCCTTTTTCTGCAGGATTTTCTCTTTTTCTACTTCATTTTTGTATCTTTCCTTTAGGGCCATTTCTAAAAGGATGTGGTTCCTTTCAAAACCCCAAAATGTACCCTTTTCCAAAAAAAATGTACTTTATAATTCATTACAATTATTAGTCTAGTGCCCTCTATTCTCTAGTTTCATTATATTAAATTACAAACTAATTCGGTATACATTATTTTCATTTCAAAATATTTATAATATAATCATTAAAAATTAAAAATAGGTTTTATTATGTTGAAGGCATTCGCTAAGTTGGATTGCGCCTTACCAACTCTAACAATGTGTAGAAATTGGATGGTTGTTAATATTTTTGTCATTGATGTGTAGGTGAAATTGACATCGTCCACATGTTCACAATTGTTTCGCTGATGTGTATTCAATGATGTTAGTTTATGGCTCCATGCACTCATGGAGGTCCCGAGTTTGATTCTAAAACACTATAGATAGTTTATGAGAATAGTTTTTGTTTATGTGTGTTCAACAATGTTGGTTTATCGTTCCATGTGTGCACAATGCTTAAAGCACTTGAGATAATATTTCTTGGGCATGCAATCGAGTTCTTTCTTGACTAGCAAAAAGAGTGATTTATCATTGTTGGCTATAGACAAAAGAATTGAGAGATGGGTATGTTGGGTATTATCTAGGGAGTCTCATGATTTTACGTTCAAGCCATTTCAAGAATATTAGAAATGTTTTCAAGAATATTAGAAATGTAATCAAAGTTGTGTGTCATTGCTCCATTTTATCATATCTTCACCATCAATTCATTCATTTCCCTAGATTTCTCTATAAATAATCCAAAGATAAGGAAAACACCGATGAATTAATAATTATGTTTCCTCACAATTTACTCACACCTTCCCCGTACAAGAGAGGCACAAACCTTATTATTCGTCTTTTAAATCTCCATTGTGTTAAGTCTAACTTTTACTCTATGACTTTACACACTATCAATTATCATCAGCATTGGAGATCGAAAAAAACGAGTTTGAGAAATCCTATTCCATGCCCTAATGGGGAAGGCGGATTTGGATTTGGAGATGGCGGCTCAGGAATGGAGGCAACGGAGGTGGTTGCCAACGCGGGAAAAAATATATTTCTGGCGGGGATAAGAAAAAATTATCCTGAAAACCTTAGGCGACAGTTCACACAGGAAGGTGTAGGTAAATGGTAGCGGCGGCGGCAGTTTTCACAGTCTGGGCAGCGGATTTACCCCCTCACTTGAACAAAATTCCTTTGCGGTGGCCAGTTCTGGTAATCTGGGGCAGATTTCATCTAGTGTCAGGCTGACATTCATTGTGGAAAAAATAGAGGTAACTCCTATGGTTACTATTTCATGTTCAAAGGTAATTGAATCTATATTCTCCTCCAAGATTCTACCCTTATTTGTTGATTTAATGGTTTTTGGCCCCGAACTGAAGATCTACACAAATGGATCTTCTCTACTTGGACCAATGACTGTGAGATTCAGTTATGTGTAAAGGGATTTTTTATTGTTTATTTTTTCTCTCCTACAGAGTGTCAACGGATTCTTAATGAGGGCCCATGGTTCTGGGTAGGGCTAGTCTTTTTCTTACTCCATGGTTTTTGGATTTTGATCCTTCTACTATGGTAGTTTCAAAAATGTCGGTTTGGGTTCGTCTCCCCAATCTTCCTCTCCCCTTTTGGCACCCTATAGTTTGTGTTGTTATTGGTGACTCCCTTGGTCGATTCATTAAAATGGATAATGAACGGCCCAAGAAAGGGTTGTTCACTTATGCACGCATCTGTACTAAGGTGGATCTCAGCAAAGGTCTTCCAAAACAGTTGGAATTAAACCATGATGACTTCAAGTGGATACAAGTCCTAGACTATGAGAACACGACCTTTTGATGTCGTGGTTTCCATCAAATTGGGCACCTTCAAGAGGCTTTCCCAATGTCACCCATTCGACTAAAGGAATAAGGGGTTTCTCCGTGACCTAAAGGCTTGTAGCCATTTTCTGCAGCACCCGAATTCAAGGAATGTTCTCACCCCGAAAGTTCAGAAGATATGAATGTTGAGATTCCCCCGCTTTGCGGTAATGCTAAGTGGTCGCATGTTTCGAGACTATTGACTCTAACCCCATCAAGATATCCTTTGCCTAGATCCTCCGCTCGAATTCACTCCCTAGTAGGTGTCGTGGACTGTTATCACGAGATCTAGGGTGAAGAAGGGGCGCTTTAAGTCTCTTGTTTCTTATTCTGCTTCAGAGCAGGTAACTTTGTTTTTGGTGTTCCTCGGATGTCCATGTAGTTTGACATTGTTGTTTTCTAGGCATGTCCTAGTTTTCTTGTATTTTGGGGTATACTCTCATACCGTCTGCTTTTTGTTTTGTAATGCCGTTCATTGTGCTCCAGCAGCGGCGGCTGTCCCATAGCGTGGGGCTCCAAAATAAGGTAAAATAAAAAAATTTATGCTATGGTAGCTGGCAGTGGTTGAAGCGCCTTTCCTCCTGGTTGGTGGCCGCACCTGCCCATTTATTAAAACTTTGACTTACCATCTCCTATCACGTGGTCTTCTTCTTCCTGCCCTGAACCACGAATGCTTGCTTGCGCTCCATCAGATGTTGCAACAGATGAATTGCTACAGCGTGTTCTGGACAGTGGATTCTCAAAAATGGTGTTGTACAGGCAAAATCCGTGGGCGCAGAATTGAATTTCTCCTGGGAAGGCCGTGAGGAAGCATTTGACTGTATGCAGCAGCTACAGGGTAGAAAAGTAAACTTATCTCAGAAAATCAGTGGCCCAGAGAGAGCTGAATGCGACAGCTGCTACAGGGCGAGCTCAAGGAACCGTTGGTGTTGATCACGGTGTTCGGTGCACGCGACCGGTCGTGATCGATTGTTGCGAAAACCTTGCAGACCGTCCCTTCTCCTGTACACGTGAATCCAATCTCTCCTTCCTCGCGTGCCTTTTTCCTTCTGCTCTGCCCATGCGTGTAGGCCCTTTGGTTAGTGTTTCTTGTGTTCGAAGTTGGTTTTTTTAGCTATGCCTGAGTCGGGAAGATTCAAGTGTGTCCGTGGAGAGGGAGAGGACTGGCGTGCACGTCTTTTCTTGTTTCTACGATCTGCTCATCCTCCGGTTGCAGGCTTGCATTCTATGAGGGGTTTTTTAACTTCGTTTTCCTGCTCTTTATCTTTTATTTCGAGGAGTGGTCGTATTGATTAAGACATTGAAAGTGCTTGTTCCCGCTATTTCACTTATGTCTTTGCAAGATCTTGCAGCTGTAGCAGAAAAACGAGGTAAAGTTTTAGTTGAGCTGTCTTACCTTTTCATTTTGGAAAGCCGCTTCCAGCCAGTGCAAGAGGCCAATGTCTTTGCTTATTGGTGACAGTTATGTTGCTCTAAGTTGGGTTTGATATAGTGGTTACAGTTGAAGCTGCAAGATAGGGAAGTAGGCGTGTTACCTCCACGTTCATTGGGTGTTGTATGGTGTGTTCTTGTTGGGGATCCACAAGAATCGCTGCAGCAATAATAATTAGCTAGCAGCGTGCATGTTGCAGATAGTAAAAGCTTTGTTTGAATGCTCCAACAAGCGGTGGTCCAACCTTGTCGTTATTTGTTCAAGCATCGATTACACCCTCAAATTCGGGATTCTCCTTGAGGAGACGGATCACACCCACGGACACGGAGATCTATGCAATGGTGGAGAAAATGTCCAGGGAGATGAAGGTAATAGGATATTTTTCTGACTCGATCATGTGCTTGAGTTTTGTTTCTTCATAATCGTTTTGTGGCAGTGAGGGTGTTTCCAGCAGACCTAATGAAATTTATTTACAAAGATTCTCTATTGAGATCTTATTTGTTGTACGATGAAACTCATGGGAGAGAACCTCATAGGGGCCGAGCTGGTTCATATCAGAATATTCATGAAACACATTTTGCTTTGCAATGATATGAGCTTCTTCAACGAGTCACTATGTTGGCAGGCATAAAGGTGCTGATGTTGGAATTATCACACCTTACAGCAGTGCATGAGCTACAATGTTTGCACGAGAGTTTGATGTTGTCCCCAAATCGATGACGGAAAAGGATTGTGTATCAATATGGTAGGTGCCTTCGAACTAGGAGCGATGTAATCTTTATGTCTTGTGTCCGAGCTTCAAACCATGGTCGGTGTTTAGCGTTCTAGCGCAAGTGCTCTTGGGTGAGTGGTAAGCAATTCGACTCTCACCCCCAAAGCAGCAATTTGCATTGAAGCAATCTAGTGTTTGGACAACCACCTTTTTGCATTCTTCTAGTTGTGCCTTCAAAAGGGAATCTGGTGTGGATTATTGCGAAAAAAGACCAGCGAAGTAGAGGATAAAGCGAGAGGGCATGTGGTCAGTAGCATTCCTGCTGGATGCGTTAAAACAGGAAAGATAGACTAACCATATACATAATATGCTAGTAGTATTTAATAAACCTCTTGAAATGAAACTTTTCTTTCTAGAAATTGGCTTAAATCCGTGATTTGTGGATTTGCATTCGAGTATGTGGTTAATAGTTGTTACTTCTGGATTTGCCTCTGTTGGTTGTTCTTGTTGACGTGATCGACCCATATATATATAAAACAAACAAAGGTTCTCAATGTATGCTTTGATTGATCATATGAAATATATATATAATATATAATTTTAAAGTTACTTCCTTCTGCAAAATGTCGTTGTTTCTTTTGTGAACCTGGGTATGTAATCGCCCCTAGAACATTGCAGCGTTGACTAGTATTGGTTTCCTATTATGTTGTTGTCCTAGAAGAAAACATACAATTAAATTATTATTATTATTTTTATGATAAGCGTGATTATGCACTTCGTGTATTGTGCAAATTATTAGGGCTTTTGGAAATTAGAAGTTCAATTTATATGCTTGTTAAGAAGGAAGTTTTGGGCCGAAAATATGTCCTGGGTTGATAGAAGGGAATAAATTATTGATAGAACCCCATTTTGATTCTACTCTTTCTATGAGTAAAATTTGATAAAATTAATTACCTTTATGGTGTTAAGATATGGTATGTTGATGATTCCTTGTGTGATCGATTTAATCATGTATAGACATAATGCCTTGATGGAGTAAGGTAATATCTTTCATGGTTCGTGAAAGTTAAGGTTTTCATCAACTGCTTAAGGTAACATGAAGTTCCTTAATTTAGTCAAACTTGTTTTGTACTTCCTCCTTGATGAGTGACCTTTCATTGCAAATTTAGAATGATTGTGATGGAAGGCCGTGAATATATTTTGTTGTCAAAAAGGGAAAAGAAGTTATGGAATAGTTTGTTTTTGTGTCGAACGTAATAATTGTAATTACATCGTTATAGAGGTTCGTTATTGGAGGATATCTATCTTCAATGGTATATTATGTGTTTAATCTCTGCATAGGTTACCATAAACTTAGTGATGAGGTGTAAATTAAGGAGAGTTGAGAGACCTTTTCCTTTGTATACATCGTTTATGATTTTAGGAAGTGAGTTGATGTCGGAAAATTCCAACCAAGTCTAGATTCATGGCTATGTTCCTCTAGAACGGGAGGATTATAAATCTAAGGTATTATGAAAATTGCAAGGATGTGTTTAGAATGCTAGATTGCCTACTCAACTTGGGTATTAATGAGGCTTGTCGCTATTCCAGTCGGTTCGTTGGTAGAGGGTAGGTACATGTTAGGCAATGCCTATTCCGGACATTCTTACCGTCCTTTCCACTTATCCTTATTAGCTATGAAGTCACTTATTACCTAGGATATAATGGTTGTGGGTTTGAATATAAGATTTTCATCCTTTAAACCTTTTTGATTACATGATGGAACTTTGTTTTTACCCTCGTTGTTCGTTTATAGCCTATTAGGCCTATGTCCCTACGGAACGATTCCAAAACTATATTCTTTTGGGCAGCTAAGATCGGGCCTGGTTTTTATCTTTTGACTTCACCTTGAGAATGTGGATTGATGGGTTACACTTTAGATTTCAATCACGTAATCTACGGGATTACATGATTGAAATCCTAATACTCTCAACTCTTGTGTCTAATCATTTAAATTTCATAGTCTTGCGTATTTGGTTGTCAAACTTTTGTAGTTTTAGAGGTATTTGCATAACTAAAACTTATGGTTTTCTTCTTAATTGATATGTTGAAAATTATATCTTGTTTCAAAAGGTTGTTGGAGATTAGTACTTTGATCCATTTCCTGAAATAGAATGTTTCCTTTCATGGCATTGTTAGCTAGTAGCTTATTGTTGCATGTATAGTCTTATCTTGCTCGATTCTCGCGACCCACTTAGGTTATTAATTGTTGCAGATGGCTTACGTGGTTAGATGATGGAAAGACTTGTAGATTATTGCATCAATCTTGGTTATGATGTTCCTTTTATACGAATGTGTATTATGTTATAAAATTTGGAAAGAGCCTTTGGACATTTTAGAAGAAGGGTCAGTGCTTAGTAAATGTATTATAGAATATTGTTGTTGTCAGAATTGAAACTTTGGTTTGTTTGGTTATCATGTGAAAGATGAAATTTGATTACCGCTTGGTTATGGGATATTCTAGTGATTTTTAACCCTTAGTATAGTAGCGGGGCATGTCCCATGTTATTACTCTCTTGCTCCCTAGTCATGGTTCAACAGAGATGGTATGTCCCTTTGATTTGTGCATCATGTTGGAATGAATTGATATAACCTTGTTTTATTTCCGCAAACGAGTACTGTTAAACTTTGCTCTTGAGTTAAAATGTTGAGTTGTAAATCCTCCTAAGGCTTAGTAGCAATGAGTTTGTAAGCACTATAAAGTGAGCTGGATAGTCCCGATAAAAGTTAAACCAAAATTTATGTATATGAACATATTAATGTAGATGTGATCTACTTGATAACCTTTGAGACCTGGAACAATCAAGAGGAAACTATCTTAAATGTAACGAAATATGATAACTTATTATTATTATTTTTTATTCGAGCCAACCTAATAAACATTATCTTTTTATGGTGAAATCTTAAATGACCTCATGGTGAAAGCAATGGTTAGATTTTAGAAGATGATAGGATTTAATAAGTAGGAGGGAAATCGATTAATTAAACCTTAAATCTCTCTCTATCGTTTGGAATGTTCTCCTTTGTCAAATTTAATGAAGTAAAGTCTAGATGGAACATTTAACCAATCTTGATAAACTCTTAACCTCAATAAAAGACCGATAGTAAACAATGTGACCTCAAGCTAAATTCATTGTCCTGCTTACGTTAACCCTTGCCTTGATTCATGGTGATATTTCTTAAGCAAGGTCCAAATTTAATCCTTAAACAGGAAGGCTATTGTTATGAACCCTAAGCGGTACTTTCCACTCAATCGGAGCTTATGCCTTCGCTTGTGCAATAGAGGTGTGGAACATGTGTTAGTGGCTTGAGTAAGTTTAATTAACTTTGTAAGAAATGGAAAATGTTCTAAAATCAAATGAATAAGAAAGATTTGGACATCAAATTGATGATCCTAGTTTAGAAAGCTGGGCCTTAAGCTATTTAGTCAACCGTTGAAAAGAAAGAAGTTCTCCCTTGTGAAAAGAATTGTGTGATTCGTTACATGAAATTTTATAAGAACGTAAGTTAAGAATTAAGAGACACTTTAGTAAACAAGAAAATTTAACAAAAAATTTCCCATGGGATGCCCTAGCTGTGAGTGTGTCATGTGGATTGGACTTCCATGTTGTCTTGTCAAAAGAAGAGTACATTGTCCTTGATAGGTGTGAACATTTCCGTGCTGACCTTGTGGTCTCCCCCGTAACAAGTGGTTCCTGGTGTTGGTTGTAACCTTGTGACGACATGTTGTGTCGTGTTGTGTCAAAGCAAGTCAAAAAAAAAAAAAGTTATCCTGTATTTCACTGTGTTGTCCTTGTGTTGGTATTTTTGGGTCGTTACACTTTGGTATCAGAGCGTAGGTTCATGCTCTCGAACCTATGGGCCGGATTGGTGTTATATGATGATGTTACATGGTGGTGGTGGTGTTACAAGATGATACTGCATGATGATGATGATGTTGCATGATGATGATTTATATTGGAAGAGTAATGTGCTTTAAGCGTGATGTGATTATTGTCGTAATTGTGATATTATGAACGCACGTGATGTGTATGTCACTCAATGCGTATTTGTCATCATGTTGATGTGTTTGGGGATGAGAGTATTCTCTCTCCTTCTTGTGGATTCTAGGAAGAATTCACGTGTGAATTATTGTTGTGATGTGTGAAAAGAATTCTAATGTGGATGACGTAGTGTTGGAGCATTGTGGCATATTGTGATATGTGGGTGTATCAATGTGTTGTATGACTAGTTGATGTTAAAAGAAATGAGTTGTATCATGATGTTTTTACCATGTTCTAAAGAAACGTGTGTACCACCTTGTTATGTAGCAATGGATGTTATGTTGAGATGTACTATGTTCATCGTATGTATGAATGTGCAAATATGTAATGCTTCATGTTGTTATTTGGGGTCATACGGTGAGTGTATGAACCCTATCGTATGGTGATTGCACTTTGGGTGCGTAATGTGGTAAAGTGATGTGTTACACTCAAAGTGAATGTATGATTGTGATCTACCCTGTATACATACCATACGTGAGACGTTATGGTAGTTATGTGTGTGCCACCGTTATGTTAATGATGTTGTTATATGTTATGTTGTGAACCTTACACTAACCGATCCTGAGGGAAATCGGTAGAAGTGTATGTTGAGAGTGAGGAATGATGTACCATGGGTCAATAACTCGAGCTAAAACTTGGTTTAGTAGATAACATGTGATTCTTTCCTCTCTCCCTATGTGGTTGTATGTATGCAACCTTAGTGTATCTATGACTATGTTTAGCCTTGTCGAAGGGTGGCGGGATGATTCGAGATGGAGGTGATGACAGGTTGTATTATTGATATGTATTTTACGAGTGAGGCTCGATGTTCCGAAAAGCTTGCAACTCGTTGAGTACCCCTTTGGTGGCTAGATAAGGCCACACAGCTTATCGTAATGTGACATTATTATAAGTTGATTTTATTCGTAAATTGAGCTTTTACTTTATTTTGCAGGACCAACAGATCTTTTCTTGATTGCAATGCTTTACAATTTGGGCATTTCCTTGGTTTGTGGCACTAACATGGGGATTTTGATACTAACTTTGGCTATTTGGCCATTTATTTTAGCTTGATTTGGGGTCTTCTTTTAAATTTGGAATTCTTACCGCCTTGCCCAAGGCTTGTACTTTGCCACTTGGCACTTTGATTGGATTGTTGTCTTTGGTTCTAATGTCGTGATGTGTGGAATAGGGTCATGGGATGCACCATGGATTGGTTGGACCTATGGACCCGCTTCGTTGTATGGGGGTACGCCCCAAGGGGTACATATAACTAGCGGGTTGTTGAACCATGCGTTATTATGTCACTTGGGTTAGGAGTGTTCGAACTCTATGTGTCTTGGACCATAAGGGAGGACATACCAGACCATCCTTGAGGGAGGCATAAGAGTTTGAGGGAGGCTTATGATATTTGTCTGTATGGTTGATGTTTCAGGATATATGTTAATTGTGATGTTTGGTAGTGGTCTTTTGATGTATGTGTTACTCATGTCAGATGAATATGTGTTGTGATGTTGTGGACATGTCATTGATCCCCTTGTGGACACTATGTACCTGTGGCATTTGTTTGGTGTTATGTGAGTTTTTCATTGATGCAAATTGAGGAAATGTCTAGTGGATTGTAGTACTGTTTTGGTTAAGTATTTTGGTATGTCAGTCATTGATGTGTGTCGAGTACTATGTTATGTGGAGTGTGCCTATTCTATTCCGTATTTGAGTAACCTTTTTGTGGTGTAATACAATCTTGAAGTATATACTTGCGTGCTTGTGAATCTGTAGTGTCTTGTGAACCTGATAGGGTGTTGTGTTAGCAGTTCATGTCGGGCTCCCACATAAAGAATGAACAAAAACTCTTCAATGATGAAATTTTAAAAGCAATTAAACTAAGAATAATGCTAATGGAAAGAGACTAATGAAAATAACAAACAAGAAAGAACTGCCAATCTTCACAGAACATTGAAAGTTAAAAATTCTACCAAATGTTCCTAAGGCTACCATGTGGTCGTGCTTTAATCAGTTAAATTTTAAACCTTAGGGTGTAATGTCTCCTCTACCTGTCCCTTGTTGCGTACCATTTCCTTTCCTCTGTGTAATGTCGCATCGAGGACGATGCTTTCTTAAGGGGAGGAGAATGTAATGCCGTTCATTGTGCTCCAGCAAGGTGGCCTGTCCCCACAGCGCGGGGCTCCAAAATAAGGTAAAATAAAAAAATTTATGCTATGGTAGTTGGCGTGGTGGTTAAAGCACCTTTCCTCCTGGTTGGTGGCCGCACCTGCCCATTTATTAAAACTTTGACTTACCATCTCCTGTCACGTGGTCTTCTTCTTCCTGCCCTGAACCACGAATGCTTGCTTGCGCTCCATCGATGTTGTAATGATGAATTGCTACAACGTGTTCGGGCCAGTGGATTCTCAAAAATGGTGCTATACAGCAGAATCCGTGGGCAATGCAATGAATTTCTCCAGGAAGGCCGTGAGGAAGAATTTGACTGTATGCAATAGCTACATGCTAGAAAAGTAAACTTATCTCGTAAAATCGGTGGCCCAGATAGAGTTGAATGCGGCAAATGCTTACGGGGCGAGCTCAAGGAACCGTTGGTGTTGATCCTGGTGTTCTGGTTGCACGCGACCAGTCGTGATCAGTTGTTGCAAAACCTTGCAGACTGTCCCTTCTCCTGTACATGCGAATCCAATCTCTCCTTCCTCGCGTGCCTTTTTCCTTCTGCTCTGCCCATGCGTGTAGGCCCTTTGGTTAGTGTTTCTTGTGTTCGAAGTTGGTTTTTTTAGCTATGCCTGAGTCGGGAAGATTCAAGTGTGTCCGTGGAGAGGGAGAGGACTGGCGTGCACGTCTTTTCTTGTTTCTACGATCTGCTCATCCTCCGGTTGTAGGCTTGCATTCTATGAGGGGTTTTTTAACTTCGTTTTCCTGCTCTTTATCTTTTATTTCGAGGAGTGGTCGTATTGATTAAGACATTGAAAGTGCTTGTTCCCGCTATTTCACTTATGTCTTTGCAAGATCTTCTGTTTATGTGAGAAAAACGAGGTAAAGTTTTAGTTGAGCTGTCTTACCTTTTCATTTTGGAAAGCCGCTTCCAGCCAGGCTGCAGGCCAATGTCTTTGCTTATTGGTGACAGTTATGTTGCTCTAAGTTGGGTTTGATATAGTGGTTACAGTTGAAGCTGCAAGATAGGGAAGTAGGCGTGTTACCTCCACGTTCATTGGGTGTTGTATGGTGTGTTCTTGTTGGGGATCCACAGCAACTGCCTGCAACAATAATTAGCTAGGCAGCAGGCATGTTGCAGTAGTAGAAGCCTGTTTGAACGCTCCAACAAGCAGGTGGTCCAACCTTGTTGTTATCTGTTCAGCATCGATTACACCCTCAAATTCGGGATTCTCCTTCAAGGAGACGGATCACACCCACGGGCACAGGAGATCTATGCAATGGTGGAGAAAATGTCTGGGGAGATGAAGGTAGCAGGATATTTTTCAGACTCAGATCATGTACTGAGTTTTGTTTCTTCATAATCTTTTTGTGGCAGTGAGGGTGTTTCTAGCAGACCTAATGAAATTTATTTACAAAATTCTCTATTGAGATCTTATTTGTTGTACGATGAAACTCATGGGAGAGAACCTCATAGGGGCCGAGCTAGTTCATATCAGAATATTCATGAAACACATTTTGCTTTGCAATGATATGAGCTTCTTCAACGAGTCACTATGTTGGCGAGGCATAAAGGTGTCTTTGTTGGAATTATCACACCTTACAGTGCAGCTACTGCAATGTTTTCACCGAGAGTTTGATGATGTCCCAAAATCTAATGAAGGAAAAGGATTGTGTATTAATACGGTAAATGCCTTTCGAACCGGGAGCGATGTAATCTTTATGTCTTGTGTCCGAGCTTCAAACCATGGTCGGTGTTTAGCGTTCTAGCACAAGTGCTCTCGAACCGAGTGGTAAACAGCGATTCGAATCTCACCCCAAAGCAGTGCATTGAAGCAATCTAGTGTTTGGACAGCCACCTTTTTGCATTCTTCTAGTTGTGCCTTCAAAAGGGAATCCCGGTGTGGAATATTGCAAGAAAAGACCAAATGCGCGGATAAAGCGATAGGGCGTGTGGTCAGTAGCAGTCCTGCTGGATGCGTTAAAACAGTAAGATAGACTAACCATATACATAATATGCTAGTATCTCATAAACCTCTTGAAATGAAACTTTTTCTTTCTAGAAATTGGCTTAAATCCGTGATTTTGGATTTGCATTCGGTATGTGGTTAATAGTTGTTACTTCTAGATTTGCCTCTATTTGGTTGTTCTTGTTGACGTGATCAACCCATATATATATATATATATATATATATATAAAAAACAAACAAAGGTTCTCATTGTATGCTTTGATTGATCATATGAAATATATATATAATATATAATTTTAAAGTTACTTCCTTCCTGCGCAAAATATCGTTGTTTCTTTTGTGAACTTTGGTATGTAATCGCCCTAGAACGTTGCGGCGTTGACTAGTATTGGTTTCTCTTATGTTGTTGTCCTAGAGGAAAACATACAATTAAATTATTATTATTATTTTTATGATAAGCGTGATTATGAACTTCATGTATTGTGTAAATTATTAGGGCTTTTGGAAATTAGAAGTTCAATTTATATGCTTGTTAAGAAGGAAGTTTGGGGCGAAAATATGTCCAGGTTGATAGAAGGGAATAAATTATTGATAGAACCCCATTTTGATTCTACTCTTTCTATGAGTAAAATTTGATAAAATTAATGACCTTTATGGTGTTAAGATATGGTATGTTGATGATTCCTTGTGTGATCGATTTAATCATGTATAGACATAATGCCTTGATGGAGTAAGGTAATATCTTTCACGGTTCGTGAAAGTTAAGGTTTTCATCAACTGCTTAAGGTAACATGAAGTTCCTTAATTTAGTCAAACTTGTTTTGTACTTCCTCCTTGATGAGTGACCTTTCATTGCAAATTTAGAATGATTGTGATGGAAGGCCGTGAATATATTTTGTTGTCAAAAAGGGAAAAGAAGTTATGGAATAGTTTGTTTTTGTGTGAGAACGTAATAATTATAATTACATCGTTATAGAGGTTCGTTATTGGAGGATATCTATCTTCAATGGTATATTATGTGTTTAATCTCTGCATAGGTTACCATAAACTTAGTGATGAGGTGTAAATTAAGGAGAGTTGAGAGACCTTTTCCTTTGTATACATCGTTTATGATTTTAGGAAGTGAGTTGATGTCGGAAAATTCCAACCAAGTCTAGATTCATGGCTATGTTCCTCTAGAATAGGAGGATTATAAATCTAAGGTATTATGAAAATTGCAAGGATGTGTTTAGAATGCTAGATTGCCTACTCAACTTGGGTATTAATAAGGCTTGTCACTATTCCAGCCACGGTCATGTTCGGTAGGTAGTAGGTCATGTTAGCAATGCCTATTCCGGACATTCTTACCATCCTTTCCACTTATCCTTATTAGCTATGAAGTCACTTATTACCTAAGATATAATGGTTGTGGGGTTTGAATATAATATTTTCATCCTTTAAACCTTTTTGATTACATGATGGAACTTTGTTTTTACCCTCGTTGTTCGTTTATAGCCTATTAGGCCTATGTCCCTACGAAACGATTCCAAAACTATATTCTTTTTGGCAGCTAAGATCGGGCCTGGTTTTTATCTTTTGACTTCACCTTGAGAATGTGGATTGATGGGTTACACTTTAGATTTCAATCACGTAATCTAGGGGATTATATGATGGAAATCCTAATACTCTCAACTCTTGTGTCTAATCATTTAAATTTCATAGTTTTGCGTTTTGGTTGTCAAACTTTTGTAGTTTTAGAGGTATTTTTTTCATAACTAAAACTTATGGTTTTCTTCTTAATTGATATGTTGAAAATTATATCTTGTTTCAAAAGGTTGTTGAGATTAGTACTTTGATCCATTTCCGAAATAGAATGTTTCCTTTCATGGCATTGTTAGCTAGTAGCTTATTGTTGCATGTATAGTCTTATCTTGCTCGGTTCTCGCAACCGACTTAGGTTATTAATTGTTGCAGATGGCTTACGTGGTTAGATGATGGAAAGACTTGTAGATTATTGCATCAATCTTGGTTATGATGTTCCTTTGTACGAATGTGTATTATGTTATAAAATTTGGAAAGAGCCTTTGGACATTTTAGAAGAAGGGTCAGTGCCTAGTAAATGTATTATAGAATATTGTTGTTGTAACTGTTGAAACTTTGGTTTGTTTGGTTATCATGTGAAAGATGAAATTTGATTACCGCTTGGTTATGGGATATTCTAGTGAATTTTAACCCTTAGTATAGTAGCGGGGCTTGTCCCATGTTATTACTCTCTTGCTCCCTAGTCATGGTTCAATAGAGATGGTATGTCCCTTTGATTTGTGCATCATGTTGGAATGAATTGATATAACCTTGTTTTGTTTCTGCAAACGAATACTGTTAAACTTTGCTCTTGAGTTAAAATGTTGAGTTGTAAATCCTCCTAAGGCTTAGTAGCAATGAGTTTGTAAGCACTATAAAGTGAGTGGATAGTCCCGATAAAAGTTAAACCAAAATTTATGTATATGAACATATTAATGTAGATGTGATCTACTTGATAACCTTTGAGACTGGAACAATCAAGAGGAAACTATCTTTTGTAATGAAATATGATAACTTATTATTATTTTTATTTATTCGAGCCAACCTAATAAACATTATCCTTTTATGGTGAAATCTTAAATGATCTCATGGTGAAAGCAATGGTTAGATTTTAGAAGATGATAGGATTTAATAAGTAGGAGGGAAATCGATTAATTAAACCTTAAATCTCTCTCTATCGTTTGGAATGTTATCCTTTGTCAAATTTAATGAAGTAAAGTCTAGATGGAACATTTATCCAATCTTGATAAACTCTTAACCTCAATAAAAGTCCGATAGCAAACAATGACCTCGAAGCTAAATTCTGTTGTCTGTTACTCGTTAACCCTTGCCTTGATTCATGGTGATATTTCTTAAGCAAGGTCCAAATTTAATCCTTAAACAGAAGGCTATTGTTATGAACCCTAAGCGGTACTTTCCACTCAATCGAGCTTATGCCTTCGCCTATGCAATAGAGGTGTGGAACATGTGTTAGTGGCTTGAGTAAGTTTAATTAACCTTGTAAGAAATGGAAAATGTTCTAAAATCAAATGAATAAAAAGATTTGGACATCAAATTGATGATCCCAGTTTAGAAAGCTTGGCCTTAAGCTATTTAGTCAACCGTTGAAAAGAAAGAAGTTCTCCCTTGTGAAAAGAATTGTGTGAATCGTTACATGAAATTTTATAAGAACGTAAGTTAAGAATTAAGAGACACTTTAGTAAACAAGAAAATTTAACAAGAAATTTCCCATGGGATGCCCTAGCTGTGAGTGTGTCATGTGGATTGGACTTCCATGTTGTCTTGTCAAAAGAAGAGTACATTGTCCTTGATAGGTGTGAACGTTTCCGTCTTGACCTTGTGGTCTCCCCGTAACAAGTGGTTCTGGTGTTGGTTGTAACCTTGTGACGACATGTTGTGTCATGTTGTGTCAAAGCAAGTCAAAAAAAAAAAAGTTATCCCGTATTTTCTGTGTTGTCCTTGTGTTGGTATTTTTGGGTCGTTACATGTTGAGAGAATCTTGTATCATGTTGCATTTAATATAATGTAAGATCTTTTTGATTAATTTTTTTACTCTCTCATTATAACCCATTTATTTAATTGTGTGGTTTTGATGGTGATACCACTATGGAGAAAAATTCAAAGACATTACATGATACACTTTGATGGTTTTATTAGTAAAAATTCATTCTTTTAAATCATAGAGAAATTATTTAGAGTCTCAATTTAAAAATTTAATCGAAAAATAAAATCATCTAGCACGAGCATATGACCAATTGTTGGAGGGGATCAATGATCACTAATTGGAATCCAGCACTACGATTAGGTTTTGAACATGAAACCTATTAGATTTTTCTTAATTTTTATTTTAAATGTTTTAAGTGTAAATTGCACTCATGTTGCAGTTGAGATCAAGGTGATAAAGTAGAGCACAAATAAAAGATACTATTTGGGTTTGAAAATTCTAAGCCATAGAATACCTGTGTGGGATGTGCAAGTATTTAATTCCCACATGTAAGGGCCAATTTTAAGCGCATGAAAACCTGAACAAGTTAATGGCAATGAATGGGTGACCCTTGGTATGGCTAAAGAAAAACATGGCACACCATTATTCTTAATCTTGATACAAATTTTGATTAAGTTGACTCATGTTTCTCAATACTATTTTTTAACATATCTACCCACTATTCTGAAAGATTATGTACTTGTTTTTCTCCTCGATATGGGTACTAACATTTTAAGCATACCTTCTAGATATATGTCAAAATATCTTTCCAAATTTATTTCCTCTCAAAAATTAAAAAATATGAAACTAGACCAACCTAAAAGTTAGGTTATTAAAAGTGTCATGGTTCTACCAACATTGGAAATAAGTAACTCTTTGTAAACCATGGAAATGCCAATTTCTCACATATAACTTTTTCTCTTTTCCATATCATATTTATAATGTATGGAAATTGTTTCCTATTTCGTCTTTATGTAGATATCCCATGAACCATTTCATTATTAAATTTCTAAAATAATGCCAATGTCATGTTGTGTAACTTCAAACATCACTGTCCACTCCAAAATATTGTAATTAATGGACCCACTATAGTGTATTATTGTTTGTGTTGACCTACACACCCAAAGAATTTGAAGAAAATAAAAATAAAATCTCTTTGCATTGTGTATTGTTTTTCAATTAGAAATGTGATGTTTTATGATATCCTAATATTACTTAGAAAATTATTTCATGTCGAGTAAACATGTTTTGCTCCAATGTACCAAGATGGAAAAGGTAAGTCTAATTATCCATTATAACTAGCATTTGCACCTAGGTGGTGCATTGAAGATGTTGATACGACGACATTGAAATATTTAAAGTGGAAGGATTGAAGGTGCATAGATGAACCTATTTTTTCTTCCAATAAGTCATATATGGACCACATGTTACTTTATCTTAGCATCACCATGTAATTTATTTAATGCAATATTTTTAAAACATTAAATCTATCTTAAATCCTTGTTTTTGTTAGATTTGTAACTTCTAACGATTACTCCAATCACATTCTTATACGTTTTACTAATGTAAGATGGAAGATACACTTGAATAAACTAGCAAACATGAGTGAAAACATGGTATACACTCCATTCATGAGTACAAATAAACATACTCATCTCTTAAAATAATGGTGATTTTTATACTATGTTGTCTTTTAAAATAGAGCATAAGTTAGATAACGAGAATGGGATGAAGGTCATTACGGGAATGGAAAAAAGCATGTGAGAAACAAATTTATTCAAGATTCCTTTCTATAGGCAATAGTAAAGGAGACTCTACAAAGCTTCAAGGTTAAGCGAGAATGTGAATGTTAGAGACAATGGCCCAAGGCTTGCCCCCTTAGGCATGATTCATTGTGGTTACTCAATAGCCTACTACGAGCTTGACCTTAGAATCGATTAGATTTTTTAAACTATTTTTCCTCCTCTACTAGGTCTTTGCATTGTGTGAATAATTATACTTTCCAATGGGAATTTTGGCAAGCTAATTCATAACATTCAATGAACCTGTTTGAGGTCCTCTAACTATATTGTGATATATTTCTCCACTTCATGTTGTTTTATTATGTAATCCCATACAAAAATTTTCGAACCTCTACCACCATCCTCCCGATTGGATCAAGATGGGAGTTTAGAGCAAGCCATAAATACCATAGAAGCTTAATGAAAGGTGGATTTTGTAGATATAGTTGTTCGTGTTGGGGCTTGAAAGGGCACAAGTACCATTATTTTGTTCTACAACTTATCACTCACTATCGAGTAATAGAAACAAATCCACAATTCACAAATCCTCCATTGTATCAAAAAGTGCATATTAAAAAAGAAAGTGAAAAGCATACAACATCACTAATATACACACACAAAATGATAGGTCAATAATGAATTATATCCACAAACAATATTATGCGATATAATTGTTGAGTTTGTAATGTTAACAAGTAATTAAATATTCATCAATCACACATTTCTTTACGAGATCTATTTCCATAGCACATTGTCTAAATGACTAAAGACACCACACCCCCTTTTTCCTTTTTAAATAATTGATAAAAATGGTGCTTGATTCATATGTGCCTAGTTTTAAGAAAGAAGAGTTTCACATTGGTTTCCCATATTGGAAATGTGTTATATATTTTCTATCGCTTATAATCTTCTAGACTATACAACTTTGACGTGGTCGTGGGGGTCCGAGGTTTTGGAGGGGAGTGCCCCCAATTAGGGCTTAGCCCTTATGGGAAATTTTTGGGGTCCTGTTTATAGGATTTCATACCCATGTAGGTAAATTTAACTTTGTGTTAATTATGGGTGGCAAGATCATGTTTATGGGGATCCATTATAGGTTGTATTCTTGACCCAAAGTTTTGGAAACCATTTTTTTGTAATACCGTTGCATTGGTTACCTTTTGGTGTGCTTACATATAGCTAGACATGTAGTAGGATAGAGAATACATTATTGTTTGGTACAACAATTGAGGAGATAAGTTATTGCACTAGGCTTTTTTTTTCGAAAGGGTTTCCCAAGATATATCTTGTGTGTTATTTTGTGGTTGTCATTTCTCTATTTCTCGTTATCTTAACGATTACGTGAAGTATCATATTTTCTTATTGGATCAAATTCTCTTCATTCTCATTATTATTGCTACCCTTGGAATCCTCCCTCAAACCTCTTTTCCATCACCCGCCTTCCTCGTATGTTTAACTTCTTTGACACATCTCCTTTGAAATTTTCATTGATAATTTATATGCACAAATAAACTAATCATTTCAATTCCACAAACATACACGGTGAACCATATTAATTATCCTTACCACATTGATGTCATGTGCCGTGTTAACTTGTTTTAAAATTTTCCAATGTTTTTCTCGTATGTCTTGTGTAGCGTCATTGTGATGTAGATTGGAGACGTCATTTGATTAGGTTTACGATGCTTATTGTACATTAAAAGAGAAAAACAGCTATTTTTAAAGGAAAAAAACCCTACATCTAGTCTAAAGCAATATAAATTTATCGATATTTCACCGCCAACGCAATTGGCATGGGATAAAGGGAAGACAGTACTAACGGACGTCTTTATTCCCAGTGAATTGGATTGTGTTGACTCGGGCGAAAGTTTTCTTTCTTTGTTTTCGCCAAACGAAGAATCTTATGCCAATGTTTGGCCCTCCGGAAAGGTATCGATAAATAAAATGAATAAAGCAAAAGAATCAGATTCATTTTGTTTCTTTGGGCTACGTAAATTAGAAGCTTTGAAGTGGAAGAGAGTCCTTTAAGTTCGCCTTAAAATGAAGTATGCATTGCCTAGGGGTGAAGTGTTTATTTATATATGTTGTGTCGTGGATCAAGCTTTATAGTTTTTGCGAGTGTTGATTGTTGGATCATATTCATGGCACAAACCAGTGCACGTGTCCATGTGGAACATTCTCCCAAAATACCTTCTAAAAAAGAATCCCTTTCAACTAATTTCTCCAATATTTGTTTCAATGAATAAGATCTTATTTAATATCAACAAGTAAAATGATACAAGATAATTCACAAAAAAAAGGGGTGGTATGGAAGCACGCTCCAAAACCTCAAGCCAAGCTACGAAACAATAAAGTTGAGGAACACATCCGATTACAAAGCATCAAAAACATAAAATAAGAAAAATTAAGCCGCCTCTACGAATTGTTGTCATTTATTTTATTTTTTAAGATGGATTTTATAATTAAAAAACTAAAAATCAAACTAATATATATGAATTTAATTTTTTTCCTTTAATTTAATGAAGGTAAGTAGAGGATATTCTAGTTTCTAGAAATGGAAAGCAACTTTTTCTAAGTTCTCCTAATAAAAACCCTAGATCTAAAATATATGCACAGTGAAAATTTACTTTTAAAGCCTCTAAACAATATATATGTATTATATGTTGATATAATATTTAATTTCATATTCCAAATAATTTTCTTACATGCATGAACGAAAAATCCAAAGTAAACGGTACAATGGTTAGAATCTAAAAAGAAAATAGTGTTGGTTAGTCTTACTTAAATTATTATAATGGTTAGAATCTAAAAACAAAACAGTTTTGGCTAAGCTTACTTATATGTTCTTTCTCCAAGTTTGAAATGAGTAGAGTTATAGATAAACCTTTGATTTATCTCAATGGAAAACAACATAGAGGATGGAATCTGCGCTTGATATATTACCAAAATATCAACTTTATAAGCTCTAGAATGTAAAAAATATGTAGTCAACTTTCAATTCTCTAACTTTCCACCTCTTAAATGAACACACATAATCCAAGATTTTTCAAAAATAAGTGAAATTAGTTATGCAAAATGGAAAAAATATATTAGGATTTTGGAATCAATGAATGGTGGAGATTTCATGCATTTTATGGAAGGGAAGTGTAACAAGTGATTTGGGTGCAAGGTAGGACAAATTACAAACAATTTGAAGAGGCTTTTATGCAAAACACAAAAATTATGTCCCACGAGTGAAATTATGAACATGTAAAAGGTCAAAAATTAAATGCTTTACTGAGGTGGACATTTTGAAACCATCACTATAGATAAAGAGACATCTTTTAGGGTTTAAACATTTCGTGGTGGTTTATGAGGATGTCGCAAAGTTGGAAACACCATTGCATTAGTTTATCAAACACCATGACACTTCCATCCTGCTCAAAGAAAATTATCAGAGGTGCGAAAAAAAAATCTATATACTTGACTACCTATGAAATACCTAAAGAGAAGAAAAGAGGAAATTTGAATAGAAGAAATGGGTTTGAGAATTTGTAGGTTTTGGATGTCCTTGCATCATCATCAAATACCTATTAGAATATTGCACCATGCAATGTTTGGGTGCTTATAATGAATTTCTTAAACATCACTCATGTTTTTTTGGTTTTTGATCAAAGAGAAATTTATTAGAAATGTACTAACTGTTTATATTTATAGATACAATTATTTATGTTCATATCAAATAATTGCAAGTTTATATATGCCAAGTGTAACCTTTAAAAATCCACTTTAGAAAGGCTACATTAAATTAAAAATTATAAGTGTTATTATGGTGTGGATTTACATTTCAAGTAGTTTGGTGAAAAATTATGTATAGGTCAGAATGCCCCACTGGGCATGGGCTTCCTTTTCTGCTACCTGCCCCCCCGCCACCTTGGCCTCCTACCAACCACCCAACCTGCCATCCTTTATGGCCATCTATGCGACCTGCCT
The DNA here is from genome assembly GCA_018340775.1 of Taxus wallichiana var. yunnanensis. Lineage (NCBI taxonomy): Eukaryota > Viridiplantae > Streptophyta > Pinopsida > Cupressales > Taxaceae > Taxus > Taxus wallichiana. The sequence goes on from CM031234.1 coordinate 546,599,133, forward strand.
GGCGTGAGGGAGAAGTTGTTCCACGAGTTGTTGTTGTTTTGTCCTTTTGGCAAGTGGTGTGTGGTTGGGCGCCTCCACCAACTATCTTCATTGTTTGACAGGCCTACTTGTTCACCAATCTATCATGATTTATAACCCTGACACCTCATTTTGACCTGCTCACGTAAAGAAACTTTGGTGGCCGCGTAGCTTGCATTGGCGTGTTCTGGATAGTGGATTCATTGATGGTGAAATCAAGGTCTATCGCCCTGATGTTGCGTGGGTGGGTGTGGATTCTCAAAATCGATTAAGTGACAGGTAAGAGTGTTACCGTGGAAGACTTGATGAAATTTATTGTTAATATTCTCTATTGACTTCTTGCTTGTTTTACATTGTAACTCATGGAAGAGTATCTCATACAGACGGATCTGTTTTTTTATCAGAATATTCACGAAGCACAAATTTCTTTGTTGTTTCATTTTTTTTTCCTCTCTCGCCCGTAGATGAGTATCGGTCTCCTTCTTGTGTCCGATTCCGGTGACTTCGGTCACACTTTGGCTCGTTTGGGCTCCCAAAATGGAAATGGTGGATTTTTCGCATTCTCTTTCACGCATGGCGAGAGAGAGTTGAAGCATCCGCAGGCGTGCGTTTCTTTGGTTTGGAGAGGACTTAAAGATTGGGAGGCAGAGGTAAGTAAGATGGAAGTGGAGGCTTTTCAAGAATGTTGGATTGAAGAATCGAGTTTCTGTAAGGAGGAGTTTTATGAGAGCATTCAAGCTCCCAAGTGGATTGATTTCACCCTTCCTCGCCCCCAAGAGCCTGATGCTGATGACAATGTTTGGTTCTGCATTCGAGCTGGATGTGGTCAGAAGCACGGTACATTGTTGGAGCAGACACCTAATCATTCTTACTTGCTGAAGTCTCAAGCATCCAGGTCTGTTAATTGCATCTCCAAGTTGCCAACAATGGAGGGAAAATCTAGACCAAAACAAACAGCTCCACTATCTACTCCATCATTAAAGGGCAGGGACAAGACGCCAGGGAAAGCAAAACCTGCAGGTATGTCTGCTAGCAAATTTAGACAGAAACGATGTGAGGAGAATGAGGATCCGAACTCACCTAATGCTGGAAGCCTTAACCTGAAAATGGATGCTATGGATGCTGAAGGCTTTTCAACTCCAAAACCATCATTTAGGAGAACATTATCCCCTGCAACGCATGAACGCTCTCTTCAAAATGGAGATATTTTTTCTGTTTCTTCACCTTCACACAATTTTGGTCTCCGTTGAGTTATTCCACTTCAGCTGCTCCACCGACTACGGCCTCTGTTTCTCATAAATTGGTTTTCTGCCAGTTTGGGCTGTGGTTTCTTATGTTCGTGCCTTTCTAATAGGCATTCACCCATCAAAATTATCTCGGTCTTCAGAGAGATCTAAGGCAAAAGTGCAGGTTTGGAAAAGGCCATTACCTCAATTTTTCCCGTGTTTTGTTCTTGGGATTTTGATTGGGTTCACCCCTTTTAGCATGGAGAGTTTTTCTGTAAATCTTGCCTCCAAGCACCAAGATTTTTCTTTTGAAATAAAAACAACAGAAGAAACAAATCCCCAGCAAGAATTCGGTCAAGTTGGAAACAGAGGAAGGACTATTGAAGCTATAAAAGTGGAGAACCCAAAGAATTTGGAATTAGAGGTTCAGCAGGAGAAAGAAGCTTGCATGAGGAATCTATGTGTTGAGGAAGAGAAGTTGCGCAGGTTGTGTTGCTGTTGCTCGAGCCCAGTCGACGTGGTTGTTGGTTGGAAGAATTCTAATCAGGCATGTTAACTTTACTCCTTGTAATAGTTTTCTACTTTCTTTCAGTATCTTGAAATGAATTTTCTTTCCTCTTGAATGGCACCTAGACAAGATGTTTTCGTGGTTGTTTATATCGCTGCCTGATTGTGTTTGTTGTTCCTTTAAATCTCGTCCCAATTTCGCTGGTTTTGCTTGGAATGTTCTTTCCTCTCTTATAGCTTACTCTATTTATATTTGTCTAAGTGGGGTACTGCAATTTTGAGTGATGCAATCTAGTTCATAGGAAGGAAACATTTTAGAATTTCGTTTGCTTATATGACTCTCTTTTAAAAGAATTTTGTGATGGTGTTTATAATTGAAGGCATACTATATGGAAGGTTAAGCCTTCATATCTCTATTTAGTTGAATAAATATGTATTTCTGTTTAGGGCTCTCTGTTTTTGCTAAAAGGTACATTAATAGTGACGTTGTGTTCTAAAAATTGTTTAAGCCTGTGGGCATTCCTTACTTTTGTTTGATTAGAAAATGGCATTTGGGTTTTGTTTTAGAACTGTACATGGTTCACTGTCGTACCCTGTTCTAGAGGACGAGTAACCTGACATCTATTTTGGCCTCTACGTGTTGAGAGATTTACTATACCTACTTCCTGGTTCAAAATCTTGTTTGATTAAGTAAGGGGGAAACATTGTAAGTTTAATTGAATGAAACCTCTCCAATTTTTATTTAGGGTCGCGAGCAAGCTATTAATAGCTGGACTGAAACAAAATTTGTAGGTGAATCCATGGTATCGGACTCGTGAACTCGTTTCCTGTTAGATGACAGCTGATTGCAGTCATAATATAATAGGTGACTGTTATATTTATCTGTTTGATATTTGCTAGACTTTTCCTTGATAAGCCCACATGGATCGGGTAAAAATTCCATCTTCTATACCATTGGCAAGGAGTTCATAGAACTTCTAGGCCTGACTGCCCTGCGTAACCTTCCTGATGGATATGTGCGTTGGTTCTTATTTTGTGCTTGTCTTGGTGGTAAGGTCTTTTGAGTCTGGGGCATCGCTGGTGTATTACCCACCGTGTATCGAATCCCTTTGTTTTCGAACTCGAATATCTTATGCTTCAAACTTGGTTACTAAAAGGTCCCATTTTGTGGCCTTGTTAAGGAAATCAATTTTTATTTTAATACTTGTTGACATTGTCGGAAATATATAAAAATTATTAACTTTTGGGTTTAGCCTTCCCTTATATTATGTAGAGGAGTTGACGTTTAGGTTAAGGTTGTTGGTAGGATAATGGCCCTTTTTGTGTCTCAATTGTATGCTTTTGGAAGAGTGGATTTATTGTTAACTAGTACTACATTTAAGAAATCCTATAAGGAGGTAGTGGTAAACTCCTTGGTTAAAACCGAAACTATAGTTGTTTTTTTTTTTTTTTTTTAAGGGCGTCGAACCCATATTACTATGAAACCCCCACAGGAGAATTGAATAACGTCGTTTTGCTTCGCGCCTATGATCATAATTAGTACGTTTTGTCTTCTCTTGGCCCCCTTTAGTTGGATGGAGTAAGTTTTGGATTCCAATCATTCAATCCATAGGATCACATGAAGGAGATATCAACACTCTTGACCTTCTTGTCCCTAACCCATAAGGTCTTGACTTGATTTATGTGATTTGTTCTTCTTTGGTATTTTGACTTTCTCCTTGCTGGATGGTTTAGATTTCCTTCTCATGTGAATAATTTTGGAGTTGTGGGTTGTGTTTTAATCCATTTTGAATTAGAACTTTCCTTTCTTGATATTGTTAAATGTTAGCTTACTGTTGCAATGGGTAGTCTTAACATGCTCAGTTCTAGCGAACTGACTCTAGTTAATATTTGTGTAGATGGATTATGCGAGTAGACTAGAGGAAAAGAGTGTTAAAGGTTCATCTCGTACAACTTATAAAGTTCTTTGTAAAAGTGTTCTATGTGTTGTAAATTGTGTAACATTGCTTGCAAAGAGTTTATATGACCTCTTGCCTGGAATTGTTTGGAAAATTCGTGAAGAAGTTGTTTGTCTTTTTTTTGTAATTTGGCTGGTAACTCTTCTTAGTGAGAAATATTATTCAATCTTTTCACTGGCATAAGCATTGTAAAACTTTGATCTTGAGAATTAAGTGTTAATGTAAATCTTTCTAAGACTTTGTATTGATGTATTATATGTAAGCTTTAATGGGGTAGCTTTTCCTTACGAAGTTACCTAGAAGTCTTGTTCAAAGAAATATGTTGTGGTTTAGATCCCCTTGAAAACAAACAATGCCTTGAGTAATCAAGAGTGAGACTATTCTTGCAAAGTGATTTTTTTAATAACGTGTTATCCCTAACTGAACTAGTAAACACTACTCTTTTGGTGAACGCTTAAAACAAGCTTAAAGGAAAACAATGGTTAGTTTCTAATAAGATTTAACAAGTAAGAGAAGAAAACTTAGAAACCACTCAATTTACCTCTCACCTATTTAAAAGTAGGTAGTTTCCTTTTGATAAGCTCTTTCGGTGAAGCCTAAGTAAAAGCGTTTATAATTATGTATATAACTCCAAGCTCCAATTTAACCTTGGTAATAACTAATGACGTCTTAAAGAGGAATTTAGCTCTACCTTATGTCCTTAACCCTTTCCCGGGATACTTTGTAAGTTCATCTTTATTTTGTTGAACACGAATTCTTGTTGTAGCAATGTAATGAGAAAATTTTAGTAACGTAAGTATGACATGAGATAGCCTTGTGGAATTAAATTAATCCCTTATTAAATAATAGAACTAAATAACTAATTGTCGTAAAGTGAAGACTTTAAGTGATCTTCTCTATCGTGTATAAGAAATTAACTCGAGTGGGTAAGATGAATTTGTGCGAATCATATATTGAATCTTTCTGAAAGCATAAGTCACGAGTGAAAGGGTGTTATATCAAAATAAGTAACCTTCAATCACTTCTTACTGTGGCTTGCCCTAGCTGTGAGAGTTTCATGTGGTTGGGCTTCTATGTTGTTCTGTAAAAAAAAAAAAGAAAAGTAAATTGTCCTTGAAAGGTGTGAACGTTTCTGTGCTGCCGTTAGGGCCATCCTTGTATCAAGTTGTTCACAGTGTTAGTTGTATCCTTGGTGACGACATGTTGCATCATGTTATGTATCAAGCATGTGAAGTCAAAAAAATTATCCTGTCTTTCACTGTGTTGTTCGTGTGTGGATTTTTGGTGTGTTACACTTGGTATCAGAGCATAGGTTCATGCTCTCAAACCTATGGGCCGGATTGGTGTTGTATGATGATGTTACATGGTGGTGGTGGTGTTACATGATGATACTGCATGATGATGATGATGTTGCATGATGGTGGTAGATATTGGAAGAGTAATGTGCTTCAAGCGTGATGTGATTATTGTCGTAATTGTGATATTGTGAACGCACGTGATGTGTATGTCACTCAGTGCGTATTTGTCATCATGTTGACGTGTTGGGGATGGGAGTATTCTCTCTCCTTCTTGTGGATTCTATGAAGCATTCACGTGTGAATTATTGTTTGTGATGTGTGAAAAGAATTGTAATGTGGATGACATAGTGTTGGAGCATTGTGACATATTGTGGTATGTAGGTGTATCAATGTGTTGTATGACTAGATTGATGTTAAAAGAAATGAGTTGGATCATGATGTTTTTATCTTGTTTTGATGAAATGTGTGTACCACCTTGTTATGCAGCAATGGATGTTATGTTGAGATGTACTATGTTCATCGTATGTATGACTGTGCAAATATGTAATGCTTCATGTTGTGATTTGGGGTCATACGGTGAGTGTATGAACCCTATCGTATGGTGATTGCACTTTGGGTGCAGAATGTGGTAAAGTGATGTGTTACACTCAGTGAATGTATGATCGTGATCTATCCTGTATATGTACCATATGTAAGACGTTATGGTAGTTATGTGTGTGCCACCATTATGTTAGTGATGTTGTTGTATGTTATGTTGTGAACCTTACGCTAACCGACCCTGAGGGTAATCGGTAGAAGTGTATGTTGTGAGTGAGGAATGGTGTACCATGGGTCAATAACTCGAGCCGAAACTCGGTTTAGTAGATAACATGTGAATCCTTCCTCTCTCCCTATGTGGTTGTATGTATGCAACCTAAGTGCAACTATGACTATGTTTAGCCTTGTCGAAGTGATGGCGGGATGATTCGGATGGAGGTGATGACAGGTTGTATTATTGATATCTATCTTACGAGTGAGGCTCGATGTTCCGAGTGCTAGAACTCGTTGAGTACCCCCTTTGGTGGCTAGATAAGGCCACACGGTTATCATAATGTGACATTATTATAAGTTGATTTTATTCGTAAATTGAGCTTTTTACTTTATTTTGTAAGGACCAAAAACTTTTCTTGATTGCCATGCTTTACAATTTTGGGCATTTCCTTGGTTTGTGGCACTAACATGGGGATTTTGATACTAACTATGGCTATTTGGCCATTTATTTTGCTTGATTTGGGTCTTCTTTTAAATTTGGAATTTTTACCGCCTTGCCCAAGGCTTGTACTTTGCCACTTGGCACTTTGATTGGATTGTTGTGCTGGTTCTATTGTCATGATGTGTGGAATAGGGTCATAGGATGCACCATGGATTGGTTGGACCTATGGACCCGCTTCGTTGTATGGGGGTACGCCCCAAGGAGTTACATATAACTAGCGGGTTCTTGAACCACGCATTATTATGTCACTTGGGTTAGGAGTGTTTGAACTCTATGTGTCTTGGACCATAGGGTCAACCGGCCTCCTTGAGGGAGGCATAAGAGACTTGAGGGAGGCATAAGAGTTTGAGGGAGGCTTATGATATTTGTGTGTATGGTTGATGTTTCGGGATATACGTTGAGTTATTGTGATGTTTTGGTAGTGGTATTTTGATGTATGTGTTACTCATGTCAGATGGATATGTGTTGTGATGTTGTGGTTATGTCATTGATTCCCTTGTGGACATTATGTACACCGTAGCATGGTTTGGTGTTATGTGAGTTTTTCATTGATGCAAATTGAGGAAATGTCCGGTGGATTGTAGTACTCTTTTGTTTGAGTATTTTGTGTGTCATTCATTGAGGTGTGACGAGTACTATGTTATGTGGATCGGCCTATTCTATTCCGTATTTGAGTAACCTTTTTGTGGTATAATACAATCATGAAGTATATACTTGTGTACTTGTGAATCCGTAGGGTCTTGTGAACTGATAGGGTGTTGTGTTAGTAGCTCATGTTGGGCACCCACAATAAGGAATAAATCAAAACTCTTGATGATGATATTTTTTTAAAAGAAACTAAAACTAGAAATAATGATAATGGAAAGAGACTAATGAAATGATGAACAAGAAAGAACTGCCAATCTTCACAGGACATTGAAAGTTAAAAATTCTACCAAATGTTCCTAAGGCTACCTTGTGACCGTGCTTTAATCAACTAAAATTTTAAACCATAAAGTGTACTTTCTCCCCATACTGTTCTTGGTTGCGAACCATTTCTTTTCCGTTGTGTTATGTCGCATCGAGGACGATGCTTTCTTAAGGGGAGGAGAATGTAATGCCCCGCTGGGCATGGGCTTCCTTTTCGCTACCTGCCCCCCCACCGCCACCTTGGCCTCCTCCCAACCACCCAACCTGCCATCCTTTATGGCCATCTATGCGACCTGCCTGGCGTGAGGGAGAAGCTGTTCCACGAGTTGTTGTTTTGTCCTTTTGGCAAGTGGTGTGTGGTTGGGCGCCTCCACTAACTATCTTCATTGTTTGACAGGCCTACTTGTTCACCAATCTATCATGATTTATAACCCTGACACCTCATTTTGACTTGCTCACGCAAAGAAAATTTGGTGGCCGCGTAGCTTGTATTGGCATGTTCTGGATAGTGGATTCATTGATGGTGAAATGAAGGTCTGTCGCGCTGATGTTGCGTGGGTGGGTGTGGATTCTCAAAATCGATTAAGTGACAGTAAGAGTGTTACTAGAAGACCTGATGAAATTTATTGTTAATATTCTCTATTGACTTCTTGCTTGTTTTACGTTGTAACTCATGGAAGAGTATCTCATACAGGCGGATCTGTTTTTTATCGGAATATTCACGAATCACAAATTGCTTTGCTGTTTCATTTTTTTTTCCTCTCTGCCCGTAGATGAGTATCTGTCTCCTTCTTGTGTCCGATTCCGGTGACTTCGGTCACACTTTGGCTCGTTTGGGCTCCCAAAATGGAAATGGTGGATTTTCTGCATTCTCTTTCACGCATGGCGAGAGAGAGTTGAAGCGTCCGCAGGCGTGTGTTTCTTTGGTTTGGAGAGGACTTAAAGATTGGGAGGCAGAGGTAAGTAAGATGGAAGTGGAGGCTTTTCAAGAATGTTGGATTGAAGAATCTGCGAGTTTCTGTAAGGAGGAGTTTTATGAGAGCATTCAAGCTCCCAAGTGGATTGATTTCACCCTTCCTCGCCCCCAAGAGCCTGATGCTGATGACAATGTTTGGTTCTGCATTCAAACTGGATGTGGTCGAAGCACGGTACATTGTTGGAGCAGACACCTAATCATTCTTACTTGCTGAAGTCTCAAGCATCTAGGTTTGTTAATTGCATCTCCAAGTTGCCAACAATGGAGGGAAAATCTAGACCAAAACAAACAGCTCCACTATCTGCTCCATCATTAAAGGGTAGGGACAAGACGCTAGGGAAAGCAAAACCTGCAGGTATGTCTGCTAGCAAATTTAGACAGAAACGATGTGAGGAGAATGAGGATCCGAACTCACCTAATCTTTGGAAGCCTTAACTTTGAAAATGGATGCTATGGATCTTTGAAGGCTTTTCAACTCCAAACCCATCATTTAGGAGAACATTATCTCCTGCAACACATGAACGCTCTCTTCAAAATGGAGATATTTTTTTGTTTCTTTGCCTTCACACAATTTTGGTCTCCGTTGAGTTATTCCACTTCAGCTGCTCCACCGACTACGGCCTCTGTTTCTCATAAATTGGTTTTTGCCAGCTTGGGCTGTGGTTTCTTATGTTTGTGCCTTTCTAATAGGCATTCACCCATCAAAATTATCTCGGTCTTCAGAGAGATCTAAGGCAAAAGTGCAGGTTTGGAAAAGGCCATTACCTCAATTTTTCCTGTGTTTTGTTCTTGGGCTTTTGATTGGGTTCACCCCTTTTAGCATGGAGAGTTTTTCTGTAAATCTTGCCTCCAAGCACCAAGATTTTTGCTTTTGAAATAAAAACAACAGAAGAAACAAATCCCCAGCAAGAATTTGGTCAAGTTGGAAACAGAGGAAGGACTATTGAAGCTATAAAAGTGGAGAACCCAAAGAATTTGGAATTAGAGGTTCAGCAGGAGAAAGAAGCTTGCATGAGGAATCTATGTGCTGAGGAAGAGAAGTTGCGCAGGTTGTGTTGCTATTGCCCGAGCCCTGGTCGACGTGGTTGTTGGTTGGAAGAATTCTAATCAGGCATGTTAACTTTACTCCTTGTAATAGTTTTCTACCTTCTTTCAGTATCTTGAAATGAATTTTCTTTCCTCTTGAATGGCGCCTAGACAAGATGTTTTCGTGGTTGTTTATATTGCTCCCTGATTGTGTTGGTTGTTCCTTTAAATCTCGTTCCAATTTCGATGGTTTTGCTTGGAATGTTCTTTCCTCTCTTATAGCTTACTCTATTTATATTTGTCTAAGGGGGCTACTGCAATTTTGAGTGATGCAATCTAGTTCGTAGGGAAGGAAACATTTTAGAATTTCGTTTGCTTATATGACTCTCTTTTAAAAGAATTTTGTGATGGTGTTTATAATTGAAGGCATACTATATGGAAGGTTAAGCCTTCATATCTCTATTTGGTTGAATAAATACGTATTTCCTGTTTAGGGCTCTCCTGTTTTGCTAAAAGGTACATTAATAGTGACGTTGTGTTCTAAAACTTGTTTAAGCCTGTGGGCATTCCTTACTTTTTGTTTGATTAGAAAATGGCATTTGGGTTTTGTTTTAGAACTGTACATGGTTGACTGTCGTACCCTGTTCTAGAGGACGAATAACCCGACATCTATTTTGGCCTCTACGTGTTGAGAGATTTACTATACCTACTTCCTGGTTCAAACTCTTGTTTGATTAAGTAAGGGGGAAACATTGTAAGTTTAATTGAATGAAACCTCTCCAATTTTTATTTAGGGTCGCGAGCAAGCTATTAATAAATGGACCAAACAAAATTTGTAGGTGAATCCATGGTATCGGACTCGTGAACTCGTTTCTGTTAGATGACAATGATTGCAGTCATAATATAATAGGTGACTATTATATTTATCTTTGATATTTGCTAGACTTTTCCTTGATAAGCCCACATGGATCGGGTAAAAATTCCATCTTCTATACCATTGGCAAGGAGTTCATAGAACTTCTAGGCCTGACGCCCTGCGTAACCTTCCTGATGGATATGTGCGTTGGTTCTTATTTTTGCTTGTATCTTGGTGGTAAGGTCTTTTGAGTCCGGGGCATCGCTGGTGTATTACCCATCGTGTATCGAATCCCTTTGTTTTCGAACTCGAATATCTTATGCTTCAAACTTGGTTACTAAAAGGTCCCATTTTGTGGCCTTGTTAAGGAAATCAATTTTTATTTTAATACTTGTTGACATTGTCGGAAATATATAAAAATTATTAACGACTTTTGGGTTTAGCCTTCCCTTATATTATGTAGAGGAGTTGACGTTTAGGTTAAGGTTGTTGGTAGGATAATGGCCCTTTTTGTGTCTCAATTGTATGCTTTTGGAAGAGTGGATTTGTTGTTAACTAGTACTACGTTTAAGAAATCCTATAAGGAGGTAGTGGTAAACTCCTTGGTTAAAACCGAAACTATAGTTGTGTTTCTTTTAAGGGCGTCGAACCCATATTACTATGAAACCCCCCTAGGAGAATTGGATAACGTCATTTTGCTTCGCGCCTATGATCATAATTAGTACGTTTTGTCTTCTCTTGGCCCCCTTTAGTTGGATGGAGTAAGTTTTGGATTCCAATCATGTAATCCATAGGATCACATGAAGGAGATATCAACACTCTTGACCTTCTTGTCCCTAACCCATAAGGTCTTGACTTGATTTATGTGATTTGTTCTTCTTTGGTATTTTGACTTTCTCCTTGCTTTGGATGGTTTAGATTTCCTTCTCATGCGAATAGTTTTGGAGTTGTGGGTTGTGTTTTAATCCATTTTTGAATTAGAACTTTCCTTTCTTGATATTGTTAAATGTTAGCTTATTGTTGAAATGGGTAGTCTTAACATGCTCGGTTCTAATGACCGACTCTAGTTAATATTTGTGCGAGATGGATTATGCGAGTAGACTAGAGGAAAAGAGTGTTAAAGGTTCATTTGTACAACTTATGAAGTTCTTTGTAAAAGTGTTCTATGTGTTGTAAATTGTGTAACATTGCTTGCAAAGAGTTTATATGACCTCTTGCCTGGAATTGTTCGGAAAATTCGTGAAGAAGTTGTTTGTCTTTTTTTGTAATTTGGCTGGTAACTCTTCTTAGTGAGAAATATTATTCAATCTTTTCACTGGCATAAGCATTGTTAAACTTTGATCTTGAGAATTAAGTGTTAATGTAAATCTTTCTAAGACTTTGTATTGATGTATTATATGTAAGCTTTAATGGGGTAGCTTTTCCTTACAGAAGTTACCTAGAAGTCTTGTTCAAAGAAATATGTTGTGGTTTAGATCCCCTTGAAAACAAACAATGCCTTAAGTAATCAAGAGTGAGACTATTCTTGCAAAGTGATTTTTTTTATAATGTATTATTCCTAACTGAACTAGTAAACACTACTCTTTTGGTGAACGCTTAAAACAAGCTTAAAGGAAAACAATGGTTAGTTTCTAATAAGATTTAACAAGTAAGAGAAGAAAACTTAGAAACCACTCAATTTACCTCTCAGCCTATTTAAAAGTAGGTAGTTTCCTTTTGATAAGCTCTTTCGGTGAAGCCTAAGTAAAAGCGTTTATAATTACGTATATAACCCCAAGCTCCAATTTAACCTTGGTAATAACTAATGACGTCTTAAAGAGGAATTTAACTCGACCTTATGTCCTTAACCCTTTCCCAGGATACTTTGTAAGTTCATCTTGATTTTGTTGAACACGAATTCTTGTTGTAGCAATGTAATGAGCAAATTTTAGTAACGTAAGTATGGACAGATAGCCTTGTGGAATTAAATTAATCCCTTATTAAATAATAGAACTAAATAACTAATTGTTGTAAAGTGAAGACTTTAAGTGATCTTCTCTACCGTGTATAAGAAATTAACTCAGTGGGTAAGATGAATTTGTGCGAATCATATATTGAATCTTTCTGAAAACATAAGTCACGAGTTAAAGGGTGTTATATCAAATTAAGTAACCTTCAATCACTTCTTACTATGACTTGCCCTAGCTATGAGAGTGTCATGTGGTTGCGCTTCTATGTTGTTCTGTCAAAAAAAAAAAGAAAAGTAAATTGTCCTTGAAAGGTGTGAACGCTTCGTCTCCGCCGCAGTTAGGGCCATCCTCAGTATCAAGTTGTTCACGGTGTTAGTTGTATCCTTGGTGATGACATGTTGCGTCATGTTATTTATCAAGCATGTGAAGTCAAAAAAATTATCCTCTTTCACTTTGTGTTGTTCGTGTGTGGATTTTTGGTGTTACATAGGTAAATTGACATTTTTTCAAATGCCATACTAACATGTTTTATACCAATCAAGCTTACAACGTCCTCTTCAAAAATGGCACAATAAATCAAAAAATTGACGTGTCTCATCATAAATTAAATAACTTTAAAGGTCCTCATTAAGCACCCACTTTTAGTATTTTGATGTAGAATTATATTTACAAGTGAATTGATCTAATATATACCACATTTCTGCAAAATTTTTAAAGGGCATCCAAATATGCTATGATGGGTGTAATTATAGAATGTAAATTATGGGTGGGAAAAGTGGTCCATCAACCATCATCATAAGATATGTTGGATCTATGATTGACTAAAAATATGTGATATGCCCCTATTTTATAAAGAGAAACTTCACAAACTGATGACGATGGAATCAAGAGTTTTTTGTTCACATGCACTCTAGTTTTTCACCTCAATTTGTTTAGAGGGCCCAAAAATGGGAATGATGATCCCCAATTACATTTGCATAGAAACTAATTGATTTAATTTTCATTGGGATGTGATAAACGCTTCCACCTTGATCGCTATTCAATGTATCCTTAATGAAAATCCTAAATATTCTAAAAACTTACAAAAATTTATACAAGGTGGAAAATCCAATTTTGGTTTTCACAACCTCAACTTTCAAAGCACTAAGTTGGATTAATATGGTTTATTATCATACAATACATTGTTGGTGATAGATTGGAAGTGATTAAAAACTTGGAAATTAATGCAAGTTTCAATTGTTAAAATCCATCAGCCCTTCTCCACTATAGGAAAGTCATGAGAGAGTGGATATATTAGAGATAATGTTATCTATAGACAATTTTTGTAATGTAATCAACATATAAGAATGAAGGTTTAGATTGATTCATTTAATATATTGTTTGAATTTATACCTGAAATATTTGGAGGGGTTGGAGGAGATTCTTATAGCCATTTATAAACAATTTCAACGTAATTTCACTATTTCCCAAGTTTTAGGAACTCACTATTGATTACTTTGAAAACACCAAAAATCTAGAATAGAGTAAGTTATAAAAGAGGTGACAAGGAAGTCATTCTTTTACATTGTAATATTTGGTTTTCCACACGTCAAATTTTGAACCGAGTCATCTCATTTACAAGAAAACCTGAGCCCCACAAATTAATAATCAAAGAGGAAAAAATTTAAACATTGACATCCCTTGTAATGTACTTTACAACTCGTCCTTAAAAGAGATAATGGCAAGCTTGAGCTTCCGATGCACCCCGACCCTAACCTTGCGAGAGTAGTTTTTGTAGATGATGTTGGTTTTTAGGTTGCTAGTGATAGGGGTTTACGGTCTGAAACGAGTGTTCTTGGTCTCCACGATGGTTTTACATGATGGGAGAATAGTGATCTTGGGTTCTCTTCCTCAACCCTAAAAACAAAAATACCAAATTGCCTTTGATGATTGGGACAGGACTTTGGCGAAAACGACAACAAAAAAAGACAGGAAAAGGATGACATGCTTGGTGGGCTTGATGAGTTTTCTTAGTCCCATATCCCTAGTCATGGAATGAACAAGACCCAAGTGTTAGTCCACACTTTACTGGGTATTACCCTTTGCTTCCATCTTCAATTAGTTTTGATGGTGACACCACTATGAAGAAAAATTCAAAGACATTACATGATACACTTTGATGGTTTTATTAGTAAAAATTCATTCTTTTAAATCATACGAAATTTGCACTCAATAACGTAAGAAATTATTTGAGTCTCAATTTAAAAAATTTAATCGGAAAATAAAATTTATCTAGCACGAGCATATGACCAATTGTTGGAGGGGATCAATGATCACTAATTAGAATCCAACACTACAGTTAGGTTTCGAACATGGAACCTATTAGATTTTTCTTAATTTTTATTTTAAACGTTTTAAGTGTAAATTGCACTCATGTTGCGGTTGAGATCAAGGTGATAAAGTAGAGCACAAATAAAAGATACTATTTGGGTATGAAAATTCTAAGCCATAGAATACCTATGTGGGATGTGCAAGTATTTAATTCCCACATGTAAGGGCCAATTTTTAGCGGATGAAAACTAACGAACACGTTAATGGCAATGAATGGGTGACCCCTTGGTGTGGCTAAAGAAAGACATGGTACAACATTATTCTTAATCTTGATATGAATTTTGATTAAGTTGACTCATGTTACTCAATACTTTTTTAACATATCTACCCACTATTCCCGAAAGATTATGTCCTTGTTTTTCTCCTTGATATGGGTAATAATTAACAGTTTAAGCATACCTTCTAGATATATGTCAAAATATTTTTCCAAATTTGTTTCCTCTCAAAAATTAAAAAATATGAAATTAGACCAACCTATTAAAGTTAGTTTATTAAAAAGTGTCATGGTTCTACCAACATTGGAAATAAGTAACTCTTTGTAAACCATGTGGAAATGCCAATTTCTCACATTTAACTTTTTTTCTCTTTTCCATATCATATTTATAATGTATAGAAATTGTTTCCTATTTCGTGCTATGTCAATATCTCATGAACCATTTCAATATTAACTTTCTAAAATAATGCCAATGTCATGTTGTGTAACTTCAAACATCACCTCTCCACTCCAAAATATTGTAATTAATGGACCCACTATAGTGTATTATTGTTTGTGTTGACCTACACACCCAAAGAATTTGAAGAAAATAAAAATAAAATCTCTTTGCATTGTGTATTGCTTTTCAATTAGAAATATGATGTTTTATGATATCCTAATATTACTTAGAAAATTATTTCATGTCAAGTAGACATGTTTCGTTCCAATGTACCAAAATGGAAAAGGTAAGTCTAATTATGCGTTATAACTAGCAATTGCACCTAGGTGGTGCATTGAAGATGTTGATATGGCGGCATTGAAAAATTTAAAGTGGAAGGATTGATGGTGCATAGATGAACCTATTTTTTCTTCCAATAAGTCATGTATGGACCACATGTTACTTTTTCTTAGCATCACCACGTCATCTATTTAATGCAATATTTTTGAAACATTAAATCTATCTTAAATCCCTATTTTTTGTTAGATTTGTAACTTCTAATGATTACTCCAATCACATTCTTATATGTTTTAGTAATGTAAGATGGAAGATACACTTGAATAAACTAGCAAACATGAGTGAAAACATGGTATACACTCCTTGCATGAGTACAAATAAACATCCTCATCTCTTAAAATAATGGTGATTTTTATGCTATGTTGTCTTTTAAAATAGAGCATAAGTTAGACAACGAGAATGGGACGAAGGTCATTACGGGAAAGGAAAAAAACATGTGAGAAAAAAATGTATTCAAGATTCCTTTCTATAGGCAATAGTGAAGGAGACTCTACAAAGCTTCAAATGTTAAGCGAGAATGTGAATGCTAGAGACAATGGCCCAAGGCTTGCCCCCTTAGGCACAATTCATTGTGGTTACTCAATAGCCTACTACAGAGCTTGACCTTGGAATCAGATTAGATTTTTTTAAACTATTTTTCCTCCTCTACTAAGTCTTTGCATTGTGTGAATAATTATACTTTCCAATGGGAATTTTGGCAAGCTAATTCATAACATTCGGTGAACTGTTTGAGGTCCTCTAACTATATTGTGATATATTTCTCCACTTCATGTTGTTTTATTATGTAATCCCATACAAACTTTTTTCGAACCTCTACCACCATCCTCCCGACTGGGTCAAGATGGGAGTTTAGAGCAAGCCATAAATACCATAGAAGCTTAATGGAAGGTGGATTTTGTAGATATAGTTGTTCGTGTTGGGGCTTGAAAGAGCACAAGTACCATTATTTTGTTCTACAACTTATCACTCACTAACGAGTAATAGAAACAAATCCACAATTCACAAATCCTCCATTGTATCAAAAAGTGCATATTACAAAAGAAAGTGAAAAGCATACAACATCACTAATATACACACACGAAATGATAGGTCAACAATGAATTATATCCACAAACAATATTATGCGATATAATTGTTGTGTTTGTAATGTTAACAAGTAATTAAATATTCATCAATCACACATTTCTTTACGAGATCTATTTCCATAGCACATTGTCTAAATGACTAGCACACCACACCCCCTTTCCCCTTTAAATAATTGATAAAAATGGTGCTTGATTCATATGTGCCTAGATTTAAGAAAGAAGAGTTTCACATTGGTTTCCCATATTGGAAATGTGTTATATATTTTCTATCGCTTATAATCTTCTAGACTATACAACCCGACGTGGTCGTGTGGGTCCGAGGTTTTGGAGGGCGGTGCCCCCAATTAGGGCTTAGCCCTTATGGGAAATTTTTTGAGGTCTCGTTTATAGGATTTCAGACCGATGTAGGTAAATTTAACCTGTGTTAATTATGGGTGGCAAGATCATGTTTATGGGGATCCATTATAGGTTGTATTCTTGACCCAAAGTTTTGAAACCATTTTTTTGTAATACTGGTTGCAATTGCACCTAGGTGGTGCATTGAAGATGTTGATATGGCGGCATTGAAAAATTTCAAGTGGAAGGATTGATGGTGCATAGATGAACCTATTTTTCTTCCAATAAGTCATGTATGGACCACATGTTACTTTTTCTTAGCATCACCACGTCATCTATTTAATGCAATATTTTTAAAACATTAAATCTATCTTAAATCCCAATTTTTGTTAGATTTGTAACTTCTAATGATTACTCCAATCACATTCTTATATGTTTTAGTAATGTAAGATGGAAGATACACTTGAATAAACTAGCAAACATGAGTGAAAACATGGTATACACTCCTTGCATGAGTACAAATAAACATCCTCATCTCTTAAAATAATGGTGATTTTTATGCTATGTTGTCTTTTAAAATAGAGCATAAGTTAGACAACGAGAATGGGACGAAGGTCATTACGGGAAAGGAAAAAAAAATGTGAGAAAAAATGTATTCAAGATTCCTTTCTATGGGCAATAGTGAAGGAGACTCTACAAAGCTTCAAATGTTAAGCGAGAATGTGAATGTTAGAGACAATGGCCCAAGGCTTGCCCCCTTAGGCATGATTCATTATGGTTACTCAATAGCTTACTACAGAGCTTGACCTTGGAATCGATTAGATTTTTGAAACTATTTTTCCTCCTCTACTAGGTCTTTGCATTGTGTGAATAATTGCACTTTCCAATGGGAATTTTGGCAAGCTCATTCATAACATTCAAAGTGAACTCCGTTTGAGGTCCTCTAACTATATTGTGATATATTTTCTCCACTTCATATTGTTTTATTATGTAATTCCATACGAACCTTTTCGAACCTCTACCACCATCCTCCCGATCGGGTCAAGATGGGAGTTTAGAGCAAGCCATAAATACCATGGAAGCTTAATGGAAGGTGGATTTTGTAGATATAGTTATTCACGTTGGGACTTGAAAGAGCACAAGTGCCATTATTTTGTTCTACAACTTATCACTCACTATTGAATAATAGAAACAAATCCACAATTCACAAATCCTCCATTGTATCAAAAAGTGCATATTAAAAAGAAAGTGTAAACCATACAACATCACTAATATATACACATGAAAAGATAGGTCAACAATGAATTATATCCACAAAAAATACTACGCGATATAATTGTTGAGTTTGTAATGTTAACAAGTAATTAAATATTCATCAACCACACGTTTCTTTCTCGAGATCTATTTCCATAGCACATTGTCTAAATGACCAAAGACACCACACCCCCTTTCCCCTTTAAATAATTGATAAAAATGGTGCTTGATTCATATGTGCCTGGTCGTAAGAAAGAAGAGTTTCACATTGGTTTCCCATATTGGAAATGTGTTATATATTGTCTATCGCTGATAATCTTCTAAACTATACAACCTCGACGTGTGGTCGTGGGGTCCAAGGTTTTGGAGGGTAGTGCCCCCAATTAGGGCTTAGCCCTTAGAGGAAATTTTGTGGGTCCTGTTTATAGGATTTCATACCCATGTAGGTAAATTTAACCTGTGTTAATTATGGGTGGCTAGATCATGTTTATGGGGATTCGTTATAGGTTGTATTCTTGACCCAAAGTTTTGGAAACCATTTTTTTGTAATACCGTTGCAACGGTTACCTTTTGGTGTGCTTACATATAGCTAGACATGCAAAGAGGATGGAGAATACATTATTGTCTGGTACAACAATTGAGGAGATAAGTTATTGCACTAGGCTTTTTTTTCGAAAGGGTTTCCCAAGATTATCTTGTGTGCTATTTTGTGGTTGTCATTTCTCTATTTCTCATTATCTTAACGATTCTGTGAAGTATCATATTTTCTTATTGGATCAAATTCTCTTCATTCTCATTATTATTGCTACCCTGAGTCCTCCCTCAAACCTCTTTTCCATCACCCGCCTTCCTCGTATGTTTAACTTCTTTGACACATCTCCTTTGAAATTTTCATTGATAATTTATATGCACAAATAAACTAATCATTTCAATTCCACAAACATACACGGTGAACCATATTAATTATCCTTACCACATTGATGTCATGTGCCGTGTTAACTTGTTTTAAAATTTTCCAATGTTTTTCTCGTATGTCTTGTGTAGCGTCATTGTGATGTAGATTGGAGACGTCATTTGATTAGGTTTACGATGCTTATTGTACATTAAAAGAGAAAAACAGCTATTTTTAAAGGAAAAAAACCCTACATCTAGTCTAAAGCAATATAAATTTATCGATATTTCACCGCCAACGCAATTGGCATGGGATAAAGGGAAGACAGTACTAACGGACGTCTTTATTCCCAGTGAATTGGATTGTGTTGACTCGGGCGAAAGTTTTCTTTCTTTGTTTTCGCCAAACGAAGAATCTTATGCCAATGTTTGGCCCTCCGGAAAGGTATCGATAAATAAAATGAATAAAGCAAAAGAATCAGATTCATTTTGTTTCTTTGGGCTACGTAAATTAGAAGCTTTGAAGTGGAAGAGAGTCCTTTAAATTCGCCTTAAAATGAAGTATGCATTGCCTAGGGGTGAAGTGTTTATTTATATATGTTGTGTCGTGGATCAAGCTTTATAGTTTTTTGCGAGTGTTGATTGTTGGATCATATTCATGGCACAAACCAGTGCACGTGTTCATGAACAACACACATTGATTTCAGATGGATGGATTGAGCAAGTTGAAGATATTGTGGAGGCAATCGAGCACACAGATGTTTCAGTTGGAAGAGTGACTATGTGTCTTCCAAAGCTTGTTACCAAAGGTAATGAAGATGCATACGCTCCTCAAATCGTATCGCTCGGCCCTTACCACCATCGAGCCCTCAAAGAGGCGCGCATGGAACCCTACCATCTCCCTCTCCCCACATTTCTCAAATGGAAATGTACAAACTCAAGTCTACAAGGGATGCTGCCGACAAAAAGCAGAGCTCATCCGCTCCGTCTTCACAAAAACAATCGACCCAGAAACGATCGGGGAGTTGGAGCGGTTTTACGACTGGAAGGTCGAGGAAAATGACGTTGGTTGTCGAAAGTTCGGATGGATGATGACGATAGATGCTTTCTTTCTCTACCAGTTTTTGAAAAGAAGTTTTGATTTCACGCTCGATGGTCATGATCGCAACAAGTCCGATCATCCCTCCGCAGTTGGAAGCATAAAATGTGATATAGTTAAGCTGGAAAACCAGATTCCTCTTTTCCTCCTCAAACAAGTTGCGGAAGCTCTCCAGGCGTCGCCTGATCAGGACTTTGATGGATTCCTGCAGGGTCGAATAGAGAGTATGTGTTTCTTTACAACAGACAAGGATTTCCGCATCAAGGAAGTGGCAGACGAGCAACATCTGCTCGGTTGCATGCACAAATATGTCACATCGTTCCTCAAGTTTCAGAGAAAGGAAGAAGGAGGCGTGTCACCGACGTGCTGTCAGCAGATATCCAGTGGAATGGGAGACATGGTTGGCGGTGTGGGTGGAATGGGAGACATGGGAGGCGTCTCAGCGACGTGCTGTCAGCAGATATCCAGTGGAATGGGAGACATGGTTGGCGGTGTGTGTGGTGTTTTCTGTGCTCACCCAGCTGCAGGTGCTCAACACAATTTACGGCTCAATGCCAGGGAGTTGGTCAAATTGGGCATTAAGTTGAAAGCATTTACCAAAAAATCAGAGAAAATCAGGTTTGACCAGTCCGGAACACGCTGTATCTTCCCCAGATCAGTATAATTGATACCTTCACTGAAGCGGTGTTGAGAAATTTGCTGGCATTAGAATTCATAGAGCCGAGTCGAGAGAGGGTGATGATGCGCTACGTGGAGCTCATGGACTGCCTCATCGACACTGCGGATGACATGGAACTGCTCAGAAACTGCGGCATCATTGTTCGGGAAGTCTCAAGATAAGCGACGAGTATGTCGCCAACATGTGGGAAGGCATGTGTAAGCCTTTCTTTGCAGGTTTGGCCAATCCTTCCCATGACGTGAAAACTCAAATCTATGAATCGCTCATCAAGAATTATTATAAAGTGAAAAGCAAAGCTATTTTGTGGGGAGTCGGGAAGCAATTGGTCACGGATCCGCTCAAAGCCGTTGCTGCGTTCCTAGGGATTCCTATGCCTTTGGCACGTTAGCAGTGAGGGGTGGCAAAATTCGAACCCACGACCTCTGCTGTGACATCCACGTGCCCCGCCACTAGGCTGCGCATTTGTTTTGTTCAAAATTTGTCCGACTTTAGTTTTATTGACTGTTATGACAGTTAGGGTAATCGGTCTTCACATGTGACATTTAGCTTCATCATATGTGGTTTATGTGTGGGTGGGTGTGTGTGTGCAATACTTCATATTATTGCCAAGTGAATATATATATATGTTGTGTGTACAAGGTTGTAAATAGCACATCTCTATTTACATTCTATTTTCTGATAGTCTTTTTTTTTTTTTTTTTTTACGTATTTGGGATAAGGTGCCTTCATTTCACAATTAACTTCTTCTCCAATCTTGTTTGGACCTATTCACAAAATGTTGTTATTTCATTTATATGGTATGATTGTAAACATATATATCTAATTTGGTTTATAAATATATATAGAGATTGAGTATAATAACAATTTTAAGTTTTAAATTTTGATAGAAATGTGCATGTTATTATGTTTCATATAGTAGTAAGAAAACATAGATACATTCTTAATCGAAAAGTGTGTCATAGGTATACTTATGGAAAGGAGTTTTGCACTCATAATATCTTATACTAATTATAAATCTATAAATTTATTTTAATTGTAAAATATTGGAATATATGGAATATGGAAAATTAAGTTTTTTTATAAAAAAATTTAAAAGACAATAGAAATAGAGTTTTACATACTAATAATATTTTCATGTCAATCTAAAGATAACCCTTAGTAGCAAACAATGTGAAATAGGGCCAAACAAAAAGATAAACTAAGTTTATAAAATAGAAATTAAGCGATCAACTTAACGAACTTTATACATACAAAGTATAAAAATGACACGCCAGCTTGTGCATTATGTAAATGCCACCCATGTCGAATTGTGAAATGGAATCATGGCCATGCAATCAACTGGATTTGGCACATTAAAACCTATCTCACTTTTCTAGTTTCATTATAGATCTCTAGGAAACTATTATACTTCCTCCAAGCCTTGATTCAACTTCAACACTCAAAAAATGGTAAAAATGGGATATGGATTCAGTTTTCAATTTCAATCAGACCTCGTTTGAGAGAATTAAAATCAATATTCGATGCAATTCAACAAGTGGCGAACCCTTATCCTTTAATAAATATAAAGCAATTAGTAAAAATTAGAATGCTCTCTAAATACTTGAATTTTTTTAGCAAATATATTCTCTTGGAAATCATAAACCCTTCTTTTACAACTTCAATATCAATATTCCATTCATTATCGTATGTCTCTTCAACTATCCTTATGTTTTCGTTAAATGCACTAATCCACTCGTCAATTAGTAACTTCTTCTCGAATTAAAAGTAGAACCTTTTTACGCACAAGCCAACACACAAGAAGGAAGGAATGCCAACAAAAATATCAAGCAATTCAAAATTGGGGGCACACTACAACAAGGGGTATTTAGAGATGTAAATTAGAGAAAAAATGTATATTTTTGTTTCTAAATACCGTCCGCAAATTATCCCCTGATATTTTATATTAAAATAAACTTATATTACTTTCCAAGGAGGTGATTTGTGAATTGGTAATAATTAATGCGACATATGTAGTTGTTGTAGGCCGTCATGGGAAATGTAATGGAAAAGGGGGAACTAATGATCAATAACCGACCACTAACAATTGGACCTTAGGTGAACAATGCAGGAGGACCGAGTATCATCTATTTCTTCTATAATATTTTATGATCTGCATCAAGTTGTGATATCACATGATTGCCCATTATTACCTTGTTTTTTCACATTTTGGGCATGGCTTCTAGAAAGAGGATATGGCTTTTGTGTCTCCTTTGGTTTTCATATTTGTGTGAGTTTGACGCTTGTTTACATTTTTTTCATTCTCATCTACGGAATGTGGTGCTCCCCATTTTCTCACCGTACTCCATGTCGACAGTAGTGGTAAAGGGGATCTTAGCATTGAGATTTACATGGTTTACCTGTTAGAAAGTATTTTCAGATACTTTCTTGCTCTAATACCCAATAGAAGGTGATGTTGAGCTCTATACAAAAACTAGCTGAATTCATAGCAAATAGCCTTCACTAAACATATACGCGATGCAATAATATATAAGCTCTAGAATAATAAAAAAGTGTATACAAACATTGACTTTGTTTAGCTTTGAAATGGGTAACTCTACTATAGTGTAAAGAGTAGTTTCCATGCACTCCATATTCCCTTGCCTCATCTTCTCTTAATTACCACTAGTTATTCTCTCTTTTAAAGTCATGTACCAAGATTTGTTTAATACTCTTCGAGAGACCCAACATCGTGTTAATGGCTTATAAACCCTTGTCCACAACCTCTACCAACATCATCCTTTCCTCTTTCAAAAAGGGATATTCATAACAAGGCATTTCCCTTCTTAAGAATGAGCATGGAACCACCTAAATATGGTTGAAGTGGAGTGTTTTCTACTACTTCTTTGGTTTTTAGTGGCATCCCAAACTGTCTTCTAAAACCCCACAAAAATGGAAAAAAATGCCACAACAAAGATATGAACTTTGGAAGCATGTGATCTATTTGACAAAATGCCATAACAACAAAAAAATGAAAAAATGAAAAAAAAAAGTGGAAGCGTGTGAATTGTTTGATAAAATAACTTTATTTTCTTCAACTATAGTAATTGGATATATGTGTCATGCAATTTATTGTTGTTAATAGGTGTTCTAGCTCATGGTAGTAATCACATTATTATTTTTGTCTTGGAGAAGTTAATCATAAAATATGAATATCTTTGTTATGCAATGCAGTTTGGAGCTAATTTTTAATTTTTGTAAAGACCATTAAAATTGCATGTTAATGAAACATACATGGTCAAGGTATGTTGCAACACTTCATTACTTCACAGAATTATAAAGCATACTTTCAAAAACTATTTTGTGCATATCTTGCAATCATGGCATTCCATAAGCTCGTAACTCTTTGAGTTTTTTTGTTCAATCTTTCAAATGCCTTGTGTATTCTTCCACATTTTGCATGCACATGGCTACCATGGTGTTTCCAACTATAACATCTTATAGAGTTCCCTACTCCATAATGATTTTTTTGATTTCTAGAGCATGTTTCAAAATTCCATATAACTTCAATGGTTTGAGTTCCTCAAATATCATTACACTTAGAATTGATTACTATGTTTACAAGTTTGAAATTCTTAGTTGATGCATGAGCATCTACTAGGAAAGTCTTGTATAGAGAAATTTTTGGTGTTGATCATGTTTTGAGGGTGCTCATAGGGTCCTATAAGTTTTAGTTAAGTCTTCGAGTACTCTAGAGTTCAAATTTTGTTGTTTTCTCACTTTCCCACCCAAAAGTGAGATTTTGAATTTTCAAGTCTTGTTGTGCAAGTTTTTGGCATGTGGTGTAGTTTTTTGGAGTCTAGGTATCTTGAGTACTAGTATTAACATCTTGTCATGTTATTATGTCTCTTAGGGAGTGAAAATTAGTATAATAGTTCAAAAAAAAATGATTACTCCTTTGAACTATGTTGTAAGACCCTAAAAATTACACACAAAAAAACTGGTTAAGAGAGAATTTAATGGAAGAAGGATGATAAGAAATATGATGGATTTGTGTGTGTGGTATGTATGAGAAGAGACTTCAATAAAGAATAAATTAGATTTTTCTCTCATTATGGGTGAAGAGCCTCTTTTTTATTGTTTCACTCAAGAAGATCATAAGCACCATTATATTGACTAATTAATATAATGTTTTTCCTATGTTGGAGCTCTTATGGAAAGTGAAGAAGATTTTTTAGATTATATTTATGAACTCTGGAAGGTACATGATTTGCTTTTAATGCTTTGCCCACTTGGATGCTTAAACCCTACCTACACTACCCCAACCAAATGATAAAGTTGGTTTGGTTCAAGGTTTTGTATTTTCTTATGCTTTCTTGTTAACCAAAGCATGTGAGAAAGGTTGAAATAGACCTCTAAGAAATTTTGGAGGGCTTGAGATTGAGGAAGATTCATTTTAGAAGCTTTTACTCCCTCTCGGTCCTGTCCTAGAAACCCTTGCCATGGTTTTAGAATAAGTGAGGTTGGAACGGTTTATACTTCAAATCAAGGCTTGAAAATTGATGCACATATTCTATAAACCCTGTAGAAACACATTTTCAATGTTTAGAGGCTTGAAGTTTAGCCAAAAAGGCCAAGTTTTTTACAGTCTTGCACTTAAACATGTACACATTTTGAGAGACCTAATTGGACAAAACATAGTAGCGAATTGGAGGTTCTTGTTTGATTTTTTAAACTTAAAAATTTGTACATGGCAGTCAAGGAATACCCATAATAGAAATAAGTTTATCACAAATCCTTGTCAAACTTTCTAAACAATAAGCTTTAGTGTTTTTATGGCTACAAATAAGATAGAATTGTTTTCCCAAAACAGGGGTTTAGGGTTAAACCGATCTAGTTACTTGTGATCTCTTGCATCATTAGTCATGTTGGTTATCTTCATGAAACTACAAAAATTATCATCAACATGCCAATCAAACATATGGTCATCGTGTGAATGTCCTTACTTGGTATGCATAGAGCACCAAGAAATATGGGATGATGATTATTACATCAACTCCTCTTTTTAACCTTGGTCCTCACAATACTATAGCTTATGTTCTCTTATAAAATATCCATGCATTAAAGTGTGGGTGGGATCATGTTCAAATAATAAGGATATTGATAAATGATTAAGGAAGTTAAAATTTTCCTCAATGTGGTTGGATAAATATTTTACCGAACTTGAATTTTAGATAAGTGTAAATATATATATATATATGAATGCGGAAATAAACCAAAAATAAAATAAACAAGAGAAAGATAACACCGTTTAACGTGGTTCACCCAAAGGTGGGCTACGTCCACCAAGAAATGACCAATATTATTATTCGTAGATTTATAGAGCAAATACAATGAATAGTTGTTGTCTTCCAACACCTCACAGATGTTCAATGTTTTTCCCTCACTCAACTACTCTTTCTTTCTCACCAAGAAAACTAACATGCAAACAATTGTTATTTTCTTCTCTCATACCCTCATACAATGCATACATGCATATATATCTATTTTGGGCAACTAATTATGCTTTTATAATCAAGAAATCATCTTTAAAGAAAAATATTTATTCTAATTCTCGTCCAAAAACAAAGCACTTTGTCACACATGTGACCGATATGGATCCCTTCTTGACCAACGTTGATTACCTCCTAACCGATGTCGGTCACTATCAAAACCAGCAACATGTAAAAGCAAGCTTCCTATGAAGTAATTAAGCTCCACACTCAACAATCTCCCACTTGGAGATCAATTGTTGCACTATACTTTGTACATCACCATCCTTGGTTCCTTTTCATTGGCCTGTTTCTACACCTTCAAGTCTCAAACTCGAAGACCAATAGAAGTAGAGTGAAGCTCTAACTTCTCCTTTACCAATGGCTTCATTAGCATATCTGCATGGTTCTCATCTATATGTATTTTCTCTAACTTCAGCTTGCCCATCCTCCGATACTTGTCATATGAAGTGATACCTCAACTAAATATGTTTCATTCTTGAATGAAATGTTGAGTTCTTTGCTAGATGGATCACGCTCTGACTATCATTGTATAATTTGTAATCCTCTTGCTCCTTTCCCAACTCTTTCATGAACGTACTCATCCATATCATCTTCATGTTAGCTTCTGTAGCTGCAATATACTCTGCCTCTATAGTAGACAAAGCCACAACCTTCTACAATCTCAAAATCCAGCTAACTATCATTCCACCTACTATGAAAACATATCCAGTCGTGCTCCTCCTGCCATCCAAATCTCAAGCCATATCTCGAATAAACATAACTGTGTAAAGAAGTATTTGTAATGCCCCGTTCGGCGTGTACCCTAGTTCTTGTCTCTAGGACCCTCTTGTGGAGTGTCGAACGGCTGCATGTAATTCTCGATGTCTTGGCTCCATGGTCATTCCCTGCTTTGTGTTCTCTTTGGAACATCAACCTCTAGTTTTCTTCGCTTGGTTGCTTAAGCCTGTTCGCATGTTGTTTTAATCATTGGGAGTAATGGATAATTCGACTCTTACTTCCTCTTGCTTGCTCGTCTGTATGCGATTTAATCTTCTCAGGTTGAATAGTAAATCATACAAAATTTCTTATACCTCTTAGCTTATGAGAATTATATGGAGAAAACTATTGTAATAATAAATGAATTCGTGTCAGTTATATTTGTTTTATTTGTGTAAATAAATTATAAAATTTTGTGTTCAATTATTAAAGCCTTTTAGGCCACATTTTAATGCTTTTTCCCATCGTTGAATATATGTCCCCCCCGAGTTTGCTTGGGCCACGTCGAGCTGATTAAGATGTCGAGTGGTTAGGGATTGGGTGGTGGTGGTATATAAAATGCCCGCCGAGTTGGCTCGGTGTCAATGTGGAATGCCACAATTACATTGGCTTGGTTGAAAATATATAATGTGGTTCAATGGAGAGTTAGTTGAAATCTCATAGACTTGTAAATTTGTCACGGTCAGCCATATCTCCTTCTTGGCGTGGAGGGTGGAGTTATTAAAGTCTGACGTGTTGGACTCCTTGCTGGTGGCCGCACTCATTTATTTTTCTGATTTGCAAATCTTCCTTGCTTCTTGTTTGACTGCTTGCTTATCCTCTCGACCACGTGAGATCTCCCTTGGTTAGTCTGCGTGTGGAGTGGTTGAGAAGCCACCGAAATCTTGTCTGTCAAGTTTTTTTTTTTTCACGGTTTCTCTGGGCGCCTTCCTTCTTCTTCCTTGCCTTCCCACGTGGAGAGAATGGATGGAGTTTGTTTGTTTTGTTTCTGAGGCATTTCGGGTGAAAAGGAGCGTGTTTCCTTTTCTCTGGCCACGCACACTGCTACCGGTGAGTGTAGGTAGGTGTGTTTCCTCCTTTTCTTGGGTGCCGCGAGGTGTGTTCTTGCCGGATCTCCACAACAACAACTGCGGCATAATTTAGCCAGTGGCGGCATGCATGTTGCAGTATGGTTGAAGCCTTTTGAGCACTTCCAAGCAGGGAAGAATGTCCAGCTATGTTGTTTTCTACGGCAATTTCAATGCATCCTCTTATTCGGGATCCTCCTTCAAGACATTTCTATCAAAATCGACTATGTGACAGTGAGAGTGTTACCAGGAGACCTGACGAAATTCTTTTGCAAAGATTCTCTTCTGAGACCTTGCTGGTTTTACGATGTAACTCATGGAAGAGAATCTCATAGAGGCGGATCTGTTTCATATCAGAATATTCATGAAGCACATTTGCTTGCAATTTTATGAGCTGCTTCAACGAGTCACCAAGTTGGCGAGGCATAAAGGTTTTGTTGGATTTATCGCACCTTGTAAGCTTCAATGAAATGTTTGCACCGAGAGTTTGATGTTGTCCTCAATCTAATGAAGGAAAAGGTTTATTTATCATTATGGTAGATGCCTTTCAGAGCCAGGCGTGATGTAATCATTATGTCTTGTGTCCGAGCTTCAAATCATGGGGTTCCCAAGCTTCTCTGGTGTGTCATCAAGAATTCTGGTATTCGTCAACACAGTCCTCTCAGTTCAATCCTTGAAGATCCTTCCAGTCCAATCCTTAAAGGATATTGCCGAATCATTTATGTATATTTTGGGCCTATTCTTTTCTACTTCTTCTGCTAATAATATACAAGTGAATAGCAGGAGTACCCAACTGCTCAGAAGGGAATATTCTAATTCTAATCCCGAAACATCTTCAGAGACTGCTCCAGTTTTGGGGTCCGAGCTTGCCCAATTGCCCCTCATAGCTGATGAAATCAGGAGAGCCTTCTTTGTGTTCAAAACACATCTTCAAACATTACCCATGTGGTGGAATACGCCCGTTTTTTTTGTAAGTTTTTTGAAGAAGGGGATCGTGATAAGGGAACTTCCGTGCTCTCATTTCTTCCATAGAAATTATCTTGACAAGTGGCCGGATCACCAACAAACAACTTTGTCCTCTATGCAGATTCTCCCTCATACCGGAAGAGAAAAGTGCTTTTAGGCTGAGGAGAAGAGAGCAGGAACTCACAGAAGAGCTCATGTTCTGGTTCTCCTCCTTCCACGGTCATGGATTTCACGGTATGTGGTGGCTAAGGGATAATTTGGAGCGGTGTTCGGAGGATTTTGGATCTACTTCAGAAACCCATGGATGCATGGCAACAATCTTCTGGGAAGAGGAGATAGGGTGTCGCCGAAGATCGGCGAGGAATGATAATCGGGTGTCAATCGACCCGACCGAACTATGGGCAGAGATGCACATTTCAGACTATACAATTGATTTTATGAAGTCAAGAGCATGGCCGTTAACAGAGTTTGGACCTTCAGCAGGCTGAGGAAGAGAAGTTGCGCAGGTTGTGTTGCTGTTGCCCGAGCCCTGGTCGACGTGCTTGTTGGATTGGAAGAATTCTAATCAGGCATGTTAAATCTACTCCTTGTAATAGTTTTCTACCTTCTTTCAGTATCTTGAAATGAATATTCTTTCCTCTTGAATGGCGCCTAGACAAAATGTTTTCGTGGTTGTTTATATCGCTGCCTGATTGTGTTGGTTGTTCCTTTAAATCTCGTTCCAATTTCGCTGGTTTTGCTTGGAATGTTCTTTTCCTCTCTTATAGCTTACTCTATTTCATATTTGTCTAAATGGGCTACTACAATTTTGAGTGATGCAGTCTAGTTCGTAGGGAAGGAAACATTATAGAGTTTTGTTTGCTTATATGACTCTCTTTTAAAAGAATTTTGTGATGGTATTTATAATTGAAGGCTTACTATATGGAAGGTTAAGCCTTCATATCTCTATTTGGTTGAATAAATACGTATTTCCTGTTTAGGGCTCTCCTGTTTTGCTAAAGGTACATTAATAGTGACATTGTGTTCTAAAACTTGTTTAAGCCTGTGGGCATTCCTTACTTTTGTTTAATTAGAAAATGGCATTAGGGTTTTGTTTTAGAACTGTACATGGTTGACTTTTGTACCCAGTTCTAGGGATGAATAACCTGACATCTATTTTGGCCTCTACGTGTTGAGAAAATTACTATACCTACTTCCTGGTTCAAACTCTTGTTTGATTAAAGTAAGGGGGAAACATTGTAAGTTTTATTGAATGAAATCTCTACAAATTTATTAAGGGTCGCAAGCAAGCTATTAATAGCTGGACTGAAACAAAAGTTGTAGGTGAATCCATGGTATTGGACTCGTGAACTCGTTTCCTGTTAGATGACAGCTGATTACAGTGATAATATAATAGGTGGTTATTATATTCATCTGTTTGATATTTGCTAGACATGTCCTTGATAAGCCCACATGGATCGGGTAAAATTTCCATCTTCTATACCATTGGCAAGGAGCTCATAGAACTTCTAGGCTTGACTACACTGCGTAACCTTCCTGATGGATATGTGTGTTGGTTCTTATTTTTTTTGTGCTTGCACTCATTGGTAGGTCTTTTGAGTCCGGGGCATCGTTGGTGTATTACCCACCGTGTATCGAATCCCTTTGTTTTCAACTCGAATATCTTATACTTCAAACTTGGTTACTAAAAGTCCCATTTTGTGGCCTTGTTAAGGAAATCAATTTTTATTTTAATACTTATTGACATTGTCGGAAATATATAAAAATTATTAACGACTTTTGGGTTTAGCCTTCCCTTATATTATGTAGAGAAGTTGACGTTTAGGATAAGGTTTGTTGGTAGAATAATGGCCCTTTTTGTGTCTCCTTTGTACGCTTTTGGAAGAGTGGTTTGTTTTGTTAACTAGTACTACGTTTAAGAAATCCTATAAGGAAGTAGTGGTAAACTCCTTGGTTAAAACTGAAACTATAGTTGTTTTCTTTTAAGGGCGTCGAACCCATATTACTATGAAGCCTTCCCCTGAGAGAATTGGATAACGTCGTTTTGTTTCACGCCTACGATCATAATTAGTATGTTTTGTCTTCTCTTGGACCTCTTTAGATGGATGGGTTGAGTATTAGATTCCAATCACGTAATCCATAGGAATACATGAAGGAAATATCAACACTCTTGACCTTCTTGTTCCTAACCCATAAGGTCTTGCCTTGATTTATGTGATTTTGTTCTTACTGGTATTTTGAATTTCTCCTTGTTGGATGGTTTAGATTTCTTTCTCATGCGAATAATTTTTGGAGTTGTGGGTTGTTTTTTAATCCATTTTTTTGAATTAGAACATTCCTTTCTTGATATTGTTAAATGTTAGCTTCTTTGTTGCAATGTGTAGCCTTAACATGCTCAGTTCTCGCGAACTAATTCTAGCTAGTATTTGTGCAGATGGATTATGCGAGTAGATTAAAGGAAAGAGTTGTAAAGGTTTCATCAGTGCAATTTATGAAGTTCCTTGTAAAAATGTCAAATGTGAGGTAAATTTTGTAATAGTGCTTGCAAAGAAGTTTAGAAGACCTCTTGCCTTGGGTTGTTCTGAAATTTCGTGATGATGTTGTCTTGTCCTTCTGTAGGTAAACTGGTAACTTACCTTTGTGAGAAATGGTATTCAATCTTTACATTGATATGAGTATTGTAAAACTTTGATCTTGAGAATAAATTGTCAAGTTAAATCTTTCTAAGACTGAGTGACAATATTTTTATAAGTAAAGTAAAATGGGTCGGTTAACCCTTAAAGAAGCTAAACAAAAATAATAATTTTATATTCAACAAATAAATGTAGAGGTGATCTACTTGAAATCAAATAATTCCATGAGTGATCAAAATGAAACCATCCTTTGTGAAGTAAAAATTTTATAACTTGATATCCCTAGCTACACTAGCAAACATTATCCTTTTTATGGTGAATTCTTAGAATGATCCTAAGGTGAAACAAATTGTTAGTTGATATAAGATAATAAGATTTAATAAGTAGGAGGAATCGGTTTGAAACCATGCAATCTGCCTCTCTCAAACATTTGAAAGGTAAATTGTTTTCTTTTGTAAAAATCATCCAATAAAGCCTAAGTAAAATATTTAATAATTTTTGATAAATCCTCAAGCTTCAATAAAAACCGGGTTAATAACTAATGAGGTCATAAAGATGAATTCAACTCGACCTTCTTCCTCTAACCTTTTTTTTTTTCAAGGTGCTTGGTAATCTTTCTCTTGAGTATGTTGAAAGCGAATCCATATTGTAATAAGGTTATGAGCGAGTTTTAGTAGCATAAGTGAGGATAGATGGCCTTGTGGAATTAAATTACCTCCTTTATTAAATAATTGAATTAAACAAATAAATGTCATAATAGAGAAGATTTAAAGTTAATTACTCAGTGAAAAATGAATAAACTTAGCTTGGTAAGATGAATTGTATGAATCATATCTTGAGTCTCCTTGAAAACATAAGCTAAGAATTGCAAGATGTCTTATTAAAATAAATAACCCTCAAGAATATCTCATTGTGGTTGGCCCTAACTGTAAGTGTGTTTTGTGGTTGGACTTCTATGTTGTCTTGTCTAAAAGAAAAGTAAATTGTCCTTGAAAGGTGTGAACATTTCCGTGCTGCCTTTATGGCCATCCTTGTATCAAGTTGTTCATAGTGTTAGTTGTATCCTTGGTGACGACATGTTGCGTCATGTTATGTGTCAAGCAAGTCAAAAAAAAATTATCCTGTGTTGTCATTGTGTTGTGTGTGTTGTGTGAATATTTTGGGTCGTTACACTTGGTATCAGAGCATAGGTTCATGCTCTCGAACCTATGGGCCGGATTGGTGTTGTATGGTGATGTTACATGATGGTGATGGTGTTACATGATGTTGTTTCATGGAGATGATGGTATTGCATGATGATGATTTATATTGGAAGAGTAATGTGCTTTAAGCGTGATGTGATTATTGTCGTAATTGTGATATTGTGAACGCACGTGATGTGTATGTCACCTTGTGCGTGTTTGTGATCATGTTGATATGTTGGGGATGGGAGTATTCTCTCTCCTTCTTGTGGATTCTATGAAGAGTTCACGTGTGAATTACTATTTGTGATGTGTGAAAAGAATTATAATGTGGATGACGTAGTGTTGGAGCATTGTGGCATATTATGGTATGTAGGTGTATCAATGTGTTGTATGTCTAGATTGATGTTAAAAGAGATGAGTTGTATCATGATGTTTTTACCATGTTTTGAAGAAATGTGTGTACCACCTTGTTATGTAGCAATGGATGTTATGTTGTGATGTACTATGTTCATCATATGTATGATGTGTGTAATATGTAATGCTTCATGTTGTGATTTAGGGTCATACGGTGAGTGTATGAACCCTATCGTATGGTGATTGCACTTTGGGTGTAGAATGTGGTAAAGTGGTGTGTTACACCCGGTGAATGTATGATTGTGATCTACCTTGTATATGTACCACCATTGTGTTAGTGATGTAGTTACATGTTATGTTGTGAACCTTACGCTAACCGACCCTGAGGGTAATCGGTAGAAGTGTATGTTGAGAGTGAGGAATGGTGTACCATGGGTCAATAACTGAGCCAAAACTTGGTTTAGTAGATAACATGTGATTCTTTCCTCTCTCTCTCTATGTGGTTGTATGTATGTGACGTATAACTAAGTGCAAGTGTATGACTATGTTTAGCCTTGTAGAAGTGGTGGCGGGATGATTCGGATGGAGGTGATGATGAAATTGTATTATTGATATGTATTTTATGAGCCGAGGCTCGATGTTCCGAGTGCTTAGCAACTCGTTGAGTACCCCTTGGTGGCCGATATAGGCCACACGGTTATCGTAATGTGACATTATTATAAGTTGATTTTATTCGTAAATTGAGTTTTTTTACTTTATTTTGTGAGGACCAATAGCTTTTCTTGATTGCCATGCTTTACAATTTTGGGCATTTCCTTGGTTTGTGGCACTAACATGGGGATTTTGATACTAACTATGGCTATTTGGCCATTTATTTTGCTTGAATTTGGGTCTTCTTTTAAATTTGGAATTTTTACCGCCTTGCCCAAGGCTTGTACTTTGCCACTTGGCACTTTGATTGGATTGTTGTGCTGGTTCTATTGTCGTGATGTGTGGAATAGGGTCATGGGATGCACCATGGAATGGTTGGACCTATGGACCCGCTTCGTTGTATAGGGGTACGCCCCAAGGAGTACAGATAACTAGCGGGTTGTTGAACCACGCGTTATTATGTCACTTGGGTTAGGAGTGTTCGAACTCTATGTGTCTTGGACCATAGGGTCAACCGGCCTCCTTGAGGGAGGCATAAGAGTTTGAGGGAGGCATAAGAGACTTGAGGGAGGCATAAGAGACTTGAGGGAGGCATAAGAGTTTGAGGGAGGCATAAGAGTTTGAGGGAGGCTTATGATATTTGTCTGTATGGTTGATGTTTCAGGATATATGTTGAGTTATTGTGATGTTTGGTAGTGGTCTTTTGATGTATGTGTTACTCATGTCAGATGGATATGTGTTGTGATGTTGTGGATATGTCATTGATTCCCTTGTGGACACTATGTACCTGTAGCATTTGTTTGGTGTTATGTGAATTTTTTCATCGATGCAAATTGAGGAAATGTCTGGTGGATTGTAGTACTCTTTTGTTTGAGTATTTTGTATGTCAGTCATTGATGTGTGATGAGTACTATGTTATGTGGACTGTGCCTATTCTATTCCATATTTGAGTAACCTTTTGTGGTGTAATACAATCTTGAAGTATATACTTGTGTGCTTGTGAATCTGTAGTGTCTTGTGAACCTGATAGGGTGTTGTGTTAGCAGTTCATGTTGGGCACCCACAATAAGGAATAAACCAAAACTCTTCAATGATGAAATTTTAAAAGAAATTAAACTAAGAATAATGCTAATGGAAAGGAACTAATGAAATAAATAAGAGGGAACTACCAATCTTCACAGAACATTGAAAGTTAAAATTTCTACCAAATGTTCCTAAGGCTACCCTGTGGCCGTGCTTTAATCAACTAAAATTTTAAACCATAGGGTGTACTTTCTCCTTTACCTGTTCTTGGTTGTGAACCTTTTCTTTTCCGTTGTGTTATGTCGCATCGAGGACGATGCTTTTCTTAAGGGGAGGAGAATGTAATGCCCCATTCGGCGTGTGACCCTATTCTTGTCTCTTTTAGGACCCTCTTGTGGAGCTGAATCGAACTCCCTTTTTTGTAGGTGACTTTTACCCATGTCTTGGCTCCATGAAGTCGTTTCCCATCTTGCCATGTGTTCTTCATGTTCACTTTGGAATGTCAACCTCTAGTTTTCTTCGCTTGGTTGCTTAAGCCTATTCGCATGTTGTTTTAATCATTGTGAGTAATGGATAATTCGACTCTTACTTCCTCTTGCTTGCTCGTCTGTATGCGATTTAATCTTCTCGGGTTGAATAGTAATCATACAAAATTTCTTATACCTTTTAGCTTATGTGAATTATATGGAGAAAACTATTGTAATAATAAATGAATTCGTGTCAGTTATATTTTTTTATTTGTGTAAATAAATTATAAAATTTTGTGTTCAATTATTAAAGCCTTTTAGGCCACATTTTAATGCTTTAAATTTGTCACGGTTGAATATATGTCCCCTTTGCTGGGCCACGCCGAGTTATTAAGATGTCGAGTGGTTAGGGATCGGGTGGTGGTGGTATATAAAATGCCCGCCGAGTTGGCTTCCTTGTCAATGTGGAGTGCCACAATTATCATTGGCTTGGTTGAAAAATATAATGTGGTTCAATGGAGAGTTAGTTGAAATCTCATAGACTTATAAATTTGTCACATGGCTTTATCTCCTTCATTTGTGGAGGGTGGAGTTATTAAAGTCTCGTGTTGGACTCTTTTTCGTGGTCGCACTCATTTATTTTTCCATTTGAAATCTTCCTTGCTTCGAGAATTGATCTTGCTTATCCTCTCGGACCATGTGAGATCTCCCTTGGTTATTCTCCCCTGGTTGAGAAGCCATCAAATATTGTCTCAAGTTTTTTTTTCTCACGGTTTCTCTGGAGCCTTCCTTCTTCCCTGACTTAACACCGCGTGAGGAGACTAGATGGAGTTTTTTGTTGTTTCCTAGGCATTTTGGGTGAAAAGGAGCACTTGTTTCCTTTTCCCGGCCACGCACAACTACCAAAGTGAGTGAGTAGGCGTGTTTCCTCCTTTTTCTTGGGTGTTTGCGAGGTGTGTTCTTGCCGGATCTCCACAACAACAGCCTGCGACAGTAATTTAGCTAGGCGGTAGGCATGTTGTAGTATGGTTGAAGCCTTTTGAGCGCTTCCAACAGTAGAATGTCTAGCTATGTTGTTTTCTGGGCAATATCAATGCATCCTCTGATTCGGGATCCTCCTTCAAGATATTTCTTTCAAAATCGACTATGTGACAATGAGAGTGTTACCGGAGACTGATGAAATTTTTTGCAAAGATTCTCTCTTGAGACCTTACTTGTTTTACGATGTAACTCATGGAAGAGAATCTCATAGAGGTGGATCTCTTTCATATCGAATATTCATGAAGCACATTTGCTTGCAATTTTATGAGCTTCTTAATGAGTCACTAAGTTGGCAGGCATAAAGGTTTCTGTTGGATTTATCACACCTTGCAAGCTACAACTGAAATGTTTGCACCGAGAGTTTGATGTTGTCCTCAATCTGATGAAGGAAAAGGTTTATTTATCATTACGGTAGATGCCTTTCAGAGCCAGGAGCGTGATGTAATCATTATGTCTTGTGTCCGAGCTTCAAATCATGGGGTTCCCAAGCTTCTCTGGTGTGTCATCAGGAATTATGGTATTCGTCAACACATGTGGCTCTCAATTCAATCCTTGAGATCCTTCAGAGCAATCCTTAAATGATATTTCAAATCATTTATGTATATTTTGGGCCTATTCTTTTCTACTTCTTCTACTAATAATATGCAAGTGAATAGCAGGAGTACCCAACTGCTCAGAAAGGAATATTCTAATTATAATCCCAAAACATCTTTAGAGATTTGCTCCAGCTTTATGGATATGGTCTGCGAGCTTTTTTTTTGCCCCTCATAAAGCCATGAAATCTTCCTTCTGTTGTGCCCTACAAAACACCTGCAAACATTACCCATGTGGTGGAATGCGTTGTTTGTCTGTGTAAGTTTGAAGAAGGGGATCAGATAAGGGAACTGTCGTGCTCTCATTTCTTCCACAGAAATTGTCTTGACAAGTGGCTGGATCACCAACAAACAACCTGTCCTCTATGCAGATTCTCCCTCATACCAGAAGAGACTGCTTTTAGGCTGAGGAGAAGAGAGCAGGAACTCACAGAAGAGCTCATGTTCTGGTTCTCCTCCTTCCACGGTCATGGATTTCACAGTATGTGGTGGCTAAGGGCTAATTTGGAGCGGTGTTCGGAGGATTTTGGATCTACTTCTGAGAAACCCAGGGATGCATGGCAACAATCTTTGGGAAGAGGAGATAGGGTGTCGCCAGAAGATCAGCGAGGGAATGATAATCGGGTGTCAATGCGACCCGACCAAACTATGGGCAGAGATGCACATTTCAGACTATACAATTGATTTTATGAAGTCAAGAGCATGGCCGTTAACAGAGTTTGGACCTTCAGCAGGCTGAGGAAGAGAAGTTGCGCAGGTTGTGTTGCTGTTGCCCGAGCCCTGGTCGACGTGCTTGTTGGATTGGAAGAATTCTAATCAGGCATGTTAAATCTACTCCTTGTAATAGTTTTCTACCTTCTTTCAGTATCTTGAAATGAATATTCTTTCCTCTTGAATGGCGCCTAGACAAAATGTTTTCGTGGTTGTTTATATCACTTGCCTGATTGTGTTGGTTGTTCCTTTTAATCTCGTTCCAATTTCACTGGTTTTGCTTGGAATGTTCTTTTCCTCTCTTATAGCTTACTCTATTTCATATTTGTCTAAATGGGCTACTGCAATTTTGAGTGATGCAGTCTAGTTCATAGGGAAGGAAACATTATAGAGTTTTGTTTGCTTATATGACTCTTTTTTTAAAAGAATTCTGTGATGGTATTTATAATTGAAGCCTTACTATATGGAAGGTTAAGCCTTCATATCTCTATTTGGTTGAATAAATACGTATTTCTTATTTAGGGCTCTCCTGTTTTGCTAAAGGTACATTAATAGTGACATTGTGTTCTGAAACTTGTTTAAGCCCATGGGCATTCCTTACTTTTGTTTAATTAGAAAATGGCATTAGGGTTTTGTTTTAGAACTATACATGGTTGAATTTTGTACCCAGTTCTAGGGGATGAATAACCTGACATCTATTTTGGCCTCTACGTGTTGAGAAAATTACTATACCTACTACCTGGTTCAAACTCTTGTTTGATTAAAGTAAGGGGGAAACATTGTAAGTTTTATTGAATGAAATCTCTACAAATTTTATTAAGGGTCGCAAGCAAGCTATTAATAGCTGGACCGAAACAAAAGTTGTAGGTGAATCCATGGTATTGGACTCGTGAACTCATTTCCTGTTAGATGACAGCTGATTACAGTGATAATATAATAGGTGGTTATTATATTCATCTGTTTGATATTTGCTAGACATGTCCTTGATAAGCCCACATGGATCGGGTAAAATTTCCATCTTCTATACCATTGGCAAGGAGCTCATAGAACTTCTAGGCCTGACTACACTGCGTAACCTTCCTGATGGATATGTGTGTTGGTTCTTATTTTTGTGCTTGCACTCGTGGTAAGGTCTTTTGAGTCTGGGGCATCGTTGGTGTATTACCCACCGTGTATCGAATCCCTTTGTTTTCGAACTCGAATATCTTATACTTCAAACTTGGTTACTAAAAGTCCCATTTTGTGGCCTTGTTAAGGAAATCAATTTTTATTTTAATACTTATTGACATTGTCGGAAATATATAAAAATTATTAACGACTTTTGGGTTTAGCCTTCCCTTATATTATGTAGAGAAGTTGACGATTAGGATAAGGTTTGTTGGTAGAATAATGGCCCTTTTTGTCCTCTCATTTGTACGCTTTTGGAAGAGTGGTTTTGTTTTGTTAACTAGTACTACGTTTAAGAAATCCTATAAGGAAGTAGTGGTAAACTCCTTGGTTAAAACTGAAACTATAGTTGTTTTCTTTTAAGGGCGTCGAACCCATATTACTATGAAGCCTTCCCCTGAGAGAATTGGATAACGTCATTTTGTTTCGCGCCTACGATCATAATTAGTATGTTTTGTCTTCTCTTGGACCTCTTTAGATGGATGGATTGAGTATTAGATTCCAATCACGTAATCCATAGGAATACATGAAGGAAATATCAACACTCTTGACCTTCTTGTTCCTAACCCATAAGGTCTTGCCTTGATTTATGTGATTTTGTTCTTACTGGTATTTTGACTTTCTCCTTGTTGGATGGTTTAGATTTCTTTCTCATGCGAATAATTTTTGGAGTTGTGGGTTGTGCTTTAATCCATTTTTTTGAATTAGAACATTCCTTTCTTGATATTGTTAAATGTTAGCTTACTGTTGCAATGTGTAGCCTTAACATGCTCAGTTCTCGCGAACTGATTCTAGCTAGTATTTGTGCAGATGGATTATGCGAGTAGATTAAAGGAAAGAGTTGTAAAGGTTTCATCAGTGCAATTTATGAAGTTCCTTGTAAAAATGTCAAATGTGAGGTAAATTTTGTAATAGTGCTTGCAAAGAGTTTAGAAGACCTCTTGCCTTGGGTTGTTCTAAATTTCGTGATGATGATGTTGTCTTGTCCTTCGTAGGTAAACCGGTAACTTACCTTTGTGAGAAATGGTATTCAATCTTTACATTGATATGAGTATTGTAAAACTTTGATCTTGAGAATAAATTGTCAAGTTAAATCTTTCTAAGACCGAGTGACAATATTTTTATAAGTAAAGTAAAATGGGTCGGTTAACCCTTAAAGAAGCTAAACAAAAATAATAATTTTATATTCAACAAATAAATGTAGAGGTGATCCACTTGAAATCAAATAATTCCATGAGTGATCAAAATGAAACCATCCTTTGTGAAGTAAAAATTTTATAACTTGATATCCCTAGCTACACTAGCAAACATTATCCTTTTTATGGTGAATTCTTAGAATGATCCTAAGGTGAAACAAATTGTTAGTTGATATAAGATAATAAGATTTAATAAGTAGGAGGAATCAGTTTCAAAACCATGCAATCTGTCTCTCAAACATTTGAAAGGTAAATTGTTTCCTTTTGTAAAATCATCCAGTAAAGCCTAAGTAAAATATTTAATAATTTTTGTTAAATCCTCAAGCTTCAATAAAAACCGGGTTAATAACTAATGAGGTCATAAAGATGAATTCAACTCGACCTTCTTCCTCTAACCTGTTTTTTTTGGTGCTTGGTAATCTTTCTCTTGAGTATGTTGAAAGTGAATCCATATTGTAATAAGGTTATGAGCGAGTTTTAGTAGCATAAGTGAGGATAGATGGCCTTGTGGAATTAAATTACCTCCTTTATTAAATAATTGAATTAAACAAATAAATGTCATAATAGAGAAGATTTAAAGTTAATTACTCAGTGAAAAAGGAATAAACTTAGCTTGGTAAGATGAATTGTATGAATCATATCTTGAGTCTCCTTGAAAACGTAAGCTAAGAATTGCAAGATGTCTTATTAAAATAAATAACCCTCAAGAATATCTCATTGTGGTTGGCCCTAACTATAAGTGTGTTTTGTGGTTGGACTTCTATGTTGTCATGTCTAAAAGAAAAGTAAATTGTCCTTGAAAGGTGTGAATGTTTCTGTGCTGCCTTTATGGCCATCCTTGTATCAAGTTGTTCACAGTGTTAGTTGTATCCGGATTAGCCATAAAACTACTCACAACTCCCATTGCTTGTGCAATGTCCGGTCTAATACAAACCATGGTATATATAAGACTTCCTACTCACTTGAAGCATAGGAAAACATACCATGTATTCAACCTCCTCATGTGATGAAGGACACCGATATTTGCTCAATTTGAAGTGTCCAACCATAGGTTTACTAACAGTGTTTTGAATCTTCCATGTTAAACCTTTCCAACACCTTATTGATATAAGCCTCCCGAGACAAATACAATGTAACGCCCACTATAACTCCCACTTGAGACCCAAGAACAACCTAGGTTTAATTAGAAGAATTATAGAATTTTTTTTAAAGTGTTCACAACAAAATTCCCGAGTCCATTATAACAATTATCAAACCACCTTACAAAACACTAAGAGAGACTCGAAAGTTATCCCGAGCACGCTTAGATTATCTTCTTATGGGGCACGAAAAGAAATTTCTCCCGAGTGTGAAAGGAGGGCATGGAAGGAAAATTTTTCCTGGGCATGGGAAGAATTTTCTCCACAGCGTGGAAGAGGGCGTGGGAAGAAACATTTTTTCTTTTTCGAACTAATATTATTTTCAAGCCCAATGAAATAAAAACTTCCAGAGGCCATAACTTTTGATAGGGAACTCGGTTTTTGGCAAACGAGGACTTTATCGAAATCTTTCAACGTCCCCTTTGCATATCAACCTTAAAAATTTAATTTGGATAAATTTTTAAGGGTTGATTTTGAGAAAACATTTTTCTATCACTAAACAGGTGAACTGGTATTTTAAACTTACACAATTTTGTTCAAATTTGCCATTAATTATTTCTTAACATGCCAGTGTATATGGAGATTTCACTTGGTAGAATTTAGGATGGATTTCAAGGGTTAATCTGTTTGATTGATTATCATTTCAAAATTCCCAATTTTGATAGCAAATCGACTGAGATTTTGGCTATGCCCGATTTGCAAAGTTTTATAAAAATTCCTTAAGAGTTATAGTGAAACAAAATAGGATCTATACTTGAACACAAATAGATCTATTTCTATTTACCAAAATTTAATATATGCATTCATTTCCAACTCAAATCTAAAATGTTAAGTTTGTTTCAAATCAAGTTGTGCAAAAACCCAGAGTGCAGTTCTAATTTTCAAATCATACATTCCAAAGGAAAAGAGTAATATATTCTCTTCATACATATTCCCTTTTCAATTTTCCAAACAGAGATTTCATATTGTATTTCAAACACAGATTCCCAATGAAAACAATATCATTTTTGGTAAATAAAGCAATTCCATTGACTTGGATGATTCTTTTACAACTTCCTTTTTCATTTCATTCCAAAAGACAGAATACAAATCTTTCTTTTCTTTCCACAGAATAAAATTACAGAGTATGTCTCTTTCTCATTTAAACATAAAATTTCATTTCCAAAACAGAATAACTATCCAATACAAATAATATTACGAGTCCTCCACTTGAAGTGGGAAAAAGGTTCACAAAAATAAGTCTCACAAAGGACTGTCAAAACTGTCTTCTTTCTCAGCTCCAAAACAACAGTATGAGTTTCCATCATTCTCCAATTTGATCACAACAGAACAGGGGGAAAGGAAACACTCTCCACCCAACCAAGACATCCAATAAAAAGGAGAATCCACCCTCTTCATTGGCCCCCAACCCCAACCACATTACAATAAGGAATGTGACTCAACACATGGAAACAACAGGCTTCCACAACACAAAGGCAATCTTTCACATGCAAAAATCATATTTAAAACACATTCCAAAACAAAACAACAGTTTTAGCAACCACAAGATAAACACACAACAATAATCAGGCTTCATCAAGCAATCCAAAGGAGCAAGAAACTATGGGGGATGTTGTTTATGCCTCCCTAGGGGAAATGGGTATCACCACCTGAGAACAAACCACCAAAATATATATCATTTCAAATCCCTGACATGCCCTTATGCCTCCCCTAAGTACCCCTTATTCCTCACAATTTCTTATACCTCCCCAACCTCTTATGGCACCCCATAATGAGTAAAGAAATGCAAGCTATTTATTTTTACAAGGTGGAACCCAAATCCCCACTCCCTCCACACTTATACCTCCCCAAGGAACTTATGCCTCCCACAAGAATACCCCATAGTCTTCTCCTACACCATCCCTAAGCCATCTACCCAACCAACCAACAAATAAAACAACACATTCAAACATTCAACCATTCACATATGCATAAAATAAAAGAAGATCATTTCAAGAGCCAAGATCCTACCTCTCCATGATGGAGTTTGTTCTAAGGCTCCACAACAAGCTTTCTAATGCAAACAGTCTAGATCAACAATCCACAAGCATTCAACAATCTCCAACTTTCTCCAAATTTGCAAGAGCTCAAACACCCCAAGAGAAGTTGCCCAAAATGAAGTGATAAAAGGGAAGAAACCAAGCACAAGTATTCAAAAATAATCCCCCATGTCTTCCAAAATCAAAGGCTCAAAACAACAAAATAAGTTTCCCCAAATGATGCATCCACAAGTGAAGCAACCCAAAACAAGGTAAGGAATTCAAATTTTATAGAAGAGGGAAGAGAAGAGGATGAGGTGGATCCATGTAGGATGTCACATCAAACATCCTTAACCCTAAAAAAGTCAACTTCATTCTCCAATGCATATTAAATAGGTGGGTGAATAATATGATAGTTTTACTTACACACTCAAATCAAACCCACACCCAAAAGGACTGAAATTAAAACATGAAAGAAAAGTGCAATTAAAACATTCAACTTGACTTTCAAAAATGCATAATGAAGGTCTAAATTTAACCCTCCAACCATAGGTATGGTTGGTAAATAAATTTAAGAGGTGTGGGACAAGTTTAACTTGTCCCACAAGCCTCCAAAATCAGCCTCCAAGGACAAATTCGAATTTCAAAAGAAGGTGGAGTGTTTCATACTCCAAAAATAACTTACATATCTCTTACACATTACTAAAACATTTAAAACAAGAGCCAACAACCCTAATAATTACTTTCTTATGTCCCAATTGATTTATTAATCTTTTAACAATATGTTTTCTCACATACTTTACCACAATTTATTTGATTAAATAGAAAGGGGAAACACATCACTTTTAAAACACATACTAACTTAAACAAAGGAACCAAATAAAAGAAAATACACAAAGTCCCTTGGTCACATTTAAAGGTGATCCCCCCATGGGAATCCCTAACACAATCAAACACACACAAACAATTACAAGTTGTCATGGTGACCTTGTTGAATTCATCTAGAATTCCAAAGTGGTTGGTCTCCAATCCCCCGATGTTTGTTGTGATATTTTTAACCTGCAAAATACAAATACCTCCCTCGGCCTCGTGGCCATATCAGAACATCCAAATGAATATAAATATAATTTCAAGGTCATTGATATATATGTGAATCACAACAATCATCAAGACAATCAACAATATCACTCACAGTTTCATCAACAACTATATCATCATCAATTTTAATTAAATTTTCTCAGTCTACTCAATCTATCCAAATATCACATGTCCTAACCACATCCATAAATATATATAACCATGTCCAACAACATGTTAACATCTATATAAAAATGTCTCTACAATCATCATACATCATATGTGAATCAGAGTCGATAATAGTCTATGCTCTAACATCTAATCATCATACTGAATCAAAAGTCACAATAATGTCCATAATATAGTCCATAGGGTCAAAATCCATAGTAAAATGTTTCAAAGGGAAGTGGGAACTACATACAACTTTTTTTTTTTTTTTTTTCATGTCTCGCTAAATTTGCATGCCAAGGATTTTCTTTATAGATCCTAAATTATTCATTGCAAATCATGAGCTATCATTTCTTTAAGTTTACCAATGTCCTACATATTAAATCCCACAATCAACA
The DNA here is from genome assembly GCA_018340775.1 of Taxus wallichiana var. yunnanensis. NCBI lineage: Eukaryota > Viridiplantae > Streptophyta > Pinopsida > Cupressales > Taxaceae > Taxus > Taxus wallichiana. Next base: position 546,643,951 of record CM031234.1, read on the forward strand.
TATCATCTACATATAGTAACAAAATAACATAACTCTCATTTTCAAGATTGTTAAAGTAAACACAATGGTCGATTCACATCTCATATAACCATGTTCATGCATAAACTCACAAATTTCAAATACCATTGCCTTGGAGCTTGCTTGAGCCCATATAGGTTCTTTTCCAATCTACACACAAATATCTCCTTACCCTTGACTTCATAACTAAGTGGTTATTGTATATAAATATCTTCCTCCAAATCACCATGAAGAAAACAGTCTTAAAAGCAAGTTAATCTAAATACAAATCTTTTGTTGTAAAAACTTAGAACAGTATGAATATAAGTCATCTTAACTATAGGAGAAAAAATCTCATCAAATTCTATACCTGATTTCAGTGCAAATCCCTTTACCACAAGTCTTGCCTTGTACCTTTTCAGTCCACCCTTTTCTTCTTCCTTGATCATGTAAACCCATTTATTCTGTAGTGATTTCTTATATGTTGGTAACTTGACCAAATCCCATGTCTGATTTTGTTCCAAGGAGTCCATCTCCTCATCCATGTCACGCTCCCACTGCTCATGGGTATCTACCTACATTTCTTCTTCAAAGCTTTATGGTTCACCACTATCAGTCAATAATAAATAAGAAAAGGAAGGTGAAAATCTCTCTAGAGGTCTACTTACTCTTTGTGACCTTCTTACTGAGATTTGGGGTGTCTAGGATCATTTTGTGCCTGTTGCATGTTCATGTCAATCTCTGCGCTGATCAACACCGGTCTCCTTATACCAACTGTGGTTATGTAACCGATCATGGTTCCTCTGTCTAATGACCAACTTTGGTTACCTCATCGCCACCAGTTTGAGGAGTACCAACGTCGGTTCCAGTAGTTGTCTATTCTGAACCCGATCCTATCTATCAGTGTCGGTTAGCCCGACTAAAATAGTTTTCTATAGAACCGACGTCGGTGTCTCTGTGGATGTTTGTTTCATATCTGAAATTTGATTTTCCTTCAAAATATTATCAACCTGTTCATGTTTAGGCACTAAAACCTGATCCCTATACATTCTCTTTTCATTCCAATCAACATCACAACTCCTAACAATCTTAGAATCTTCTAAATCCCAAAAATGATATCTGAAATCACCATATCCATAACCAATGAAAGTACATCTCTTAGATTTAACATCTAACTTCTTATTTTCCTAAAGAACATGCAAAAAAGCATATGAGCCAAAAAATCTAAGAAAATAAAAATCTACCTCTCTTCCGACTAACAACATTCTTCTCGGTTTTCCACCATTCAATGTTGTTGAAGGCCCACGGTTGATCAAGTACACTATTGTATCCACTGCTTCTGCCCAAAACTTCAAAGGCAAACCAACATGTATCCTCATGCTTCTAGCACATTCCATGATTGTTCTGTTAATTCTCTCTACAACTCCATTCTCATGTGGAGTTATAGGAACCATTCTTTCTCTTCGTATTTCATTCTCTGAACAATAATCATTGAAATCCTTACTACAATACTCACCACCATTGTCATATCTAAGGCACTTTAATTTTAATTTTGTTTCATTTTCCACAAGGGCTTTCCACTTTTTAAAAGTCTCAAAAACATCATATTTACACTTAATATAATAAATTCATACCTTCCTTGTGGCATCATCAATGAAAGTCACATAATATTGGGATCCTCCAATAGAAGCTACCTGAGTTGGTCCCCACACATCTGAGTGTACAAGATCCAATTTTTGATCCTTCTTTGTTGACCCAACCTTGAGAAATCTAACTCTCTTCTGTTTTCCAAATATGTAATGCTCACAAAATTTAAGATCTAATTGTTTCAAATATGATAACTTACCCTTAGCCTTTAAGATTTGCATTCTTTTTCACTCATATGGCCTAGCCGATTATGCCACATGGTCAGTATTTGAATCTGTAGTATATAGCACAAAAGGAATTAATAACATAGATATATAGATATAAATTTCATACCTTCTTACCTCTTGCCACAACAAGAGATCCCTTGGTAACCTTCCAAGAATTAGATGTGAATGTAACCACGCATCCATATTCACCTAGTTTCCCTACAAATATTAGATTTCTCTTGAGGCTTGGCACATGCCTCACATCTTTCAATACCCATGGATTTCTATTATGTAGTTTTAGATGAACATCACCTTTACCAAAGAATATTACATGGCTCATCATCTCCTAAATAAACTAGTCCAAAATCACCCCGTAACGCTTTCAACATGACTAGTACCTATGATGATTTCTACTTTTGAAGATACAAACATTGACAGTTAGTTTATCTTATGAAAGTGTACTCTTATGACTTTGGAAATCATGTTTGCAGTAGAAAATAATTCATCTATTGAGCAGGTACATTTTGTCGTGTTTTTGTTGTATTTAATAAGAGCAACCCACCTCCTTATGCAGAATTAGTTCGCTGCTTGAATTGAGAAATTTGGTTTTTGTTTTCATAAATTCTTCTTTTAGAACAACATTACCTTGGATCAATTCCATTGATCCAAGGTATGCTTTTAATTCTTAATTTTGTGGTCATAACGACCAAGTCAGATAGATCAGTGATCTCTAGATTCTGACTGCTAGAGAATGGATGAAGTCTTCGACCCTATTGTATATTGAATTTTGATGTCATGGTTGGTTCTTCTTTTGTTAGCATGCAATGCTTGCTTTGAACGGTAACCTATTATAACTATATCTTAATGTTAGTAACTATAGCCTAGAGCTAAGTCTAACCTATGTCTCTATGATCTTTTGTTAATTAGAATGTTAAGACTTTAACTTAAGACCTACCTATGGACCTATGTTGATTTCCTAAATTAATATTAACCTAACTATGGGAATGGCTAACCTAAGGGGGCCTAATGGACGACATGGAAATTGGGTGGTCGGTGGCATCTTTTTCTAGACATTTAATTGAGAGTAAAAGTGGTCTTATCTTTGGTGCTACCAACTTTGACATGGGCATGAGAAAAGATAGAGGGGCGCTGAGTTGGTACCTCCACCAAGTTTGGTTGCATGAAAATTTAAATTTAGTCTTCGCTAAATATGGAGATGGTAGTGGTGTGGAAATAGGAGGGAACTGATAGTCCTTTGCATTTAATGTTTTTGAACTTGGCAAAAACTACCTAGGAAGATGCATGAGGGGTTTAGTTGTTTTGATCTTTTGTTGTTTCAAGCTTGGGCTCTACATGATGTTGTTCAGTTATTCAAACATGCAGCTCAATTCTTACATGACTATTATTTTTGCATTGCATAGAGATATTATTGGACTCTATGAAAACTATAAGAAGAAGGGAGAAGTGTTGAAAGTTGGTTGATGTTTCGGGGAGAAGAAGAAGTTGTTGAAGTTTTGCTTGGAAATATTCAACAAATCAGTGAAGGAGAATCTCTATCAGGCATGATAGGCTCTACCCATTAAGTTGTTTTGCTTTTACTTAATTGATTAATTAAAATAACTCTGTTCTTTTTGGGAACAATATGGTTTTTGCATAGTCGCTTTAGATCATATCTCGCATGTGGGCTTTTGGTGTTGTTTTATGTGAATGTTTTTTCAACTCCACCAAGATGAGAAAAGTGTGATCTGGGTTTCATTCTTCTTAATTTGATTTATTGGGTTATGATTTACTCCCTTTGCTTGATCTCGAGATGAGGTCAAAATTGTTGTATTCTTGTTTGAGCTATGTTAAGCTCATAAATATTTCAGTTTCTTAAATTTGTTGAACTTGTTCTAAGAGATCTTGTCTCACCACAGTGAGAACACTTCAGAGGATTAACTGTTTGATTTTCTTGACTATTGTTTGATCTTGTATGAATATTTTGGGAAATAAACTTATGTGACTCTAGCTTTATCTTATTCTATTGGGTTTTATTGGAATGATCAAAATTTGAGAATTAGTCTATTATCTTACCACTTCTATGATTGTGATTATGGGTGTTGTTTTTAACTTTCTTTTTACAGTAGTCTACTCTAATGGTTATTGAGGAAAGTTAAATTGTTGGGTTGCTTGACATGAGTTAACGATTCACGGACTTGTTAGTTCTTTCATTATTTATATTAAGCTTGTAACTTATACTTTTTCTCTTTCATGATATTGTTCAGGCCTCTATGCCTGACTATTTGATCCCATGAGGGAAATGAACTTAGTTTCTACTCTGTTGAGTTTTTGGGTAACTAGTGAAAGTTTGGGCATTCGATGCTAAGAAGGAAAAAATCCCTTGGTATTGGTTACTTTTTTTCGGTTATTGTTGTCTATTTGATCTTCTGGGTAGTTCAATGGACATTTCTTATAGTTAGTCTATTTCTTGGCCTTGGGCCATCAAACTCATTTTCAGTTCTTTTATGAACTAAGGCTAATGTATCTCTATTGAGTAGGAATGTGTACTCGGGATTTGATATATCATTATGCTCACATATTTTCTTCAAGGATATGAGATTTAGGAGTTTGTTTCAGACTTATCCTTTTGTCATATTTTTCGTTCCTTTCTTTGTACTTGGGGAAAAGAATTTCTTGTTGTCTTTGTGGATATTGAAGTTGTCAATACCATGTTCTTGAATGTCGTTGGGTAAAGGAATGGTTGTTGTTCATCGATCCTAGTTTGTTGTACATTCAATTTGATCCCTGATTAGTTCTCTATTTGAGATTTTGGTTTGGGACAATATAAACTAAGCTGGTCAATAATTGTTCATGGTTATCTTTTGGCTTTTTCCTAATCATGCTTAGAGTTACGAGAAATTAATATATATATCTCTTTGTTCTTTTATCTTCTTCCTTCTTCAATCTAGATGAAGGTGTTGTCCTTCTTTGATCCATTCCATTATTTTAACTCTTGGACCTGTTTGGTAAGATTGAGTTCAAGTTGTGCTAGGGTAGTATAGCTGAAGTAGTGTATGATTGGATGGATTATTGCATTGGTTGGAAATATTTTGAGTAAATCTTTGTGCTTAGTAGAAAATATCTGGATGGATGATTGAGTTGAAGCTGATTGTTAAACCCTTCCATTCTACTCTTTTGACTTAACATTGGTAATGTTGTATCTCTTTGGGGATTGTGTGTGTAGTCCCAATTGCATGCTAATTTAATCTTACCCCTTTGATGAGATCTGTTTAGTTGTTTGGACTTTAACTTAAATTGGGTTCTAATTCTGAATTTGAGTATTAGGATACTTAAATCAGTAACACATTTAAGTTATGTGATTTGGATCATCCTAAACTTATTCCTATGTTTTTAATTTGATTATTGGCATCTCTAATTTTAGGATGAATTTAGGTGAATGATATGTCGAGATGGAAGTATTGTTGTTTTATCTACTGCTGAACTATTCCTAAAATATAGTTAGGATAGTTATCTCCTTATGTTAAATAGGTTTAACTAAGAAGGGAAACATGTAAAGTAATGTATGAAAATAATATTTGGATTGTGATGAAATGTTACTTATCTGAATTACTTGTTTTAATTATTTTTATGAAAGACAATAGTATGGAAGGTTGAAGTTGTTTATATTATGACCTATTCTTACTTTTGTTATGGTTTATCACTTTTTCTCTCTCTTTTAATTTAAGTATGGTAAATTCTTTTGGCTATGTCTTTCTGAATTGCTCAGAACTGTTTCATAACAATAGAGTTCTCTTTATGAAACAGTTAGCTAAAAGCACATCATTTTAATGTTTAGTGTTTATCATGCTCAGTTCAATGAACTGACCCATGCTAACAATTTTGTAGATGGACTTCGTAAGTGATGAAAGGAGAAAAGATTTATAGGAAGTTACATTTGTTTACCAAAGAGAATGGATCTTTTATGATGAAATATGGTTCATTATTGAAATGTATTTGATGGAAAAAAATTTTACTTGTAATTGATCTTGTTATTGTTGTTTGACATTAGAAATGTCTGAAGTGTTTGGAATTATAATGTATGAATCCTCTTGATGAAAGAAAGATTGTGAATTTTTTTGTACTTGATGTGTAATCTGTGAATGGCAATATTAGGTATTTCTCTATTTTTTCTATCAGTGTCATACTCTCTTAGGTTGGAATAGATTAAATAGAGATCCGGGGTGCTAGATGTGCTACCCTCTCTAGTGAAAATGTAACTTAGTAATTTTTCATTCTTGCATGGTTATCCAACTATAACACTATGACTATGTTTAATTCAAATGTTTGAATGGAGATAAAACTTGATGTTAATTTACAATGAACTATGAGGTTTTAAATGAACATTAACCCTCTATAAGGAAAAAGGGAAGACAACTACCATGTAATTAATCATAGACTTGTCTTGGACCTTTTGGGAATGAATCTGAATGTTAACTTTGGATAGTGGAAGGTGTGCTTCCTCATGAAGAATTCCTTAACCGTAATCACTACAAGACTAAGGGTTGTGTATCCACAAATTTTCCACAATCTTTTTGTGAATGGTGATTTTAAAATTGTGAATCCAAATTTGTGGACTCCACCCACAATTTTATTGTGGAAATAAGAAAATGTGACAAAATTGTGACAATTATGTGAAACTACAACAATTCTAATATTGTGGAATTGTCACATGTTTTGTAACATTTTTTGTTTCCACAATAAAATTGTGGGTGGAGTCCACAAATTCGGATTCACAATTTTAAACTCACCATTCACAAAAAAATTGTGGAGAGTTTATAGATGCATAATTTTATCATCAACACCACAATTTTATTTATTAATGAAAAAACATTTTATTTATTAATCAAAAACAAATAATTATAAATTTTCAATTATAAAATGATTTCATAATAAATGAAAAACAAATCATGATTTGAACATTTATCCATTTTGTAGTTCATGTAAATAAAATTTTTAATATTTGTAATAAAATTTATTGCTTACATATAATCAATAATAACTATTACTTAACACAAAATATTCAATTTTTTTACCAATCCAAATGTTCCTGTATAAAATGTTTTACACGATATGTAAAAATTAGTTTTGTAAAATAATTTACCTAACCTCTAAACCATATACCTCATGTTTTATGTTTCTCAAATATGGTATGGCCAACAATACATTAAACTAAAAAAGATTGAACATATGTTAAACTTTTGTTTTCACAATTATTATCACACTTATGATTTCGTAGCCATGTTAAAAATGGTAAAATTGTAAAAAAACAAACCTATTCTTTAATGCCTCAATCTAAAATATGAATATTGACAATAATGGAGCTTAAGCTAAGAAATATTTAGGAATTATAAATTTAATACACAATTCATTCTGCCACTATAATGCATACCTTAGTAGATAAAAACTCTTCAAATTATTTTTTATATCATATCTATTAATAACTTTTTTTCCTTGTATCGTGAACTGACTGTGGAAATATGGATATTTTTATGATATTGGGCACCCAACACCCATAAATTAGAAAATCCTTCTATTTTATTAAATTTAGATCAAGATCTGATATACGTATTGTGTTTTCAAAATCATGTCTGTAAATTGAGATCCGCTGAAATTTCTTAACAACATTTTGACATTCTGCATTCAAATAAGTTTTGCATGAGTTCAAAATATAATGAATAAATTTTTTATTTCAAAAATAATATTTACAATAAAACATTGATACCAGTGATTTTCAAAAGAATGATCATTCATCTTTTTATTATTTGTTTATGAAGTCGAAATTTAAACAAAGATTCAACTAAATATCCAAATCTTAGTTTCGTTTCCTACCTGCAAAAACAAGGAAAATGAAAAATGAAAAATGAATACGCAGAAATCAAGAGGGGTTTCACCTGTCAATCAAACATGTAATCATTATAAAATTACAAATTTTGAATAACTTTCTATTGAAATTACCTTCCAAAATCCTTCTTGATTTCAATCCGCACTTTGTATGCTATTTAGTGTTTCTAAAATTTGATTTCAGTCTTCTATGATAATGTGGGTAATTTCAGCAGTAATTTTTTCTTTAACACATCTATTCATAATTATCTAGAGGTGGAAAAAGCCCATTCGTACTCCATAGATTTAGGGCCAATTTAAAGGCATGACCTATTATTAAATATTATAAATTATATAATGATAATCGTGTATATATCTTCCCCCTCGGGTAGATATGGGAATAACAAAAGGTAAAGGGCGCATGACATAAGGTGTCGACATGAAGAAATTCGCGCCTTGCGCAGTAAAGGGCACACGACATAAGGTGTCGACATGAAGAAATTCGCGCCTTGGCGTAGGTAAAGGGCGCACGACATAAGGTGTCGACATGAAGAAATTCACGCCTTGGCGCAGGTAAAGGGCGCACGACATAAGGTGTCGACATGAAGAAATTCGCGCCTTGGCGCAGGTAAAGGGCACACGACATAAGGTGTCGACATGAAGAAATCCGCACTTGCGCGCAGTAAAGGGCGCACGACATAAGGTGTCAACATGAAGAAATTCACGCCTTGGCACATGTAAGAGTATGTTGACATAAGGATGGATGCGCCAGGGCGCATCTTCAGGAGGCGCAACATTTTGAGCGCTGACAGGAAGCAGACCCTGACCCAGATATTCAAATGGCCATAACTTTTCACAGGGAGCTCGGATTCACGCAAGGTTGGACTTTTCGGAAATCTTACGAGGTCCTCTATCCAATTATGACTACATATATTTAATTAGGTGAGAAAAATTGTTAAAAATACAAAATACAGTTCGCCACTTTTTGGGTTTCCTAGGGTCCTCACCTACTGCCATAATGAGATGAATTAAATGCAACTTGGAGGTGGTTGGGGTAGATTTGGAATTCCTCTCTCTTTTCTTTCTCATTCTTCCTATAAATTGTAAGGAGGGGCTTGTTTCTAAAGGTTGGACATCCTTGTTTTGCCCCTCCTTTCTTCTTTTAAGCAGTGAATTTGTGGAGTTCAAACCTCCCATCTAAAACTGTAATGCAACTTTGCCTCTTGGCATTTTGTAGTGTATCAGTATTAATCTTTAGAGTAAATAATGCATTTCGTGGATGATTCTCAACCCTCTCTCGTGTTCATTTGCATGCTCTGATCTTTCACTGCAATTTTTGTTATCTCAGGCATGATCTTGCATTGCATTTTAATGGTTTGCGTTTATTGGCAAGACAGTGTTATTCATTCCTCTCGTGCCTCACCTTTATTAGTTTATGTTTATTTTTATGCATCTTCTTACCCCGTCTACTTGGCAAGTTAGTTAAGGTTTTTTTAAAGTAAATCCTCTGCATTTTTATGTGTGCATCTCGAACAGAGGAATAGGAACCGCCTTCATCCGGAGAGCTTTTTCGATTTCGCAAGGTCCCACACTTAGGAAAAGCTCCATGTTATGCAATCGCATTGAGAGTCTCAACCCATTGAGTTGCAGACATTCAGGGGTGCTGTGATTCACCATCAACAGTTTTGGCACGCTTGGTGGGACAAGAGGTCATTCCATAATATTTGAAGGAATTTTCAAGAAATTTGGACTAAAAAATTGCAGGTTTTACAATTTCAGATTTTTCACCTTCCAGGCTGAACTTTGAAATCAATTTTCAAGGGCTTAACTTGCTCAAAACAAGTCAAAATTTCACCAGTTGATAGATCGGGGGATAATATTCAAAAGGGTATTCTTAGATTTTTGAGATTTTGACTTTCAAAATTTCATGGTTTTTTAGTATTTCAGGTTTTCCCAGGTGTTGAGCATGTCCCAAGTTCCGACACGGTGTATTTCAGGTTTTGTAAGTTGCCTTACATGACCTAAGTTTTTCCTATACCTTTTGGGGATTAGTAGCTGCACAACAAAACCTGATAACCGAATTGAAGAACTATATCTTCTGGGTCCTTCAAGCTTTTAAATTCTATTTTTTAATATTGTCAGGTTTGGTGTGTAACTTGGCAGAATCTAGCCTTTTGAGGCTCATTATCTAACACATCTGGTGACTCAAGGGGATAGAATTTAGTGGTTTAGCAGCAATAGTTGCCCAGGCGCATGAGAAGAATTCGAACCAGGTCTGATACTCGAGAAGAGGGGTTATTTGTCCACTTACAACTATCACCAGGCAGAGGAAGGAGAGGAAGAGGACCACGAAGATCACCATCTCCACCTAACCAGACTTTGTCTACACCTCCACCTAGTAGACCTTTTCTCGCATCAACCAGAGTTCTTAGGCCAATCATAATGGCACATCTACCACCGAATCCCTTTGTCAATTTCACTGGCAGTAGCCCACTTTCCCTCAATGCACAAAATCCAATTTCAATTGTAGCATTGAAGAACATTCCATTTTTCACTAGAGAAAATCATACCACTCCTCGGTGATCATGTCAAAGACATTGCTAACGCATTTGTGCAATCCACGAGATAAATGAAATGGATGTTCTTTGTCAAATTACCGCATCTTCATTCAAAGGGAAGGCATTACAATGGTTTAGGAGCCTTGGAGCCGGGTTCTATCCAAAATTGGAATCGATTATGCATAGTTCTCCATGAGCAGTTTGGAGAAAAGGGAGATAATTTGTCTCTACTAGAACAATTGATGACTATCAAGAGAGCTCCCATGAGCAAATGATCGACTTCAACTTCAGATTTCAAAGGTCTTGGGATAGAATTCCAAATGGTCAAGTAGTTAGGCCAACAAATTAAGGTGCTTTTCTATACTATCTTAAGGCTTTGAATTCTGATATTTCTATGTTAATTCAATCTATGGGAGGCACAACCTTACTTGTTGTTTATAAGATTGCCATTAGGGCTAAAAACTGTCTTATTCAAGCTAGTAAGTTGGCTCCAAGGCATCCCATGCCCTTGTATCCAAATTTAGAAAATCCAAGCACTAGTCAAGCACCCACTTTGGCTCCTATTCCCACTCCTAGAAATCAAAGTTCAAATGAAACTTCTACTTCATCCTCTAGTGCTTCAAATGAACTCCAAGAGGTTATGAAACAATTGGAGAACCTTGGAAATGAGCTGGTGACTATCAAAAGACAGCAAGCTCAAAGTGCGAGACCGTATCGCCTCAAGCACAAGATCAGGCTAGACCCCCATACCAACAAAATAGGTCACCAAATACTCGGATGCAAATCAAAATCAAAGCCAAGTAAGGCCTCCCGCCAATAGACCATTTCAGCCCTATAACCCCAATGTTGCATCTACTTCTAAAGCATTAGTGCCAATGCAAAACAACATAGCTCAAGAGTATGATTGGTGTTTCCCATGTAATGAACCTCACAACCGATCTATGTACTCCAATGGTGCTTTGAACCAAGCCTTGATGGTGACAACTCGCGGCGTAGAGGTGTGAGTGAGTCAAGAAACAAATCAGCAACAAGGGACATCTCAAAAAAACACAGCTCCAAATGATACCGCACTTGTGAATTGGAAAGCTGAGGATTTTTGTGGCATGAATCAAACAATTTCTCAGAGTGTAGCAGCTAACACAAGATCAAAGAAGAGGAATATTGGTGAAGGGCAGTCATTGGCTCCAAGTGATCTACAACCTTTCATCACTCTACAAGGTGTTGGTAAGTAAAATATAGTTCCAAACACGCAAGGACAACCCAAACCACCTTCTAAACCAACTCAAATGCCAGCTTGTTTCTACCCATGCACAAGAAAGGAATGCACAAACTAAAGGAAAACAAAGAGATGTTTCATCCCCATTTAGCATCATTGATCAAATGAAGAAGACAAATGTGAATATATCAATGTGGGAATCTTTATCCATCCCAGGCCAAAGAGATCTTCTACAAGGTGCCATGAAGAATTGGTCAACTTCAACCAAAGCAGTCCATATGCAAGAGAATGTCCTCACAAATGTTGCTTACCTTGAAGGGAATCATGGAGGACAACAAGGTAAATTTTTGAAACCCCCTCCATTTTATGTTTCATTAATCATTGGGGATAAACTAGTACACAATTGCATGATTGATTCTGGGGCAAGTAGTTCTGTCATGCCCAAGAAAATAGCTGATCAGCTGGGTCTCCAATATGAAGTCATATCAAAGGGGGTAGTGTAATTGGATGGGACAGCAGTAGCAACGGTGGGAGTGATTAAAAGTTTGAATCTTACCTTGCATGCATGCCCCAACGTTACCGTTTTGCAAGATGTTTCAGTGATAGATTTTCCACCACTCTTTGCCCTATGCTTATGAAGGGATTTCACACCAAAATTGAGGCTACTTATCTCTGCCGACTAGTCACACATGTTGTTCGTAACAAGATATGGTACTAAGGTCACAATCAGATCCGAACCAATTGCAAACTTTCATATTGAGCCTCATACTCCAAGCCAAATCAATGCCAACTGTTCAGCATTTGATCAAGAAGATTATCAAAGCACAGATGAAGCTGACACCAAAGTTAGAAGCATCCCAGATTTGACTCTAGATGAATGGGCAAGCAAGGTACATGCTTTTGATCCCTACCAAGAAATAGAAGAATATGAGCTAGGAGTCTATTGCATACATGAAGAAAATCAGCCTATTCCTAGCATCACCAAACCAGACCATAAGGATGACAATGAGGTATGGCAGTTATTTTTTGATGGATCAAGGAGTAGGCAAGGTGCAGGAGGAGGAGCTATGCTTGTTTCACCTCAAGGCATCAAATATTATTCAGCTTTCTGTTTCCAGTTTTCCTGTTCAAACAACACAGCTGAATATGAGGCCTTGATTCATGGACTTCATTGGGCCAGAAAAAGGGCATAAAGAACTTGCAGGTGTTTGGAGATAGTGAGCTAATCATCAATCAAGTCAGGGGACAACATGCTACAAAGAATGAACTACTGAAGAACTACAAGAACAGGGTGTGGGACCTCATTGAGGATTTCGAAGCTTTCAATATCGTGTCCATACCTAGGAAGAAAAATGAAGCAGCGATAGGATCGCAGCAATTGGAGCAACGTTTGATGTGGTTGACAACATCAAAAGGGAAAAACGCAACCACGTATCCATGTGATTGTGAGGCCAGCAGTTCCAAATAATAACACAAGTCGGGCAGTGTTTGAGAACGGTCAATGATTGTCAATTTCTTATAAGAGGAGGTTGAATTCTCACCTAGGAATCAAGATGATTAGAGCAACAAGATGGGGATCAAGTAGTGCAACTACGGAAAAACAAGCTTCCCAAGGGTTTAGTAACATTGGAGTCTATCTTCAACCCTAATGACCAGCCCCGTAAGGAAAAGGCTAACATACAAAGTCAAGAAAGAAGATTCGAATCCAATTTTGGTTGGGAAGGCAAAACACTTCAAACTGGCAAAGTGACCATTGAGCAAGAGAAATCAGATTTCATACAACTTTGCCAAGAATTTCCAGATGTCTTGGCTTGGAGCTATGAAGACTTGAGAGGTTTCAATCCGAAGTTGGCACAACATACCATAGAATTGGATCCAGATGCTAAGCCCATCAGTAGAAGCAGAGACCAGTCAACCCTCACATTGAGCCTTTATGAAGAAAGAGTTAAATAAGCTAATAGAGGCAAGCATTATATTTCCGATCAAGCACTCAAGCTGGGTTGCAAACTTGGTTCTGGTCAGGAAGAAGAGTAGAGAAATCAGGTTGTGTGTAGACTTCCGAGACCTCAACAGGGCATCTCTTAAAGACCATTACCCACTTCCTTCAATGGAACAAATATTACAAGTGGTATCCGGTTCGGAGAGATTCTCTCTCCTAGATGGCTACTCAAGGTATAATCAGGTAATGGTGAAAGAAGATGACCAGTTCAAGATGGCTTTCACCACCAAATGGGGCACCTATGCCTACAAGAAGATGCCATTTGGGCTATCAAATGTTGGAGCCACTTTCCAAAGGGCAATGGATATGGAATTCAAGGGGTTGATCAATAAAATAGTTCTGATATATCTTAATGACATCACTGTATTCTCCAAAAATGTAGTGGATCACCTCTTTCATCTGAGACAGGTATTTCAGAGGTGTAGAAGATTTGGGGTATCATTGAATCCCAAAAAATGCATATTCTTGGCTCACGAAGGAAAACTTCTAGGCCATATTGTTTCAAAGGAGGGATTGACGATTGACCCAAAAAGAGTTGAAGCAATTCGAGCGTTGCCATTGCCAAGTCATAAGAAGGCTCTTCAAAGCTTCTTGGGAAGGATCAATTTTGTCCGCAGGTTTGTTCCAAACTTTGCAGCTCTCGTAAAGCCAATAACGCTGATGTTGAAAAAGAGCATGACATTTAAGTGGACATCTGAAGGCAAGGAAAGTTTTGAGGCAATAAAAGAGGCTATATCTCAAGCTCCGACTCTCATCAATCCAGACTTCTCCAAGGATTTCATGCTATATGCCTTTGGTGGTGGAGACACAATTTCTGCAATCCTGGTACAACAAAACAAAGAAGGATTAGAACAACCAGTTGCTTTCTTCAGTCAAGGCTTGGAGGAATACAAAACTAGGTACTCTTTCATTGAAAAACATGTCCTTGCAGTGATTAGAAGCTTAAAGAAATTCAAGCACCTAGTCTCAAACAATAAGATCCAATTATTGGTCTCTCATGCGGGAGTCAAGGACTTCCTTCTAAACAAGGATCTAAATGAGAAATGTGCAGGATGGATCACTCGTGTCATGGAATATGACATCGAAATTAAGGTCACTAAGCTGGTCCGTGGAAAGGGATTATGTGAACAACTAGCTTTGAGTCAACAAGTTGAAGTAGGTGATGAAAAAGAGACCGCTCTGGGTACTACAGATGGTCAAGAATGGAAAAAATGATGATGTGCCCACTCCTTGTTGGACTCAGAATATGATACACTTCCTACAGACAGGCCTATGCCCTCCAGAATGAGCAAAGCAAAAGGAGATACTTCAGATTACAAGCCATTCCATATGTGCTTGTTGATGGTGTTTTGTTCAAGAAAGACATCAATGGAGTTCTATTGAGGTGCATTGGGATAGGTCAAATTGAGAGGGTGTTACAAGATTTTCATGATGGAGATTCTGGAGGACATTTCACCCCACGAGTAATAGCTCTCAAGATAATGAAGGCAGGGTATTATTGGCCCACAGTGTTCAATGACTGCTATACATGGATAAGAAAGTGCAAGAAATGTGCACTCTTCACAGAAAAGAAAGACTAGCAGCACTTCCATTGCACCCAATTTTGGTTGACCAACCATTTATGCAATGGGGATTGGACTTCATCGGGGTCATCAACCCAAACTCAAGCCAAGGCCACAAGTGGATTCTCACGGCAATGGACTATTTCACCAAGTGGACCAAAGCGGTAGCGCTCAAAGAAGCAAATGAGTCTAACATACTAGACTTTTATGAAGGAATAGTGACCAGTTCGGTGTGCAGCACCACTATCATATCGCATAAATGCATTGGCATTCATAGGTTCCAAGATTACAGAATGGGCTGTCAAGAATGGAATCTATTTGAGCACCTCTTCAAATTATTACCCGCAGGGTAATGGACAGGCAGAGTCCACGAACAAGAATTTGCTAAGAATCATCAGAAGGACTCTGGATGAAAACCAAAGGACATGGCATACCAAGCTAAAATCAGCATTATGGGATAACAGGATAACGCTAAAGAGATCTACAGTAATTCTCCCTACAAGTTGGTCTATGGGAAAGAGGCAAGATTGCCTATATCATTAGAATTGCCAAGATTGGAGCTCATGAAGCGCTTGGAGTTGTCCGAGTTCAAAGCAATGGAGGCCAAGTATGCAGAGTTGATGGAATTGGAAGAAATAAGAGAACATGCAGTTATGATGATTGAAAAGGATCAGGCCTTACTAAAAAGATGGTTTGATAAGAAGGCAAGAGCAAGGACCTTCCAGAAGGGGACCTCGTTCTAAAATGGGATGCGATCGGGAAAACAAGGAAGGCATTCCAAGTTTGATGCCATTTGGAGTGGCCCCTACATGGTCACGGGATGTAAAAGTAGTAATGCCTTCCAATTGTCTACATTGGATGGAGAAGAACTCTCGATTCCGGTTAACGAAATCTATCTTAAACATTGCTACTAAAAGGAAAAGGTTTACCCTTGTAAATATTAGCCTAGTTTTCAATTCCTCTAAGTGCATATGCACATTGTCTTGTTGTAGTTAGGTTTCAATTTCCCTAAGTGCTCCGATAGGTTTTGTTGCTCTTAGGTTGAATTTCTACAGTTCAGCATGCTCTCAAAGAAGGAGTTGTGGTATCAGGCTCGGGATCGGGATCAAGTTGGTTTCAGGTTATTGCTTATGACTCCATGCCCAATGGATTGCTAAAAGGCCACTGATCTTCTATCTAGCAGGCAGTGACCCCGTTGAGTCACCAAATTGTTGTATATATCTTCCCCTTGGGTAGATATGGGAATAACAAGCAGGTAAAGGGCGCACGACATAAGGTATCGACATGAACAAATTCGCACCTCAAGCGCAGTAAAGGGCGCACGACATAAGGTGTCGACATGAAGAAATTTGTGCCTTGGGCACAGTAAAGGGCGCACGACATAAGGTGTCAACATGAAGAAATTCATGCCTTAGCGTAGGTAAAGGGTGCACGACATAAGGTGTCAACATGAAGAAATTCACGCCTTGGCGCAGGTAAAGGGCGCACGACATAAGGTGTCGACATGAAGAAATTCGCACCTTGGCGTAGGTAAAGGGCGCACGACATAAGGTTTCGACATGAAGAAATTTGCGCCTTGGTGCAAGTAAGAGTATGTCGACATAAGGATGGATGCGCCGGGGTGCATCTTCAGGAGGTGCAACATTTTGAGTGCTGACAGGAAGCAGACCCTGACCTAGATATTCAAATGGCCATAACTTTTCACAGGGAGCTCTGGATTCACGCAAGGTTGGACTTTTTGGAAAGCTTACGAGGTCCTCTATCCAATTATGACTAGATATCTTTAATTGGGTGAGAAAAAATTCTTAAAAATGCAAAATACAGTTCACCACTTTTTGGGTTTGCTAGGGTACTCACCTACCACCATAATGAGATGAATTAAATGCAACTTGGAGGTGGTTGGGGTAGATTTGGAATTCCTCTCTTTTTTCTTTCTCATTCTTCCTATAAATTGTAAGGAGGGGCTTGTTTCTAAAGGTTGGACATCCTTGTTTTGCCCCTCATTTCTTCTCTTTAGCAGTGAATTTGTGGAGTTAAAACCTCCCATCTAAAATCAGTAATGCAACTTTGCCTCTTGGCATTTTGTAGTGTATTGTATCAATCTTTGGAGCAAATAATGCATTTCGTGGATGATTCTCAACCCTCTCTCGTGTTCATTTGCATGCTCCCGATCTTTCACCGCAATTTTTGTTATCTGTGCATGATCTTGCATTGCATTTTAATGGTTTGCGTTTATTGGCAAGACAGGTGTTCTTCATTCCTCGGTGCATCACCTTTATTAGTTTATGTTTATTTTTTATGCATCTTCTTACCCTGTCTACTTGGCAAGTTAGTTTAGGTTTATTTTTAAAATAAACCCTCTGCATTTTTATGTGTGCATCTAAACAGAGGAATATGAACCGGCCTTCATCCGGAGAGCTTTTCCGATTTCGCAAGGTCCCACACTTGGGAAAAGCTCCATGTTATGCAATCACACTGAGAGTCTCAACCCATTTAGTTGCAGACATTCAGGGGTGTTGTGATTCGCCATCAACAATAACCACTCCAATCAAGCTAAAAATTTGTGTGCTCTTTATGCACTTTAAATAATGGTAGTCAAACAATAACCACCACAATTTTTATGCTCAACATTTTCCTCAATATTTTCCATTAACTGTGGATGTTGTTATATTTTAATATTTTTTTGAATTGTTCCCAAGATTTCAGATATTTTTATATTTTTTTAATAATAAATAGATACAAACCATTTTTTACTAAGCACATAAAAATAAAAAGTCCATATAATGTTTTAATTAGAATGTTAACTAATATTGAAAAATTTAAATTAATAGAATGTTATTTTTATTGATTTATTTGGATTTTTCACATAAATTTTTAACATTAAGGAGCACTAAGTTTTACATTTCAAACATTTCAACCAATTTTCTTATTGATTCATATAGACATAGATAGTAAAATAATTCTATTTTTAATAATATGAATTATTTATAACATTATGTTAAATCTTACAAATGATCTATATTCTTCAAAATAACATTCAATAATTTTATATTTTATAAAAAAATTTATAGATGGTATATTATATTTATCATTTTCTTTTTCTTTTTTGAAATTATTCAAAATGATGAAAAAACTTAAAATCAAATGATTCATTTCTACGGAAAAAAAAAATTACATTTAAGCTATAATAAGTATCTTTTTTACATTTGTAAAAACTCTTTTGATAAGGAGACATCTATATCAGCTTGTAGTTTAATGTATTTCTCAAAAATTTAAATTAGCAACAATATTATTTACCATCAAATATAAATTAGTAACAACTAAATTTATATATTATTTACATTGTAATTTATGATAATGTAGAAGGGTATCATTTTTTATAAGTTCTCCACATTAAAGTTTGGGATGTGGTTTGAATAATTCTCAATTTTATTGTGACTTTCATAGAAATGTGGAAAAGTGCAGGATCTTGTAGATTTTTCATAATAATATTGTTTAAAGAGGATTATAGAAATTTTCATATATTTAATTTTTATTCACGATATATATTTTAAATTCCTAATATTTTACATATTTTCATCAATTTTCATTTATTATGAATACAATTATAGATTAAGGGTTTCATTTGTAATAATATTTTAATCTTTTGTATAAATTACTCACAAATAATTGTATTTATAACACAATTTTGAAAATTTTAGTATAAATTTGAGTCTTGTGATTTTTCATGATTCATATATGATTATTTTTTTCATTCCTAAAATGTTCATCATATAGTGCAAAATATCAACAAATAGATAAAATTGTTTTGAATGGCTCCCGATAGATTTGACAATTATTATTTAAACCTTAGATATGGTGTGGAAAATTGAAACTATTATCCATCATATTTGGCTTATGTGTATTATTCATAATTGTAGTTGAAAAATCATATTTTTTCAAACATGGTGAGAAAATGTGATTTATCCACAATTGTGTTTAAAGAATATAACTATTCCACAATTTGAAATTTGAACTTTATAATTGTGAAATATCTACATTATATTTAGATTTATTTTGTAAAATGTTGAGAAATCACAATTTTCCCACAAAACCAATATTTTGTGGATAACCATGTGGATAAATGACGATAGTTCTAGTAGTGAATAGGAATGTAGGAAAGCAAAATAAATGGGGTTAAACTTCAATCCATTGAAGTCTAATATAAAAAGAACTTACTCGAACTTAAGTAAGATAAGGCACAGGTAAGCAAGTAAGCAAACATCTCTTTAAATGTGTGTTGGATCTGTTATATAAAATATAAATCAAAATGTTAATGGTATAAAAACATAACTTATGAAATGATTAGGGAGAAGATGTATCTGCATACCTACTTCTAATTGCAGTTTTAACTTGGAACCCTAATGTTCAATGAACCTAGTTTCTTGGTAGGGTAACTACAATTAATGTAATGAGATAATTAATAAGTCATTAACTTTCTATAAAAGGTATGTTTTCCCAGATGAGGAAACATCATACGGATGTTGACACACGCCAACTACAGGGCTAGTACCTTTGGGAAGACTAGGGTCTTCATGAGGATATTGTGTTGTAGTTGACATGTTTCAACACCCTTTCGAGTTTATTCATCTAGACTAACATAAACTCTGACTTGATCACAGTTCTTCCCTAGGTAGGGATAAGGGCATGACCTAGTGTTAAGGTCAACTCACGTTGACTTAGGATAAATAGACACGCCCAATCAACGCAAGTCAATTGAGTATGTCTAAATACCCTTAGTCACCATAAGTAGTCCTCCACACTAGGCCATGTTGCTAACCTTGGCTAGGGTTAAACCTTGAATAAGTGGACTGACAGAAGTCAGTGAAGACCATTCTAGATAACAAATCAAGTAGGGTGAAGGACGTATTCTATTTGATGAGTATGTCGTCTAGGAATATAAACATGAACAATATGTTTAAAATCTTTGGCCAAAGTATCGCAAGTTGTTGGTTGCGTTGTCCTATGTCACCTAGTTTAAGAAGCGGGATTTCAAATGAATATCGGTAACAAATACTCAGATAGGCCTCTTAAATAGAAAACTTGATACCTTTAAAAGGGTAAAATAATCAATGATATATGGTATACACATGATAAAGATAACATGAGAGATCAGTATAATACCGAGTCATGAAATGAGAGATCGGCATTTCATTGAGTCATTTACAGCTGCATATAATATTCTGTTATGATATTGATTGGCTATGAATGCGTGTTCTAAAGTATGTTAATTTAGAACAGAGAACGTTGTGCAAAAAAAAATTCCATTGTTTTTAAAGTCTAAAAATGGGAATGTTACACACCCTAAACATAATTTCTGAAATAACCCTTATTAGGGGTAGTATGGAAAGAAGTTCCAGAATCTAAAAACCAAGATTCTAATTTATTATCCAAGGAGAGAATAAGGGCATCTTGTTTTACCTCACTTGCAACATTTTCCTCTTTACCTTTTTCTTTACCTTTGTCTAATGTATTCTCTTTGTTTTCCTTGGACCAACACTCCTTCTTTACGTGTCCTCTCTTTCCATAATTCCAACAAAGTAAATCTTTGTACTGGATCTAGATCTGCCATTTCTTGACTTTGATCTCCCATTCTTCTTGCTCTTTGATGATCTCTCCTTAGATCTTCCTCTACTTTCTACATTTAAAGTGTTTCCAGATGATGCTTCTCCTGATATTTTCCTATGTATTTCCTCATTAAGGATTACACTAACCACATCATCAAATTTCAAACCTTTAGAAGCAGATGTTGTATTACTAACAACCATTACCAAGTTATCCCAACTATCTAGCAAAGAGCATAAGAATAAAAGTTCTTTCACTTCATCATCAAACAAAATTTCTACTGATTTTAATTGATTTACAATAGACCAAAAATCATTCAAATGATTAGATATAGATCCACCTTCTTGTATCTTATAATTAAACAATTTTTTCATCAAATAAACCTTATTCGAAGCACTAGGAGTTTCATACAAATTTGCTAAAGATTTCATCAACTCTATCGTGGTTTTTGCATCTGTAAAATTCAAAGCCACCAATGCTTTGTCAGGGATCAATCTTATAGATCCCAGAGCCTTTCTGATCAAGAACCTTCCATTCTTCATCAGTCATTGTGACTGGCTATGCATGTTCATCTAACGATAAGTATAGATCCTTTTGATACAAATAATCCTCCACCTGCATCTTCCATAGTTGATAATTATGACTCGTTAAATTTCTCTACTCGGTATTTACTATCTTCTGCCATTGTTATGCTCCCACTCAATCAAAAACCCTCTGTGAGTAAATCCTGTCAACACACAAAACCTCCAAACAAAGCTCTAATACCAGTTGTTGGGGTTAACCATATAATAGTGTTGCATATATCTAAAATCAGATAAAGCATACAAGAAATGAATGTGGAAATAAACTAGAAGATAAAATAAAAAAGAGAAAGATAACACTAAATTTAACGTGGTTCACCTAGTGTGGGCTACATCCACCAAGAAACGACCAATATTATTATTCAATGCTTTACAGAGGAAATACAATGAAGATCTATTGTCTTCCAACACCTCACAGGATGTTCAATACTTTTCCCTCACTCAGCTACTCTTTCTTGCTCACCAAGAAAACTAACATGCAAACAATTGTTATTTTCTTCTCTCATACCCTCATACAATGCATACATGCATATATATCTATTCTGGGAAACTAACTATGCTTTTACAATCAAGAAATCATCTTTAAAGAAAAATATTTATTCTAATTCTCATCCAAAAACAAAGCACCGTCACACAGGGGACCGATGTTGGTCACCGCCGATCAATGCCACTCACTTCTTGGTGATGTCGATTACCTCTGACCGATGCTGGTCACTTCACAAAACTAGCAACATGTAAAAGCAAGCTTCCTGTGAAGCAATTAAGCTCCACACTCAACAATCGACATCTCTGCTTATACTTCGAGGAAGTATATAGCGGATTTACAATTACGAGTAAGTGTACAACTAAACTAGTGATCACCTTCAGCCTAAGTAGCTACGAGTAAGGGGCATCCACGCCGTCAAAGTCACCCAGGGCACAATCCTGGCCTTAACCATTTTGACTCTCCAAGTCGGTATCTCCAAGCCTTGCACTCAACAAGACTTGATCCCTAGTGGGCTATATCAAAGCCAAACAACTTCACCATTGAACCAAGGGCCCTTCGATAGTGTAAAAATATTTTGGCTTACGCCGCAATCAACAAAATATAATTTTCCTCAAAGTCGTCGTCCTTTTTAAAAAAGGTCAAAACAACACCAACACACCAAAGCACCAAGATAAAATAAAACATCACGAATATGGTTTTTTTGAAATTGGAGGAATCATTGCATATTACATTTTTCACATAGTCTCTACCAACCTCGATGAATTCACCCCAGGTGAGGATGGGACCACTAGGTGCACAAGTATCACACTGCCTTTGTTCCGTTGAAGCCTAGGTTTCATACCACCTTCGTAAAGCTAGAGTACACTTCATACCGCCTTTGTACAATTAACACACACTTATGCACGTTGGTCGACTACTCCAACAATATCATTGTCTAATAGCACCATTGTACATCCGACGCATACACAGGGGACATTGGTCCTTCGGCACTCAAGGACATCGATCGGACAATTCCTCACACAATGGACATGCCAATGGGGACATTGGTCCTTCGACACTCGGGGACATCGATTGGACAATTCCTATAAACACAATGGACATACCAACGGGGGTTGAACCTTAGACCTCCTCTTGGTAAATACCGAATTTACCAATCCACCAAGACCCCATTGGCAAACATCACAGATACGTTAATGGTATTGGTAGCATTGGTAAGGAGACTCGAACTTTTCACATGTAATAAGCAATTTCGCAACTCAGATAAAGAGAGTAAAATATATCTCGCGAATGCAAATAAATGTATAATTGAATAATTAATTATCATGTGACAACGTAAATTCCGCAGCTATGCGTCTCCTTTCAAAGAAGAAAAGTAGTCCTTCAACGCGTGAATGAGTAAAAGATATATATGTAAATTACGACGAGTGGGCACAAACTTATTAGTAGATCTGTACAGTTTCAACCTATACCATTATATACGGTAAATTATATAATTTGTATACACCATATAATCACTTTTGTCATAAATTCTCTATTGCTGCTCAAGCTGCAGGCGGAGCAGGCAATACTTTGGCCGGCTTATATATTGCACTGCGCAACCCGTTCGTAGTGATTTGTTGCAACTCTGATCTGCTCTCTGCCTGCGCCCTTCTCTCATTTGTTCTGAAATCAAGGGATTCATCGTTGTATATTTCCCACCATTTGTTCACCAATTTCTTGATATCCTCCCTCTCCATATTTTCCTCCTTTCCAGTGAACTTCCACGGTTTCGAACCCTGCACATCCATCAATATAAAACAATTAAGAGAAAACAAACCTCGTTATGTGGCATCAATAAAACGGGCAGATTAAGTAAAACACTTACGGCTGCACAATAATCCACGACTTTGACTCTGTCCAGATTCACGTTCTGCGGATGACGCCACAACATGGCCAAAACCAGATTGTACACCAATGGGATGGGTTTGTACATCTTCTGGAAATACATGTTCAAGAAATCCTGGGAAGTAAAACGGCGTATGTACGGTTAATATCAAATCAGGGTATTGACAATAAGTTTGTAACCAACGAAGCTTACCTGCTCTGCAAAGGGTGTTGAAGTTGTTGACATGAGGGTTTCCATCATGCTGTGGAAGGTCAATTTACTCGGCTCAAACACAAACATCCCGGCATTGAAATACAGTGCAGGTCTCTGATTCTCCATTTCAGCAGTCCAACGGACCTTGTCAGGGCACTGCTGGCAGTACCCAATCTTGTATTGCGGCGCGTGACTCCATGTCTTTTCACAGAAGCAGTCCATCACAGCATAGAAATACCCGTCCGGCATATCGAACAGATTATCAATGTTGTCAAAGACTTGTATGTTTGCATCCAAATACACCATTTTACTGTATTCCTCAAACTGCACATCCAAAATAAATAAAACGACATCTCAATTTGAATCAATGATTTCATGATCAATGGGAGAAAAAGTAGAAAAGAGAAGAATGATGTATGTACATGTACCTTCCAGATGCGCAATTTCGAGTAGTTGAGAACATAGTAAGCCATGGCGAACTGACCTTGATTGTCCGGAGGATTGATGGGCTCGATCTCTCGAACAAGACAACCCTGGTTAAGCAGCTGTAACCTGTGGTCTTCAGGAACATCCGGCAAGACCGCCACCAGCAGAGGATACAAACTCTTGACCTTCCTCAAGCCCTTGGCCAGGCCAACAACGCCCTTAACGTAGTCTCCACATCCGGCGAGGAAAGTCACATAGGCTCTCTTCGAATAACCACGGCCAAATGCATTCATCTTTCTGCTCAAAATGTCAGCTGGAACCTCTTTAGCCACGATCAGCGTTTACTACTCAACGTAAGGAAAAAATCTGAAAGTATGTGGATATTTTTGATATAATACCAACAGCGCTACTAATAATGATTTTAGTGTAGAATGCGGCAATTGACTCCAGATGTTGGGAGGTCTCTATTTTCATAGGCAACGAAGGCGGCGGATATAAAACGCAGTCCCGCAACACATATCACCTTTTTCATTGATATTCCGACTAGCAGATACAGAGTTGACAGGTCACGTATATACGTGTCAGTTATTTAGTCGGCCGACGATACAGACAAGCGTAAAGACTTTAGCGTAGGTCTGCAGATTCTCCAGAATATCCATGACTCTCAAGTGGGAGGAAGCTCACAAACAAGTTCCGCGGGAATCATGAATGTAAGCAATTTCCACGCTGCTACCGTGTCACGTTACAAAATTATCCCAACCAAAATTGCGGGTCCAAGTCGACGAAAAAGATGTGAACATTTTGTCGGCGATAAACAGCGTTGCCGGAGTCAAAAATAAATAAATCATTATCACCCGATTAGTTTTGCGCTTAACTGATGCATTTTAAGGGGGCCATCCTTATCCGTTTGATGTGTTAAGGCAGCGTATTTGTTACGTAAGGCCAGCGCAGTAATATTTATAGGTTCAATTAACTTGTAAATGTAAGTCTAGACTCTAAACCAAAACACCAATGTGAGATGTTTATAAGGCACTTTACAATTTTTCATGATACATGATAATCTCACTATGAAAAAGGGAGACTTGACTTGAAAAAATACAGGTCAAACTCAATCGTTATAATTTTTTTGGAAAATTAATGGCAGCTAACTGTAATTGGCCACGTCTCTCTTGTTAGCAGAATATTCACGCTATATGCTCAGAAAAGCATGTATTGTTCACAGCGTGTGCAACCCTGTATTAAACGAAATGTACAAATAAAAAAAAGTCCCACGGCACCATCAATTCCAATTCCAATATTGCTACTTTAATATAATATATTCACACATGTCGATGCCTCAAAAGATGAGGATGAGTACTGGATCGGATTGTGAGAAGTATTGAACATGTTTCCGAATGCTTAAGTACTTGACATTTGATTTCCACGTTCACAAATGCAAACAAGTGTAAATAGAGGGATATCACCTCAAAGGTTCGTAATAGAACATTGTTGGGAACCGATTCCATTTTTGTTATTTTCAATGATTATATATGTCACAAGTCACGTTTAAATATATATATAAAAGGGGCTTGTACTCTGCCACCCAAATTGAATTGCATTATATATTGTTATTAATACGTTAATTTCCATCATGTAATTAACACTTCATGGTGGCCATAGACCACTATTTTTTTCTTTTAACAATTGATTGCTTTATATATAATATATCAAAGTTAGGAAAGTTTATGAATAATATGGAAATTCTAAATAATATTGTATAAAAATTCATATATAATTTTAATTAAAAATTAGTACTAAATATGTTATAATTTCAAAATTAATATATATATTTTTATAAATTAAATATTTAAAATATTGAGAAATTTTTCAATTATTATTCTTATATTTATTTAATGTATTTATTATTGTGGGTAATTAGTATAAGACCATCAAATTTCATAATCAATTATACCATATAATAATGTGATATGTTAATACTTAATTTTAATTTTTTCTACTTAAAATTATAATTGTTGTTTTCAAAGTTCAAGATTTTAACAATTAAAACAATATACATTCAATTATAGAGTTGTTAAATATTTTTGTATAAATTATATGATGCTTCTTAAATTTTTTAATTAAAAACTAAGTCTATAATAACAAGGAATTAAAATATAGAATTAATCATACAAAAACTAAATGATATGGAACTACTTATAGTGCTTCCCCTTCCAATAAATTTCTTCATTTCTCTTAGACATAAAGATAAATAGGGTTTTGATTCTTTATATGTAAATAATACTTACAAATTAAATATTTTAAATGAGTGATAATTTTATAGATGTTTTTTTCCATAAAAACTATTAATACATATATAATAACAATTTTTGGAAAAAACCAATTCCATATATATTAAAAGGAACTTTAATTATTATTATTTTTAAACATTATTAATCAAAAAACTAAAATTTTATAAAATTTATTGAAAAATTGACCAATTCATGAAAAATAACCCCTACCCTAATTACAACTTCTACTTTATTATTGAAGTAGATTTATTATTTTTCCTATCACTCTTGTAAGGAAGAGTATTATGTATTTTGATGGGGGCTTATAATAACATTATTTTATATATGTAACTCGTCTTAAAGGTAACGTATGTTGCTTAAATAATATTATAAAAGACTTATGACATCAAAGTTAATTTATGGTTCAAAGAAAATAATATTTATATTGAATTTTACTATATTTAAAAAAACAAATTGGAAGTAATTGTAATTTATGTTTGTAAGGAGTTTACCAATTATATTGTATTGTATTATTAAAATTGCTATTAATGATTTATTATATAAATAATTCTATATACAAAAAGTATGGTTCAAAGAAAATAATATTTATATTGAATTTTACTATATTTAAAAAAACAAATTGGAAGTAATTGTAATTTATGTTTGTAAGGAGTTTACCAATTATATTGTATTGTATTATTAAAATTGCTATTAATGATTTATTATATAAATAATTCTATATACAAAAAGATGATAAATGGATTGTGAACATAAAATGATTATAGAAGAGTGAAATCCCAACTTTCATTCACTCAAAAATACAATAAAAAGTACATATTTATTAATATGAAATGATTATTCAATTAATCTTCAAGTTAACTGCTCAACTTCTAATGTATCTTGGTAACAACAATATAAAATATTCTTAAATTACATTCATTTCCCAAACCTAAGATTGATTATATACAATAATGTTACACTCCCTACCCTACTTTTATCCCCATAATCTATAGGGGTAGTGAAACTAATACTTTTTCCTTAGTGCAATCCTTTGCAAAAGGTATTGCCTTAGTGATAGGTTATTCTATTCTATAATTTTACAACCAAGATATTGATTCAGGTGAAAATCACCATTATATAACCCTTAACTTCATCTTTCGAAAATTATTCGATTTACTATCTATAGTTAAAATTATATAAAATATTATTATAATCAATATTTAAAATTTAATAAAATTACAAATAAAGTATTAATATAAAAAGCTTAAATAAATATCCATTAAGCATTGATTCTTTATGGAAATAAATTAATTGTTTACATTGAGCTTCCATAAATTAAAGCATTGATTATTTCCGCGAATTACTTAGTTCCATAACTTCGTCTCTTAGGATTGTAAGGAATTTTACTTATTTTCTTCAAAAATATTATATCATGTGAACGAGCAAATACGTATTCCACAAATACATCTATTAGGCCAGCTATTTTAGAGGGTTGCTATAAATTGCAATTTTTTTCATACCAGAAATTTATTTATAAGTCTCATTATACATGTATTTATTAGGGCTCTATTATTTTTCAGGCTCTAAGAGCATGGTCCCATGCAAGGGGAAAGCTAAAAATTTTGAGCAATGAGGGAGAGAAAATTAGGATATTTTAGCATTAATAGGGTCCCATGATTTTTTATTTTTTTGTGCAGAGATAAAATAGGAAGCTTTAGCACTAGCAAAAATAGGGTCCCATGAATCCGAAATAAACTTTTGGATGGAAAATTGAGAGGGAAGCTTAAACTAAATGCCAAGTGTCAAAAAAGCTCCCTAAAAATTTTAAGCAGCAGATTTATTTTTGTGCCCCTAGCTGCTTTGTGGGGCTGGAAATCCTCTCCCTAAGTTATAGCTGCTGAGAAATTTCAGGGATTTTGTTGGGTTTTGGCAGCAGCGATAATTTTTTTTGCATGGGACCATATTTCCCAAATAAATAGGAGCAGTAGCCCCAAAGATGAGACCATGCTCTAAGTATCTACAGTCATTTGGTAGAATAAAAATAAAAAATAAAACAAACAGCAGATGCTCTAAATTTTTTATTGTTACAAAACATTGCGATACATATTTTGGAACAACTTTCATTTTTTGAGTTTGTCAGGGTTTCACAGTAACATAATTGAAATTGTTTCCACACAGGTCCTATTTTTCCTTTGAAAGAATAGAACTAAAGAAAATTGTGGATTTGCACATGGATTTAAAAAAAATGTATAATTGTTCTGTATGCATGAAAAATTAATCACCATATATGTTATAAAGGTTTTGCTTTCCTTCCAAAGATGATGACACGTAGTCTATCTAAAGGAAATTACAATATATATAGGCTATGTATCCTACTTTACAGTATAGGTTATGTCTGATCAAGCTGCAGGTGGAGCAGGCAACACGTGGACTGGCCTATACATTGCACCACGCAATGCCTTATCAGTTATGTGTTGTAGCTCAGATCTGCTCTCTGTCTCCGCCCTTGTCTCATTTGATCTGAAATCCACGGATTCATCGTTGTATATCTCCCACCATTTCTTCACCAATTTCTGTATATCTTCCCTCTGCATGTTGGGCTCCTCGCCAGTAAATTTCCACGGTTTTGAACCCTTCACATCCGTTTGTAAAATTTTGTTACCTACACAACAATAAAATATTTGGCAAGCAGAAGCAAAAAATAAAAACTTACAGCTGCACAATAATGCGCGACTTTAACTCTTTCAACGTCTACGTTCTCAGGGTGACGCCACAACATGGCCAAAACCAGATTGTACACCAACGGGATGGGTTTGTACATCTTCTGGAAATACATGTTCAAAAAATCCTGCGAAAACATTGACTCGCTGTGGTTTATACCGACTTACCACATAATGGAAAAAAAAACTACTTTTCATTCATAAACAAAGCAAAAGCAAATATACTTTACCTGCTCTGCAAAGGGTGTTGGAGCGGTAGACATGAGAGTTTCCATCATGCTGTCAAAGGTCAATTTACTCGGCTCAAACACAAACATTCCAGCGTTAAAATACAGTGCAGGTCGCTGCTTCTCCATTTCTGCAGGCCAACAGACCTTGTCAGGGCACTGCTGGCAGTATCCGATGTTGTATTGCGGCGTGTGGCTCCACGTCTTTTCACAGAAGCAATCCATAACAGCATATAAATACCCATCCGGCATGTGGAATAGGTTATCAATGTTGTCAAACACTTGTATGTCTGCATCCATATACACCATTTTACCGTATTCCCCAAACTGCACAAATCATTATAGCCAAAATTTCAATTTGAATATGAATTTTCATATCATGTCGTAATCAACGAGAAAAAGGGCAGAAAAAGGGAAGAACGTTGCGAGTACCTCCCAGATGCGCAATTTAGAGTAGTTGAGAACATAGTAAGCCATGGCGAACTGAACTTGATTCTCCGGAGGATTGATGGGCTCGATTTCTCGAACAATACAACCCTGATTACGCAGTTGTAATCTGTGGTCTTCAGGAACATCTGGTAAGACTGCCACCACAAGAGGATACAAACTTTTGACCTTCCTCAATCCCTTGGCCAGGCCAACAACGCCCTTAACGTAGTCTCCACATCCGGCGAGGAAAGTCACATAAGCTCTTTTGGAATAAGCGCCATTAAGTGCAGCCATCTTCCCAGCAGATATCTGAGCAGGAAACTCTGCAGCCATAAACAACTTTTGTGTTACTATTAAAAGTAAAAATCTCAGAGGAGATTTTGTTTTCAAGTGTTGGGAAGGATCTGCATTTATAGCGAATGTAAATAAGGATATTTATTTACCGAATCGAATACAGTGCTCACAGTGACAGCTCCCGGTATACAAGACTCTCCGCCATTGACATTATACGAAAAATGTTTTACCTAGGTAGGGCAAGATTACATAAATATCGCAGCTAAAGTAAGGATAGGGTCGTGGACCCCAGTCGGTAAAAGAGAAAAGAGGGTGTTCCGTTTAGCATTTAACCTTGACAGAGAAATTACAAATGTCCGGCGATGAAAAGGCTGCTCAACTGTAAGAGGGAGGCAGCTCAACTGTTATAACGTCTTTGGAAAATAATGCGAATCCCACGTGGAGGAGAGCCATCCCCATAGGCTCAGCCTTATCTTCCCCCCTCAACCTCCTCTTATGTTCTTATTAAAAATAATCTTGACAAAATCCCTCATTCACATTCACTTATTCTAAAGTAATTAGGATTGAAATTGATTTAAACTATATGATATTAATTAAGAAAAAATATATTTAAAAAAGTAATCATGTGATAAGAAGTTGAAGATGAAATTTAAGATTATAATATTTTTTGTATTTGTATGTATAAATAATAATTGAATAAAACTTGAAGGGTAATTCTATACTTAAAATATCTCATAACATATACATATTAATGATTTAAAATTATTTGTATTCTAGAAAAAGTCAATTTCTTATAATAATGTTATTCCAAAACATAATGAAATAAAAATTAAATTGATAATGAACAACTTATCAAATTTATTATTCATGGATGCTAATATCACATTTTAATAATGTTTTTGTTCAAAATGAATTAAACAAAAATAACATATCTTTTTCATGATATTTTTAACACTCTTTAAATTTTACACAACACTTATATCGATCTTGATTATGGGTTATGGCTCAACACTCATTTAACAATTTTTCAAAATTTAAAAAGTAATTTGTGAGCTTTTCCTTTGTTGGAAAATGAAGTGAAATGGTGAGTTCTATATTGTATTATAAAAGTAGTACATGTCTAAATTATTGTGGGAAAATTATTCGTCTTTCCGTAATAGTCAATTAAATACTTTTAAGTGTTTTTGAAACCGTTAAGACATAAAGTCATCATCATTAAACACTATAACAAATATCTATGATTTTCTTGGAAGCATAATTTAAAGTGTATCTTGCTTTCCTTCTTTAGATTTTTATTTCAAGGTGCATGTTTGTTCGTTTTCAATTAATGACTCTATTTAACAAATTACTTGAGGTCCTTTCCATGTACAATGGCGGTTGATGTTCTTGAAAACCATCAAAAAAACTTATACTAGCACTTGCACCTAGGTGCAATGTTACACCAATAGTAAAATATGGGGATTTGTGGAGTTGTTGAAGAACTTTTGAGATGCATAGAAGTAGTATGTCGACATGGGCAAGAAGGTACATATGGTTTGTTGAAGAATTTTCAAAATGCACTCAAGATGTATATCCGACCTTTGTAGCAAGGCAACAAATATATGTATGATGCAAGCACCAATAAATAACATAATCACGATTTATATTTCAAATAAATATGGGTTATATTGTCTCATCTTCAATTATCAAGATATATGATGAACTAAGACATTGAGGCGTCATATTCATGCAATGCTAAAACATATAAATGAAACTTCACTATTATCCACGTTTAGTGTTTTTGAACATATGAATAAATAGTATCCTCTTTGTACAATCCGAGTCATAATTCAACCATAAATGTACATTTTTCTTGTTTTAGTGTAAAAAATGACAAGTCTTTGCTTTTTCGTAAAACATACTTTTATTCTCGCTTTGATGCCTTTTTAGATTTTTTTGGGATAGGGTAAAAATGGGGGTTTTGAGAAAAAAAACCCTTAAGGAAAGTTAAGCGTGAAGTGAAAAGACCCAAAGGCAGTCAAAAGTCAAAAACAACATAAGACTACAAAATTACATAGCATGCATTTTCTTAAGATCTTCAACAACATCCTTAGTAGTAGCGAAGCATCTTTGTTCACCAGATTGTTAGCCGACTTGAGGATCTCAATACGATTTGTTGATGCTTTCCCAAGTTTTATCGGTGTAGTCCTTCTAGGCCTTGATGATCGAGAAATCCCTCTTAAGTTTCCCAAGAATGTTCGCCACAATTTCATTATCATCCATATTAGTGGGAGCGTTATCCAAATGTTGATCTCATGTTGCAATAATTTTAGCATCCACCGCAGAAACAATTGAGGAACCCTCAACATCGGGAGTTGGAGATTCTAGATACATGGAAGAAAAACCTAGAAGAACCTCCGCAATGTCTTACTCTACAAAGATCTCCATGGGATCCATAGAATGGAAAATAGTAGAATCAAAAGCAAAGACAGAGAGAAGAAGAGGGAGGCTTTGAAGAAGCAAGAGTGGACACATGAGGTGACAACAAAGGAGAAATGTCGAGGACCGAGAAGGGGAGAAGTAGACAACAACGAAGTGGCCAATGATAAGCATATCGAGCCATAGTTGGGGGGATATGGGAATGGTGGCAGAGGTGGCAAGGTGAGGTGGAGGAGGAAGAAGGAAGAGAATGTAGGAGATGGGGAGGCAGAGAAGCAACATGAAGTTTCTTATACACTTTGGGAGGAAAATAAGAAAGCTCCCCCAAAGAAGCTGTAGTTTTGAAGAGAAGATAAAGAAGGTCGTGATGAATAAGGGGGCCTTCTTCCTCCATTGTTAAAGTCGAGAGTAACTCAAGAGACTAGAAAAGAAAGGAACCGAAATTTACCTTTTTATTATGATTCATGTGTGAGAGAAAGAAGAGTTTGGGGCCATAGACCAGTTTATAGCGGCCTTCCAAAGGGAAATAGCGCATGAGAAGTTCTGCTACCCTATCTTAGGGTGGAGGAAGAGAAGCTTGTTCATATCCCAATTGATATTTCCTTAATTTTTCCCCGTGGAAAAGGAAGTCCACCATTTTTTCTCTGAGGGAACGTTTGAAGTAGATATCACCTTCAGACAGAAGACCAGTAGCCGTAGCGATAGAATTTGGCAAAATTATGAATTTGGTCTCCCAACCTTGACTTTCCCTTTTCATCAAGAACCCAATACGTTGTTGGAAACTCTAATTGAGTTCCTGAGAGCCTTTTCATAAAAGGCATGGTTCATGCCTCCTGCAATATGTTCCATACCTCTTGGTCATTCCTTTCTTCATTGGAAGATGCGTGTTCAATTCTCCTAATATGCCCACCCATCATGCAAATAGTGATAATCATAGAAAAATGACCGAGTTGATACTAATTAAATAGAAAATTTGAAATTCATCTGATTTATTACTAGCATGTGCTATCCGATTTCTAATTAAGTATTGATCGTAAACAAAAAGTCACCCAATTGATTGTAAACAAAAAGTTTCCCAATTGATCGTAACCAAAAAGGAATCCACAAATTTGTCCACCCGACAAATTTCCACACCAACATAACTTTAAATGTATCAAACATTAGCAGATATATCAAATCACATCTCTTTAATATTCATTTCACTTCTTTAAGCTACTCAATCTACCTCGTCATTTTAGTTCATGGGAAAAAATCTTCTCAATGATTCTACAAGGACATGTATACTTAGTTCTCTTCATGATCTATTCCAATTCAAGTGTTTATTTCCCATAATTTCTCTAGAAGCTTTTTGATGACAAATATTTCCCTTAAAATATCTCTCTATAACAAAAACATTCTAACATTTCACCTATAATATTTGTTTTCCTATCTCAACATTTAGTGGTGAACCCTTGTGGCCTAATGGTTGTGTGGGGTTGAGGCTAGGGGAAAATGTTCCCTCCCAAAAGCACAATTCAAAGTCAATTTAGAAAAAGATAAATAAACAATAAACACAAAATTATTTCTTTTGCAAATAAAACTACACTTCTTGGCCCTACAAATTTTTGGTGATGAGCCCACACTTCTTATTGGTAGCATGAGATTGAGAAAGGAGGGAAGTTCCCTTATTGCCTATGTTTTCTCTTTGGTGATGAGGCCATTCTTCTTACTAGTTGCATGGGGAAAAGCGTAGGGGTCATAATAATAAATCACAAGTTGTAAATAAAACTAAAATAAAAGTGATTCTTAAAAATTCCCATGAAAATGAACTAGATGTGTATGTTAAGAGATAAATTTTCCTCAAAACCAGATTTTGTCAATCAATAGGCCATCCATGAATCTAAGTCTAGACATGTTTGCAAGAAAAATTCATTTTGAACTAGTTAGTTTATCTTGATTAGGGTTGAGTTGCAAGTTTCTAGTTGGATATTTGTCATAGTTTTGTCTCTTGATCATCATTCACATTCACATTCTTCAAGTCATATAGCTCGCATATTTTTTGGACTCTCGATGATGATCCTTGCATCCTACTGGTTGTTAGAGATTAAGAATGGAGCAAGTTCATCTTCTCATCATACCACATTCAACACATTTTTCTAATGAAATATAAATGCTAAATATTACTTGAGAAACAAAGAATTAAGTTACATTTTTTTTTCATATACATATATAAAAAAAGATAAATCATTTTGTTATCACATTGCATCATCATCCATAACATACATTCTAAAACATAAAACATTAGAAATTCCAAACCATCTAAGAGTACACATATGAAATTAACCATAACAAAGTCAACTCTTACAAGGAAGGCCGGACAAAAAAATATGTATGTATATATATGTATAATATCAAGTTTCTCATATACAATGTCATCACACTATGTAGTAAGTGTGGTAAAAAATGCTCTCTAAGATCACAAAATAAAAACTCTATATATGTATCAAAATAATTCCCAAAGAAATAATGGCCCTAGACCTATCCCTCCTTTCTAGACCCTTGAGAAGAGATAAGAGTGGCACATGGGATCCTCTTGTAGATATCATAATGAGAGTGGATCATTATAGCCTAAGATCCTCCATGTGTAGACCTATGAGACTACTTAGGTGAGCGACCAATGGTAGTGGATCCGCCATGCGAGTGTGCTCATCATTGTCTCTCCCGATTCTTGTGTAAAGAAATGTCCAGCCTCATCCGGGTCATTTCCTTAGTGGCATGCTAGGATGGTGTGAACACATCAATGTGGAAAATTTCCATCATTGGATGTCCTGTGTCGCAAGATGTTGATCCCTAGTCATCTTTGAAGGAATCACAAACATATCTATGAGCTTGCAATGAATAAGATCCCGCCATACAATAGTGGTGGCTATAAGGTGCAAATAATGGTGAGTTATAAAACTTTTTATAACAATTTTGTTTATTAGAGTAGCTTACTAACATCTATTTTAGAAAGTAAGTGAAAAGATAAGAGTATTTTACTCACTAGGATCTCTAGGCATCCATCTGGAGTCAACAACTAGTGCTATTATTAGTGCAAGAGTTGGTATATGCTCCTCCACTATGATTTCCTCATTTTACTAAAGGTGCATTAATTCCTCTTCCTCTCGAAGGTAGGGGATCCTCCATGTGCACCGTCTCCACCTCTCGCATCCACCTCAGCCCTAATAGCTGTTGAGACCTCTCCAAGAGCATGTCACTTTGAATCCGACTCCTCCTTCTCATTTGAACTTGTCTTAGCCTCCTCCTCCTCCTTTAACAACCGGACCCGCCTCAATCTAAAGTATCTATCAAGCCTAACTATGGCCCTAAAGCGGAAGGGTCTAGGGTAGCTTGTGGTGTACCAAATAGAATCCCAAGTATATTAGGTGACCATTGTATCTTTCCCTTCAAGGAATATCTAGACTCTTGTATCCCCTTATAAACTATGGGAAATGTTGGGAGGTCATCTACGTAAGGTATCCAAATATTTTGTGTTACTTGGAGTACTAGGTGAGTCTCCACTCTACTACTATGGTCAACTAACTAAATTGTCCCCGCACAAGGAGTCAATACAATCACCTCCTCTCCCCACTAGTCTATCATATCCTGATAATGTTGAGCTATCATGTTCGCCAATGTCAATGTAGAAAATAATACTGGAGGGTTCTTAATTGGATTCATATCCACCCATGTGGATGTTTGATCACCATAGGATTTGCTATCCCGATTCCCCTCTGGTAGGGATCATCCTCTCATAAACCCAAGACATAACAAGAGTAGGATGACTCAATAAAGTGGCTCCTAGTCTAAAAATCCTATATAAATCATGATAGGTGGTGCCGAAGATATCAAATCCCCAAGCATACACTCTACCATACATCTTGATAATTTGTACTATAAGAGCCAAATAGTATAGAAACATGTCCCTACCCTTATCCCTCGATCAAACACAAGGCCAAGATACCTATGATGGCCTTACGCAGAGTGGGGATAGGTGCGATGTTAATCAAAACAAACCTAACTCCATAATTAGCACCAAGTGTCGTGTGCTTGTCCATATCCCAAATAAGTGGACTAGCTGCGAGCCTCATTTGTTGTGCTAGCACTCACCAACACTAACTTCCCGCCAAAGGACATGAACTCCCAAAATATGGTAGACATCCTCCAAGGTGATAGTCCACTCACCTTTGAATCCAGAAATAAGAATTTTTCTCATCTCGCATCCCAATAGCTTAAAAATTCACAGAGTAGGATACTAGCAGTGTAACTAGTCATGTTTTTGAAATCCTATAGATACCCCCTCCTGCAATAAGTCCCTCTTTGCCTAGGTCAAGCCCTCCTAGATTTGGGGCAACCAATCCTACTCATGAGATCTGCTCCATCTAACATATCTCCCCTACATCCATAAAACAACAAGAAAAGAGCAAGTTAGAACCTCTTAGGCATATAATAAGCTCACAAAATAGTATAAACTTAAGAAAAAGCCAAAATAATTTCATACTTAGTCAAAATTTGAAAACTGTCTTGACAGCTTAGGTAATCAACGCTCATAATAGAGTGGCATTGCATAACTTATGTGGAAGTTGGCATTCATCACTCACCTAAGAGATGATTTCACAATTGCCACTCTGTGCGCAGTAGTGGTTGTGCAAATGCCACGATGGTCCTTCCTATAAAACTTATGCCATACCTTAAAGGCCAAAAATTAAAAAAAAAACCAATAAACACCAAATTATTTCAAATAAATTGTATAACTTACATGGAACCCCCTTGTGATTACTTTTAGTATAAGTTTACTAAAAATTACCCCCTATGGTCAGTTTTGATGAGGTCCTACATGTTAGGGAAAAAAATAAATAAATGTAAATAACTAACTTGATCATGACCCTCTCCGATACCATTGGTTGTGGTACCATCATCTCGAAGTACTCTTCGTTTTGACTATACTCTTACATAAAACGGTCACAAGTGTGGTCTAAATCTATAAAATTCACTAAGTGGGTAAGTGTAAATGATTTCTATAAATAGTAAAAAGTTGTTTATATAGTGTTTTCTAATGTCATTTTGAGTGTGTGTGTGTATGCAGGACTAGAGCGTTGGTGCAGGTATATTTCTCATCCCCACTGACATGGTGAGTACTCTTGTTGTTTTAATTTAATGTTTTTTTTTCGATCACGTTTTGTATCTATAATTGATTCCTATTTTCTCTTATAGGTGGTGGGAAGTTTGAATTGGTGTAATTTCAAAATGCAGGCATCGATTATAATTTCTAACTTTCTGTTTGGGAGCGTCGGACTACGATTTCACGTTTTATGCCCATTCATCACTAAAATGATTCTCCAAGGGGGCAATATGTACACACCCAAAATTGCATGTGTTACATTGTTGGAATAGTAAAAATCCCCAATGATGATAAATTTCATTTCCATAAATAAATGATGAAATTTAGGTCCCATTTCTTATTTACAACATGTCTATGTGGCTTACTCTTCTTTAATTAGCAATTCCTTATATTTTATTTCCTTCGCAAATATTTTTCACCCATCTTCCTTAGTGTTTTCCTTTTAAGTTACGTAACCGACACGACACAGCCGATTGCATAACCACCACTGTCTAAGTAGATTGGTGGTTTTGTGTGCTTTAATCTAAGAATTAAAACTCCTAGTTTTGTATGTATGTTGCAAGTTTCCCAAGATTTCTTTTCTCGCATGTTTCTCAACTAATTATCTTGATTCTGAGATTGTTAGATGTGTATGAAATTCTTCTTCTTTACTTACTATTCTTAGTAAGTTGCCTTGCCTTTTGTGGATGATTTGGCACTTCTTGATTGCAAAGTGTGTTGGACCATTTCCCTACTAAATTTCTATTAAAAACCAAATTTTTCCCGAAGCGTAGGTTGGAGTCTCTTGAATTTTATTGCACCGTTACTCTGTTGAAATATTTCCAAGAAGCACACAAGCAACTCATAGATTTTCCTTGTTACTTCCTTGCCTGCATTTAAGACCAACTAGCTTAACTAATCTACTCCAACATCTACACAACTTCTTCTACATACCAACTAGCATAGTTCCCTAGACCATTTGGATTCATCATTGGAAAATAAGATGAGGGGATAAAAATCACAACCACCTCTGGATATTGTCACAATTCTACATTTCTAGGTAGGGGTGTAATTCAATTTCTTTAAAATATTTCTTTTAATTTAGAGTTTTCATTTATTTTTCAAATAAGTAGCTTTGTTTTAAGAAGGTATAATTAGCAAGTATTCACTATAAGTAGCATTTGATGATATTTCCTTCTCATCTTATCCCTAGAAAGGATTTGGAGGAAGTTCTTGTGCACATACTTATTCATTTCTTCATTTAAAAGCACTTGTAGCTTTCATTTTATTTATTAGTTAGATTTAAATATGCATATGAAAAAATATTTCATTGAGAGTTTCCTCCCGCTTATCCCTATGGATCAGAAGGGAAAGAAGCTTGAGAAAGCTTCTGTGTCTATGCACTTTGTTGTATTTCTTCACAAATTAATTGTCTTTGTAATCCACTATTTCACCGAGGAAGTTTCAGGGAAAGAAATTGCTTCTAAGAAGCTTCATTTCTTCTTGTTATTCTGAGTCAAGGCATTAACATAAATAGTAGGTAATCCACAATTGCAAATTAGAAAGAATCTATGTTTAGTTAAATTAGATTCACATTCAACAACAGAGGAATAACCACATCCGACTATTCCTGTTTATTTTATTTTAGCATAGAGGTAGTTTTATTTAATTAGAAGTAATTTCCTTTTATCTGTAGCTTTCATTTATTTATTTCCAAAGAAACCAAAAACAATACCAAAAACAAGTAGATTAATTTGTTTTGCATTTACTTAATTAATTAGTTGCATTCAAATTTAATTAAATTAAAAGGAGAGTAATCAAATTTTGTTTAATTTAAATTTTCTTGCATTGTTTGTTTAAAATAGGAATTTAGATTAATTAGATTGGGAATGAACAACAACCCCCATGTTTCCATAGTGGCCTAGGTTACCCGACCTTAACTTTAGACCCCTTTGGTTTCTTGTGTGTTTTGTTTGTTTCGTAGTTCCTTGGTTTGTGCCCATGTAGTGCCCACTTTCCTTTGACACCTTTTGTTACTAATCATGATACTGTTGATTATATTATAGACATGATTATGGACCTTATTATAGTATGATGATAGATGTTAGATCATGGGTTATTGTTGACTTGATTTAGTTATGATGATGATTATTAGAGACAATTTGGATATTGATGATGGTATACTTGTTTGATATGGTTATATTATGGATGTTGTGTGGACTTGTGATATTTGGATATTGTGAGTAGACCTAGAAATGGAAATTATTAGATGATGATATAAGTGTTGAGTAAAATTGAAAATGATATTGCTAGATTGTTTAATGTTGTTGTGATTCATATATCTAGATGATTTTGTAATTATATTATATTATTTAGGATGTTTTGATATGGCCACGAGGTTGAAGGAGGTATTTGTGTTTTGTAGGTTAAAATATTGTTAGACTAGGTATTTACCTTAGCTCATGTTCACCTAGGTACATTATTTACCTTTATTGTATTTATCCTCACCCACTTATGTGTGTGGATATTTCTTTTATTTATTTAGATAGTAGGAGATATTATCTAGTTGTTAGGTATAGTTATTTCCTTGATCTATGGTATTGACTAGTTCTTTCCTAGATCTATGGTATTGACTAGATCCTTGATGTCTAGTTCTCTCATAAATCTATGGACTTGACTAGTTCTTTCCATGATTTATGGCTTGATCTACGACCTTGATTGGTTCTTAGATTGTTATTCCTTGCCTATATAAGCAAGGTCCATTCTCATTATATTTCATTGAGTTCCATAATAATATATGATATTGCTTTGCTCATTTGTTTGCAAAGGTTTTATGTAAAGTTATTCTGGTGAATTACTTTCATTGTATTGATCATGGTGTTTGATTAGCATCTGTGTTCTTGGCTTGGTATGATCTGGTTATCATTCCTTTTATGGTATCAGAGTTACATGACTTTCCGTCACACCAAAAGCTCAAACTAATGGTGGAGAGGGATCTCATCATGTTAAAAAGCTACTACGCCAACACCCTCCCGCACGATGGAGCCGGGTATACACCCAATCAGGCCCAACAACATTAGGATGCAATGACATTGGGAATTTCCTGGGAGGTCACCCATCCCAAAGATTAGTCCTGGGCCGACGCACTTAATCGCCTCGGTATCAAAGTCGCACGACTTGACTTGCTATCACACCAAAAGCTCAAATTGATGGTGGAAAGGGATCTTATCATGTTAATCACCTGCTACGCTAATACCCTCCCCACACGATGGAGTTGGGTATACACCCAATCAGGTTGGGCAGGTTTTATGATGACAAGTGTTCTACTTCGCTATATTTTCTATCTTGGTTCTTCTCCAGTTGCTTGGGCATGCAAAAAACAATAGGCTATTGCACTTTCATCTTCAAAGGCAGAGTACAGGGCAGCAGTTATAGCGAGTCAGTAGATTCTTTAGCTTCATCAGTTATTGACAGAGTTTGGATTCCCACAGGATTCACCAACTGTACTTTGGTGTGACAACCAAAGTGCAATTCACATTTCTCATGAACCCAGTTGAGCACCAGTGGACCAAGCATATTGAGATACACATCCATTTCATTCGTCTAATCTATGGCGTGTGATGGGATAAGGATAAGTTAAATCCCTACTTGACTAGTTTTCTCATAACTCTTCGGAGGTATCTTCCTCACCGTTCAAAGCAATCAATTGTATGATGATGGTAGGTGGGACTGGGGTAGTCTGAAAGATAAGTTGTCTAAGGCCTTGGTCAATATTAGTCAATCGTGTGTCAATATTAGGTTCTGACATGGTTGGATCACAAACTCTATGCCTTGGTTGATGTGGACCCTAAATGGTCATGTGGGTTGTGACGCCTTGCTAAAAACATCCCACTTGAAACCCAATAACAACCTAGGATTAGTTAGGAAAATTATGGAATAATTTTTTTTTTTGTTTAAAAGAGTCTCTGAACTAGGTTGCAAGGCAACAATCGTCACTAACAAGTTCCAGGATAAGTCTAATTCACTAGAACATAATTTTCCTTTATTAACAATTATTAGAGGTTATAAGCTCCAGAATTTAGGGTTAGAAGGTTCAATAAGGTTCAGAAGGTAGTTCCTCACCATACCCACTCTCTAACATGCTTAAAGGTTCAAATTGATTTTTCTAAAACTTAACGCATTCAAAATTTCCCTAAATTATTCCCATTGGATAGGAAATTTCCTCACATTTCCATTGATATAAAGAAGTCCTCTTAAATCCTCATATTTTTCAAGTTATGGGCCAGTGGGCCTTGGGGTGAAAATTTTCCCTAAGAGTGGGCCTGCGGGCCTGGGGTGAAAATTTTCCCCAAGGGTGGGTCGGTGGGCCGCGGGGAGACCTTTGGAAAATTTCCCACGTAGGGAAAAAAAAACAACTTTGCACCCGTGCACTTGCGGGTCTGCAAGTCCACTAGGGACACGTGGTGCCTCCCAAGTCAGTGCGGGGAGAGTGGGGCAGTGGGAGACATTTTGAAAAATCTTCCCACGTGGGGCAAAATCCAACTTTGCGCCCACGCTCCTGCAAGTCTACAAGGGACATGTGGCGTCTCCTAAGCCAACGTGGGGAAGGCGAGGCAACAGCTAGAAAATTAGTTTAACACTCCGAAGGGCTAAGAGGGTAGCATTCAACCGTGCCTCCACCGACACCTCGCGATGCTACGTGGTGGCTCTTGGTTGGCTCACTGCGTCTCGGTGGGCGGTAGGGAAAATTTGGAAAATTTTCACAAAATTTTTTTGGGAGTGCTAAATTTAAAAAGAGATCCACACCTCTGCCTATGCCTCGTGGTGCCATGTGGTAGCTTCTAATTGGTTGTGGGTCAGTAGAGCGGTGGGGAAAATTAGAAAAAAATTCCCAAAAATTTTCCTAAGAGCTAAGTGAAAAATTTGGGCCCAGGGGCCCGCCATTGAATTTTTTTCCCAAAAATGTTTTTTTGACGCCAAGGAAGAAAAAATTCAGAAGGCCATAACTTTTGATAGAGAGCTCGGTTTTGGGAAAACAAGGACTTCTGGAAATATCTCGACATCCTCTTTACTTAGGAATCATTAATTTCAAATTTTGATAAAGTTTAAGGGGTCAATTTTAAGAAAACGACCTGCAGGTTTTTACAAAGAGGCAAATCGTAGTAAATTTTAACTTGTTAAATTTGTTAAATTTGTTCTTTTCCCTCTCTCAACATGTCAAATAGACATGGAAAATTTTTCTTAGGTGTATTTAATAGAGATTTAAAGATTCAATTTGTCTGATTGATTTACAATTTGAACATTTACATTTTTGGACAACAACATGACTGCAAAACGGTTTGAGCTCAATTTTGCTAAGTTTTATAAGAATTTCCTTAAGTGTTAATGTCTAGATGAATTCAGTTAGATCTTATTATGCCCAAATTAATGTTTCATTTTTTATTCCTTTGTTGCAGATTTGGTCTGAGCATTTGGGATTAAATAATTGTCAATTGGAAAAAAGGACAGAGTTCAAATTTTAAAAAGGTCTATTTGCCATTTTCTTCTTCCAAGTATTATAATGTGTTCCAAACCTAATCTAATGCATTCAGTTGATTTAATTCAACTTATTCAAAAACTATAATACATCTCTAATTTCCAATTTTTACATATTTCAAAGGACAGAGTATTACATTTCCTTTATATGCATTTATTTCTTTCAAATAGACATTTCAATTACATTTAAAAGATCAAATTCGATGCCACCGTATAATTGGAGAAAGGTGATACATCATTTATTGATTCCAAAAGACAACTATGTAACATCCTTCTTTTATTCCTTTGAAAATCATATATATAAAAACAGGCGAATATTACATTTTCTTCTCACGTGTTTCACTTTTCCTCTTTTCCAAACAGGATTTCATAGAACATGTTAAATATACCTTTCCAATGGAAGAATATCATATGAACAAGAAAAAAACTTCCAATAATTCAAATGAAACTCTTACAACATCCTTTCCATTTGATTTCAAAATACAACATACAAAACACGTGTCATTCTTTCACATTCTTTCCAAAAAAAATACAGTAGTATAACTCTTTTAGATTTCAAATTTCCACTTTCATTTTCAATACAAAGTATCTTTCCATTATAATGAATACATAGATCATCCACTTCAAGTGGGAAAGGGGTTCATTAGAGTAGGTATTTACCTTAGCTCATGTTCACCTAGGTACATTATTTACCTTTATTGTATTTATCCTCACCCACTTATGTGTGTGGATATTTCTTTTATTTATTTAGATATTAGGAGATATTATCTAGTTGTTAGGTATAGTTCTTTCCTTGATCTATGGTATTGACTAGTTCTTTCATAGATCTATGGTATTGACTAGATTTATGAGAGAACTAGACATCAAGGATCTAGTCAATACCATAGATCTAGGAAAGAACTAGTCAATACCATAGATCAAGGAAAGAACTATACCTAACAACTAGATAATGTCTCCGATATCTAAATAAATAAAAAGAAATATCCACACACATAAGTGGGTGAGGATAAATACAATAAAGTAAATAATGTACCTAGGTGAACATGAGCTAAGGTAAATACCTACTCTAACACCCCCTCAAGTGAAGCTAGGGCCAAAATAGAAGTGGCATGTCCACAAGATGAGTCCCGGCAACTAGGCTCGAAGAGGTACTCATCTACAATATATCCATGAAGAAATATCGAACCAAAAGAAGGAAATAATCCTACTATAAGGAAAGAGAAAGAAGAATAAGAAGGAAGATGTTTTGACGAACACCCCCCAAGAAAAACTTCCGCAAACCCAAGCATTCCACTTAATTTAAGGTAGCGAGGTGATGCAAAAGGCTATGTAAAGATGTCTGCAACTTGCATGACGAGTCGAATGTACTCCAAGAAAAGAACTCCATCCTAAATGTGCTAACGAATAAAATGGATGTGTATCTCAATATGCTTGGTCTGCTGGTGCTCAACTGGGTTGCGAGAAATG
The DNA here is from genome assembly GCA_018340775.1 of Taxus wallichiana var. yunnanensis. Taxonomy (NCBI): domain Eukaryota; kingdom Viridiplantae; phylum Streptophyta; class Pinopsida; order Cupressales; family Taxaceae; genus Taxus; species Taxus wallichiana. The sequence continues at coordinate 546,688,646 of CM031234.1, forward strand.
TGAATTACACTTTGGTTGTCACACCAAAGTATAGTTGGTGAATCCTGTGGGAATCCAAACTCTATCAATAACTAGCAAAGCCAAAGAATCTGCTGACTTGCTGTAATTGTTGCCATGTACTCTACCTTTAAAGATGAAAGTGCAATAGCCTTTGCTTTTTGCAAGCCCAAACAACTAGAGAAGAATCGAGACAGAAAAGATAGCCGGAAGTGGAATTCCCGTCATTAATATAACCTACCCAATCTGAATCTATATACCCAACTAATCGAGTAGAGCTCCCAGTGTAGTGTAGGCCAAAGTGGGAAATGCCATGCAAATAACACAAAATCCTTTTAGCACCTGCCAAAGTGACTACTATGAGGAGAATTTGCAAACCGAGATACAAGCCCTACCGCAAATGAAATATCGGGGTGAATATGAGTCAAGTACATGAGAATCCCAACAAACTACCTATACAACATAGGATCACAAAGTGGTGTGGTACATGTGGATGTAAGAGTAACTTAAGACTAAAAGGAGATGGACTTGGCTTGAACCAGCCATATCAAAGTGCCTAAGAAGATCATGGGTGTACTTTTTCTAACTCAAATGAATCCTTGAATCATGTCGAGAAATCTAAAAACTAAGGAAATAATGCAATAGTTCAAGATCTGTCATGTCAAAATGTGTAGAAAGATCCCTCTGAATACTCTAAATGTGGGAAGAAGAGCTGCTAGTAAGTAATAGATCATCAACATATAAGACAAGTATCACAATATCCTCACCAACATGCTGGAGATACATTATATGATCGGAGTGGCAACGAAAAAAACTAGTAGATAGAAGAAAAGAATCCATCTTCTCATACCAAGCCCGAGGGGCTTGTTTGAGACCGTAGAGAGACCTTCGGAGCCTAAAAACAAGAGAAGAATCTTGAACAAATCCATCCAGATTACTCCATATATATTTCCTCTTGTAGATCTCCATGTAAGAAGGCACTCTTCACGTCCATCTGGTATACGGGCCACCCTGTGATGTAGCAATAGAAAGTACAAGGTGTACATAATCCATCTTGGCAACGGGTGCAAAATTCTTAGAGTAATCAATACCTTCAACTTGTGAAAAACCATTTGCAACAAGATGAGCCTTATACTTGTCAATGGACCCATTAGTTGTGTATTCGGTTCAATATACCCACTTACACCTAACCATATTTCTTCCTTTAGGAAGAGATACCAAGTCCCAAGTATTATTCTTCATCAAAGAAGAATACTTAGTTGTCATCGCATCATCCCACTCTTGTATCCCATGAGCCTTTGAAAAATACTGTGGATCCTCATAAACTGCCTAACACAAAAGTCCAAAACCTATAGAATGTGTGTGATGATGCCTAGTGGAGGGAAGATCCTCTATAAAAGGTGCTACCTCGAAACGTAGTACAAGCCCACTTAGGCATAGTGACAACATCAATGGTAATAGGATCTTCAATGGCATCTATAACCTCCTCATCAATCTTCTCAAATAAAGGATCCTCAAGATGAGATGAAGAAGAAGAAGGAATGGAAGAAGATGAAGAATCACAAGGAGTGAAACGCTCATCAAACTGAACATGTGTTCGAAAAATAACATCATGTGTATCGGGATCTATAAGATGATAAGCTCTCATGTCCTCACAACACCCTATAAAGATAAAGGGTTTACTCTTCTTATCCAAAGCTTTCCTTTTCCTCTTTGGCACAAAGCCCAATCATGGCTCCCAAATACTTGAAAAAATGAGATATCTAGGTTAGTTTTGGACCAAGCTTCCTCTGGATTCAATACTCAAGTGCTCGTGTGGTGTGCAATTTTAAATATAGTTAGCAAAATTAATTGCTTCTGCCCAATAGATAGGACGTATATCTCTAGAATGCATCATACAATTAGCCATTTCCTTCAAAGTTCTATTCTTCCTTTCTGCTAAGCCATTATGTTGTGGAGTATGAGGAACAAAATGTTGGTGAATAATGCCTTGAGTTGCCAAAAATTTAGAAAACTCATTGCTGAAGTACTCCCCCATTATCAGTACGAAGGTTCTTTATGCTACTAGAAGATTGTTTCTCGACCAAAGCTTTGAAGACTTTGAAGTGTGAAAAAACATCACTTTTGTACTAGAGAAAATAAACCCAAGTACACCTCAAGAAATTATCAATAAATGTAAGTGCATACTTAGCTCCATTGAAAGATGGAGTAGGAAAAACCATCAAGTCACTATGCACAAGCTCAAGTGGTGAAGAAGCTCTCTTAGAAAAATTCTTAGGAAAAGGATCTTGGTGTTGTTTCCCTAATCCACAACCATGAAAAACTCCTTCAAGACAAGAAACTCTAGGAGGACCATCTACCATACCATGAGTTCTCAAATCCTTCAAATATCTGTAATTGAGATGTCCAAATCTTTCATGCCAAAGCTTACTCTCTGAATCTGCATGAGAAATCAATCCTATCCCTATAGAAGAAGTGTCATCAAAACCCTCAAAGTGATATAGTCTAGAACTATGATCAATAATACCTTGAGCAACAAGTGAATAAGGCTCCAACAAAGTTCTTACTTCTGCCCCATGTGGTGTAAAAGTCACTATTTTCCCTTGACTAGAATGAAAAATTTGATATACAGAAAACAAATTTGTAGTGATGTTAGGAACATATAGCGTATCTTGGATATCGCCACCATCAAGTTGTATATGACCTTTCCCCTCAATAGAAAGAAAGGAAGAATATCCAACCTCAATTTTGGAAGTAGAACTCAAACCTAGAGAAACAAAAGAATCCTTGGAAGAAGTCATGTGACGAGAAACACCAGAATCTATAACCCAATTGTCTCTGTAAGTGGTGACTCGAGATCTTTTAACAACATTAAGTGCTTTTCCATGCTGATTAGAAGGAGGTGGAGTGGAGATAGAAATTTTTTGTTTCTTGACTACATCCTCTAAGGCTTGCATTCGCTTATAACACCTATGTTCTTCATGATTACTACCCCCACAAAAAGATCATGAACAATAGACTTATTCTTGGATTTAGAAGAATCCTTGGGTTTTGAGTTATTTTCTTTGGGTTTAGGAGCATTTTGAGATGGAAAAGGTGTGGATTTGGTTTTATTGTTTGGTTTTCCCTTTCCTTAGGATTAGATGTAACTAATGCCTATTGGGAGGTAGAAGACTCAAGATGAGACAATTTGGATTCTTCCTAGTAAGTCTTTCACAAAATGTTTCTAAGTTAGGCATTTTGAATGTGTCACCAAAGGCATCCATGCTAGAGAAAAAGGTAGAAGAAAAATTTGGAATGGTCCTCTCAACTTGGATAGAATCAAGTAAACACACTCTTCATCTTTCATATCTCTTCCACTCCCCTTCAACCGTGTCAACAAATTCTTGAAATTGGTAAGATAGTCTATAATTGTTGGAAAATCTTCAGATAGGTGATCTCAATGTCAAGTTGCATGGCTCTCATATGATCCACCTTACCAAATAAATCCTCCAATTTCTCCCATATTTTGAAAGGAGAGTCACACTTTTCCAAATGAAACAAAATAATGTCACTTACATAAGTTCCTATCAAACCCATACACTCATCAAATTTGCACTGGTACTAAAATTTCTCATATTCTCTAGTGAAAACTGGTTGTTGTAAAGAAGTTAAAGCCCATAATCCTTTCTGCTTAATTATTGTTTCTATTCTTGGTTTCCATGTGTGGTAATTATGTGTTGTTAATGGCTCAACATGATATAATGTAGAAGTAGATGCCATCCTCTAAAAATCATGAAAAGAAATGTAAAAACCAAGCAATGCAACAAGACCCCTAAGCAATGCAACAAGAGCCCCCCAGGTTTTGGCACTTTATAATGAGTGCATGTTACAATATGACACTTTATAATTATAGTGTGATTCTCAAAATAAATATTTCCAATGGAAAGAGCACTTAAAATAAGAACTTTTGCAAAAAACGGTACTCAAAACCAAGTTACCGATCAACAGTTACAAGCTTTTCAATATTATGCTCTGCTATTTATTTTAGTTGCCACTAAAACAAAATCAAATGCCCTTACCTTCACCACACAAATAAAATGAAAGGGGGCTGGAGTTAAGCACCTGCTAAGTAAGAATCATAAGCTTTAAGCCCTCATATGACCATACCATATGACCAGGGGCTAAGAATTTCAAACGTCCTGCTTTTCTTCACTGCCGACATGAATCCTGAGGTAAACCACCACGATTCTCTGCACAATAAAAAAACCAAAAAAATTTTCCTCCCGAAATGGTCGAGTTTACATCGATCTTATGGTTTTGCCACCTTCCGGATCTAATGAACACCTTTATTTTGCATAAAAATGTATGCGAAAAACAAAATACAAGCAAATCCTGAAATATATGAATATATAAAAAAATTATTTACAAAATAAAACTTACAGACGGATGTCAATAGCAATCTCTTGCTCTAATACCATAAAAGGAACGATAGCGAGATCATAACAAGCTAAGAGCACGATGCTAATCAAACACCATGACCAATAAGATGAAAGTAATTCGGTAGAATAACTTTACATAAACCTTTAAACAAATAAGTAGTAATATCATATATTATGGAACTCAAATGAAATACAATGAGAATGGGCCTTGCTTATATAGGCAAGGAATAACAATCTAAGAACCAGTCAAGGTCATAGATCAAGCCATAAATCATGGAAAGAACTAGTCAAGTCCATAGATTTATGAGAGAACTAGACATCAAGGATCTAGTCAATACCATAGATCTAGGAAAAAACTAGTCAATACCATAGATCAAGGAAAGAACTATACCTAACAACTAGATAATATCTCCTAATATCTAAATAAATAAAAGAAATATCCACACACATAAGTGGGTGAAATACAATAAAGGTAAATAATGTACCTAGGTGAACATGAGCTAAGGTAAATACCTACTCTAACAGCCCTTTCCCACTTGAAGTGGATGATCTGTATATTCATTATAATGGAAAGATACTTTGTATTGACAATGAAAGTGGAAATTTGAAATGTAAAAGAGTTATACTTTGTATTCTGTTTTGGAAAGAATGTGAAAGAATGACACGTGTTTTGTATGTTGTATTTTGAAATCAAATGGAAAGGAGGTTGTAAGAGTTTCATTTAAATTATTGGAAGTGCTTGTCTTGTTCATATGATATTCTTCCATTGGAAATCTGTATTTAACATGTTCTATGAAATCCCTGTTTGGAAAAGAGGAAAAGTGAAACACGTGAGAAGAAAATGTAATATTCTGCCCTATTTTTATATATATATGATTTTGAATGGAATAAAAGAAGGATGTTACATAGTTGTCTTTTGGAATCAATAAATGATGTATCACCTTTCTCCAATTATACAAAGGCATCGAATCGATCTTTTAAATGTAATTGAAATGTCTATTTGAAAGAAATAAATGCATATAAAGGAAATGTAATACTCATCCTTTGAAATATGTAAAAATTAGAAATTAGAGATGTATTATAGTTTTTGAATAAGTTGAATTAAATCAACTCTGAATGCATTAGATTAGGTTTGGAACACATTATAATACTTGGAAGAAGAAAATGGCAAATAGACCTTTTTAAAATTTGAACTCGTCCTTTTTTTCCAATTGATAATCATTTAATCCCAAATGCTCGGACGAATATGCAACAAAGAAATAAAAATGAAACATTAATTTGGGCATAATAAGATCTAACTCGAATTCATCTAAACATTAACACTTAAGGAAATTCTTATAAAACTTAGCAAAATTGGGCTCAAACTGTTTTGCAGTCATGCTGCTGTCCAGAAATGTAAATGTTCAAATTGTAAATCAATCAGACAAATTGAATCTTGAAATCTCTCTTAAATACACCTAAGAACAATTTTCCATGTCTATTTGACATGTTGAGAGAGGGAAAAGAACAAATTTAACAAGTTAAAATTTACCAGTTTGCATTGTAAAAGCCTGCAAGTCATTTTCTTGAAATTGACCCCTTAAAATTTATCAAAATATGAAATTAATGATCCCTAAGTAAAGAGGATGTCGAGATATTTCTAGGAAGTCCTCGTTTTCCCAAAATCAAGTTCTCTATCAAAAGTTATGGCATCACGAGGTGTCGGCGGAGGCACGGGTGAATGCTAACCTCTTAGCCCTTCGGGGCATTAAACTAATTTTCTATCCGCCACCCCGCCTTCCCCACGTTGGCTTAGAAGATGCCACATGTCCCTTGCGAACTTACGGGAGTGCGGGTGAAAAGTTAGCTTTTGCCCCATGCGGGAAGATTTTTCAAAATGTCTCCCGCCACCCCACTCTCCCCGCACTGACTTGGGAGGTGCCACATGTCCCTAGTGGACTTGTGGACCCACAGGTGCGTGGGCACAAAGTTATTTTTTTCCCTATGCGGGAAAATTTCCAAAGGTCTCCCGCAGCCCGCCGACCCGCCCTTGGGGAAAATTTTCACCCCTAGGCCTGCAAGCCCGCTCTTGGGGAAAATTTTCACCCCAAGGCTCACCGCCCATAACTCGAAAAATATGAGGAGTTAGGAGGACTTCTTTATATCAATGGAAAGGTGAGGAAATTTTCTATCCAATGGGAATAATTTAGGAAATTTTGAATGCATTAAGTTTGATAAAAATAAAGTTGAACCTTTAATCCTATTAGAGAGTGGGTATGGTGAGGAATTACCCTTTGAACCTTATTGAACCTTCTAACCCTAAATTATGGACCTTATGACCTCTAATAATTGTTAATAAAGGAAAAGTATGTTCTAGTGAATTAGAATTGTTCTGGAACTTGTTAGTGATAGTTGTTGCCTTGTAATCTGGTTGTAGACTCTTTTAAACAAAAAAATATATTCCATAATTTTCCTAACTAATCCTAGGTTGTTATTGGCTCTCAAGTGGGTTATTTTTAGTGGGCATCACAGCCCACATGACCATTTAGGGTCCACATCAACCAAGGCATATATTTTGTGATCCAACCATGTCATAACCGAATATTGACACATGATTGACTGATATTGACCAAGGACTTAGACAACTTATCTTTCACACTACCCTAGTCTCATCTACCATCATCATACAACTGATTGATTTGAACGGTGAGGAAGATACCTCCGAAGAGTTATGAGAAAACTAGTCAGGTAGAGATTAGACTTATCCTTATCCCATCGCATGCCATATATCCATGACCCTCTTCGAAGAGGAATTTGTAGACGACGAAGGACAGTTCTCCCTGTCTTCCACAACCAAGTAGAGTCTTATTCGGTTCCACCGATATTGATCGTGACTTGCGTACAACGATCATCCTTGATCATACCATCACCCCTAAACAAGTGAGACATACGTTTATTGCCCTCAACGAACAAATACCCATTTTCCAGTTGAGAACATTAGGTTTCCTTGATTTCTTGTTGCTTCCATCTATTCCATCTGCATTCTATTTACCCATCTTATTACCATCCCATCCATTTCATTCTGGTTGTCCCGGCATGACCTCGAGAGGTCACATGTGTCTAGGAGTCATGTGTTGATTCTCGTGCATACAAGGCCCTTAGAGAAAAATATATTGTTCATATATAGAGACATAGAACTCTCTCAAGGTACATATAACCAATATAGGGGTTTTAATAAATATTGCTTGATATTTTTAAAGGCTTGCTGACATTTAAGGCCCCAATGAAAAATAACTTACTTTTTCAATAGGTATGTGAATGGGTGGCACTTATCTACAAGTTGTGATACAAAGGTTCATGTCCATAAAACTATTCCTTTTTTTAAATTTCTGAGAGCTAGGTGGTGGCGATAGCATTAGATACATCATATTACTACTATTTTGGTTTTCTTATTTAGCATTTGACATGTTTAAAAACAATTATCATCTTATGTTAATTTTACACTTTGAATTGATTATTGATAAGGAGGTACTATTATTAATTTTTTTATGGTTTAAATGTTGTTATGATTTATTTTCAATTGATTTATTATATCAAACATTTAATGCACTTTGGTATTTTTGTTGTGTATGTGTTGGTTTTCTATAAGGGAGAGAAAGGATATCATTGGGGAGATAAGATAATATTCATTAATGGGTATTGTAAGAGATACAATGCTCATGAGAAACAAGTTAAACCATAAGTTGGCTTAGAACACTTCTTCGTGATTTATTTCACTTTTAATTTATTTCTTGGTGCGATAATATTTTTATTTTCCTTCAACTATATAAAGTCGATGGATGCTCTTGGTAAGAGGAGACCTTTTTCACTTTAACAAATAGACGGATGATAAGTTATTGTTGTGTGATAGTGGTACATGTGTAATTGTGTGTTAATTATTGTATAGGTAAAACATATTGAAATAGAGCCAAATTAAAATGGGTTGGATTTAATCCCTATGATAAGCTTTCCGATAAAGAAAATTTTATTCTCATTAACCAAGTTTAATATTTTTTGCATTGCAAACCTGTCATGTTTTATTATTATGAATGCATATCAAATAGGCTTGATCACTCGGAGAGCTAGCCAATTCAAATCGCCCCAAATTAATTTCCTCGTGGCGAACATGTAAAATAAACCAAACAAACAAGAACCTAAAACCCGTAATAGTGAAAAGTAAAGTTTTCTACGGTTCATGTAAATTCTGCTACCAGCTTTGCCCATGTGAAAAATGTGAGAAATAGATGCATGCACAGGTAGAGAAAGGTTGCAAAATATATTTATGCACAGGTAAAGAATGAGGATACAAAAAAATAGATGTATGCATAGGAAAAGACGAATTATATGCAAAAACAGATTGAGGGTGTTATTTGTGCTATATATACAGTTTTAGATTGGAGGGATACTGAAGAGGATTGAAGAAGGGGTCTGACAGAGAGGGAGTGCACAACTAGATGAAGAATAAGACAAACAACAATGTAAGAACTAGATTTCACATTTCTTTCATTTCTTTTGGAAATAAGTGTCTTCTTTAATAAATTTCCTTCTTATGATTAACGATTAAAGTTGAAGACTTAAAACCTAGGAAATGGGTTTCATCCCATCCAGAAAACATGTAGTTTCTATCAACTTCATCCCCAGTGATTTAATAACCGTATAACTTGGAATACATGGTCGATAAATAGGCCCTAATAGTGGGAAGATGTTAGATCAAATCCCTCCACTCCATATCACTTTTCTCATTTGTCATCCTTCAAAAATTTTGATTGCAAATAATTAATAATGAAATTTCAATAGAGATTAGTAAATGCCCGTATGTGATATCATAAAAGTAATGGTCTATAAAACCTTGTAGGAAATCATAAATTAAGGCGGCTTGTGAAATCTTGTAAGGTATTACCAAATAAATTTGATGAACTATGTAGGATTTTACAAACTATTGATACGAATTTGGAAAATTATAATGGGTGATCAATTATCTAAGGAGATTTATACGATAAAAAAATTGCAATCATCTTGAGATGGAAATCAATTATCATATAACTAAGATAGTTATATTAAGACAATTAGGACATAAGCAATTATAGGGTTACTTGTTTTTATTAAACTTGGTCCAGGGGTTGAATAATGTTACCTATAGGGATGAAACCAAAATCCATAGAGGAGGAATAAAGACTATATCGTAAGCCATTTATATACAAATTTGTAATTACTTGAGGGTGTTTACCACATATTGGAACTACATTTTCTATCATAATTAACTTATGTGCTTGTTATGAAAACTTCCTCTAAAGCTAATTACGAAAATTATAGAGACTACGAATTTTATCAAGAATTAGAGAAAACATAGATGATATTCACCATATTAAAGACTCATATGAGTGTTATCGGACTCGATGGACATATAAATGGACCCTTGAATGTAAAATTATTATGGACATCTATAGTCCTTTACAAGCAATGTAAAACTAGGCTCCAATAATATTGATCTCCTTAAGTGGTATGGGAAACCTAAGGAGGTTACGATTATGAACATGTTAATCATGGTTTGATGTTAATAGATCACGATGGGATAGACTAGGATTATAAAACATTAGCAAATTTATTGAATGGGTAGTATGGGACATTCAAGAATGAGGTGTTGATTTTTTTCTAATCTTATTTTTCCATTTGTTAGCTCAGAGATAGAGATGTCTTTTTGTAAACCTGTCATCGATGGGATAAATGGTATAATTTGAGAGATGTGTTATAAAACTAGGGAGTGACCAGTATGGATAGGGATAGACAACCTATTATAGGGGTCCACTTATGACAATTACTAGAGGGGAAAATGGTAGATTGCATATATAATCAATGTTTATTCATGCTCTAGCTTATTGCCGATATTACGATAGGGGAATTCCCTACGTTAATTTAATTCTTTTGGCCAAAAGCTTTATCATTACTTTATGATTATATGATGTATTTTATTCCTACCATGTATTAATTCTACCAAATGGATGGGTGATTATTTCACACATAGGACTTTCTCTCTTACTTGATTGATAGTTGTATCTTCCTTCTCGTGAAGGTTAGGGCCGCTCTCGGGAAGGAGAGGTGTGTGGGGATCCATAAGGATCATGGTTGGAGGAAAAATTGCCTCGATCATACTCTTTCTCTCTCTCAAAATTTACATCATGATGGATCTCTTATGACATGCAAAGTTAGTGTTGTAACAATGCATTGATTGTATGATTATATATGAATTGGTAGCTAATGTATTGTGAATTAAGTCTAGAAATGTAATGTGAATTAAGTCTGAAAATAATATTCTTGTAATCAAAAGAAGTGAACTATTTTGTATTATTTTTGTAAAGATGTTACATATAGAATGATAATAATAAACAATTTTTATACATTTATGATATTGGAAATAAGAGTATATTATTTTCTATTTGAGCTCAAAATTGAACCTTGGCTTGATTCATATACAACCCAAGATTTTGATGAAACATGGGATTGTCTCCAAGTTGTTGGACTTGCACCTTGAGACATACCTCTAGAGAAGGTTAGTTCCTCTACCTATTCTGAATTCTAAAACTACTCATACTACTGGAAATGTAACTATCTAATCCTAATCTACACATTCCAAGGGACCAAAGTTAGAAGGAAATGCATCAAAAGGGAAATCCTAAGCTAAAGGGATGTGATAGCACCAAGAACAATGGGTGATTGCTCTCCAAAAGGGGAAGGAAAGAGAGAAAAATGGGAGAGAGGGAAGACAAGCATGCCACAGACAAAAACCATGTAGATTCAACTTTCCCACACATTGAAAACACAAAAAAGGAACTTGCAAGTAATAAATGTGCGAGAACATGCCAAAAAGGAAATAGAGAGGGAAGACACAATAAGTATGAGAAAAGGGCAGAAAGACATGCCACAAAACCCAATTGTATTTCTTAAAGGTATGCGTAGACCATTACATTCATGGAAGAAGGCAATAATGTATTACAAAGACCAAATTAGAGGTCTAAAACTTATGGGAAGTCGACCACCATTTTGGCATGGTGTCATTACAACAAAGAGGGATCCTTTTACAATGCATAAGGTCTAGTTTTATAGAGAAATTAGAAAGGGAAAATAGAAGGAGAGAGAGGCGCCAAAATGATGGATTTATCCACTAAGGATCGATCTCCATTGATGTGTACATAAATATATGGGTGTCGACATGGATTATGACATACGATGTCGACTTGTAGCTAACAAATTACAATTCCCATACTTCATTAAATACCAGTGGTTGAACTACTAGATCTTAACATTATAAACTCTGCCCAAAAAAATTCATCATTTTCTCCATTTTAATTTTTTTTAAATGATTATGATTCTTCCAATTTAAAGGGCTCGATGACATCTTTTCAACAATGACAAGTTTGCTTGATGTGGAACTTTGTGGAAGAAGTTATGGCAATTTGAAGTTTGCATGGTCGAGTGAATTGTGACTAGTGGACACTAACCTCCAAAATAAGTCGGTGATGAAAGTGCCTAGTGGTAACTAACCTCCAAAATAGGTCATTGAAAGTGCCAAACGACCGCTAACCTCCAAAATAGGTCATTGAAAGTGCCTTACAGCCACTAACCTCCCAAATTTCCTAGCATTCGTTAGCTTTTGAATATCCTAGCGATAGCTAATCTCTGAATATCCTAGTAGCCACTAGTCTCTAAATATCCTACTCAATCATAACTTAGAGACCACTAGTCTTATGTATCTCGAGAAATCACTAGACATGGAAAAAATGAATAAATCTATTTTTTATAAGTTATCCAAATTTGCAAGGGGTGTGAATTTGGGATAATAGTTTGGTGACCTCCAGGGGACATCTGCCTGCTAGATGATTAAGACCAATTTCCTTAAATCATCCATTGCGCATGGAGTAAATCCTACCCTTTAAGAAACTAATATTTTCCTTTGAAATTCTATCTCCTAAATCCTTATGAACTTAGCATCGAACTAAAATTGCACTCGAAATTGATTTTGGAGCTTTGAATAAAGCTTAGAAACTATTCCAACTATATAATTCCACTAGGAAACCTACTCTGAAACTAAAATGTGCAACACCAATAAAATCATGTAAAAAATATATACAAATGTGAAAATCATACATGCTCTAAGGGGAAACATGTAGAGTGTGCACACGATACTTCTATTAATAAAAACAAACCTACATACCCTACTCTAACCGGAGACAAAAGAAACTAAACAAAGCCTGATATATGCATGGAGAAGTAGCTTCCCTTTCTTACAAATTGATACCATGTAATTGATTTGTAAATGGACATGGCCTTTAATGAGAGTGAAAAATTGTTTTGAAACCAATTTTCCACCCCATTTTACAAAGTATCAACAAAAAGAAAAAATAAATCCTCCTTTGGTGGTTCTATATCTTGTTCTTATAAGTGTTGATGCTAACCTTTGTACTTTGATACTCATCATCATGCTATGAAATGGGCATGATAGGTTGCGTAACTCTATTTTTGACTCTAGATTAGCCAAATTCCTTTTTGGGAATGGAATAATCCTTTGAATTTTCCCACTTCTTTGAATCTCAATCCTATAGATGGGATTATCATGCATACTTTCCACTTGAAAGTGACTATTTATAGGATGGATTGTGTTATGTTTTGACTCTAAAAACAACTCTACCTCTTCCAAAATTGCATCCTCTAAGTGAAATTTATTTCCTTTTGAAGTAGATTCCCTCCTTTGTTCACTTTGCACAATCTCATCTTCCCAATTAGAGTCATACCATTCTTCAATGGTTCTACAATCATCATACATGGTAATACTGGTTAGAGATGATACATATGTGAGGGAATACTTGATTCATTTCTTAGTCAAACAGAGAGGATTGGGATGGAGAGAGAAGATTTGGAGGAATGGTAGAGAAATAAAGGTGAAATGGAAGGGAAGAAGATAGGGAAAGGGAAACCTCAAGAGGAGTGTTAAGAAAGCTAGGAACATGGAATGTAGGCTGAGATGGTGTGGGTTGGAAATAAGAAATGGGAGGGATTTGTGATAGTAGTGAGGATTTCCCCTTTTACAGGGTTCCTCACAACCAGATTGATAAGCCTCTTATAGATGTAAATAAAGATGTTAGTGCAAAATGCCAACAAGAAACAAAACAAATTGATTCATATTATAACACTCCAATACACTTTGCCTCCAATTGAGCAATATAGAAATGGAATAAATTGTAATACCTTTACTTACCAAAGTAGAACTCCCTTGATGATATGGATGTGCTAAAGATGGTGGATTGCTGATTGAACTTGGTTGTTTGCTTCAGATTTTGGAGATGCTTGGATAACACCTCCCTTTCTTTGATGAAGATCAATGGATATATGATTGGATTGGATTGAAGATGGATATATTGGATGATTGAACATAAAAGTGGCAGAAATTTGTTATGGATTTGAGATATTATTCCAAGCTCGCTCTCCGGAGGAGGAAAGCTCAAATTATATTTTGTGGGTGGAGGATTCAATGGCTAAGATGAAGCCATGTTGGATTTAGATCAAGCATGGATAATGCATGTGATTATTCTAGAGTGGAAGAATATAGAATATGAATTCAAATTTTGTGGAGGGAAGAAGCTTCCATTGAATTAAAAATTCAATAGAAGGAGAAAGTTAGAGAGGCTTCTAGAAATAGAAGCCTCTAGATTTAGAGGTGGAGCATGTGATTAGGATTAGAATTATATTAGGTTAATAACTAATTATTAGGGATGAGGTTACATGGAAAGGCTAGATTTAGGGATGTGTAGAGTAGGTGGGTAGGTAGATGTAGGAATATTAAATTCCTAGAAAATGTTAATAGGGATTATATAGGATAATATGATATAATAATGAAATAAAAGTGATTAATGATAAGATGGGATAAAATAATGAATTAAGAGGATTAATGATGGAATGATGGGATAAATGATAAAATGATAAAGGGTAAATATGATAAAATGGATTAATAATAATTAATCTTGCGATTAATTATTATGTGATTTTAGATAGTGATGATACGGGATAGATTAATCGTAATTAATCATGTCGACATTTTAGATGTCTACATTTTCCCCCTCTTTGAAGGGTTATTATGTAGTAATGACCATTCAAAGAAAAAGAAGAAAATATGTTAGAATGGTGATATGATGCCCCCTCGAGGGGTTAGAAGGGAGGAATGAGATGGGTAACCAATCGAAAAGAGGAGAGGCTCAAGTTAGTAGATGGCGAGGGATGAGAATATTTTAGGATTCGAAGGATTAGGATTAGAGGATTAGGATGAGAGGATTTGAAGATTGATGAAAGGGGTTGGATTATAAGATGCCTCGCTAAGGGGTTGAGATAAAGGATATTGGATTTGAGGATTAGAATATAGAGTAGATATTAGGGGATGAGAAGATTATGAGATATTGAATTCTGAATACAACATGCCCTAATCAAGGGGTTAAGATTTTGAGGATTTTAGATTATAGGATGCCCCAAGAAAGAGGTTAGGATTGAAGTTTTGGGGTTTAGATTTTAGGATGTTGGATTTGATGATGTTAGATGTGATGATGTGGGAGTTGAGGATGTTACATTTGAGGTTAGATTGATTAGATAGGAAGATAGGATGTTGGATTTGAAGGATTAGAAGATTGATGGTTTTTGGATGAGAGAATAAGAATTGGTTTTTGGATCAATGTGGTTGAGAGGAGAGTATTGGGATGATGATCGAATTTGATTGATGAGATAATGTTAGAAGATGCCCTAGCTAGGGGGTGAGGATTTTGGATGTTGGATGTGAGAGTATAAGATTTGGATATGGATAGTGATTTTTTGATAAAGGATTAATTGAATAGGGGGATGAGGAGGTTAGATAGTTAGTTAGATGATAATGAGGGGTATGTGTGGATGATGATAGGACTAAAACATGATGCTAGAAGGGGGTGTGCTACCATAAAGTGTCAACTGTTATCATCATTAGCACTTATGATTGATGTGGAATAAAGTAAGATGCACCATGGTATAAAGACCGTAATGACTGAATTGTCAAATGTCCCTGTCCTCATATTATTGGATAGATTAATATTATGTTGTTCCTTATATCATTGGACCAAAAAGTGGCCTCGTATCATCGACATAAATAGTATAAAAATATGGTCCTCATATCATTGGAATTTCCAAAATAAAAATAAAGAACATAAGTCTCATATCATATAGACAGGAAAATAAACACATACAAGTAAAAACACACACATTACATTTTTGGTTTTTTTTGTGAATGTTGTTATTTTTTAGATTTTGGATTTTTTTGAATGTTTGGATGTTTTGAGTTTTAGATTTTGGATTTTGTATTTTTAGATTATTTAATTTATGGGTCATTGTAACTTTCAATCATTTAATCAACTTTTTCAAACGTTGATGTCATTATAAACTAGGTGTGTGTTCAAGGATGTATGCAGAGAAGTGATATGTAACTCAGTACTATGGTGGTTCTCTATTTTTTGGGGGTTTGTTTAGTATCATTTCATGTTCTACACTACTCAACTACAGAAAGAAAATACAATCCTAAGCTATTGAAATGGAAAACAGAATATAGAAAGTGTGTTTAATCTACGAAAACAACATTTCGGAATGAAATGCTTTTAAAAGGAAATGCTTGATCAATTGAAATACTTGCTCAAAGGAAATAACAGTAAGGAAATATGCTAAAACAAGGAAATACAAGATTGCATTCAAATAATCATTCAAACCAAGATACTGAAACTTAAACTCAACAAATATAAAGATCATGCATGAAATACCAATCCTCCAATCTCCTCAGTCGAGTGGGCCCTTTCTCTCCTTGAGATTGAGGCTCTTAACATGAATAGATACTCAAAATAGCATAGATTATATTGATCCAAATAATTTCATCACATATTCCAAAAACTGAA
This sequence comes from Taxus wallichiana var. yunnanensis, assembly GCA_018340775.1. Lineage (NCBI taxonomy): Eukaryota > Viridiplantae > Streptophyta > Pinopsida > Cupressales > Taxaceae > Taxus > Taxus wallichiana. Next base: position 546,705,030 of record CM031234.1, read on the forward strand.
AATAACTATCAACTGATATAACATTGTATCAAAAATCTCTAACTATAAAGTAATAGTTCAAGGAGGTGTCTTATAGACATGACTGAGTACAAAAAGTGCCATGAATGTAGGAAAAAAATTAACTAATAACAACCTCATAAATATTCCATGACACCCTACAATTCTGCTAAAAACAGGGGTCCTCGTTTGTAGATTGTTATGAGTAAATCCTCCAAAATGTTGTAGTGGCAAAGGACTCGGTATCCTTGGCTGTAACGATCAAAATTGGTAGAAAATGTGCCTTATCAACCTGCACATGTCATTAAATCACTTAAAAAGGAATTTAGTGGGAGTTCCATCAATCATTAGTTCACATGAGACAAAATAAGGAGAAATGCATCACTTTTACTTTGGATACAACTATTTAGAACATCCCCATGTATTAATTAATGTATTTAGGAGCAAAGTATATAGTTATATGGATGCTATAACAAGTCAATTCATGGACTCATCATCCCCCTTCACTTTACCTTTTTCATGTCCTCATGCAAACTATCTCTAACCAAGTTGTTGCGCCATATCATATTCCTCAAATTGATCTGCATACTATTTTCTTGTACCTTTGCATCCTTGGGTTTCCAACATAACCTCATCCTAGGCCTTAAAACTATCATGTGACTGTGGAGCACTATTCGCCAAGTGGTCATGGGGCTCAGGACCAAGGGAGGCCTAACTTTCATACCAACCCATTCCTTGTTATATTCATTGTTTCCCTTCTCTACCAATTTCGAATAATCTCTACAAGTGCATCCCCTCTTCGCATACTCCAACTGAGATTCTGAGGGGAGATAACTTCTCTTATATTTAGTGGCAAGCTCAGAGTGTCCCACCACTTATCATAGATTTCCATAGCCTTGCCAAATTTTTGTTGAAAATAAGTTTCAAATTCCTGGACACATTATGCCAATATTTCTGAAGTATTTTTACCAATCCCAACTTGATAATATAAAGATCTAAAATCTTTCTTCATAGAAACATCATTATGGTGGGTAGGTCTAATATAAAACTGACAGCTTTGTTCTCTTGATTAAAAGGATATGTTTTTTTCCCACACAATTTCATTCCTCACTAATGACTGAAAGGATTAAAACTCTCCTAATGACAATTTTATAAAGAAATCAAGAACATTTGTAACTGATTATTATGGAGATAAAATTCACATAATAAATTTTGTACTTCAGGAGTACAACCTTGATAAATCTCCAAAAATGTTTTCCCATCTAGAGCCTCATAAGGTTCCCCACAACACATTTTCTGTAACTTCCAGGAATAAAATTGTTCTTGAAGAAACAAACTATAGACAGAAGATGGTTTTCTGCAGGCTAAAATTTTGCAAGCCAAAGGACAAACAGATTCAACAATTGTTTCCAATTTCTTCTTGGCATTAGAACTTGACTCAACCTCTTCTTTAAGTTTCCTATTTTCTTTGACCAAATCTTTATTTCTAAGAGACAGTTGGGCACAATGAGAGGACAAATCATTCCATGCTTGCAAACCAATATTCTTTTGCCTCTTTAAACTATCAACTTCTACTTTTAAAGAACAAAGTTCTTTAATTTTCACTATAGTCATTTGTATCCTTTCAATTTCTTCCAAAAATTTCAATTTCATTTTTGTATTGCCTTGGGACCTCATCTCTTTGTGATTCTATGCGTCCAACTTTCTTTGTAGTGATTTATGTAGCTTCGACCTAGATTTTCTAACTACGGGCATATTTTGAGGAACTTACATAGGAACCTCCAACACCTCATTAGAATGGATTTTATCTTCAGGAATGGCTGATGTGAAATCCTAATCTTTTAATTTCTCACCGAGAGCGAGAAGAAGTACTCGCCGGCAACCTATTCTAAAATTGGGGCTGAATCTTCATTAGACAATGTAGGCCAAGAAACTTCATTTTTTCTTAAGGAACCTTACCTTCTTGGTATCAATGAAATAGCAGAAGGTTGGGGCGGGCAGGGTAATATTTTCTTTAGGATCTTAAGGCATAGAGGATCCTCACCTTCGATTCTTTTATAACCACATTGGAAGGCCGAGGAGTCGATTCAAGCTTAGGCTGAGAACTGGGAGGCGGTTCTATAGAAAATGGTGTAGGATCCATTTTGATTTTATTCTACTTAGACATATCCCTTGTAGTTTTCATCTCTACCTTTCTCTTATGCCTACAAAAATCTTGATGTGTGAAAATTAGTTGAATAAGCCCTGGTGCTTTATGGCAGCATTACCTCCTCCACTTTTGTATTTCTGGCCTACCTTGATGACAACATCTGCAAGGTACTTGGGAAGATTCACCTTAAGCTCGGGTTTGTCCAACGCTTCTTCAAATGAGTTAGAATCTTCAATGTTTCACCCCTAATATCGACAGTTTTCCATCATAGATAAAATACCTATTCACCCAAGTAGCAATTTCCTTCCAATGGCCTAGAAAACTCTCCCTCCTAATTCCCTTTTGAATTCCATGGGGATTAATGATTATCTCAGGAAGAGCTTCCCCTTCCTCATGAAATAGAGATATCAAATCCTTAAGTGGGGAGTTAGTTACAACCTTAAGCCCAAAATATGGGAGACCAGAGATTGTGGCAACAATGTGGTCAGTCTATTTCAATTCTTTTCCCTCTTATGCGAGAGCAAGTTGCCTCAAAATTCAATAGAAATTCTCCAACTAAATCCTCATCAAATCCCTCAAATTTGTGAATAAAATCTAACCAACCTGCATCATGGAAGACTTGGGAGATGACGACATTTCATAATAGTGGATCTACCGATTATAGTTCTAATTGATGGTGGAGTTGCGAAAAAAATGGTGATGGTTGTATGAGAGAGATAGAGTACTTGCATGTAATGTTAGTAGAGGATTTTTAACTACACTTTGAGTTTATAATGGCATTAAGTCAGCACAAAATGACGGTGGAAAATACTAATGGTACTAATTGAGGTGGCAAGATTTTAATTTCTTTACACGGTTCCCATACTACCATTGTGACTACTCATGTCATTTTTCATTCCTCGAGAAAGGTGACACATGCCTTACTCATCCATTATTACTCCTTATCCCTCCACTTTACTCCATGAGATTTGATTTTACATTTTAATAAATGCATTAGGAATATCTAAATAAATAGTTAAAACTATAGCAAGAAATGAGTACATGTCACCTTACCAGATCAACATTCCTCTGACCGTTGGTGCTCCACATCCTAAATTTTAAAAGTAACCATGATCAATGCACATTTTGATAATTGACATCTCCAACCTTTATTTTCATGTAAAAAGAAAACATATTTTTGTACTATGATCTTATTCCTTTATTTGAATTTTCCTAACAAAATACTCATGGTGGGAAGAGCTACAATCTTCCACTGAATCAAATTCTTCACACAACAACATGTCCTTAGTGAAAGTTTCCTTATCCTAGGGATGTTGATACAACCTCAGTCTATGGCCATTCACCAACAAAGTTCTTTTGTCACCATCAATTGGCAACAGTCTCATAGATCCATTATCATAAATCTTTTCAATTTGATAGGGTCCCAACCATCTTGTTCTCAATTTTCCTTTGAATTTTTGGTATTTCGAGTCAAACAGTAAGACCCAATATCCTTCATTGAACCTTCTATTCTTAATAAGAGTGTTATGGCAGGATTTCTATTGATGTTGAAGGATTTCCATTTTTTTGTGCCTCCATCCATATTTCATCAATTTCATTCAATTGCATCACTCTTTCACATTGAGCTTCATCCAGCTCAATTCGATCTTCAGTGCTTCCTCCCGGTTTATAATTCAAATTCTACTGGGAGCAGTGACTTCTTCCCATATACGATTTCATATGGGGAGAAACCAATGGTGGTTTTCTAGGTTATATTATATGCTCAGAATGCTTCAGAAGTCTTAGCACCCAATTCTTCCTAGCTACATTGAAAACCTTAGTCAAAAAAATTTCCATTTCTCTATTTGTGACTTCCACCTTCCCATTGGATTGGGGGTGGTATGGTGATGATTTCCTATGCTTTATTTGGTAAATATTCAGGAAGGCTTCAATCATGTTTGACACGAACTAAGGTCCTTGATAATATATAATGGCTCTGGGAGCTCTAAACCTTAGCATGATCATGTTGTACAAAAATTTAGCTACAATATCCTCACTGGCAGATGTCAGTGCTTGAACCTTGGACCATTTTGTAACATATTCAAGTACACACTAGTAGGAACTCTTTTCCATAGGAAGGGGGTCAATAGGCCCAATGAAATCAATTCACCACTTCCCAAATGGACCTAAGACCAGTTGATTGAGGGGAACTTCGAGAAGAAAATGTAGGCTTCCCCATTCTCTAACTTGCATCACATTTCCATACATATTTCTTGACAGCTTTGTGGAGAGAAGGCCGGTAATACCTAGCTCTAAGGACCTTGTGAATTGTCCTCTTAACGAGTAATGTACTCCTCCGGTTCATCATGGCATGCTCTCAGTATGTCATACACTTCATCTTCTCGAACACACATATGAATAATCATGTCAGGACAACATTTAAAAAAAAATCCATTACACCATTTGTATGTAGCACTATTTATGACTAATATTTTACGTTCTTTACTCATCCAAAAAACCATGAAGGACATGATGATATTGCAAAATCAAGGAAAGAACTAGTCAATACCATAAATCAAGGAAAGAACTAGTCAATACCATAAATTAAGGAAAAAAATTTACCTAACAACTAGATAATATCTCCTAATATCTAAATAAGATAAAATAAATATCCACACACATAAGTGGGTGAGGATAAATATAATAAAGGTAAATAATGTACCTAGGTGAACAAGATCTAAGGTAAATAACTACTCTAACACCCCCCTCAAGTGAAGCGATGGGCCAAAATAGAAGTGACATGTCCATAGTATGAGTCCCGAAAATAGGCCTGATGAGGTACTCATGTATAATAATTGGGAAAAAAGGACACCACAAGGTACCCAAAACCAGTAACAACAAAGTAAAAAGAGTAAAAACCCACAACAAGGCATCCCAAGAAGCTCGGCTCAAAAAACTCGTATAATGTCAAGAAATTTGGTGTGCACCGTGGTCCGAATCCACCGATCTACCACGAAACTCAAAAACAACTGATAATGGGCTTAACCAAAATAGCTCCATACAAGGAGATCAATAGAGTGATGTCGAAAGTGCAAGAAAAACACCACACATAATTAGATCAATCACTAAAATAGGTGTGCCACGATCTAAGAACAATAACCAAAACAACAAGGCAAGGACACAAAATCTAAAGTGTCATGATCCAAGAAAAGCCAAGGTAACAAGGCAAGGACACAAAACCTAAATAAGCAGGATCAACATCACACCCTCCCATACTACTGAATGGGTGGAGTGATGCCACATATCTGTATGAGTTACCCAAAATCAACTACTTGAACACTGACAAAATAACACTAGGCTTCATCAGAATATCTCCCCCACAAGAGAGACTATCAACATGCCAAAAGTTTTGGAAATATAGATACAAAATATATCAACAAACAAGAGATATACACTACACATGATAAAGAAAAATGCTCAAAATAAGGAGCATTACAATGCAGAAGGTATAGAAAGTGGAGCAAGAGGTCGAATGGTGGAGGAGCCATGCCTATAGAGTCATCTCAACGAATTCCTATGTCACCACCACAAGTGATCAGATATCCACCCCAAATCAACACAAATGGATGAAGAATATACCTGCATAGCATATGACTTGGTGTAAAATGCACAATGGGTGCATGTAAAGGAACATCAAAATGTGTGTCAGGTTGATCATGCCTGACAGCTAAAATATCAGGTTTCTCAACCCTAAGTGAAGGGGAAGAGCTCATGTGTTTCTCATGATCCTTAGAAAGAGGTGAGCGAACAAAAATAGGAGCTCTATCAATATGTGATCCCAATGAATTATCTACTCGAAAACCATTGTCATGGCGAGAATTCCACTTAACATGCGGAATACGGGAAACAATACCTGCGAATGTCTTCCAATACCTCCGTTAGTGAAACCCATAGAATAGAGCAAGAGACAATTAAATAGTGGTATGCTTCTCAAAATATCCATGCATATGAGAAGAAGTAGGATACACAACATGTGTTACTGTAATAGGCACAGATGTGGAAGAACATGTAGTAACAAGCCTCATAGGATTAGGAACATAAAGTGTAGGAACATGCTCAAATAATGACATATCAATGTCAGCGGGTACAAGAGCAATAACTACAAGTGGACTAGGAGCATGGACATGGCTTTCCACAATATGATGGTGATGTTGTAGGCTAGCAAGTTTTTGTTGTAGGGAGTGTATTAGTGTATCCTTATCATGAACGAGTTATTGTAGAACAAAATTTTGCTTCTTGAGTGATCTATTATCTTTCACAAATTTTGCAATATATTCTTGAAGTCCACACACTCCAAAGAAAATCAAATGACACTCAAAATCAAGTTACCGATCAAAATATATAAAAGCTTTTCAATATTATGCTCTGCTATTTATTTTAGTTTCCACTAAAACAAAATAAAATGCTCTTGCCTTCACCACACATCAAAATGAAAGGGGCTGGAGTTAAGCACCTACTAGTAGGAATCATAATATTTAAGCCCTCATATGACCAGGGGCTAAGGATTTCAATGGCCGAAAATGCTAACCCACAACATAAAAAAACTCAATTCAGATCTCGATAAACCAAAAAAAACCCAGAAAAAATTTCTTCTTTTCTTTCATAGCTGGTGTGAATCCCGAGCCAAACTAGTGTGTTTCTCTGCAACAACAAAAAAACCCAAATATATGGCCTCCGAAAAGGTTGACATGTAACAAAAAATACGACCAAATCCCAAATATATGAATATACAAAGAATTTATTTACAAAATAAAACTTACAGATGGATGTCAATAGCAATCTCCTACTCTGATACCATAAAAGGAACGATAACCAGAGTGTACCAAGCCAAGAACATAGATGCTAATAAAACACCACGATCAATAAGATGAAAGTAATTCTCGTAATAACTTTACATAAACCTTTGCAAACAAATGAGCAACAATATCATATATTATTATAGAACTCAATGAAATACAATGAGAATGGGCCTTGCTTATATAGGCAAGGAATAACAATCTAAGAACTAGCCAAGGTCGTAGATCAAGGAAATAACTATTCATCAAAGAACTAGTTAAGACCATAGATTTAGGAGAGAACTAGACATCAAGTATCTAGTCAATACCATAGATCAAGGAAAGAACTAGTCAATACCATAAATCAAGGAAAGAACTATACCTAACAACTAGATAATATCTCCTAATATCTAAATAAGATAAAAGAAATATCCACACACATAAGTGGGTGAGGATAAATATAATAAAGGTAAATAATGTACCTAGGTGAACATGAGCTAAGGTATACACCTACCCTAACATAACCTACATTGTCTCACCTTGTCCCGCTTCATTAATTGAAGTTGTTTCTTGAATTTTTAGGTTTGAGACAGGCTGGGATAGAATTTGAGTTTGTGTTGCTTTCCCTTGTTGGTTATTTTGTTGTGGTGGAGGCATTAAAGGTTGTTGTTCGTAAACCTCTTTGGGTGATTAGAGTTATAAAAGGGTGCCCATTATTGGTTTGGCCATAGATGTGCATTAGCTGGTGATGTCCAATTTTGTTGATTATATGGAGGAATCCATGGTGGTGGTTATGGGTAAACCATCTAGTTTGGTGGTGTCTAATCAGGTTGTCCCCAAGTTGGTGGAGGAGTCTGATTGGGCCATGACATCACCCAGTGGTTCTCAGTAGATCTAGGGGCATAAGCAGACTGATTATTTGATCTTTGAATGAAGTTTACCTCTACATTTTCTTGAGTCATGGAATTTAATATTTCTTTCAGCTAAGGTAAGAGAGTACAATGGTTGGTGTCATGGTCAAGGACATCATAGATCAGACACATTTCTGTGATATCTAAAGGGAATTATTTCAAAGGATGTCTTTTCCTACATCTGGGGCATTATATGTCTAAAGAATCTTTTGCAGCATTGTTCTTAGCTTTCAACCCATCCATGGTTGAAGTTAAGTATGTCAATATGTGTGTTTTCATACTGGCCATCTCGTTTAAAATTTCAGAGGTACTAAAGACATGTTTTGATGTTTTCTTTCTCCTAATACCTCCCCTTGTTCTAGAGTAGCTCCTACATAACTCAAATCTGTGCCATGGTGAGTTTGTGTACATCACCTCCTCCCATGAGATGGAGGGATTATTTGGTTTCATCATCAAGTCCTTTAAGGAATATTGTCTTGGTTATTTCTACATTCAACTCATAACCACTTCTCCTATGGACAAAAATAAATTTTTCCAAGTAATCTTCTAGATTTTCATCTTCTTTTTGCTTCATTTGAAAGAAATATTCCCTCCTATCTCTTCCCCTATAGTAGTCTTGGTATTTTTCCAAAAAGGAAGTCTCCATCTGTTCCCATGAATGAATGGAGTTAGAGGGAAATCCCATAAACCACCTCATGGAATATTCTTTGAGGGTGGAAGGAAAAAGCTTGAGTTTTTGGTTATCTATTTTGTAGTCATATGTTTAGCAGAGGACTTTGAATTCAAACAAGAATTGGTCTAGATATTTTATGGACATTCCTCAAAATAATTTTCATATGTGCTTCCTCATCCTCATTTAAGACAATGGGGTAAGTAAAGGCTCTACCCAAGGGTCTATCATCATCATCACTTCCATTATATCCCATTTTTGAAAGTTTCTCAGGTTCTAAATAACATGGTGCAAGTTGTTCAATATCACTCCTAGCTGTGGTATTAGACTCATTGTCACTCTCAGGAGTAATGTTATCAATTTTTACTAAACATTCTCTAGTTAGATATATTTTTTAAATATTGCGAGGAGAAATTTAGAGAGGCTTCTAGAAATAGAAGCCTCTAGATTTAGAGTTGGAGCATGTGATTAGGATTAAAATTAGATTAGGTTAATAAATAATGATTAGGGATGATGTTACATGGAAAGGCTAGATGTAGGATGTGTAGAGTATGTGGGTAGGTAGATGTAGGAATATTAAATTCCTAGAAAATGTTAATAGGGAGATATAATAATGTAATAAAAGTGATTTATGATAAGATGGGATAAAATAATTAATTAAGAGGATTAATGATGGAATGATGGGATAAATGATAAAATGATAAAGGGTAAATATGATAAAATGGATTAATAATAATTAATCTTACGATTAATTATTATGTGATTTTAGATAGTGATGATGTACAATAGATTAATCGTAATTAATCATGTCGACATTTTAGATGTCTACATTTTTTCCCTCTTTAAATGGTTATTGTGTAGCAATGACCATTCAAAGAAAAAGAAGAAAATATGTTAGAATGGTGATATGATGCCCCCTCGAGGGGTTAGGTGGGGAGGAATGAGTCAGGTAACCACTCGAAAAGAGGAGAGGCTCAAGTTAGTAGATGAGAGGGGATTAGAGGATGAGAAGATTTTAGGATTCAAAGGATTAGGATTATAGGATTCAAAGGATTAGGATGAGAGTATTTGAAGATTGATGAAAGGGGTTGGATTATAAGGTGCCTCCAAGGGAGGATTGAGATAAAGGATATTGGATTTGAGGATTAGAGAATAGATGAGGAGAGTGAGGCTTAGAGGCTTAGAGGATTAGGAGATATTGAATTTTGGAATACAGGATGCCCCTATCAAGGGGTTGAGATGTTGAGGATTTTGGATTATAAGATGCCACGATCAAGGTGTTAGGATTGAAGTTTTTGGGTTTATATTTGAGGATGTTGGATTTGATGATGTTATAGGTGATGATGTGGGAGTTAAGGATGTTACATTTGAAGTTTGATTGATTGGATATGAAGATAGGATGTTGGATTTTTAGGATTAGAAGATTGATGATTTTTGGATGAGGGAATAAGGACTGGTTTTGGATCAATGTGGATGAGATGAGAGGATTGGGATGATGATCGATTTTTATTCATGAGAGAATGTTAGAAGATTCCCCATCCAGAGGGTGCAGATTTTGGATGTTGGATATGAGAGGATAATATTTAGATACGGATAATGATTCATTGAATAGGGGGTGAGGAGGTTAGATAGTTAGTTAGATGATAATGAGGGGTAGGTGTGGATGATGATAAGACTAAAAGATGATTGATACAACCTAGAATCTACTTTTGCAGAAAACCTAGTTACACTCGGCACATCACTCAGCCTGAGCCGAGCGCTCACCCAAAGCTCACAAAGGTACCAATCCCCTCTTTAGAGTTGGTTGTGAAGGATGTTAGTGCAATGATGATAATACATATTCAGATACATAATTAAACATAAACATTCCATAGTGCATAATCTAGATCTAGATCTTAGAGAATCATAAACTAAATAATAACCTTAATAATATTAACCATACATGAACCATATTCAGTTATGTTTAACACCATTATCCAAACAATATTATCCATTGCATTAAACACTGTAAAACATAGAATCTTCTTACATTATACAATATATCCATAAGGCATGCACACATCAGATCTAGGAACATAACTCTACAATAATTCACACTCTCTAAACTACACAGTTCAATACATATTTATAGAGGTGGGGACTTTCCCTTCACCGCCTATGCACTTCTCAAAATAGATCACATACTGATAATATCCATGTGTCTTTATAATAGCATGCATACATGCAAGTGTTATAAATAATAGATGTTGTATAGTTAAGTGGAAGAAGAAATCCTATAATTAGCTCAAACCATGCATGGCGCTTATCATCCACTCGTTCCTAAAATACCATTGTGTGTCATGCAAGTATTCATATCTATGTGTGCTCTAGATGCTATCTTCCAAAAATAGCCCTTATCCAACAAAATGGCTAAGTCTTGAGACAAACTATTCTCGAACGCATTTCTTTTCCTATCTTCCCGTAATGTCCCCTTTCCTACACCAAAGGCCTAAGGGCACCCGAGTCCCAACCTTGGTCATACCCAAGGGGCTAGGGACGTTGGGAGCTATTGGGTGTGAATATCTAGTTCATTTGTTATAATTTTTCATTGACATGAGCATAAAGTGATTTGGAGGGACTAGATGTTATGTTTTGTCATTAGGGGGGACCCCATAACACTTTATTATTCTATTTCTTCGTTGGGGTCACTTAAGTCATCTTTTAGTCCCACATGGAGCGCCCAACTTGGAAAAAGGTAATGAGATGTTATAAAAGGAGGTTTGGGGGAGTGATGGAGAACATTCTTGCATACATAATTATTTTCCTTCATGTGCAACTGCTGCTTGCAAATTTACAGCTTGTGGAGTGAAATCCCACAGGGACCCTAGCTTCGGTGGTGAGAGATCTATCCCTAGCTAGCAGGGCATTCTTCGGTAGTGAGAGATCTACCCTAGCTTGTCATTTTGGAGCTGTTTTCAGGGCTGTTTTACAGAGGTATTTTCAGAGGTTTCAGAGGAAGGGTTTGAGGGTTTCGGTGACATTTTGTGGAGATAATCCAAGGGTTTTCAGATCTGATTTGTGGCAGCGATTAGAGCAGATTTTGGTGCCATATTTAGAGACACTTTGAGGGTTTTTGGCCTCTTCCCAAGGGGAGTGACCCACTTTGGGATTTTGCAACAATTTTTGGAAGGGTTTCAGTGTGCCGTTTCCAGATCTGGAGGATGGGATCTCTTCTATATCAGTGGTAGATATTATTTCCAGAAATTCAGATTTTTATCTATTTTCTAGGGTTTTATCTACTCAGTTCTAGATTTATAGCAGTGTTTTTTAGGGCTTCTTGGTGTCCATTTTCAGATCTAGAGGTTGGGTTTTCATTCTCACTATTAGTAGATGTTATTTCCAAAATTTCATAATTTTATCATGCCTACTTGAGAAGATATGAATTTTTAAAGTTTTTAGGGCTTTCTGTAATTTTCTGGCTGCATTATATCATTCCAAAAATTCCAAAAATAATTTTCTTATGTTCTTTATAATATTAGCAAGCTCTCCTAAAAATTTCAAGTGATTTGAGTGAGTATTTTGAGAGATATCAATTTTCTTCAGTTCGCTGCCCTAACTGTTAAAAATCTGCAAAAATCAGAATTTGGGTTTGCTGCAATTTCTTATTTTTTTGGTGCATTTTTAAGTGGTATCCCACAAGGGATATTTTAGTCGTATCGTATCAGGTTGTTTCTCCAACCTGTTGGGGTTGAAATATGGGAGACAAAGACAGTGAGGATATGGGTGTAGATCTAATGAAACAATTGTTCACCAACATGGTAAAGCAACAGGAGACTACCAATCTCTATTTAAGCCAGCTCACGGAGAGATTAGCACAGGGTAGGATTGATGCTCATATAGAGAGAGGAGAAAATAGCAATATGGGACAACATGATCAAAGAGGTGAGGGTGGACATTCAGGGCAATGGTCTCCCCATTCTTCTACCAGGCCTTTGGGGATTCAAAACCTTCTTTCGTGAAGGATCCGGAAGTTTCACAGGTACGATAGCCAATGGATATTTTAGATGAGGAGTCTTGTTGGGAAAGGTACCAGACCTTGAGTGATGGATTTCATGACAACATGTCATTCCAGGAATATTGCAAAATGAAGATTGGCAGCAGGCCTAGGAGAGATCATCAGATACAGGTACCAGAGTTGCAAAGGAGATTGGGACAGATTTCCATTCCACACTTCGATGGTTCTAAGAAGTGTACTGCACAATCTTGGGTTCAAAAGTTGAAGACATACTTCGAATTGAATCCTATGCGTGAGGAAGATGCAATTAAGTTTGCAATCTTACATCTTGAGGGAGACGCTCATGATTGGTGGCATCATGGATTGATTACATAGGGACACATACACATTACTACTTATGCAGAGTTCACGCAGAGGCTAGTGAGCAGATTTGATAGGAGGGACCCTGATAGGTATTTTAGGGAGTTGACTCATTTGAGATAGACTGGTTCCCTGGATCAGTATATTGCAGATTTTTAGAGATTATCAGTCATGGTACCTGATGTTACGGAGATGAGGTTGATTTCACTATTCACAACAGGTTTGACAGATGCTCTTGCTGGGTTTGTGAAGGCATTTGAGCCTTCTTCTTTACATGAGGCTATTAGGAGATCTCGAGACTTGGATTTATCCACTCCAAATTCGAGGGTTTCACCTCACATTCAAAAGGGAACCTCCATCTGAATCATACGAACTTTAGTAGAGGGATCCTCCACCGAGGTAGGAGGTGGCTAAGAAACCAGTCATTTCCCGAGAGGACAGAGATGAGTTGAGGTGAAAGAAACTATGTTTCGATTTCCACACACCTTGGGTTCTAGGACATGATTACAGAGGTAGAGGGAAGGCCCAATTCATTGAGGTCTTCGAGGAGAGTGAGGGTGACAGAGGTGAGGAGTTAGAGACTCGTGAGATGGATGATGGAGATGGAGTTGCGTTGGATAGTGCTGATGCAGAGCAGGAGGAGGAGAATTTTCCTCGGGAGATTATAGCCACATTGTCTAGTACTCTGATGTACAAGGCATTTAGGATTAGAGGAGTTATGCAGGGTCAATGAGTTGTGGTACTCATTGATAGTGGGGCTACCCACAACTTTATTGATGCATCATTGGTTGAGAGACGAGGTTTGCAGATGAAGGAATTTGAGGGCTTCAACATTGTTGTAGCCAATGGGGAGTATATGAGATGCACACGAAAAGTTCCACAATTGAGCATCACCATGGGTAACTACACAATTACTCGATGATTTCCACATTGTTGGTATGGGAGTGACCAACATAGTGCTTTGGGAGTGTAGTGGCTTCACTCTCTTGGTGAGTTTCGGACTAACTTTCAGATGATGGAGTTGAAGTTTAAGTCCGAGGATAGGAATGTGATTTTGAGGGGATTATCTATAGGGGCACCTAGGGTGGTTGTAGCTAAGGGGATGGAGAGGAATTTCTGACATGATGAGGGGTTTTATTATTACGGATCGATGTGGGTGTGACCAGTAGTGTTGCACATGAGATAGTCACAGAGATTGGGGTTATAGGTTCAAATCATCTAAGTTTATCATTATGTTGGTTATCTGAGGTTTTGGTAGACTGGAGATCTCATTTGCTTGTTGAGTACTCCAAGAACCGACACACTTGTGAGATTTTGGATGGTCACATACAGGATGACACCTATAGATTGGAGGATGAGATGATATTCTATCAGGGAAGATTATACCTTGTGTCAGATTCATGGTTGAGGATGGAGATATTGTGACATGTGCATTGTTCTTTCGTGACTAGACACTTGAGCTTCGATGCGACCTACAGGCTCATATCAGAGAGATTCAGATGGCATGGGTTGAGGGAGGATATCCTCAACTTCATACAGGGATGTACGGTTTGTCGTTATAACAAATCGGAGCTTATAGGTTCATCATGTTCTGAGTCGACATGGGATAGCACTCCTATGTATTTTACTACTTCTAGGCACAGAGGGCATTTCACCCATGTGCTAGTCAGTGGAGGGATGGAGTTGACTCAGTTTCCTAGTTATTCAGTAGGTTCACACTCATCACAGGAGGTGAACTATGTAGAGTTGACATTGTCGGTTGACCATTTACTGGAGTCTTGGGATTTTTCCCCCACGGGACACATTGAGATACATTATGAGTTGTACTCTCACACTAATGTGGGTCATGTGGGAGGGTTAGCACACTTTGTGCGTATACAGGTTATTTCATAGGTTGATCCAGGAGATTCTACAGGATTCAAAGTGGACTTGCGTACCCAGGAGTTGATCGAAGAGATAGTGATGGGTCCCATGATGATGGCATCAGATTGGCAGGGATTGGACAGATTGGCAATCCCGATGTGGGTACCAGTGGAGAGTCGGTTTGGGTATCATTCTACTTCACAAAAACATTTTTCTCTATACAACATGGAGGTCATGATGACTACATGGGGTTTCTTGGTTACTTCAAATTACAATGATCTTTGGTTGAATGCAGGGTGAGATGAAGAAACTTACTTTGTGGTATTCAACTTCTGAAGATGATAGGATAATGCTTGGGGTCAAGCATTTCTTGGGAAGGGAGGAATGTAATGTCCCCTTTCCTACGCCAAAGGCCTAAGGGCCAATTCGAGTCCCAGCCTTGGTCATACCCAAGGGGCTAGGGACGCTGGGAGCTATTGGGTGTGAATATCTAGTTCATTTGTTATAATTTTTCGTTGACATGAGCATAAAGTGATTTGGAGGGACTAGATGTTATGTTTTGTCGTTAGGGGGGACCCCATAACACTTTATTATTCTATTTCTTCGTTGGGGTCACTTATGGTACTTTATTATTCTATTTCTTCGTTGGGGTCACTTAAGTCATTTTTAGTCCCACATGGAGCGCCCAACTTGGAAAAAGGTAATGAGATGTTATAAAAGGAGGTTTGGGGGAGTGATGGAGAACATTATTTCATACATAATTATTTTCCTTCATGTGCAACTGCTGCTTGCAAATTTATAGCTTGTGGAGTGAAATCCCACAGGGACCCTAGCTTCGGTGGTGAGAGATCTATCCCTAGCTAGCAGGGCATTCTTCGGTAGTGAGAGATCTACCCTAGCTTGTCATTTTGGAGCTGTTTTCAGGGTTTTTTTATAGAGGTATTTTTAGAGGTTTCGTGAGGACGGGTTTGAGGGTTTTGGTGACATTTTGTGGAGATAATCCAAGGGTTTTCAGATCTGATTTGTGGCAGCGATTAGAGCAGATTTTGGCACCATATTTAGAGACACTTTGAGGGTTTTTGGCCTCTTCCCAAGGGGAGCAACCCACTTTGGGATTTTGCAACAATTTTTGGAAGGGTTTCAGTGTGCCGTTTCCAGATCTGGAGGATGGGATCTCTTCTATATCAGTGGTAGATATTATTTCCAGAAATTCAGATTTTTATCTATTTTCTAGGGTTTTATCTACTCAGTTCCAGATTTGCAGCAGTGTTTTTTAGGGCTTCCCGGTGTCCATTTTCAGATCTGGAGGTTGGGTTTTCATTCTCACTATTAGTAGATGTTATTTCCAAAATTTCATAATTTTATCATGCCTACTTG
The DNA here is from genome assembly GCA_018340775.1 of Taxus wallichiana var. yunnanensis. Taxonomy (NCBI): domain Eukaryota; kingdom Viridiplantae; phylum Streptophyta; class Pinopsida; order Cupressales; family Taxaceae; genus Taxus; species Taxus wallichiana. Next base: position 546,721,165 of record CM031234.1, read on the forward strand.
AGAAGATATGAATTTTTGAAGTTTTTAGGGCTTTCTGTAATTTTCTGGCTGCATTATATCATTCCAAAAATTCCAAAAATAATTTTCTTATGTTCTTTATAATATTAGCAAGCTCTCCTAAAAATTTCAAGTGATTTGAGTGAGTATTTTGAGAGATATCAATTTTCTTCGCTTCCACCTTACTAATCAAGTTAAAAATCTGCAAAAATCGAATTTGGGTTTCACTGCAATTTCTTTTTTTTTTTTTTGGTGCATTTTTATGTGGTATCCCGAATGGGATATTTCAGCTCCCATGCCTTCAAATGTGCCTTGTTCCTGCATGCACATCCTTTGTGTGCCTTCTCCTTAGAATAATATTTTTTCTGCTCAACATTACCCCACACTAAAGTACATTACCATCCCAACAATGGGAATTCTTTCTGATGTTCCCAAATAATAAAGAATAAGTGATGAAAGAATTAAAGAATCACTATACAAAAGAATGAACCTTCACTCTAACATCCTCTTCTTCAATTGGGAGGATCAACTCTAGATATTCATTTTTGATCTCAGCCTCCAATGTCTATAAGTCATTCAAATGGGTCTTTGTTTACTCTAGAATGTCCGTGACTATGGCATATAGTTCTTCCTAAGTGATCTTCTCCTTCTTAGTTTGTAGTACCCGGAAAACATTGGCCATACCTGACATCATTCCTTCCATGAGTTCCATCTTTTGTGCTACGAGATTCCCAATTTCATCAATCCTTTCTTTATGTGGATCCTGGGCTACTGCGAGGGCTTCACACTTTTTTTTCACCAGTGCCAATCTATTTACGCGCCCTAATGTATCATATTTCATTGCTTCCAAAACTTCATTATATTCAACAATATTTCTCGGTACTTATTAATGCTTTGGTGCTACACACAAATTAAGAGCTTGGTCTTCTTTTCTTAGCTCATCCTTCAAGGTTTGGAGCAATGCCTCGTAAGTTGAAAATTTTCTAATCATAGAGGCCCTTTCCTCTCTCTGCTTCCTATTCAACATCTTTTGGTGCGGGAATTCAAATTGGTTTGTCTTCTAACACCAAATCAACCAAAGTCCCCACATAATGCATAATAGATGGAAACTTTTTCAGGTACCTTAGGGTCTAGATGAGGTCTCGCTTTAATAATGTGATCACCAATATCCTTAGCCATGCCAACGAAAGCCTCATTCTTTTCCCATTCTCGTTCCTTCTCTTCCTTTAGGCACACTATCTCTACAGTTTTATCCTTGTTATCCTCCATCAGTGCTCAAATGGTGGTGGCCTTATCAACATTTCTCCATGCCACCTTAGCAGATACCTTGACCAAGGCATTATTGACCTACTCATCAGACATTAGAGTAGGCTTTATTGTCATGTGCCTACTTGAGGGTTCCTTCTTCACTCTTCGCGAGACACATGACTCTTCACATACATCAAAGTCTGGTTCATCCATATGAGTCTACATGGACCAAGATAATTGTTTCTTTGTGTGCGTAGTGGCCATATTTGGATCCATCAACTCCCACCCATATAACTCTTTCAGTCAACAAGAATCAAACTAGGCGTAGAAAATTTTTCTTTTGTCCTCAAAGATAGCCCATACTAGGGACAACATATTATTCAGTTATTCTTTCTCATTTTTTTCTTGGTCCTTTAAGAACCTAGGTGCTAAGGTATGGAGTTGATCCTTCTCCTACCTAAGTAGTCATGGGCATGCTGGTTTGCACGCGAATAGTTTCATCTTCTTCTTTCACCTCTTCTTCTTCATCTTTTATTTCTTCATCCCCGGTTCCTCCACATATTCAGTTGGACTAGGGTTCATAGTGCACTCTCTTCAGACTCCTCTGCCTCCTCGTTAAGCTGCAACTTTCTTCTTCTCTTTTTCTTCTGCTTCTTCTAAGGGAAGAGTCTAGGTGACCTTTGTAAAGGTTGAGATATTCTAGCACCTTAGGTCCCGGTTTATCTAAACACCTTCCTAAACTAGTGCTCCTCCCGGACTATATCCTTGTCCAAGTCTTCCTCCCCTCCTTGCTCCCGTGGGGAGTATCTACGCGTTCACTCTCCACTTAATTTGTGGGATTCCTTTGGCCTCTATGGTCCTAGCCTTCACTATTATCGTGTTATTCTTCTTCCTATATCTCTATGGTCAAGGAAAGATTTGCGGATGCCACATTTGCAGAATCGTGTGTTTTGCCTTTAGGTGGCCCCAGGGTAGCATGAACTCATTCTCCACATACTTGTTATTTTCAAACCTAGGTTTAAGCTGGAGATAGAAAAGCATGGATCCACTATCCCCAATAGCCAAAATGACTAGCTTCATGTTTATAACATCAAAAATAAGCCTCTCAATGTAGGTAGACCAACCTGGATAAACATAAGTTTTTCTAAGAGTATGGTAGTCACAATCTACCTTGTCAGCATTAAATCTCAACCGACGCATAAGTAAACCTATGTACTAAGGCCTTGAAATAGCGTGTTGTGAAGGCATATGGTAGTTTGCACCATAGACTCCATGTCCCATCCTTCATTTCAAACCACCCGATGTAAAAGTTCTAGTACAGTGAAAAGTGTACTTGCCTTACCTACTACTGATGGCAGCTCCTTAGGAATACGCGGTCCTCCTCAAATAGTGCATGCACGATCGATCATACCATAATTCTTCCCTTTGTTTGAATGGGCTAGTAATTTTTCCTTCACAAAATACTTCTCAAAAATATCGGTGAGGGACTTCTTCTCCACGGGTATTCCCAAATTTTATTCTTTGGCCCATCGGGCACTCCAATTTCTACAAAAACAAGAGATAAGAGGATAGTGTCAAAACTTATCTTTTCACCCGTGAGTGCTTATTTAGTAATCGTCTCTGTATATGTATCCTGGAAGATTCTAGACTTCTCCTTATGACATCTTCTTGGAAACATGTAGCCACATGGTGTTTACCTGTGACCATCTCTCCCGGTCATTCAGTTTAGTGAGTAGATGTGCAATTTCTAGTACCACAGGGTACTTCCTTAATTTGTAGATTTTGATTCCACGCAGACCCTTGGAGTATCCCAACTCTTTTCTTGTGGCTATAACAACTACCTTATCGATTATATCACTAATAACATATGTCTTTGTTCACTTAAATCCAATCAATGTAGCAATTAGGGCTCACCGTGATTCTTACCCTTCGTCCAACAAAATAGAAGTCCTCATGGACTATGCTCATAAGCCATTGGTATAAAGCTTCTGGTTTTCCAAAATATGGGAGTTCATACAACTGATAAACCCCTAACTTCTTGAGAAACTTCTCCCCAACATCATCATACACTAGCATGTCATCCACAATGTGCTTGTTGGTATTCTTATTTAACACAAAGCATCCAACTCTCCCTTGTTGTTGGTGGTGCGGTGGTTGTAATCACTTACTTTACATCTATGGATATGGGAATCCCAATCCCACCCGATGATCACTCCTTCTAGATACTACATCTCTGAAAAATTTCTCTGGGGAACATCTTCGACCTTGACATCCACCTTTTTTTCCCCCTTCGTACATGTTGCAAGTGCTTTCTTCTGTGCCATGGTAAAAATCTCACCTTTTCTTCTCTGTCGAGTAATCCCTTATGCCCTAGCTCGAAAATGCATGCCCTAGCTCAAAACCTTGTTCCCTAGCTCGAAAATGCAAGCCCTAACTCCTTCTCAATGCTTTTTGTTCACTCAATTCTTTCTCTAATGGGGATGCAAGACTCTTCTATGCACAAATCCGTTTTCCAGGTCTAGTAGCTCTCCGCACCTCAACATGTTTTTCTTTACTCGGTTGCAATTAGCTCACTCAAATAATTGTGATGGAAAAGGTAAAAATGAACCCGCATCACGTCCTTATATAGATTTTTGAAAATTTAGTGCATTTATTGCTCCTTTACCTACCACTAATCCTCTCATTAATTGACCATTTTACCAACTTTTGTGCGGTACACCTTCCTACATTTTGGCTACAGACATCCTTCTATGCACTTCTATGTGCCAAAGTACCTCGCCACTGCACCTTCCCATGGTAGTTTCCATGGGCACATCTTACCTCGTGTTATACTATCCATTCATTTATTTCAAACTATGCTTTTCTCTATGATCAATCTTCTTTCTAGCAGCTCCTTTCCATCTTTAAATAACATCTATAACAATATGTTCTTAGGTGTAACCATTTTTGAATAACAAATAACAAACACCCCACACCAATGGTATGTGTAGTCCTTTGCACATAAAAATACTTCAGATTGTAATTAGCTTCCAGTGCACAAACACGCTTATTACACAAAACACCAAACTAAATTGACAAAGCATAGCGACGAAGAAGGAAATACATTAAAAGAAATACATAAAGGGAAATCTATACTAAATGGCAATACTACCTTATTACAAACACCAAGAAGACTTATTTATAGTAGGGATTTAGCCTACTCCCATTGAAGTAACTAGGTAACTATGTTCCATCAAGTGCCTCTAACTGACAAGCACATGTTTCAAGGATGTGAGTGATAACATACGGTCCCAACCAATGCACCTTAAGTTTTCCTGGATGGCACAAAAACTTAGAATCATAAAGAAGTACCATATGTCCAACCTCAAGATTCTTATCCCTGATGTGTCTGTCATGCCATGCCTTTTTCTTGGCCTTTTCCTACTTTTGACTCCAATATGCTATGACACACCTCTCATCTAACTCGTATTAACTTGTTAATTATCTCTTTTAATACTTTCTCATTAGCTAGACCTCCAAAGGCATGAAATACACAAAGAAGGTAACATGAATTACATGAGAAGGACTTCTTCTCGTGCTAAACACCAAATGAAAGGGTGTGTACTTATTCAACCTTTTGCAAGTTGTTCTAAATGCCCAAAGTATAACAGAACTTTATCATCCCAATATTTCCTTCCAACAACACAAATTTTTATCAAGGTCTAGCTCAATATCTTGTTGAAAGCCTCAACATTCCCATTTGCTTGAGGGTGATAAGGTGTATTCTTGTGGTGCGCAACTATAAATTCATCCAATAATATCATGATTGTCTTATACAAGAAGTGTGTGCCCCTATCACTTTTCAAACTCAACGGACACCCATACCTAGTAAGAATATTTTCCCATAAGAACCTTGTTGTTGTAGCTTTCCGTATAATCCTTTGTAGGTGTTGATTTTCCCACCTTGTAATATAATCTGTACATGTAATGATATAGCACGATCTGGTTCTATGTGTGGAAATAGGACACAAAAAGTCTATTGCCCATTTTTCAAATGGCTCTACACTAGGAATAGGCCTCAAAGGCATTTCATCTCTTTTCCCAGGTTTTCCAAGGTGCTAACAGTGATCACACACCTTACAATACTCTTTATAATCCTTGTACAAGGTCTCCCACCATAATCCAGCAAGTAGAATCTTGCACGTGGTGGCTTCACCTACATAGTGCCCACCTACAATACCACCATGAGTATCTTTCATGATATTTATGCACTCATGTTCCAGTACACACCGGTGCAATACTTCATCTCATCTAAGTTTGTATAAGTCACCACTGATCAACATGAAGGGTGCAGATTGAATTGCTAGCTACTTATTCTATAAAGATTTCATTCCTTCTGGTGCCATACCTATGCGTAAAAAGACAACAATATCCTCTAATTCTGAAGGCATGTGATGTAACATGTACAATTGTGCATCTGACATTATATCTTCAATTGTCTACACATCCTCCCCTGATTGAATTCTTGATAAGTGGTCTAGGCCAAAATTACTTTTACCTAGTTTTACCATGACTGTAAAGTCAAATTCTTGGAATAGGAGAACCCATCAACATATGCACCCCTAGAAAATGGGCTTATTTACCAAGTATTTTTAACACCATGTGATCTATCTAAAATAAAAAGGGTGTTTCTAGTAAGTTCTTTCTAAACTTAGGCAATGTAAAGATCATCGACAAGGCCTCGTGCTCGTAGTTGTATAATTTCGCTCCGTAGAGTCAAATTTCTAATAGCAAAACAAATATGATGATCTATAATACCTTCCTAAGGCTGAGATAACACTGCACCAATGGTCGTGCTGAGGCATCCACATGCACATGAAACAGTTGGTTCCATGAGGGAAAAAATATAATAGGCATTGTAGTAAGTCTCTCCTTCAATTCCTCAAATGTGCGCTTCGTAGTTCTCTCCAATAGAATGTCCCCTTTCCTTTTAGTAGATCCTCCAGGGGCACAACAATATTTGCATATCCTTTGATGAATTTTCTATAATATCCTGTGTGGCCCAAGAATCCATGCACCTCACTTTGACTGGTAGGCTCCTCCAAGCCTACAATAATTGCAACCTTAGCTAGATCTACTAACAAACCTTCCTTATAGATGATGTGCCCCAATAGAGTTCCAAAAGGTGTAGCAAACACACACTTCTTGATATTTAAAGGGATGCTTAACTATTTACATATTTCAAACATTAAGTGCAAGTTGTCACAATTATCATTAACAATCCCATATACCATCCAATCATCCAAGTAAACCTGTAAGAATTTATGAATAAAATCCTAGAATGCTTGAACAAATATGCATGAAAATACCACAGTGTGTTCTTCAATCGAAATGGTATCACAAAGATATGTAAAACTTCCCCATTTAGTGGTTAAAGTCTTTTCTCTTCATCCTCTTGTATAATTATAACTTGGTGATACCCCAATAATCCATCCATGAAAGAGTAAACTTTGTGCCCCTCAATGCCTTCTAATATTTCCTCGGTGAAAGGCGTAGGAAAAGGATCAATCACACATGCAACATTCATCTCCTTGTAATCCACACAAATTCTAATCCAACCATCTTTATTTATACTGATTACCATGGGGCTAACCCACTCTGATTCTTCTAGAGGCTTAATTATACAAGATTTCAAATTTTTGTCAATTTCTTCTTTAACTTTTACGCACAGGTTAGGGTTCATCTTGTAAGGTCTCTTCCTAACCAAGCATGCTCTTTCCTTTAGCTTAATCTTCATCTCACCTAATGACTCATGTACCCCCTTTAACTCATGGTAGCCCCTAGGGAATAAGTCTTGGAAATCATGTAGTAACTCAATTATCTTTGCTACTTCAGAATCAGACCAATAATCTCCAATTATGGCCTCCTTGGGTTTAGAATCTGTGCCAATGTTCACTTTCTTGGTCTTCATAAGTTCATGATAGGTGCATGCATTTTTATCCACATTTTCTAATACTTCATGTGTACTTGTTGAATGGTCTATATCCAAATATTATACTTCTTCATCATCAACTATGCAGACCATCTTTCCTTTCTCCCTATCAAAGCAAGTGCATGTAAATAGTTCAACATTAGTATCATCTACTTCATCAAAACACGCTCCTTGTTATTCCTCACCAAATAAGTCTTGAATGAGTTCTTCAGCCTTTGTAATGTCTCCCATAGTTAAGTGCTCCGTAACCGTAATGGATCTCTTACCAGAGGTTTAGTAGATAAGTACTCAAAATTCTAGGTCATTCCTGTAATCAAGTCTTGTCAATTTCCAGTCTCCCTATGCAGTTCTACATAAACATACCAAGTGCGTTTGCAGCCTTGCAAAGTGGAATAAAGTTTATGCACCCAAAGTTAAGGTGGTAAATCTTCCTAAACCGCTGTCCGGAGTCTCTCACACTACTGAATGTGGTGCTGAACATGTATATTACCATGGTATATACATATTTTAGTAGGCACATTGCTCCTGAAAAAATGAGTTGTCGAGAAATTCCTACTTCATTCCATTATATGAGATTATCCCCGTGAACCATTCACCAACACATTGCCATCCCGCATGTGGTATACACTAAGATATTTATTCTCTCTAGTTGATCCATCCATTGATCTTCTATGGTGCACAGGAATACCATAGGATCTCCTTCTCCAGTATACTAGGGTACAAAGTTGTTACTTATCCTCCTAATACAACGAGGTTTTTTCATCCATACAAATGTGCTTTTTACTTTGTGCCCAACCATCCCATAGGTGTCATTCATGCAATTGTCACAATCAACACTTATAGTATCACTAATAGACTATGTAACTTCCCACTTGGCTCAAGTACTTATGGATCTCGAATGACGTGCACATAAATTTTGTTCAGTCTTCCTCACTCAATAGTTCAACATAAGGTGTAGATTTCCCATCTTTCAAAGGAATTATAACTCTTCCTTCCTTGTTCTCAAAACTTATATACCCCTTGTTTAACCATAGATCAACATTATTTTCATAACACTAAGGGCGTCTAAGTAGAGTTGGGAAGTTGTCTCGCTTGCGCAAGTGCTAAGACCTCAAATTCCCAAAGTGAACTTGGTCCTCAGATAAGTAATGGATGTATCCTTGAAAACTTTGATTGGAGTGGCCTTAGTTAAATTAGCCATAAATAGTATATTAGAGGATGGTTATAATAAGGATCTTCCCATCTGTACCCATGCATCTAAAGTAAGCACATTCACTTCAACGCCTGTGTCAATCAATATATTGCTCAAAATCCATCCATCCACAATGACATTCAGAGTGATCTCCTTTTCATAATCCAACCTATGAGGGGGAAGATTAGCATGCAATATTTTCCATCCATTCTCAATACCTGCACGTGGAGTGTTTCCTTTTAACAAATTTCCTAGTAATGGAATAATATTCTCCTGGCACAACATCTTACATACCTCCTTAATATCATCAATATTTGACTGGACCGTCTTTGGTGCCTTATTTTTTCCAACTTCCTTGATTTTTCCCTTAAACATTGTATTTCAACCTAAATATTTTTGAGTACCCCCATGGTCTCCTGATAAACCTCCTTTTGATATGTAGTATCTGGATATCTTGCATGTAAAACCTCCTCCTTAGTAATGGTAGGATTCTATTGTAATGTTTCTCTAGCATGCACAACTTCACATGTGTATTAATCTTCATAGGTGCTACCTCAGTGTTCCGTGCCAACTTTGGCATCCAATTATTTTCTATGGTGCATTATATCCCAACCATACTTTCACCCTTGTTTTATTTTTTATGCTTCTTGCTAAGATGCTCATATAAGTTGGGGCATTCCTCATAGTTATGATTCTTCCCAAAAAAGAAAAAGTAATATTCTAAGGACATTTGTGCCTATAGTGGTCGAAATCTGCATGTAAAGAATTCTCAATGAGGAAACTCACCTCATCCACTACCATGGTCTCACCCCTGAATCCATCATAGTATCCTCGACCTCTTTCATAACCTCCTTTAAAGCACCCTTCATTCCTATCGTAGTGCCTTTGAGTGTGATCACGATCATAGTGCTCACTTTTACTTTTAGAATTATCTAATACTCCTGTCTGTCATACACCAATATCTATAGCATCATGGATCTGACCAATCAACTTGTAATCTTATGTATTGTGAGTCGTGGACTAAAAATATTACAATAAGCAAGATACATTCTTTCTTATCGTGCATTGTAATAATGGGCAACAGCTTACATCATGGTCTAAATGATATATCTCGTACTTCAGCAATAATGACCATACTGACCTATGGGGAAAACTATCCTTAGTGTGCCCTTCCACTTCACAATATATACACCAAATCCTAGTGCACGTCTCATGTCTGAATTGGCCGATAGTTTCTCGAACTGTTTTTCCATAGTTGTAATCTATGCTTCTAGGAATGGTATCACTCCAGTATCTATACTTCTGATTGCATCACCATGTAACATTGTTTCAAGTGCTTTGTGTGGGTCCGTATATGTATTATGTGATAGCACCCTCCTAAAAGGTGTGATCAAGCCCCCAAAGAACCATTATGCATGTTGAATTGCATGAATATCATATAAAAGTCTAGAAAAAAATGTTTTAAAATGGGAATCATATTCCCAAACGCTCTCAGTAGTTCCCTTCTTAATATCCTTGAGCACGCTTATACTCTTCTACTTGAACTTGGGGATATGAAACTCCTTAAGGAAAGCTTTTCGTAATGCTACATAATCTATGCAAGTCTGATCAGGGTTATACTTCCTATTGAATTTCCTTGTGCTTAGAAGATGTGATTCCTTTTTCATGCCACAAAGATCTCACCCATGTGCATGTGCTCACCAACATATTTTATTCCCTATACATTGGAAGAAAAAGTGACATCTCCATGTAAATATTTTGGGGTTGGTGAGGACCATGCCCACCTGATTGAGAAACGCCCGTGTTACCTCTTCCTCCGCACTCCACTAGATCCACCAAAACTAGAGCCACCTATGCCCCCGATCTTGCATACGTAGTCGAAGTAGACCAAAGGATTTACTTCCCTGTGTCCCAATAATGGTACTAAATTGAACTCCTACAATCTGCAAGGTGGTACTACTCCCAAAGTGAGTCCAAAATTCTACATGCTTGAGTTCTATGCTGATGATGCACCTGAAAAGGTACCTCCAAATAACAAAGAAGACATTTTCATAGCCATAGATGCACTTTCTAATTGATTTACTCCTTTTCATACTCCCTAAACTAGCTTCACGACTACTAGTTGTGACAAGATACCTTTGGAAAACCAAGCGCAAGGGCTTGGTTTCCAAGTAGATTCAGATGCGCACCTATGGCCCATGTTGTCTCTACTGGCGCACTCCCATATGAGCCCGAGGAGGGTTCCCTATCATTCTTTCCCAAATGGGGAAATTACGATGCTTTGGCTCCATGCCTTCTACGTGAGCTCCAAATCCTTCATGATCCATCTCTCTCCTCAACGCCATCCGTTCTACAATATCATGTTTTTTTCTCTATCTTACTCTCACATTATACTTAAGCCACATTTCTTCCCTTTTCCTCTCTACCACTAGATCCACCATCCTTCACCAAACCTGCTCCTTCCCCATGCGTGGTAAGGTTTAGCTAGCCATCGGATCTTCTCCCAAATTTAGGGTTACCATCAAGATTTTGATCGCTAGTGGAATATCTTATAGATGGATTCCCCTAGGATACCCTAAAAATGGAACTCACCTAATTATGGGAAAGAATAAGTAGAAATTGAGCACTCCAAAGTATATCTATTATGAACACCACAAAACCAAGTGTCCATAGTGCACATCCAAACTATATCAACATTATAGAGGTCCCGAAATTCTTCCTATGTCTAAACAAGTATTTGATACCTCTAGAAAGTGTATAATACCTTAAGTTTACGATTTCGAATCCAAACTAATTGTGTGAGATTCCTTTTGGATAGGAGGAACTACCTCAAATACAAAGCAAGAAATGAAGATACAGCTTAATAACAAAGGTTAGTGGACTTCCTAGTGTGAGATAGATCCAAGAAGTTTGATACTTCCTCGATGGTTGTCAATCCACTGATATATAACTCAATATAAAATAATTGAACATGTAAATAAAAGAATCTAATGCTAGTGTTCTGATTTAGGTGTCTCAAACTACTATCAGTGTCAATCCAATTAAATGATTGATAACTAAACTGGTGAAGGTCCTGGGTTAGGTTACAGGTTGGGCAGGTGGTTTGAGGGTCATAAACAGGGTCTAGGTAAGCTTTGGTGTAGTTTGGGTTGATTTTGGGTGATTAGGAAGCTTACTGGTCTAAGGCAGTTTTAATAGGCACAAAGATTGACACTGGTCAAGGTATGACCGATGACAATTCAGGATGACCAGTATTGGTTACTGTGGGTAATGGCAGAATGTCAAAGTGGGTGTCTAGACTCTCCCTATGTCTACACAAAGAGTTGGGAAGGTATGTGGTGAGGTTGTAGGTGGGCTATCAAGTTTAGGTAAGGCTTGTGAGATTTTGGGGATGTTAGGGGTAGTTTAATGAAATTTGACAGGAGACGTAGTAACCAACATTGGTTTGGTGACCAATGCCGGTACAGGGTGGAGGATGATGACAATTAAGATGACCAATGTCAGTGGGGGAAATTTGGTGATAATTAAATAAATGGTAGATTTGGACTTCTCTGTGATTGCACAGAGGATGGTTAGGCTCGTAATAATGTCAAAAAGACTCATAAACTTATAGAGAAGAGGTATGGAGAGTTGGAAGATTGTGGGTAGTTGAATGGGAAAATTGGCAAGAAGGTGGGGATGGAGGAATGCAGAGAAGAAAAAGATCTAGTGACAAATGATAAAGAACCTACACTTTAAATAAGTACATAATGATGTAAATCAAATACACTTACTTATATTTGCAGGCTTGGTTGGTGAAGGAAGGTAATGGTTGATCCGTGAAGAAATTTGTGGTCGTTGTCTCATATATACTTCTCAAAGTGTTCATGTGAATGATAATGCCTCTAGACGAGTATCAAGTTATTGTTTAGGCCTGTGGTTGAGTGTATTCCATCATTTGGATGCTTTGAGAAGTCTTTGGTTAGTGCTCGGGTGCAATAGCTTTCTCAAAACTTAGAATGACACACTTGGGTAAAAGGTTACAAAACTGTATATAAGGTAACCGACGTCGGTTAAGAAAGGAGATCCTAGGTTTTCCAAAAATAGGAAAATCCTTGTTATTTTTGGCCTACTCTGATTGTTAGTCTGGGTATCAAGTGAGAGTTAGCATTTAGATAAGCGAAAGTATTGTTGGAGAAGGAATATGAATTTAATTTTAGGGTTAGACTAAGTCCTAGTTTATTAATAGACTAATAATAATTCCATGATGAGGTGTTTAGGTGATGTGGCTAGGTGAGGTGTAAATTAATTTAATTAAAGTAATTAAATTAATATGAATGTGGGGTAAGGGGTCATGGTTAGGTGAGTACGTTATGTTAATTATATAAAGGGGGCCAAGAGGAGTGTGACCCAAATTTGGTGTCTACATTTACCCCTTTTTTTCACGTAGCTTGTATTGGTAAGAAATGCTAAAAAAAAGACGAAGTGGCTGCCCCAAATAAAGGTGAGTGTGGAGTTTCCCTAGGTAGGGCTGAAGGTGATCCCCTCAAACTAGGAGCTGATGAGGTGTTAGATGGAATCAGTGAGTGGTTTGATAAATGGGTTAGTGATGAAAGTGAGAGTAGGCTGGATGTAGGTAAAGATATGTTCATGTTGGGTAATGGGTAACAGTCATATTGGGTAATGGGTAATGAAAATAAAACACACACACACATACAGATTATGATACGGTACTAGGTGGAAGAGCTTGCAAACTCTACATCATCCAAGGTTGATAGGTTATCCAAATGAGGTTGAATTGATTCAGGTATCTAGGGTACGGGATATAGTCTAGAAACATAACTTAGGTTAGGTGCAGGAATGTTTAGGTATGATCTAGTACACCAAAGGTTTGGTCGATAAACAACACAACAATAGGCAAGGTAAGGTCATTAGGCTAAACAACATGGGTAATAACATCACAAGGTATAACGAATACAAAAATTCATATTGACACTAGGCAATGTATTTCAGGTCAGGGTATGTTGGGTTGGGCACAGGTAAGGCCGAGGTATAGGTAAAGAACAAGTCCCTAAACGCAATTAAGGAAATGTACAGTAGTGTAGGCTTATGGGTAGGGTGTAAATAGGTGTTGGTAAAGGTAAAAGGTATTTGGTCAATAATGTGTGTAGGAAAAAATGGGCATAATGTGGGTCAAATTGTTAGGATGTGTGATTGATGTCGGTTATGGGGTAACCGACGCTACCTGTTAGGGCACAACATGATTTACGTCGGTCATGTCAATTTGGGGTTAAAAAATAAAAATCCGTGTTTTACGATTCATTTTGACTTTGACACTTTGAGAAAATGATAGAGGAGAAGGTGAAGACTAGAGAATAACAATATGAAGTGTTGACTTGAGTTGGCGATCCATGTAGCGGGTGATTGGCATTTGATTCGCGAGTCCACGAGATCGATTCAATTGTTTCGATTTGGTTGGAGGTGAGGAGTTGGTTTGGTCATGGAAGAGGTAGGAGAGGGAGTGGGTGGACCACCGACACAGCGGCCAGATGTGCCACCATAGAGATGGTGCCGAGATGAGGTAGGAGTCAATCCGAATCCATCATTTGATTGAAAATGGTATTGTTGAAATTGTTTCGGTTAAAAATTTGGGTGGGAGTTTAATTTTGAATTTTTGGGTAAAATTAAAGGAAATGAGGGGTGGGAAGGTCCAATGTAGGTTAAATAGGTGTGGGCATGGAGCTAGGATAGGTTTGGGTGGGTTAGAGTAGGGTGTTAGGTTAGGTTTTGTGAATTTTTGGGAATGGGGGATGGGTTTTGGTTTTGGGTGCCGCAACAGACCGACGTCGATCCACGGTTTGGCTGATGTCACCTCTTTGGCCGGCATCGCTCGTCTTAGGTAACTAACACTGTTAAGCATAACTGATGATGGTTAGGAAAAACTAGTGATGGTCAAAGTGAATGGCGATGGTTAAGGTTAAGAGTAAATAGGGGTAAGAAGGGCTAGGTAGGAAAGTAAAATAGGTGAAGAAGGGGTAGGTGAAGATGAATGTAGGTAGAAGAGGGTAAAATATGATTGTGGCGATATGGGATAGGTAAGTAGGTGAAGTGAACTGAGATAATGGGTAATAATGATAAGGGTTAGTAGGCTTGTAGGTGAATTAGGTAAAGGGGATAGGCACAATTGATGTGGTTGGGTATGGTTTGGTGGGTAATATGTGATTTGAGGTAGTCAAGTCTTGACATGGTTGTGTTAGATGATGCAGGCTAGAGATTAGCTTAGGATGTGGGACAGAGTACCACCTCTATTGGTATAGATGCAACCTAGCCCGACCGCGGGGGAATGGGCGCATATGACCGAGGTTGGACTTATCGGGGTCCGACGCTATAGGCAGATAGTTTGAGATCATATTATGATGGTTGCTCTCATCGACAGATGGGATTCGTGACCAATACCTTCAACCTACCGACGAGCGAGATGATCGTCACCTTGGAGGATGTGTACCAGATCCCGAGGATACCTATTATGGGGGAGCCAGTTTATTCCATCTCATCTGAGGCTTCAGTGGAGCCGATAGTGGCAGTATTTGGTGAGGCAATGGGTCTATTGACCTATCACAATGTGAGCCTCACATATGGGGACATGTATGCAACCTACCCATAGGAGATGAGGTTGTCTGTACTAATGATGGAGGCGGTAGGTTTTTTTCTCTCGCCGATTTTGAGGCTGGGAGATTCCCATGAGAACTTATGGGAGTTCTTCAGATATGATAGAGGAGCAGGTCTAATTTTCTTAGGCACCATCTTTCCTAGTTCAGTTATATAGGGAGATATGAGCTTATGGGAGATTACGGCGATTCGAATGTGCTATACTTTTTTACTACACTGCTGGGCATACGAGCACATCGTGTGTGTGCACCCAGTGGGTCTACCATGATAGGATTGGTTCAAGGGTGGCTTGCTCAGAGTTGGATACAGATGTTGGGTACTAGTTGGTGGGTAGCCAAGGGTAGCGAGGGTGACTTATGATGTGATATACTACATGTGGTTATTGAGGGTTTGTTGGGGTTGATATTGTGTGGAGGCCATACATTGGCTATCCTTCGTATAGAGGCATGGTAGAGGAGTTGGAGGGATTATAGTTGTTGAGGTGGATACAAGGGCAGTGTGTGCCGACGAGCATGAGATGATACCTGTAGACAGGGTTAGATGACAGTTTGGGCTGCCACAGGACATGCCTCCACCCTTTCCATAGTACCACAAAGATAACGTGGAGATACCCTTATCTCCACCACACCCGAGTGTTCCTACAAGACATGAGGAGTAGGAATGAGATCATCACATTGATGACATGGGAGTCACCAATGGGTATCGACAATGGTGGGTATAAAAATGTTTCACCGATTGTTATAGATAATAAAAAGATAAAGGTAATGTTATCTAAATTCCATCGCCCACTAAAATAAGATAATAGTTAGCTCGAGATTCCACAGATTTGAATCCCACCAGGGGTCAAGCTTTCAGAAACATGGAAGGAAGACTAAAATGAATCAATGATAAAACTAATTCGGCACAAGAAAACTCCAAGGGAAGCCATGATATTGTGGAAAATGTTAGGTGTCACCGGGCACGTTCCAGAAAGCAAAAAGAGTAGAGGCCTCAAAACCCCACAAGAATTACACGTGGATTCAACTATAAGTGACCCGTCCAAGGAAAAATTCTTCGCATTAATATATGTTAGCTTTATTACTTACTCAAAGGAAATCGGAAAGATCATGAGCAATGCCAAGTGTCAGCCCAACGCACTTCCAAAAGCTACAAAGAAAGCAAAGAACCTAGAGAAGCACTTGGCCTCCACGTAGATCTCGCAATATATCGGCTCCGAGTTTGAAGCAGGTTGTGAAAGATTGGGCATAAGCCAAATACCATGTATGGGTAATTATGAAGCCTATCTTAAAGTTTTAAATGCTCGGATATTTTAAAAAGATCAAAGACAAAGGGTCATTTGGCTGGTCTTTTTAGTGAAAAAGTTAATGCATAGTTCTGTGTGAGGAGTGTGAACTTATGAATACTTAATTTTTCCACTTGCATTCAAAAGGTCATTTTAATAGAATGGTAGTATACACGCCGCTTGATTCATGAGCCCGAACGTGATTCATAAGCGATTTAAAGATCCAAATATGTAATAAATATTTGAAGGAATAAGTCTTCTCCAAGGGATTCAGTTGCAAGATAATTAAGAGATGTATTAAATTAGTAAGACTCTCACCCCTTAAAAAACAAATCATAGGGAAGTGTGAGACAGTTCTTGCAATCTACTTCTGTTACTTCACACCATTTACCATAATGGACAAGAAATTGGGAAATAGTTAAAAATTATCTTCTTATCTTCTTCACATCTTATATATTGTAAATGAAAATGTTTTCAAGAGGAGGGATATTGGGAGATAGTCTATTTTTCTTTTCTGTCTCAATTTCTCTTCAGTGAAAGGTAGGGGCCTGGAGCTCTAGCCTCCTTTATGAAATTTGTAATAGTAGTTTTAACTCTTATCTGTTGTAATAATGTGCACATTTTTTGGAGTAATATAATATGCCCTGTGGTGCATTTCATCCATCCTTTGCATAATTTGTATTTTCTCTGATAGCCTTTATTTTGACGTGGGTATACTGTGTGCATGTTTAGTGTTATTACTTCTTGACAATGAATACTTGAAAACAATATTTGACATAGAAGCTTTGCACGAAAAAAGATGGTGCTTTTGTATTTTATTAATATCAAAATCAAGCATTATAGACAAATGAGAGAGTTGCAATATTTATAGATATTGGACAACTTCTATCTCATCCACAATATATGGAAGCAAATCAACTAATCTGAGAAAATATGTAGAAATAGCATATTGCCCCTAACTACCCCTATTGACCCTCATGGAAATCATTCAGAACAAAATATGCAAGATAGAACATGATCCCATAAACATTGGGATGAGAACACTATCACTTAGTTAACTAATAACTAAGGATAACTAATACCTATTGACATAAGTTTAAAGTATTTAAATTAAATACTTTAACTTATTACATTTATTCAAATATCAACTAATGATGAATTAAGATAAGTTTTATTCCTAACATTACTATCTTCAAAGTTGTGCTTCAAAGTTTTAAGTAGTGTTATGTGTGAATCGCCTCTCGGCCCGTGGTGCATCTTTTCCACCCTTTTCATTTCTCACCTTTTCCCTATTTCAGAAATTGCATTTTGAGTTAACTCCACTTTTGGTGCATCGCCCCGTTAAGTTTTATGCTTTTTTCATTTTATCTCGACCCTCATCTCTCACTATAGAGAAGATCCACTTTCTTTAAAATCTAGAGGTCACCTTAGCGTGCACATCCCAATAACATAAGGTTTCCAAAGACTCGTGACGGTTCCTCCACAAGGATAATCATCAACATTTTTCTTAGCATGCTCGGTGGGACTCAAAGGATCTTATTATTTCATTTCATCCAGTTAGTGTGTTCTTGGTGAAATTCAGCCTTTGGAGGCATGTATAAACACATTTGGTGACTCCATTTGGCCCAAACGACCCCTTCCCCAAACCGCAGCACTTGTTTTATCCACCTCTATTCATCTTTCTTTTTCACGTTCCTCATTTTCCTCCATTCCAGAAGTTGTGCACTCATGCATTCATTCCCGTAATAGAATTCACATTTTCAGAGTATCTAATGAGCTCCATGCCTTCTCTAAACTAGCAACATAACCAGTTTCAAAATCGCTATGGTGACCTAGATGAGCAAAGCCAAGACCATTTTGGCTTTGAGAGCAATCAAAGACATGGGCACACATTTGGTGACTACGGCCAAATTGAGGATGTTTTTCTACTTGAGAAGATAACAAAAATAGAGGTAGTCATGGTTCAATCTCGGGCAATAGTGCAAATGGAGGCATTCAAAACAGGATGCAGGGCACCTTGTCCATGGGTCACCCTATTCTCGGACACTATAGCTCACAGGAGAAGCTTAGATTTTTAGAAGAAACACTACCTCCACTTTTGTAGTGGATCAAAGGTATTTAAATATATGGGCAAAGTAGAGCAGCCTTTTCGATGGGAGCTTCAATCACCGTCTCTTTATTCATCTCCCATCTCACCTCAAGTTTCACCATATCATACCGCTCCAAATTTTGAGTTCCCTTCTCCATCTCCAAGCCATCCATTCCTCCCTCCCCTTTCCTTTGAGAATCTGCTCCCCCATATGAACACGTAATACCTCCAAATCCAAAAGAAGAGGATCATATGGTGAGAAGTGATGCAAGCTCAGGGGTTCGTATCATGAGCTGAGTTTTCAAGAAGCTACAAATATTCCCTCCATTTTCCTCCCCATAAAGCAGAGCTCCTAAGAGTTTGGGCCAATGGGATTCATATTACAAGATGAAGCTACACATGGTGGAAACTTTTAAGATTGAAAAACCATCATAAAAAAGGGGGAGACCTTGGCAGAATAGGAAGACGATAAGATTGATTGATTATCAAATTTGGGGGATGCCTCAATAAAGAAGAGCCCATGGAAATTACAAACTTTTCTACTTCATCAACCCTACAACAAAAACATCATGTTGTTCATGACAGTTCCTCTGGATCAAATTCGGGGCTCTAGAAAGAAGTATCATTAAAATATTTTTGCTTTCAATCAAAGAGCTTGGATTTGCCGGTGAAACTACTAAAAACGGTGAGGAGGAAGAAGATAAGGATGACACCATTAAGAAATTTCTATGAAAGAGCCTCATCCCAAAAGATGAAATTTAGAGTGACAGGAAAATGTAAAAAGTTGAAACCCGCCCAACCAATATTTTGACCACACTAGAGCTAATGGAAAATACAACACTAGTCATGCTCACTTCAGAGCATGAGGATGATCTTCAAATCCCCATGGGTCATATACGATGCCTCCAACCAAAAAATAAGCATCTTGAGGAGGTAGTCATACTATTTATTGATACCAGTGGGTGCAAGGGTGAAAGGTAAATTTTCACTCTTATTATAGGCCATATATTTATTGCTAAATTAATTGCATGGTTGCACTTTATAAGGAAGGGAAGCTATTTCTCCCTTCCTATTTTAGGTTTTTTATAGCCACTTAAAATCTGGTTAGTCTAGGAGTTGGAATAGATTACTTTCAGTAGAATAAGTGCTTGTGTAAACTCTGTATGCCTCATTTGAGGTGTGTATGATTTGTCTCTTTTATATATAGCTTGTGTCCGTATTACTCCATAAAATGCACTAGACTCTCCAATGTCCATAGTAAGGGAATTTTTAGTTGTCTGTAATGGTTGTAAACTTCACTTTAAATAAATACAGAGAAACTAAAATCAGTCAAGAGGGTGACTTTGTGGATTCTTCAATTTTCTACTCTCACAAAACAAAGTTGCAGAGTTTCCTTATGAAAGTATGAAGGCACAAGGATCAACTAGCGGCTCCAGGAGTAAGAAATGATACTTCAAATATTGTGAACCAAAGTTCAAATTATCTCATAACACAAATCACACACCTAATGAATAATGGGAGATTGTGGGTTCTTTCCATTTAGTAGGCTAATGGTCCCCATGAGTTACCAAACTATTATCTAAATTCTACCACCCACTAAAATTAGATAACAAGTAGATTCCTATTGAATTGAATAGTAAACTTTGAGATTCCACATATTCAAATCCCACCAGAGGTCAAGCTTTCAGAAACATGGAAGGAAGACTAATCAATCAACGATAAAAATAAGTCGGGAAAATCCAACTCTAAGGGAAGCAAAATCTCATGGAAAATACTAGGTCTTAGCCTCGCGCACTTCCGAAAAGGAAAAGAGTAGAAGCCTCAAAACCCCGTAAGACTTACACGTGGAGTCAACTATAAGTGACCCGTCCAAAGAAAATGTCTTTACATTAATATATGGTAGGTTTTTTACTTATTCAAAGGAAAGCGACAAGATTGCAAACGATGCTAGGTGTCACCGACACGCTTCCAAAATATACAAAGGGAGAAGAGACCCTAGAGAAGTTCTTGGCCTCCACGTAGATCTCACAATAAATAAGATTCGAGTTCGAAGCAGGTTGTGAAAGATTGGTGATAAGCCAAATACCACATATGGGAAATTATGAATCCTATCTAAAAGTTTTAAATGCTCATATCTTTTAAAAAGATCAAAGATAAAGGGTCATTCGGCTGGTATTTTCAATGAAAAAGTTAATTCATAGTTCCTCTGTGAGGAGTGCAAACCTATGAATACTTAATTTTTTCACCTGCATTCAAAAGGTCATTTTAATAGAATGAAAGTATAGGCGCCACTTGAATCATGAGCCCAGACCCGATGCATAAGTGATTTAAAGATCCAAATATGTAATAAAGATTTGAAGGAATAAGTCCACTCCAAGGGAGTCAGTTGCAAGATATTTAAGAGATGTATTAAATGAGTATGGATCTCACCCCTTAAAAACAAATCATAGGAAGTGTGAGACAGATCTCGCAATCTACTTCTATCACTTCACACCATTTACCATAATGGAAAAGCAATTGGGAAATAGTTAAAAATGATCTTCTTATCTTCTTCCCATTTTATATATTGTAAATGAAAAGGTTTTCAAGAGGAGGGATATAAGGAGATAGTCAATTCTTCTTGTCTATCTCAATTCCTCTTCTGTGGAAGGTAGGGGCCTAGAGCTTTGGCCTTCTTTCTGAGCTTTGTAATAGCACTCTTTCCTCTTATCTATTGTAATACTATGCACATTTTTTGGAGTAATATAATATGCCATGTGGTGCATTTCATCCATCCTTCACATAATCTGTATCTTCTCTGATAGCCTTTATTTCAACGTGGGTATATTGTGCATGTTTATAGTGTTATTACTATATTCAAAATCTGTGCTTAAGTATTTATAAGTAGTGTTCTGTGTGAATCTTCTCTAACCTGTGGTGCATCTTGTCCACCATTTTCATTGCTAACATTTTCCCTATTTCAGAAGTTGCATTCTAAGTTAACTCCTTCACTTTTTGGCGTATCGCTCCCATTAATTTTTATGTTTTGTTTCATTTTCTTTGACCCTCATCTTCCACTACAGAAAAGAGCCAACTTCTTTAAAATCTATATGTCACCTAAGGGCACATGTCCCACTAACCTAAGGTTTCCTATGACTCTAATGGTTCCTTCGTAAGGATAATCACCAACAGTACAAAGGCCAAGGAGGAATACATGTTGTTATGTTGGTTGAAGGTTGAGTATGCGCATTTCTAATTTCCAATCCAAACTGATTGTGTGAGCTTCCTTTTGGCTAGGAGGAACTACCTGTAATACAAAGCAAAACCACAAGATATAGTTAATAACAAAGGTTAGTGGACTGCCTAGCGTGATCTAAATCTAAGAAGTTTGATACTTTCTACGCTTTTCAATCCACCGATATATAACTCAATATAACATAATTGATCATGTAAATGAAAGAATCTAATGATAGTGTTCCAATTTAGTTGTCTCATTACTATCGTTGTCAATCTAATTAAATTCTTTATAACTAAACTGGTGAAGGTCTCGAGTTAGGTCAGCAGGACGGGTAGGTGGTATGAGGGTCACAAACAGGGTCTTGGTAAGCTTTGTGCAGTTTGGGTTGATTTTGGGTGATTAGGAAGCTTGTTGGTCTAAGGTAGTTTTACCAGGCACAAAGATTGATGTTGGTTAGGTATGATCGATGACGGTTTAGGATGACCGATATCGGTTACTGTGGGTAATGGAAGAATGTCAAAAGTGGGTGTCTAGGCTCTCCTCTGTGTCTACACAAAGAGTTGGGAAGGTTTGTGGTGAGGTTGTAGGTGGGGTATTAGGTTTGGGTAAGGCTTGTGAGGTTTTTGGGGATGTTAGGGGTAGTTTAATGAAAGTTGACAGGGGATGCAATAACGAGGTCGGTCTACCGACCGATTCCAATACAAAGGAAGACCAATGATGATTAAGGTGACAAACTTTGGTGGGGAAATTTTGTGGTAATTAAATAAATGGTAGATGTGGACTTCTCTATGATTACACAAAGGATGAAGGGATGATTGTTGGGTTCATAATAAGAGTAGGAAGTATAGTAAATAGGTGGTTATTTGTAATACATATATGTAGGTGGGGTGGATTTAAAAACCCTAGTGGTGATTGGTGGAAGATATTAGGGGATAGAGAGGATGAGGTTTTGGAAGGGAGTGTGGGTTTCGACACCAAAGGTGGCTGGGATGTGATAGGTATATAGGCAGTGGAAGACATGGGAACACCTATACTAAGAGTGGTGGATATAGTCACGGGGATGCCGTAGGGGTGGACACCGTGGCTATGTTAGATGTTATAGGTACAACCGATATCAATGAGGCAGGTAATGTCAAGAGAGAGACAACATGTGGTACGGTTAATGCATCCAAGGTAATGTTGGTAGTGGCAGAGGTAGAAGTGGGTGCAAGTATAGGTGGGATGGATACAAGCATGTTGTAGATAAGATTCCTAGATGAGTCATGAGTGGATGAATGGGCTAAGTAATGTTGTAAAGAGGTGAGGTTCGATCAAGGATTTTTTCAAACTCCTCATCACCTCGTGGCCGATGGTGATAGGATGACTGGGATCCATTGGTGATAAAATGGAAGTAGGTGATGGGCTAGGTGGGATGACTAAAGGTTAGCATGGAATAAAAGGGCGTTGGCTTGGCTACAAGTCAAAACCATGTGGGTTAGTATAGACTTGGTAATCTACTCTCTGTAAATGACACAAAAAATAGAAGGAATGGAGAAAAATAGTTCCGAGAAGGTGAAAAATGGTGTTGTTTTAATTGAAAAATTAAAACACAGAACTGATGACGGTTTGATAACCAATGAAGGTGATAGAGGGTGACCGATGAAGATTAGGGTGATCGATATCGGTTATAGTGAAAAATAAAAAGCTTTGCAAATGTGGGAATAACTATTGAAAATGAAGAAAAATTTGGTTTTGACAATGTGATTTCAAAGACCCAGAGGTATGATGATGTATCTGAGAAACCCCAGAAATAACAAAAAGTAATGAGCATTGTTTTAGTATAATAACTCAAAAAAGTAGGAAATCAAAAATGGTTAGGTAAACTAATGACGATCAAATGAGTAAACTGGTGACAGCTTGCTCGACCAATTCCGTTATCGTGAAATTTGAAAATATGGAGAAAATGGGATTTAGTGACTTAGATTAGATAGAATACCAACCCAGAAACCTAAGTATGGTAATGATGAACCTTGACACACTCAGAAATAGTCGGAATACACCAACTATGATTGTGGAGTGTGAAAGGAAGAAAAGAATGGAGAATACAACCTCTCACCTCAAAACACAAATCAAGCAAAAACTAACAAACATGAAATCCTATTGATGAATTTTATGTTCCATCTTATGCTATTTAGGACTAACTTGTGAATAAAATAGAGTTTTTGGTTTGATAGAAGGTGTCGTATGAAAATACAAGAACTAAGGATGGTTCTATGTATATTGTTGGTGGGGTGGTCCTTTCTTTGAGATAATGAATAGATAGAGAAACCAGCTTGGTGCCCACTGTCAATCCTCTAATCGTGTGATCGTTGACAACTTCTTCCGAGTAGGATGTTGTTTAAGAAGATGTGTAAATTGTTTAAGTGGTTTGGTATAGAGAATGTGTAAAGTGAACTACGATTGAATTAGTCAACCATCAGCTGGGCATGACTTCCAACATATAGGTTGCCCTCAAATTAATGTGAGCTATAATGCAACATACCAAAATGAAATGCAAATGTTTTAAGCCCAAATCCATGATTAAGTTTGATGTAGAAAATAGAGAACAGAAGAGGAATGCTCTTTCACTAAATGCAATATAGTAGAAAGGAAGACGTGTTCTTTTTAGAGCACCAAAAACACAATTTCTTTTAGACAATAGAAAGAAGGAGAATAGAAGAAAATTTAATGTGAATACTTTCAAAGGGAAATAAACACACAATTTTTTACCTAGGAATGAACAATGCAAAAGAACCCTTGATGGGTCCCACCGGGCGTGCCAAAATGTTTCACCAAATTGTTGTAGATAATGAAACAGATAAAGGTAAATAGGTCATGGAGGAATACCTGTTATCATGTTGGTTGAAGGTTGAGTGCATGTGTTTCTAATTTCTATCCAAACTGATTGTGTGAGCTTCCTTTTGGCTAAGAGGAACTACCTATAATACAAAGCAAGACCACAAGATACAGTTAATAGAAAAGGTTAGTGGATTACCTAGCATGAGCTAGATCCAAGAAGTGTGATACTTCCTCGATGATTGTCAATCCATTGATATATAACTCAATATAAAATAACTGAACATGCAAATAAAAGAATCTAATGCTAGTGTTCCGATTTAGGTGTCTCAGACTATTATCGTGTTAATCTAATTAAATGCTTGATAACTAAACTTGTGAATGTCCTGGGTCGTCGTTGAGGCTAGGAAGGTAGTTTGAGGGTCATATACAGTGGTCCGGTAAGCTTTGGTGTAGTTTGGGTTGATTTTGGGTGATTAGGAAGCTTGTTGGTCTAAGGCGGTTTTACCGTGCATAGGGACCAACACTACCAGTATGACCGATGACGGTTCAGATTACCGATATTGGTAATCGTGGGTAATGGAAGAATGTCAAAAGTAGGTTTCTAGGCTCTCCCTGTGTCTACACAAAGAGTTAGGAAGGTTTTTGGTGAGGTTGTAGGTGGGGTATCAGGTTTGGGTAAGGCTTGTGAGGTTTTGGGGATGTTAGGGGTAGTTTAATGAAAGTTAACAAGAGATGCAGAAACTAAAGTGTCACTGACCAGTGACCGATTCTCGCAGTACAGGGGGAGGCCGATGATGATTAAGGTGATCGACATTGGTGGGGGTAATTTGGTGAAAATTAAATAAACAGAGATTTAGACTTCTTTGTGATTGCATAGAGGATGAAGGGAGGATGGTTGGGTTCATAATAATGTCAGGAAGACTCAGAATGCATAGAGAAGAGGTATGGAGAGCTGGAAGGTTGTGGGTGGTTGGATGGGAAAATTGGCAGGAAGGTGGGGATGGAGGAATGCAAAGAAGAACAAGATCTAATAACAAATGATAAAGAACCTACACTTTAAGTAAGTACATAATGATGCAAATCAAATACACTTACTTGTATTTGTAGGCTTGGTTGGTGAAGGAAGGTAATGGTTGATCCATGAATAAATTTGTGGTAAGTGTTGCGAAAATACTTCCCAGAGTGTTCCCGTGAATGATAATTCCTTTGGAAGAGTATCAGGTGCTTTCTTGGGCATGTGGTTGATTGTATTCCGTCGTTTGGATGCTGAGAAGTATCTGGTTCATGCTTGGATGTAATAGATTTCTCAAAACTCAAAATGACCAACCTGTGTAAAAGGTTACAAAACTTTATATCAAGTAAATGACAATGGTTAGGGTGATTTTATGATGGAAAAGTGACAAGTGAGCATGGGAATCTACAAGTAACTCTTCCTCGCACCCGACCTCCCGAGGTCATGCCGAGATAGCCGGTGGGGATGGAATATATGTGGGGCACAGAAAACTAGTTAGGCAATCTTATGTCTTCGACGCGCACTAATGGAATCTACGAATCTAAGGAAAAGAAGGCCCTCCTAACCTGAACTAGCATGATAGATCGTTTGGCAAGGATGACTACTCGAAGGCTCCAATAAATATTGAGCTCTTGCATGATCCGATCTATAGGTTATGGGATACATGGAAGATAACCTGTGGGTGCTTTGTAGATATCCTCGGCAGGGTAATGAAAAATGGATGATGGATGTATGGTGGATTCTATGGGCAATTCTCTGGTCTAGTCTAGAAATCCTTAGCTTGATTAGCCGCTATATCTAGTGAGGATAGTTGTGCGATGATGATTGGTAAAAGGGGAGAGGATATAAATACTAATGTGCATAGACCAAAGATCAATGTCCTGATTGACTGTGGGACTCGTGGATCACAACCATAGGTTCATGGTCATTTCCTGCATCCTATGGTCATGTGCAAAATCAATCCCTAATCCCTAATATCCAATAGTCGTATGCCTTTTTGGCCTCTATGTTTAGAACTAAAAGTTGTGCAATCTTCTCAGAGTACCTTACAGCATTCTAGCAACTTGAATTCTTAAGCCAGTGTCTATGTCAATGAGGATGTCTCCTATGTCTGGCTGTGGGACCAAAGGATCACAACCAAACGTTTTCTCTCTTTCAATCCCTTCTACAATCATGCGGATATTTATTAGGCAATCTGTAGTTTGGTTGGTTTGACCAAAACATATGTGCTTTGTCATCTTCTATGTTTAATCCTCTTAACTGTGAACTAATTTCTTGTAGGTCTGTTGTTGTTCGGAAGACTTGAATTCTGAGATTTTGGTCTATGTCAGTTATTGTTGCAACAAGATTGGGTTGAGGCACGATTGGCTCGAATACATATTCTCTAGGCTCCCTAGGTCCCATGATTGTCATACAAAAGAAACAATATAAATCTAACTAAAGCAAAGTAAACTAATTATGTAAAGTATATCCACAGCATATATAAATTCTCTATTTTTGTATTTTTGATAGAGTATTTAACATAATTAAGATAACAACTATTTAATATCTAGAAAATGACAACTAAGCTAATAACAGAATTTAAAACAAACAAAGTAACCGAGTATAGCTACCTACTTGTGCAGTTGTGAATCTATTCTAATAACCAAATAACTGATCTAATCTATTTGAAAGACCCCGATCTTACCTCAAAAGTGAGGAATGAATCATAGTTTCTCAGAAACTATCAATCCCCACGACCTTCCTCAAAGAATATCGAAGCGAGATTAACTGAAATGAAATGATTTGCTACTCTATTTGATATGTTTTAACTAGAACTTTGATAGCTTGAACCTAGATTTTGCATAACAATGGAAAATTTGATTGTGTGTGGCTTTGTCCCCTCAGTGTGGTATCCTCATTCCTTCGTGCTTAGGTGAATCCTGAAAAGCATGTAATGCTAGCATCAAAAAAAGTAGGTATTGGAACAATGGCAACTTTGGATGTAGACTGAATACAATGCGAGTAAGAGAGGGATAGCGCAAGAGAACAGAGCTTCACTTATGCAATTCCTAGTGGGATTCATTACGAGTCATGCAACACAAAACATCCAGAACTTGAAACTATCCTTCTTGACGAACAAAACCTGTAACTCTAATGGCTTCAAACTGAAAATGAAAATATCCTATCTCAATTGATTGTATGAAATAGTAATGACACTAGAACAAGAAGATCATGCGGCTTCTAAACAACGAAAATAAGACTAACTATGCATGCAACAAATGAAAACTATTGAATTCCTAAACAATAATTAAAAGACTAAACTATTGAAATGAGAGGATGAGAGGTAGTTTTGAGGGGCCATTTGCTTGTAATCAAAACAGCTATTTATATAATTCCCATTCAACCAAAGGTAACTCCAACTAGGACTCTTTTACTATAAACAATGAAGAAACACTATTCCAGGGAACCAAAATCATAAATATAAGCAAAAATAGATGAGAAAGATGGTAAAAGTTGAAAATTTACGCGAGTTGCATTAAAAGAAGTGTGCTGGAAAACACGTGAAGGACCACCGCCCTAGCAGGGGGCGGTTATAGTATCGCCGCCGCCCGGTGGCGGTCATGAGACCGCCGCCTAGGTAGGGCAGCGGTTTCATCATCAAGACAAAAATGTTAAGGAAAAGAGGGGAAAGGAGAAAAACAAATCATGCAGAGGCTAAACAAAGGCATGCGGATGTTATCGTATACTTGGAGATATTTTATGGATCTCGAACACCTCATGCGAGGAGACCCGTATCATCATTGGGGAATGTCTAACATCGTTTCAAGCGGCAGCAGCACTTTTACATTTTGGGTATGTACATATTTCCCCCTCGAGAAGCATTTTAGCCATGAAGAGGCGTAAAATGGTGGGTCCGAGTATGGCAGTCCCAAAATGGGAAATTAGAAATTATACCTGATACATCCGTGTGTCGAAATGATGCCATCCAAAATTCTCGCTACCTGCAAAATGAAAAGAAGACTCAAGTGTAGATAGATAAAATAAGCCGAAAAATAAATACTAAAATAATATGAAGTGAGGACTTACCATTTGCATGGGGATAAGAACTTACCTCTGTCGGTGCTCCAAACCTGCGAAAAGGGGCATCCAAGATGAGTCAAAATGCTATATATATAAAAATGGGCCCATTTTCCTATTCATTTGTGCATGTTGATTTGATTGATTTTGAGCTTTGGGACCCACGGTGACAGTTTTTGACGAGAGTATAGTCGAAATGTTCATGACGAGATAGTGATCATGCCTCCGTGAGACAAACATCGACCCGCGAGATCCCAAAGTTAGTTCTTCTCGATTTACCCTTTTATACCTAAAATGTAAAAATGATGAAATCTTCACCATGGGGGATAGTTTTTGAAATTTTTAGTTTTAAATGTGTCCTTAGGGGGGACGCCTAATGGGTAGGCTCTCATTTTAGTCAAAATGGTCATTTTTTGTGTTTTTGAGCATTTTTAGGGCACATGACCCATTTGAAAATGCGGGACACGACCGCCGCCCTGAGCAGGCGGGTGGCGGTTCACAGACCGCCACCCTTCAAAGCGGCGTTACGGAACCGCCGCCCTGCTCAGGGTGGTGGTCCTTTATAGAATGCTAAAATAACATTGTTTTGAACCCATTTTTGCATTTTTAGTATTCTCATATGTTTTAATGATTTTTCCCAATGTGATTTTGGTACTTACTCTTTTTTGCATGTTTTTGTGTGTTTTACAGAAGAAGGAAGAGTACATCAAATGGAGCCATGAGAGAGAGTGTGATTGGCTTCCAACAGTGTTGGATGTACTTTCTCAGGGCAAGTAGGATACTCTTCAGAGGGCCGGCATATTACGTATATCACGGGTTCCTCATGTCGCACCTTCTAGTCACATACTATGTGACCTGTTTTCATATTGGGATGTTGATCGGAACACTTTCCGATTTCCAGAGTTAGGGGTGAGTGGACTATCACCCTGGAGGATGTTTACCACATCTTGGGAGTCTCGATCATCGGAGATGGCTTACACTTGAGACAATGGGGTCGCGGGCTCAGATAGCTCAGTGGGCTACATATATGGGAGATGCAGTTGTCTCCACTGGTTCGAAGAAGGGGGTGAGGGTCCATTCCATTCCTAGCTTGCCTATCCCTTTGATTCGTCAGGCCATTATGGGGATCCTTGCCTCGAGATTGATCGGGGACAAGGGAGGGGACACCTTACTCTACTGCTGGTCCCCTATTATTACATAGATTGAGGCACATGGCCGGATTTATGCCTGGGGAGCTGATATACTTGGGACCACCTACCACAACCTATACAGGGTGGTCTCGCTACAAGGATAGTCTTTGAGCCATCCAACCTTGGTTATGAGCTAGGTCTATGAGTGTATCATCCCCTATGGGAGAGGTGTAGAGGTGGTGGATCCTAGATCCATGAGGGCAGCTAGATGGACAGAGATGTCAAGTGCTTACAAGACCCCACCAGCCGCTACCTCCTTTACTACTAATGATATGGAGGCCACACCTTATCAGGCCATGGCAGGTTGTGGGGTGAGGAGACCCTCACTTTGATTTCCTGCTCTACTACAGGGAAGCTTGTGGATAGGACGGGGAAGGTAGAGACACACCCTTTTGATTAATTTCCTCAATAGTTTGGCCTTGCCTATGTTGGTATGCTTCCCCCAGTGGTGCCAGTGTTCATATCAATTCGGGAGGCTAGGGGAGGTCCTAGAGGCCGGGGTTGGACTGTTGTTACTCCTGGCATCCCTATTGTAGCTAGGCGGGTGGTACATTCCCAAGAGAGAGTCGATGCTCCTCAAGCACCTTTACTTCAGATTGCCACTAGTCCTACCCATAGTAGTGATGACCCTATTGATATAGACTCCGAGTCTGAGGAGTTCATAGGGGGAGAGACGAAGGAGGAGACCGAGGACATGGAGGTCAGCGAGTCAGGTGGAGAGGAGGATAGTGACCTTGAGTGGCATGACACTCGGAGATCCCACAGCCGAGAGGACAGAGCAGAGTGTGGAGTGGATGACTCTAGTCTCGTGAGGAGTTTCCTCTCAGTGACTAGGCGGAGAGGATGAGTCCGTAGTAGGATGCTATGTTTCCCAAACATAGGAGAAGGACATCAGTCGGTGGTAGCAGATTCGTGGCGGTGCACTCGATCCTGGGATCCCTCTTAGAGGCCTGGAGATCCAAGTGAGTTGTCACTCTTCTTTTAATATTTGTTTTTAGCTAGGATTGCCTTAGTTGAAATCTCTCCTTTTTTCCATTTTTGTTTTTATATTTTGATTATTTCTAATTTGTCTTC
Source organism: Taxus wallichiana var. yunnanensis (assembly GCA_018340775.1). NCBI lineage: Eukaryota > Viridiplantae > Streptophyta > Pinopsida > Cupressales > Taxaceae > Taxus > Taxus wallichiana. The sequence goes on from CM031234.1 coordinate 546,751,962, forward strand.
TTCTTTTCTTGCAAAGACTCATTGATGAGTGGCGAGACTTGATTCATCGGGTATGTACTGATACCCTGATGCTCCCCATGGAGAAGACTCATGCTGAGCTATCGGTGGATGCAGGGGAGCCTTCAATAGTTGGTAGACATAGTGATGTCTTTGCCCCTATCTAGCATGTGGCCAAGATGGTGACTTCCCTCCATACCGAGTTAGCCGGGTATAGGACTACAGAGCACCTGATGAGGAGCTGCTCTCATAGCGAGGCTACAACTACTGTTTGGGACCGTGAGCCCTCAGTGCACTCAGAGCGCCGGTGTAGCCAGAGTCCTAGACGTGGTCGTGCACCTTCTGAGGGATCTCATAGGGGTTGAGAGGCCACTTGGCTCTTTTTGTAGTGACTCTTGTTAGATTGTTTATATGATCATTTTGTATTTTCTGGGCTCATTGAGCATTTTGACCATGCCTAGCGCATGATGGCATTGTACATAAAACTTGATTATATATATACACTTCTTTTTTACTAGACTCTTGGTGTCTAGGATTTTGTGATTCATTTCCACATGTATATTAGATGCTTATTAGAATTCTTATTTTTATATGCTTTTCAGAATGTATGCAATGGAGAACAAATGATACAAATGCTTTCTTCCTTTTTGTATTTCGTGATGCTGATGTATGATAATGTAGACATGATGTGATTTTGAAATTTAGTTTCTATAAACAATTTTCCTGTACTTCATATTTGTTTTGACAAAATGTGATGATAAATTGATATGATGAGCAGAAAAACTTGCCCCACTCCTAACTCCACGCAACTAGTAAGATGTGAGGGCTCACCACCAAGAGCTAGAAAGGGCACAAGCTATGAGGAGTGTTGAAATGATAATGATGGGAGATAGACAAAGAGTTGGTGGAACCAAATTAGGATGCTACAAACCTACCCTTACTCAAGTGACTCCATAGTTTAGAATGCGACTTGCTTTGTAGTTTATCTAGACTTAGATCCATATATGGCCACTTGCTTGACAAAATATGGTTTTCAGGGTTTTGAACTCTCTTGGAATTTTGGACATCTGATTCATTTGTTCTTGACTCAAGATTTCAAAGGTTTATTTGAACTATTTACTTATGACCTTCAACGTTACTGTCAAGAGGACCCCCTACACCTTTCCCCATGCTACTAGTAGGAAGCATGGGCTTATCACCATGGACAAGGCATAGGTGAGTAAGGGCATTCCCATCCTTTCCCAACCCTATGTCACTAGTAAGAGACACAAGCTCATCACCGAAGGTTGGTAGGGTAAGGAAATGTGTAAAAGTAAAATTTTCTGTTTGATCTATATTCGACTTATTTATTTGAGAAAAATGTCAGTATGTTCTTATTTCCAAAGAGATCTATATATGGGATAGATGTGACACCATGAAGCTTCTAGAATAGACCATAGGCAAGACACCTATCCTAGGAAGAAACAAAAGTGAGAACAAGCATGCAAGCCTTGGTATGGCTACCATTAAGACTTTGTCATATCTAGCTTTAATTGATGAAATGATTCTGAAATAGTTGATGATGTTATGAAAATGAAGAAGTATGATTTGAATGCTTCTGCCAATACCATCAGAAGTTTGTAATGAATTACTTAAGAATAAGTCCCTTGATCACCAAATTTTATGAAATGAGTGAACAAAATGAACCTATCTAAATGAAGATGTAATGTAGATATAATTATACAAATAGTGTTGATGCTTCATGCGTAAAACCGTTTAAGGTGCAAGGAATTGATAGTTTCACCAAATTCCTCACCTTCTAGTGTGCACAAGAGATACGCACCATTTCTATAGTCCTTCATAACTCGATATGGGCCTAACCACTTGGGCCAAAACTTTCTTCCTTCACCGATTTTCTTATTGATCCAGCTGTCTAGTCTTAGAACTAGATCTCCTTCATATATTTCTCACTCATATACCTTTTTGTTATACCGCGTAAAATTCGGTCAGCATAGACTCTATGCCTCTATTTAGCATTTAACCTGGCCTCATCTAGGCTTTCTAGTTGGGAGAGGCATGCCTCTCTATAAGCTTCCTCATCCAGAATCCCTTGTAGTGAGATGCAGAGACTGGGTATTTCAACCTCAAGTGGGATAACTGCTTCTACTCAATACCAATGAAAAAGGAGTTGCTCCTATTGGTGTTCTTATTGAGGTTTGGTGGGCCCACAAGGCCGGATATAACTTTAAATGCCAATCTCATTTGTTTTCTTTTACCGTTTTGAGTAGAATAGCTTTCAATGTCTTGTTTGTTGCTTCAGCCTGCCCATTGGCTTGAGGGTAATATAGGGAGGCCGTATGATGGTTTATTTTAAATTTACTTGCATAGCTCATAGACCTCATCATTCTTAAAGGATGTGCCATTATCTAAGATAATGATTTGTGGGACACTGTACCTACAAATGATCTGGTTCAAAATGAACTTGGCGATCACGGCTGGTATAGTGGTAAGAGGCATAGCCTCTACCCATTTGGTAAAATATTCGGTGGCCGTGATTATGAATTTATGGCCATCCATTAACGAGGGAGAGAATTTCCCTATCAAATCTAGGCCCCATGTAGAAAAGGGCCATGGAGTCATGATTGGTTGTAGAGCTTGTGCCGACATGTGAATCTCATGGGAAAATTCTTGGCATTTATGGCATTTGCGTATAAACTCTACTACGTCGTGTTCGAGAGTGGGCCAAAAATATCCCATTTGATGTATTTTGTGAGTGATGGCGTGACCGCTGAATTGGCCTCCACATATTCCACTGTGAGATTCATAGAGAATCTTCTTGGATTCTTCTATGTCAACACACCTTAGAAGCATTCCATCAAAATCCTTACGATAGAGCACTTGTTCTATAATAACGTATTTAGCTATGATAATGCATAACCGCCTTCTTTGTTGCAGTGTAGCACCCTCTGGATATATATGGTCCATGATAAAATTGATAATATCAGTATACCAAGGACATTCAGAGATGGGAGGTCTGGTTTCAATGTAATATATGCATTCATCGGAAAATCCAGATCTACTAGATCACCTCCGTCTAACGGGTTGTCGGCTAACCAATCTACAATGATTTGTCCCTTAACGGATTTTTGGTTTACAAAAGTTAATTTGAATTCACCCATTAAGGTTATAAAGCATCCAAACTTTTTAGACAAAGACCCTTGTATGAGGAAAGTTCATAAATGGTCTATTTTTACAATGACCCTTGTTTCTTGATTTAGCATGTAATGTCTTAAGCATTTGGTTACAAAGACTATGACAAGGCATTCTCATTCTACCTGCATATAACATGTTTCATAATCGAGCAACGTTCGACTAATAAAATAGACCACACATTCTTGTTTATTATCGTCTTCTTGAGCCAACATGCAGGCTAGTGAGACATCCATAGCCCGTGAATATAAGATCAAAGGATGATCTGGTCTAGGTGGAATTAACGTGGGAGGAGATAGTAAGAAGCGTTTAACTGCTTCGAAGGCCTCATGGCATTCCTTTGTCCAAATAATGTAGCAATCCTTTTTCAACAAATTGTTGATCGATGTACAACAAAACTTAAGTCCAGAATGAATCTCTGGATTACACCGAGCTTTCCAAGAAACAATCTAATGCCAGAGTCATCTGATGGTGGGATCATCTCAAGAACAACCTGGATTTTGGCTGGGTCTACATCAATCCCTCATGATGATATAATGTAACCTAGGAGTTTCCCTCCTGTCACACCAAATACGCATTTTTTTGGGTTTAGTGTGACTCCGTATTTGATCAAACGTGAAAGAATGATGCGGAGCACTTCCGGGTGATCACAAAGGTTTCCTGGCCTTGGCCAACAAGTCGTCTACATAGGATTCCATGATTTTATGAATAAGATCATGAAATATGTATGTCATTGCCCGCTAGTATGTAGTGCCAGTGTTCTTGAGACCGAATGGCATAACAACGTAGCAATAAGTTCCCAACAAGTTATAAATGTGGTTTTGGCTTGGTCTTGTTCAGATATTCTGATTTGATTGTATCCCGAGAACCCATCCATGAGAGACAAAAGCTCAAATCCAGCTATTGCATCAACGATGATGTCAATGGATGGTAACGAGAATTCGTCCTTGGGGCACACCTTGTTAATGTCTCAAAATCTATGTAGATGTGTATCTTCCCATTCTTTTTGAGAACGGGGATGATATTAGATACCCACTGAGAGTAATCCACCAGCTTGATGAACCCTACTTGGAGGAGCTTCATTACTTCTTCCTTCACCATGAGAGCTACCTTGGGTTTCATTGGTCTCAATTTTTGTTTAATTGGCTTTGCATCTGATTTGGTGACAAGGTTATGTACCGCGATGTGTGGTGTAATTCCCGTCATTTCTTTATAATTAAATGCAAAATCCTTTTGATGTTCTTTGAGGATTTGAGTGTGTATTTCTATTTCTTCTAGAGTTAATAAAGATCCTAGTTTCAAGATCTTTGGTTCTTCCTCCATTCCGATGTTAATATCAATTGTTTCTTTGATTAAAGAAGCGTTACCTTCTTCAAACTCGTGAAGGGCTGGAGGTAGTTCCAGATCTTCTCCATTCTCTACTCGCATATATGTCGAGTTCCTTTTGTGGGGGAAGCTCTACCATGGGATTTCCAAAGTAAGAAGATGAATGTGGGATTAAGGAAAATCTACCATGTGATGGGTGAGATGTAACTCGCATAGGCGTATAGGTAATCAAGAGTGGCTATATCACTGTCAATGTGACCTAAGATAGTATATGTATTTTCAGCTATGTGCGTTAGAAGAGGGTTTGTTGACGTTTTCTTTACTAACGGTTCAGTATGAAGTGATACCGTGAAACGAGTGTCCTCCAACTCACTGTTTGGAGTGAAATGTGAAGCTGAGGTTGCTATCGAATCTACAAGAAGGTTTTTTTCTCACGGGATTGCTTCAATTGATATGAAGTTAAATCCTTTGCTCAAATCTAATACTGCTATTTTGTAGAGCTGTAAATGTTCAACTCTAGTCTCATACACCTCAGAGACTTGGTTTGCTACTAATTGAGAGTCTCCTAACACTCTGATGTCATTAACACCGAGCCTTTTAGCTATGATGAGACCAAGGAGGAGGGCTTCATACTCAGTGCCATTGTTTGTACATTTGAAATTTAATTTAAAGGCGAACAATAGGATCTTTCCCTCAAGAGAAGTAAAGATCACACCTACCCCAGCCCCATAATGACATCTAGCTCCATCAAAGTGGAGAGTCCAATGTTTATTTGGGAAGATGGATGTTGGGACATTCATTACGTCTATTTCTTCTACTTTAGTTACTTCTACCATGTAGAGTTCTTCTGTTGGAAGAGAACCAACTCCTAGGAATCAAACGGTAGGGAAATTGGTAGATCTTGTTCTAGCAACTCAAATTTTTTTTTAGTAGTTCCTAATGACACTATTTCTACAATGTTAGCTTCATCCTTGAGGGCTAGGATGCTCTTGACTAGGTTCGTAATCTCTAGTTCTGTTGTAGGTATTAATTTTTCTTCTGGTTTTGAGTTGGTTGGTTTGTTAAGTTGGTTTGTTGGGAGTTCAAACTCAGAGTGAATTCCTAGCCTTTTCTTCAGGTCTGCTAGGTGTATATCAAATGGTTTCAGATCACCTTTTTCTATGAATATCTTTCCTAAGTGTAAGAATCTTATTTCCTGAAATAACATAGAAGGGATTTCCTTCATACAGTGTATCCATGGTCAGCCGAGGATCATATTATAGTTGGTTTCCCAATCTATAGTATAAAAATCAGTGAGGATTGTTTTAGTTCCTAAGGTGACTTGTAGTATTATAGTTCCAATCGAAGTGGCTTTAAGGCTATCATAGCCTCTTAGTGTATTCCGAGTCGTGGAATAGTTTTTCTCCATACTCTAGCTTTTGAAGGAAAGAGAAGGGGACTATGTTAATCGCTGCCCCATCATTAACCATCATGCGCGTTTAATGTAATTGTTATAAACCCACACTTGTAAATGTAAGGCTGGATCACCTCTATGTGCAATCTCAACATCTATTGGCATTTTTCTTATGTCGAATATAAAATCGGTATCCCTATCCGGCTACCCCGGTGGGTGGATATCAAAGTCTATATGGTTTACCTATGTTTCAAGAGGAGGAGTGATGTTAATTAAATGACCTAAACCTAATGGTTCTAAAAGAGCATCCCTATGGGCAGGAGAGTTCTTCAGTAATTCCAAAAAGGAGATGTGAGAGAAGGTCTTTGTTAGGTCATTAATTAAATCATAGGCACCTACGGGTTTTACTAATGTTTGTTGAATGTTATTTGGCTCTAGTGGGTAACTTGGATTTGGCTGAGAGGAATAATCTTGTGTCCTTGTTATGGCTTCCACGTGTAGCTCAGTGTCTAATTCCACTAAAATGACTATCTTGGTTCGTGGTTGATTTCCTAATTACGGTGTGACAGGTGGATTTAGTGAAGTCGAGGCTTCATGATCATTGTTTCCTATCATTACACCCTTGTTCATCCCATTTGGATTTAATTTGTTGTTATTGTGATTTGGGAGCAGATCATTGAAGATCTTGAGGGGTGCATTTTGAGGGGAGACCACCCCGTGAAAGTATTTGGCACAGGTGATGCAGGATCTACTAAGAACATATCTATGAAAAGTTGTCTTTGTTCCTCTAGAAAACGTTGCATGAATTTATTGTAGTCATGGAAAGTCCTAGTGTCATGGCCTCAAATTTTGTGGAAACCACAATACGAGTTGGGATTGTAATTCCTAGGTTGTTGGTTTGGCATGTGTTGTGGTCCTAAAACTCTGATTAAATTGTTGACTATTAGGATTAAATTTTTCATTTGTTGCCTTTGGTTTTGATATCCAGTTGAGTTTTGACTTGGACCCTGTGTCTGGATCTGCCATTGTTGTTGTTGTTGTTGTGGATGATTAAAATCCACCGTGTTGATTGTTGGGGAAAAATTGTTGTTTCATTGATTGTTAACCGGCGGTGGAGCATTTACAACATTTGCCTTTTTTTCTTGGTCAGTTACTCCATCTGTTGTGACCCCGCAGTTTTTGTTAAGGATTTTAGGTCCTTGATTGGCATTTGTGGTAGTAGGATAAGTCGTAGTATTTTGGTTGGGGATGATTAACCTCCCATTTGTTCCATATGCCTTGCGACCGCTATCTATTGCAGCTTGATCTATTCGGAGGGTGCTCTCAAGAACTTCATCGTAAGTTCTTAGTGGGAACTTCTAGACTCTTCCCTTATCTCTCTCGTTGAGAGAATGAAGGAATAAATCACATAGTTCCATTTGATCCATGTTTGGAGCACTTGCTGAAGAATAGAGGACTGTACGCCATCTTTGGATGAAATGAGAAACAGATTCATTGTGTTCTTGTTTAATATGCAAGAATTCCCTGATTCCTGTTCTCAACAATTTGTTCATGTTGAACGCCTTGATGAACTCTGAAACGAGTTGTTTAAATGAATGGATGGAGGCTTCAGGTATTCTGTAATACCAATTGAGGGAAATTCCCTCTAAAGTTTTGGGGAATATTTTAGCAACAACTTCATCCTAGGGGAGTAGGTCCTGAATGGTTGTGGCATAGGCATTAATATGTGCATTCGGATCTCCCTCCCCTTTGTACTTGGGAAAATCAGGAAGAGGTCTTGGAAGCATGACGCTTTGTATAGTGAAGTCTAAGGGCTCTTTCAAATATTTTGAATAAGTTCCTATCGCATAGGTTTCGACCATTGATGGTGTTTGCTGGGGGAGGTGGGATGGTTTGTTGATATGGTGTAGCATATGTATTTATAGGGACATAAGGAAATCCCTGTGGTTGAGTGAATATGCCAAGAGAAGAGAACATATCTCCTTGTGGTGATTTGGAATACATGTTTAAGTATGGAGGAGCATTGCTTAGAAATGGATTGTTTTGTACTAAACCGGGAGGTATCATATTTTCCACTAGAGTGGCATTAGAGAACTCAATTCTAGTTGGCATTTTTGTGAATACTGAGGAGGCATGCCCAACATGCATGTTCCTGTGAGGAGGTCTACTTGGCTAGGATGATGTGGAGGATTGGAATTTCCTGCCTGCATGAATTGCAAATTTTGACTTGCTTGAGCAAGTTCCAACCCTCTAACTTTCTCAACTAAGGCTGAGATGACCTCATTTGGTGAAGATACGGTATTTTTCCTTAGTGGTGTTTGTTGAGGTTGTATAGGCATATGGTACCTAGCTATGAATTGATCGGTGCCCTGCCAAGTTTCACCGAGGGAATTTCCTATAGGTGGAGGAATGGAGGTGTTTTCTTGAAAAGAGACCTCGGGTTGTGTTTACAAACCTCCTATAGGTGGGTACATACTTTGAGAGCATTGTTCACTCCTAGCATAATGCTAAATGTTCATCATCTAAAAACATATATGGATTTGATTGTCTACTGATTTGTGGTCTAAGCAACACCTGAGGAGATGAACCAGATTCTCCAGTGAGCGTCATGTTATTCGAGCCTGAAGGCTCTGGTTGTTGTGTTTGAGTGAGCTGATCCAACTCCTCTATTTGGAAAGAAGAACTATATCTAGTCCTTTGAGGTGGAGTTTGTGTTGAAAACTGGTTGATTGAATAGTTGTCACCCCATGCTGAGAGCGAGGGTGATGGTTGTCTATTCAGTTGATCGTAGTATGCTTCAAGACCTAGGAGAGGTCTACCATATGCATCGAATCCCGACATATTCAGGGGGTATATGAATACCCGCAGAATAATGGGAAGAAGTGAAGATGGATAAAACTAAAAGAAGAGTGTGAAAGTGAAGAAATTGTTTCAATATTAGGTTCACTAATCTTGGGGGTGAAGCTGATGTGAAGGCTAATGAGGTAGGTAAGATGAAAAGTTATTTTTTCACATCAAGTTCACCAATTTTTATGATGAAAAAGTGATAAGCGAGCATGGGTATCTACAAGTAACTCTTCCTCGTACCCGACCTCCCGAGGTCGCGCTAAGATAGTCGGTTAGAATGGAATATACGTGGGGCGCAGAGAAAAATAGTTAGGCAATATTATGTCTTCGACACGCACTAATGGAATCTACGAATCTAAGGAAAAGAAGGCCCTCCTAACCTAAACTGGTGTGATAGATCATTTGGCGAGGATGACTGCTTAAAGGCTCCAATCAATATCAAGCTCTGGCGTGATCCGATCTATAGGTTGTGGGATACGTGGAAGATAACCTGTGGGTGCTTCATAGATATCCCCCGATAGGGTCATGAAAAATGGATGATGGATGTATGGTGGATTCTATGGGTGATTCTCTAGTCTAGTCTAGAAATCCTTAGCTTGATTAGCTGCTATATCTAGTGAGGATAGTTGTGCGATGATGATTGGTGGAAGTGGAGAGGATCTAAATACTAATGTGCGTAGACCAACATCAATGTTTGATTGACCTGTGGGCCCTGGGACTGTGGATCACAACCGTAGGTTTGTGGTCATTGTGGGCCTCCTATGGTCATGTGTAGAATCAATCCCTAATCCCTAATATCTAATAGTCGTATGCCTTTTCGGCCTCTATGTTTAGAACTAAAAGTTGTGCAATCTTCTTAGAGTACCTTACAGGCGTTCTAGCAACTTGAATTCTTAAGCTAGTGTCTATGTCAATGAGGATGTCTCCTACGTCTAGCTATGGGACCAAAGGATCACAACCGAACGTTTTCTCTCTTTCAAGCCCTTCTACAGTCATGCGGATATTTATTAGGCAATCTGTAGTTTGGTTGGTTTGACCAAAACATATGTGCTTTGTCGTCTTCTATGTTTAATCCTCTTAACTGTGAACTAATTTCTTGTAGGTCTGTTGTTGTTCGGAAGACCTGAATTCTGAGATTTTGGTCTATGTCAGTTATTGCTGCAACAAGATTGGGTTGAGGCATGATTGGCTCGAATACGTATTCTCTGGGCTCCCTAGGTCCTATGATTGTCATACAAAAGAAACAATATAAATCTAACTAAAGAAAAGTAAACTAATTATGTAAAGTATATCCACAACATATATAAATTCTCTATTTTTGTATTTTTGATAGAGTATTTAACATAATTAAGATAACAACTATTTAATAACTAGAAAATGACAACTAAGATAATAACATAATTGAAAACAAACAAAGTAACCGAGTATAGCTACCTACCCGTAGTTGTGAATCTATTCGAATAACCAAACAACCGATCTAATCTACTTGAAAGACCCCGATCTTACCTCGTAAGTGAGGAATGAATCATACTTTGTCAGAAAATATCAATCCCCATAGCTTCCTCGGCAATATCGAAAAAGCGAGATTAACTGAAATGAAATGATTTACTACTCTATTTGATATGTTTTAACTAGAACTTTGATAGCTTGAACCTAGATTTTGCATAACAATGGTAAATCTAATTGTGTGTGGCTTTGTCCCCTCAGTGGTCTCCTCATTCCTTTGTGCTCACGTGAATCCAAAAAAGTGTGTAATGCTAGCATCAATAGAAGTAGGTATTGGAACAATGGCAGCTTTGGATGTAGACTGAATACAATGTGAGTAGGAGAGGGATAGCGCAAGAGAACAGAGCTTGGCTTATGCAATTCCTAGCAGGATTTATTGTGAGTCATGCAACACAAAACATCCAGAACCTGAAACTATCCTTCTTGACGAACAAAACTTGCAACTCTAATGGCTTCAGACTGAAAATGAAACTATCCTATCTCAATTGATTGTATGAAATAGTAATGACACTAGAACAAGAAGATCATGTGGCTTCTAAACGTAAAAAATAAGACTAACTATGCATGCAACAAATGAAAACTATTGAATTCCTAAACAATAACTGAAAGACTAAACTATTGAAATGAGAGGATGAGAGGCAGTTTTGAGGGGCCATTTGCTTGTAATCAAACCAGCTATTTATAGAATTCCCATTCACCCAAAGGTAACTCCAACTAGGACTCTTTTACTATAAACAATGAAGAAACACTATTCCATGGAACCCAAATCATAAATACAAGCAAAAACGGGTAAGAAAGCTAGTAAAAGTTGAAAATTTATGCGAGTCGCATTAAAAGAAGCGTGCTGGAAAACACGTGAAGGACCGCCACCCTGAGCAGGGGGGTAGTTACAAGACTTCCGCCTCGCCCACGGCGCAGAGTCACGAGACCGCCGCCAGGCAGGGTGGTAGTTTCACATCAAGACAAAATGCAAAGGAAAAGAGGGGAAAAGAGCAAAACAAAGCACGCGGAGGCTAAGTAGGGCATGCAGGATGTTAACGTATACTTGGAGAGATTTTCTGGATCTCAAACACCTCATGAGGAGACCATCATCATTGGGGCATGTGTAACATCATTCTGGCAGCGCAGTACCCTTACAATTTTGGGTACGTACAAAGGACCGACTTCGCTTAAGGTGGGAAATCCTAGGTTTTCCAAAAATAGGAAAATCCTTGCTATTTTTGGCATGCTCTGATTGTCATTCTGGGTCTCAAGTGATGGTTATCATTTAGATAAGTGGGAGTATTGTTAGAGAAGGAATATGAATTTAATTTTAGGGTTAGAATAAGTCCTAGTTGGTTAAGATAAGTGGAGACTCGGTCCTAGTTAATTAATAGACTAAGAATAAGTCCATGATGAGGTGTCTAGGTGATGTGGCTAGGTGAGGTGTAAATTAATTTAATCAAATTAATTAAATTAATATGAATGTGGGGTAAGGGGTCATGGTTAGGTGAATACGTTATGTTAATTAATTAAAGGGTACCAAGGGGAGTGTGAACAAAATTTGGTGTCTACACATTGGACCAAAGAAGTGGCCTCGTATCATTGGAAAAAATAGTAAAAAAATATGGTCCTCATATCATTGACTATCAATAATAAAAAGAAATAAAATAACTTTCACATCATCGGCCAATATGTAAATGTATAAAGGAAAACAAACACACAAAAAAAACACACACATTGATTTTTTGTGTTTTTTGTGTGAATGTTGTGATTCTTTAGATTTTGGATTTCAAATGCTATGATAGGCATTGAACAGCTTTCTGGCACCACTAATAGACTCTATCGGTTCAAGAAGTAGCAGTGGAAACTAGCTTATGCCAACCTAAGACAAAAATACATGCTAAGACCAACAAGCCTCCTGCATTCTATATCTCTCTAATTAATGGTGACCACTTGGTGCACAATTGTATGATTGATTATGGAGCCAGTAGTTCCGTGATGCCTAAGCAGTCGCAGATGTACTATAAATTCCATATACTCTAATTTCGAGAGGGGTTGTTCAAATAGGCGATGCTTGTAATTCAAACCGTGGGGGTCATTAAGGGATTTAGCTTACTATCCACGCATGTCCTAGTTTTACATTCACATAGGACATATATGTCATTGATCTCCCTCCCCTCTTCATCATCTACTTATCATGGGATTTTGCCACAAAATTAGGGGGTTATTTTTCATCAAACTGGTCGCATATGATCCTGAGGACTTGATATAGGACTAAGGTAACTATAAGGGCAAAACCAATCTATCACAATCACGTGGAACCTTATACATCCAAACCCATAGATGGTAATTACACCATTTGTGATCATGAAGATGAGGATGTAGATCATGAGCCAACTACTCTTGTTGAAGAGGTTCCGTGATATGATTCTCGATGAAGTGAGTATAAACCATCAATACGACCCCTATGCTTTGATTTATTGGCAAATGAAGAATCTGGTCTTTTTTTCTTGGAGGAGACTGGATTAGGTACATATTGCATTCATGAAGAAGATGTTATTATACCTTAGCTGGTTAAGGCATCAAGTGATACAAATGGACTATGGAAGATTTTCTTTGATGGATCACCAAGTAAAAACGGATCTCAGTGCAGTGGATTATGTTAGTATCTCCAAAAGGAAACAAATATTTCTCTTCCTTTCGATTGCGCTTTAGTTGCACTAAAAATGTCTCTTAATATGAAGCTCTTATACAAGGAATTTAGTTGTCCCAACGAAGAGGAATACACACCTTGACCATCTTTGCGATAGTGAATTGGTTGTGCACTAAGTTACACCCGTAGTGCATAAAAAAATACTACGATCATACAAAAATCGAGTCTGGGATCTGATAGAAGATTTCAAAGCTTTCAGAATTCATATAATCCTTAGGAAACAAAATCAAGATGTTGATAGGTTGGCTACCATTGGTTCTCAATACGATGTACCAACATGACATCATGAAAGAAGGGAAGTAGATAGTCAAAATGGTGGTTTGTCCCGAGCACGAGATAATGTGAGTAGTTGGCAGGTGTTTGATAGTGATCAACAAATTTTTGTCTTCCTACGTAAAGAAGCGAAATTCATTGCTAGACATTAGGATAAACTCCAAAACTCTTACAGAGATAAAATTATACAAAGGTGGAAGGGAAACAAAATACCAAAAGGCCTAGTTACATTTCTTTCAATTTTCAATTCGATGATCAAGCCAAGCATAGCACCAATATGGTGGTCAAAGAGGAAGATTTTGAAGAGGTTGAGGTGGCAAGCAAATAGATCCTGAAAATTGGTAAGGTATGCACTACTCGGGAGAAAGAGGCTTTCACCGGATTATGTGAGGAATACCATGATATTTTTCGCATGGAACTACAAGGACTTGCATGGTTTCGATCCCATCTTAGCTCAACATACTATTGAACTAGATCAAAACTCCAAACCAGTTCATCAAAATTAGAGACCAATTAATTTCAAAATCAAACCAACGATGTGGAAAGAGCTAACCAAGATTATCGAGGCCTGCATAATTTTTCTTATTACGCATTCTTCTTGGGTAGCTAATTTGATAGCCGTAAGGAAAACGAACGGTGAAATCTAGCTACGCATGGATTTCAAGGACCTGAACCACTCCTCTTTGAAGGAAGACTACCCTCTCCCCTCAATGGAACAAATCCTCCAAACAATGGCAGGGGCTCAAAGAATTTTCTTGCTTTATGGATATTTAGGATACAATCAGATTTTGGTTCAAGATTTTGATTAATTCAAGATGACTTTCGCCAATAAATGGGGCACATATGCTTACAACAAGATGCCTTTTGGATTATCTAATGTAGGGGCCACCTTTCAGAGAGCCATGGACATGGTATTTAAGGGACTCATCAATGATATGATCTTGGTTTATCTTGATGACATCACTGTCTACTCTAAACATGTTGAGGATCATATCACCCATCTCAGGAAAGTTTTTCAAAGGTGTAGGGAATTTGGTGTCTCACTAAATCTAAAAAGTGCATTTTCATGGTGCAAGAAGGAAAGTTGTTGGGACATATTGTTTCAGCAAGGGGTTGTCTATCGACCCAGCTAGGATTCTGTCAATTATGTCCTTATCCCTCCCAAGTCATAAAAAGGGTCTCCAGAGTTTTTGCAGAGATTTATTCCTCAGTTTACAAGGTTGGAAAAACCTTTGATGGCCATGCTTAAAAATAATATCCCATTTTCATGGACGAAGGAGGGAAGAGAAAGTTTTGAATCCATCAAGACAACTATCTCCCAAGCTCCTACACTGGTGAATCCTCGTTTGACAAGGATTTTATTCTCTATGCTTTTGTAGGTTAGGAAAGTATTTCAGAATTCTCACTCAGCAAAATGATGACCTGATGGAGCAACCCATTGCCTTTTTCAATCAGTCTCTTAAGGAATATGAACTCAAATATTCCTTCATCGAAAAATAGGTCTTTGCAGTCATTCGAGCCCTAAAGAAGTTTAGGCATATGTTGTCTAACAACAAAATCCATTTAATGGTTTCTCATCCTAGCGTCAAAGAGTTTTTGTTGAATAAAGAGATGAATGAGAAACGTCTTTGGGTGGATTACGAAAGTAATGGAGTATGACGTACACATCAAGGTCACTAAACTTGTCGGGGAAAAGGTTTATCTCAATAATCGGCCGTGGACATGGAGGATAAAGATACGGAAGATGTCATGCTTCGCATGATGATGATGAAGGAAATGATCAGATTGATTGGTCAACTAAGATGTAGAATTTTCTTCTCTCGGGATATATCCTCCAAACATGAATAAAGTCTAGAGATAAACTTTTTGTCTACAGTCTATCCCATATGTCGTGATAGATAACATTCTCTTCCGAAAGGACCTAAATGGTGTTCTTCTACGCTGCATCAAGCCAGAACAGGTGAACAAGGTATTAGAGGAATTCCACAATGGCCTGTCTGAAGGACATTACTTTGCACGAACAACCGCCACCAAGATCATGCGAGCCACTGTTAATGGATAGAATTGTTCAAAGACTCTCATATCTGGGTGAGGAAATGTGAAGAGTGTGAATTTTTCATAGGAAAACAGAGGATAACAGCTCTCCCATTACGCCCCATTCATGTGGATAAACCCTTTGTTCAAAGCTGGGGATTAGATTTCATCGGATGATTAATCCTCCATCTAACGAGGGGCATAAATGGGTCCATACCACCATAGATTATTTCACTCGCTGGACATAGGTCATAGCTCTAAAATAAAGTAATGAAAACGTTGTTCTGGATTTTCTAGAAAGTTTGATAAAAAGGTTTTATGTTCCTTGTACTGTTATCTCAGACAATGCTATGTCTTTCCTCGAGATGAAGATAAGTGAATGGGCCGTCAAGAATGGATTTTACCTCAAGAATTCATCTAACTATTACCCATAGGGAAATGGGTTGGCTGAATCTAGCAACAAGAATCTTATAAGAATCATTAAGTGCACGATGGAGGTAAATAGAAGAACCTGGCATACACAAACAAGAACCTCCTATGGGCTGATCAAATAACACCTAAAAAGGCTATCGGGTTTCTCCTTTCATGATTGTATATAAAAGGGAAGTGAAACTTCCACTTTCCTTAGAAATTCCTTCCCTGGACTTGGCTTATCAGCTTGAAGTTGTGGAAGACGAGGCCTTAACAGTGAGGTTTTCTAAACTCATGGAGCTAGAGGAGATTCAAAACACTGCCATGAATACATTGACAGAACATCAGGCTCAAGTTAAGAAATATTTCAACAAGAAAGCCTCTGATAGGTTGTTCAGGGAAGGGGATTTGGTTCTAAAACGGTATGAAAATCATGCCAAACCTGGCAAGCATGCCAAGTTCGATGCTCTTTGAAGCGCGCGCTATGTTATTACAAGCTACAAAGAGGCGAATTCATTTTCCCTATCCAGAATCAATGGAGAAGAATTTCCAATTCATGTGAATGGGATACACCTCAAAGCTTGCTTTTGAGGGGTTCCACCTTGTACATCATTCTGTCTTTCCTCCAAGTGCTTTGCACATTGTTTTGTTTTTTATTTTCTTTTGCTTGCATGTTTTCTGTTTTGATTTTGGATTTTTAGACTTCTTTGCCTAATGTTTTGCTTAAGGCTACAAGTTTGAAATCTAAGCAGGTAAGCACTCCCTGGAGATCCCCAAAATTGTTAACCATTTAACCTACCCGGAAGAAATCTATGTGTCAGACCTATATTTTTAAAGAAATCCTCACATAGTGAATTTTTTGCTAAAGCTGAGAATCCAAAATCTTCAATTTTCAGACTTCGGAGTTTTTCCTCTTTCATTTTTAAGCTTCGGATTCGGAATTTCATTTGAAATTTTTTGAAGTCTGAAAATCCAAATTTTCAGACTTTCTAGCTTTCGGGTTTCAAGACTTTTTGGCTCTTTTTGTTTAAATCCCTCTCGGACTTCCAAAGTCCAAATGTCTGAAAACCCGAATTTTGGGTTTTCGGTTACAGGTTTTCGAGTTCTCTGAGACATTTTTAGGATTTTCACTTGAAGTTTTCCAAAGTCCAAATGTCTGAAAGTCTGAATTTTCAGACTTTTGGGTTTTCGGGTTTCAAATTTTTCCATCGCCAATTTGTCTTTTTGCCTCCCAATCCCCGAAGTATGAAATCTTGAATTTTTGGACTTTCGGGATTTTGGGTTTTGGACCTTCATAGATTCTACGCACAATTAATTTTCACCTACCTCTGTAATGATCATATTTTTACCATTAATATCAGGATTTCTATTTAAACTTAGATTTTTAATTGTAATTTTTACCTGGCACATTTGCTCTAAAATTCCATTCTTGTACTTTGCAACATCTTTTTCAAGGTATGGTTTTTGTTTATATTCTTTTGGTTTTAGGTATTTTCCTTTGTTTCCTTCTCATTTTGGTTTTCCTTTTGGTTTCCCTCTACATTTTTATG
Organism: Taxus wallichiana var. yunnanensis; assembly: GCA_018340775.1. Classification (NCBI taxonomy): domain Eukaryota; kingdom Viridiplantae; phylum Streptophyta; class Pinopsida; order Cupressales; family Taxaceae; genus Taxus; species Taxus wallichiana. The sequence goes on from CM031234.1 coordinate 546,769,183, forward strand.
ATGTCACTCCTTTGGTTCACCATGTTTCACTTTTTGAGTTTTCTCCAGGTATTCAAAGTTGTTCAAAGGATCCTTTTAGGCCTCCCATACTTCTTTTCATTTCTCGTGTTCCAACTTTTACGATTTAACATCATTTTGCAAATTCCTCAAACTTGTTCAGAGAGACTTGTTTAGAGACTTTCTTCGGGAATTCCTTCGGAAGTTCATTAAGTGGGAAATTTATTATGGAATTTTTCTTTAGATATCTTAGTTTCGGAAATTTCTTTCTGAAATTTCTCACTTCAGAATTTCGTAGTTTTTTTGCTTTTAGGTTTTTAGAACCTCCACTTTCAGGAAACTCTTCCAGAAAATTTAATTTCAGACAAATTTTTCATAGATTTCCTTCGGAACTTTTGGTTTTAGATATTTTAGTTCAGAAAACTCTTTCAGAGAAAATTTTCGGGGATTTCAATTTGGTGATTTCTTCGGAACTTTTCCGGTTCGGAATTTCAGAGGTTTCCTTTTAGGTTTTCAGAATTTCTACAACTTCAACTTCCAAAACACAGGGTTTGATGTCTGCTTCCACTTTAAAGGGAAAAGAGAAGATGAAATACTCATTTCTTGGGGTTTCTCCCCAATCCTTCCTGTCCTCCGACTTAGGAAATATCGGGACACTAATCTAGGAAAAATTTATCTTCCCTATTTCTAGGAAAGATTAAAGGCTCCAAACAAGAAACCATGGATGCAAGCCATCTACGATAGTGGGATTTCCTTGCCACCTATTTTATCGCATCTATGCATTGCCTAGAATTTGTCTTAGTTACAGCATCCCACTTCAACGAAGACTCCATGTCAATTAGGGATAGTGATGATAAGGTGGTAATCCGTTTGGACCCAGATTTCTTCGAGGATCTACTTAAACTTCCCGACGTTCAACATTACGCCACAATTTCACCAGAAATAGTAGTGGAACATTGGGATAAGAAAGAGGAAGTATGCTTAAAGGTTATGATGAAATCCTATCTGGATAAGAATTTTGACAAATTACCCAAAACTATGCATCGATCGGATTTTATTCAGGAAGTCAATGATCTTATTGTGTTGTTAAGCAGACTTTCAGGTCTTCCTTCTGTAAAGGAATTCCAGGAATGGATGTTTTTGTACATAACAACTATCAAGAAGAATGATGATTTTATCTGATGGGGGGAGTATATTAGTAGCACCATTCGCTATCAGTTGGGTAGAGTGTCAGAAACAAAGACCTTCTACATGACATCTTTCCTGGTATATGTGGTTGCTGCTATGGGAGATTTTGTGGGTTTGAATACCAGGGGTGTTCGCAACACCTCCCAAATATATGAGTTTTATCCCCAACTCACTCTGGATGAGGGAAGCAGGAATTTCTGAAGAGTCAACGATGCTTTCTTCGTTATCATCCTCTATCGTTTTGACAAAGAACTATATAATTGGAGGATTTTTAATGAATCTTTCCAAGAAGTGTGAGAATGGGGAGTAATCTACTTCTAGTTTCCTACATCTAGATTTTGGGTTTCATAGACCTGCCCCAAGAAAATTAATGAGATGTCCCACTAACAAATGGATTCTTTTGGTATTAGTTTAGTATTTTTGGATTATCATCAAATCCAAAACAATCGTCACAAAGTAGGAATACATTTCCTGTTTTGATTGGCAGTACTCTTGCCCAAATATTCACAAGGCAAAAAATGTTGATGTAGAAATGGCTGAGGTAACCCTGTGACCTTTCATCCATGGAATAATTTTGATTATTGGGGTAAGTTTGGGGAGATAGGTCAGTCTAGTGCTCATGTACCCTAATTAGAAGATATCTAGATTCATTTTCGGACGAATACATCGTGCAACAAAGGGATTATGAAATATTAACCCTTGACAAAGTTCGGTAATTTGGTTTGGCTGATGTGCCAAAGGACATGCAAGACAATGATGAGGTCTTGGATTCATCATACAAGAGTGATAATGTTGCCAATCAATGTTGCCATGGATTGATTGGTATGTGGAAGAATGCAGCAATACCAAGGAGAGGGTGGGACCCATTTTAAAGAGGAATTTTAGTTGGTTGACCACCTTGGGAATCTCACCCAAAGAGGAAAAAAACCTATAAATACAGGGGCTATACCAGCAATAAACCAACCAACACCCACCAAGGGAAAGAGGTCAACTCAAAGGGCTATTACAATTCCAAATAATATTTTGTTTGTTGGTGGTGGCTCATCTCTCTCAAAGTCTCTACTCCCAAGATTACATCACCCGCAAAGTGCCTATGATAGAAGTGGTTGAAATCGACTCTCCTAGTGTTATCTAAGATCCATCACATCTTCTCCTTCCTCCATTATCACTTCCAATATCATTTCTTTCCACTTCCATCGTCATTTATTCTTTCGCATCCCCTTCTACGGCCCGTATTCTCATCACTTCCGGTTGTATCACCGGGAAAATATTGGGTCTCCTATTTTCTCTTCACTTCCTTTAACACTTCCATTTTACTTAATCACAACCCCCAACATTTATCTTTCAATTCCTATGGTTGTCCTTACATCCATGCCTTCCATCATTGCTACCTCTTCTCAAATATCAGCTGGTATTTCTAGTGATCTTGCTCTAACTAGATGTTTCAGGTATTGGATCTGCCACTCCATCTTCGTCAGCTCTAGCCATACCAGAATGGTTGTTTAGAAAAACTCCCAAGCAAAATAAAAAGGTTCCTCTAGGAGATGTTATAGATCTCAGCATATTGGAGTCTATGGCCAAGAGACCAAGAACTGTATCAAGTCTAATGGTTAATTCATCTAGAGAGCATGTGATAGAGGTGGCCACCCCTATTGAGGGAAAAAATAAAGAAACAATCACAACGAGCAGATTACCAGATATAAAAATTATCATTAGAGAAGGCTACTCATGAAGGAGTCAAGCAAGATGTACACACTTCCTTTGGGTCCCTTTTGGAGAAATATGACAAAGACAAGGCCACCAAGGATGAGCTCAAGGCCAAGGTCAAGTAGCTCACTACACTATTGCGTAAAGTAACCCAACCCACTCCATCCACTGAAGTCTCAACTACTACGGCTATGAAAATTTCATCTAAAATCGATGATATTTATTATCATGATCTAGAGAAGATAGGATAGAAAGTAATATCGGGAGTGGAGGGATGGAAAGAATTCTGTAGGAAGCTAATCCTTTGATCAAGGAAGCAATTGAGATATATAATGATTTACAGGTTGTAAAAACCACCATTTCTAAGATGGACGAATCCTTCTCTAAGGATAATAATAATTTAAATTTAACTTTGGCAACATGGAGTGACATTAGAGAAGAGGATTCTCGACTTGCTTCATCAAGAAGAGGTGATTGATGATGCCTATAAATTGTTTTAATATCAAAGGCCATGGAATTCCAAAGTGTGTCAAGTATTACAAGATCTAATTAAGAAATTGGAGGAGAAACGAAAGGAGATTACGATGCCCCGATGAAATCTCGGAGGAGTTTGACAACACCAATTGTAAATTATTCAATGAATATATCAATGGTCTTCCCGAGGATCAGATTGAGAAAAATTTCAAAGATTTGGTGAAGCATGACGATGAGGTCTCCAAGAATTTCAATAGTGACTCCATTGACTGACTGGTCTTATGTCAAAATTTCATAGTGAGACTAAATAAAGTTACAAATAAACTTCGAAGGTTGCCAACCAGATCACAAAAGAGATCGAGATAATAGATGTAGTGAATCACTATGCATGTGGGCCTGGAGATGAAGAAAATCAAGGGGTTATCAAGTGCTTCTTCAAGTACATACACCAAATGGCTGTATGGGAGGAAGGACAACAAAAACTTGCAGGTAAAGGAGATGCAGATGAATCAGGCCAAAGTTGAGTGGCCATGAAAGGATAGGTTCAAGCTCTAGGATTGGTCAAAGTTGTAGGGTTGACTGAGTCAAACCCTTTCAACAAATTTGCTATTTTTATGGGAGCTTGTTCCCTTAATATTAATGACATTTCTATTTTTAGTTAAATGTTAGTTAAGGGCCCAACTTTGTAATGGCTCATCCTAGGAACTTATAAATAGTGGAATGCTTCCATTTTTAGATATATTATTTTTGGGAGATTATTTTGAGAAGAGTGCTCTTCAAGCTTGGAAGAGTGATTATGAGATTCCAAGAAACCTTTTGATTATATTCAGAGTTGCACCTTGTTAAAAAATATGATTTATTGTGTTGAATGTTAATTAGCATTTACTTTGTGGATTTATAATTCCTTAGTGATAGTGATTAACTTACCTTTATTTCAGGTGGTCTATTTCATGTTGTGAAGGAATAGTACTACTATATTTTATGCCAGTTGTGAAGAATTTTTTTTCCTTCTGCATTAATTTTTATATCGTTGTTGTCCCTACTCACAGAAATAGATGTTGCTATCTACATATGTGGTTTACTTTTGATAAATTAATTGTGTTGTATCTGATTTGATCTACCCTTATGTACACTCGAGTTTAACAGAGGAACGTCCGCCTTGGTTTGTGGTATTTTATACCCTTTCTAATCATGATAGGTGAAGGTGGTTGGTGATGTAAGAATACATCCCACATTAACCCTTCTAGATGTTAAACATCCCTTAATTTGGTGCATCACCACTTCTATTATAGGTTTCATTTCCTTGCAAATCTCTTTCCCTAATCCCATGAAATGTTAGAATAGGACTAGTTATCCTTTTATCTTACATTAGAAGTAGTGTTGTGTTTAGTTTAGGAAGAGGAAGTTGGCATTCTCCAGAGGTTCACCTCAAGCCCAAGTCCCACAACTTGAGAGGTGATCCCATGTGTCCCAATCACACCGAATGTCATGATTCATTTTCGGGCCATTCGAGGGGTGCGCAAGTGATTGGGTGAAAACACAAATGTTTAAACTAGACCTGTTGTCCAAAACCACTCTCTTTATCTTGCTTTGAGTAACAAACACCTCTAGGTATAGGGGTAAGTTATGTGTTTGTTTTTGTTGTGGGATTTAACTTTGGGAGAAGGAAAGGTGTTCCATAGGAGCACGGTTTACGACTATCGCTTGGAGGTGTGAAGGAACGATATCGCCGTTGACACCCCCCCCCGAAGTGTTTTGTAGAGGATGTCTTTATGAATGTTTGATATCTTGAGAAGATCTAAGATAGAAATCTTAGCAAGTGGTCTTCTGATTTGTTCTAATAGATCATATCGACCCTCCCGAGGGGTCGGTGCAAGAGGTTAGGGAATCACAAAATGAGTGCATCGTGTTTCCAAAGAATGATCATGTCTAATGATTCTCATAGTATTAACAAGCTCATTAAGAGAATGAAAACAACTAATAAGAGAATTGAATGGGTTATTGGTTTGACCATAAACATAATTGGTGGCTCTGTAATCATTGAAAGCTTGGCCTGTTCTATATTTTTCGTTTCTTTCTTGTTATGCCTAGGGAAAGGTTCTTTGAATATTCCCATATTTTGATTAGGTATTTGATGTGGCTCGTGAATAAACTTCAATCTCACCACTTTCATTAAGGTCATGGGTGAAGTGTCTCGTGCTTGAGGCACTTTTCAATTTTGTGCCCCTTGACACGATGATATTCACAATACTCATGGTCTTTATACCATGATAGTTTAGGTGCATCATCGGTATAGGGTACTATTTTAGAGTAATCTGGACCATGTTTACTGTGTCCAATTTTTGAGAGGAGTGAACATTCGATGTTTGGGGGCTACCGATTGAAAGGATCCTTGAGTAATCTTGAAAAGGGGACAATTTTGAACCATTTGTATGCATTTTGAGTCTATTATACTGTCCCCTATAGCATTTTAATTTTTATTAAAAAAATTGGGTTTGTCTGTAGGTTTAGGGGTTTTATTATCTTTGGAAAAGGGTTTTAATGTCCCTTTTATGATAAGAGATTTTTCAATTTGGCTTCATTTTTCTATAACTTCTTTAAAGTTCTTGACATAATGCATTTGCAGAGAGGAAATCAATGTCTTGGTTAATATTGGGGATAAAAATACTAACCGGCTATTTTTTAGGGATTTTCAAGGGAAGCGGCTAGCTAACCCTCTCCATCATTGTAGGAAAGTAGAAAAGGTCTCATTAGGCCTTTGTTTGGTGTTACATAAATCCAGCATGGTAATGTCACTCTCGACATTGAATGAGAAGTGACGCACAAACCTCTTCACTAGTTCAAGCCATGTAAAGATAGACCCTCTTGGTAAGTGAAGAAACCATTCTAAGGCTTGACCTCCTAAAATTCATGGGAATAAGTCGATGGGGTAGTTATCCTTGTAAGCTACTTCCTAGCAAGCCATGTAGAAGTCCTTTATGTGATCGCGTGGGTTGCCTTTCCCTTTATATTTGTCGAACTTTAGCGTAGCAAAGTTTTTGGGAAAGGGTGTGTGTAACATATCCTTATCGAAGGGGTAAGGACATAGTTCTTCGTATTGATACTTTTTTCTATGTCCCACATTACTTTCTTGAAGGCTCATAAGTATACTCTTCATGGATTGCAACTCTTGTGTGAGGAGTTTCTCTTTGCAGCAGGCGGCATGTACACCTTGCTATATTTAGATGCTTCACCCTCTTTGTCTTTAGTATGAAGCTCACTATGTTTCTCCCTAGGTTTTTCTTGATGGGAAGTTAGACTAGCTAATTGTCTGCTAAGGGTTTGTATTTATTGTTGCAAAGTGACTTCATCATCTTTAGGTCCATAAATATTTTCATGCATAGGAGGTGGTTCTTTGCACTTACATTTTATCCTTACTTTGCGAGCTATTCCGAGGGGTGGTAATTCATAACCACTTGTGTGTTTGGGTACTTCATTTTCGATTATTGTGATATGAAGTAGAGGCATGTCCTTGTTTCATCTCATCATCAAATTTAATAAGAGGACGTTGAATTTCTTATTATTCATAGGTGACATAGTAAGGTGGATAAAATTTGTATTCAGTGTCATCTTGGCACCTAACTCTACCAATCGTGTGAGTACTCTATCCCTATTTAGATAAAGGAATTCATCTAAGCGTACGGGATCAAACTCAAAATTATCACGAGGTGAGTCTTCCTCATCACCACTATGTTCAATTAAATCATCCGAGTATTTTACCATAGAAAGAGGGGTCCTAAATCATGACCAATGAAAGGGTTAGACATCAATCTCTTAGATGTTATCCTCGTGATAGGGGGCATACTAAGGTTTCTACAAAGGTTTTTGTCAAAGTTTATAATGTGACCGTTGTAATGTTTGCTATAGAACACTTAACAATTGGTCCAAGAATGTTGAGTGATAAATAATAAAGAATCCAAGGATCTAATAAGGATTTACCTAGAAAAATAGATCAATATTATGAACAAATACAAGGCACAATCATGTAATTTTATTAAACCAATCCAACCTAAGGGAATCTACTCATGTAAAATGCACTATCAAATGGTAGGTTAGGTACAAATAGTGACAACACGATATCACCACTTAGGTTAAGTTTGACATAAACAAGGCCTAAGTATTAAGAAGGTGTTGACGTGATCTCCCACCAAGGTATACTTGAAACAAGTTTCTAAAAACAAGCAAGTTCTAAGTTGTGAAAAATGAGGCTACCAATACGAGCAACGCAACAATACCATTTGGATACGTAAATCGAGCTTCATAAAAAGGATATTTTTTTAGCATAAAAATGATGTCACCAAAATGATAACAATGTAATGATGTTTTCCAATACTCAAGGCAATGTTGGAATCAAAAATAATTCAAGTATGTCAAGAAGTTTTTATCTATGCGAGAGATCGTAATGATATAAGTTAGAGACTTAGATCAAGTTTCACAAAGGAAACAAGAAGTAAGTATTAAATTTGTATGGATATGACACAAGAAACGTAACAAACTCAAAGGAAGTCAACGATGAGACAACTTAACTATGATGATGATAACTCTTAATATGGATATGAGATAAAGGGACTACTAGAGCATGAAGATGTACCATTCACACTTTTAACACTTACATTCCAGAATTGCAACCTAGTTATGTAAGTAGAATATAAAAGTGGTGGACACAATTATTTCTAGTGGTATCCATGCATGTCATTCTCTTCATCCCAAATGGGCAACAAGAAAAAAATGAGTAATCCGAGTGAGGTTGAAAGATACTTGGCGTCACTTCGGCATATTTTTGCCTCACCTTAGGGCGGGTGAGAAACTAAGATAAAGTAATGCTTTGTAAATTTCATGATGAATGACACTTGGTACAAACTTGGATGGACTCTCTTCTTGTTTTATTAATAAGGTTTTGATTCCAACCAAGTTTTTACTTTACTGAAAGTTTTATAAAACACGATTGGTTTGATACGGTAAAGTTGGCTCAAAGATGAAATAGCTTCCTATTTGGTTCTCTCAACTAGGTGTCAAAACTATCTCTACGAGCTTGGTTTGCCAAGGAGTTACACTTTGAATAAATATTTGAGTATCCTGGATTTACTTTACCCCCTTTGATACAATGGGCATAAAATGTGTTCATTTTTATTTTCACGGGGGCCACGTGAAGATAGTTTTGACTCTAAAATCACAAGTGTAAACTACTCAAGTAGGTAAGTGAAGTGCTTCTTATTTCATCCACAAGGTTCCTTCTTGTGTGGACTACTTTGGGGTTCCTAGGAGCATCCCTATTATTATCTAAAGGCTTATGCCAAAGGGTACTTATCCTAGTTCAAAGCAAACGAGTTGTAGCTCTTAACCAAACCTACATATCAAGTGTTTTGAATGTGGTGTGTTTTCTTATATTTTAACTTAATGAAGTTTAGCACACCCTTGACAACCTATAACAAACGTGTTAGATTTTTTTATATCCTGATTCCTTTGTGAGTGATATGGTCCTTCATGCAAATATTAGTAGTTCTCAAAATGATCAAGGAATCATAGAAAGAGGATCAAACATTGTTTATGATTCCTAAGATCATCCTAAGACGTAAAAGAAGAGCATACACAATGAGAAATCCTACTACTTAGCAAATAATGAAGAAATCTTATAAATCAAATGCACAACCCATTCTATTTACTAAAATTGAAGTTCATTCCTTTATAAATATTTTATGAAGTGTTTTTGAAAGCATGAAAGAGGTGTTGAATCATTTATGATTCCCAAGATCACCTAAAAGGTGTGAGGGAAGAGCATACGTGATCTTAGCCTCATAAATGAAAATGCAACTATGAAAACAACTAATGTAACTCATAAAAACCCTATAAAGTGTTAGAAAATATAAGGAAGTAAACTTTTGTCTTTTAACACAGTGTTCAATTTTATATTGCAGGTGCTATGCACCCCTTAGAACGTATGTGCACCCCTAGCAGCATATGCACGTGCCTAACAACGTATGTGTACCCCTATCAAAAACACATTCAGCCTTTAACGTATACGCGGAAGATAAGCACTTGCACGCCCCTCTTGGCATATGCAAACGTATATAAAAATGAAAGATATCACATAGGGGAGGTAAGCATGTGTGCATCCAGAGAGATGTATGTGCATCCTTACAAGCACATATGTGCATCCTTGCAAGTGCATGTGTGCACTTGAGAGAAAAATCACACTTCTAAATTTTATCACAAAGGGCCAAAAATACAGGGAAGTATATGTGTGCGTAAGGAAGCATATGTGCACCACCCCGAGGAATGTATGTGTGCCCTATGCTACAAGTGTGTGTGATTTTGAGTGTATGCACGCCCTTTCTATCACCTACGTGCGTACCTAGAACAACACAGAAAAAGATGGAAAAATGACTTTTGAAATTGCAAACAAGTCAAAACCTTTCTCTTTAAACCAATTTCTAACAAAAACCCATTAACTTGGCATGCGACACTAAGATTCAACACACATAAGGTTAGAAAAATTCTCAAGACAAATCTTATTTAATCTTCAAAATGCATGAGATAGTTAGAAAAAATGAGGTAAATCACAAATCTTGAAATCAACTTCTATGAACCAAGAAGGTCCCACCGAGCGTGCCAAATGTATGCACGAAAGGATTTATCTTGATAATAACATGAAACTAACACCTAGAAGTTCCACAATATAACTAAATCTATCATAAACATCAAGATGAGAGCTTAATAAGATAAACTTATATAATAATGCATGAATGAAACTAACAATACTATGCCACCTCTACTTCTCTAGATTGCTTAATATAAAAATGAACCTAGTTAGATCCTAAGAAATCATTTTTGTGTTGTTTTCTCCAAGTGGTGAAGATATCTCTCTAAAATGGCTACAAGACCATGTTTATATATTCTCCTACTAACCAAACTTGAAGGAATGGATGCAAGATGGAGAAGTTACTACAATGAGGAATGGCTCAAGATCAAATGCTTCTAGCTTTAGCTAATGAAAATGAGATGTTTTCCAAAGTCTCAAAGTGTGTAAGGTGTTTGATATGATAATCAAGGTGTAAAATTGAAAGGGATACATTAGCCTTGTATTTATAGGTTTCCATTTGGGAAAGTTTAGAATCCTAGTGCATGTGGGACAAAAGGTAAGCCCAAAATAAAATTTTACAAGTCAATGCACTTTTTGATTAGATTAGGAGCTAATTAATCTTTTAGGATTAATTAAGGATCCTAAGTAGGCTTAGGAATCTTTCTGAGAGCATATGGAAGGGGTTTGGATAGATTTCGGAAGTTCTAGGAGCGGGATTTAGCCAATAAGAAGGTTTATTGGTTAAATGCAAGATGAAAGACTTAATTAACATATACTTAGCTAATTAAGAGGATTATCACTAATCAAAATGTCATTAATTGGCATCCTGAGTGAATTAGAAGCATAGTTAGATAATGAAGTGTCATTATTTAAACAAAGTGAGAGGAAGTGAAGATAGTGTAATTTAAGTATTAAACTATGTAAGTGGATTTTAGGTGTCAACATCGTGCATAAGTTGTATATTTAAACTACATACTTTCATTCATTTATTATACTACCCAAAAGCACTTTTATATTTTTCAATTTCCAAATACTTTTAAACCCACAAACCAATAACATCTCTCCAACTATCATTTGTAATGTTTAAGATAATATTTTTATAATAAATATTTCTTTCATTTAAAATAAAAATACATTTCTATATTTTCATTAGATAAAATGTTTTTATAGCCACATTTCAGATTTTATGATTAATTTAAATAGCTATTTTTCCTCCCCATAAATCTAAAGGTGACATATAGGAAATATATCTATAAGCATAAACATAACAACCGTAGTCACTAAATCATGCACTTTTGGTAATATTTAATCCCAATCTCATACTACTATTTAGAGGGATTTTGAGTGAAGAAATTACTAATTAACCCCCGTATCTTGGCCATTTTTTTATTTCTATCATCATTCCCGACCTCCACCACACACATGCCCAGTCATTTTTCATCATCTTTCATCATTTTAGATTTGATTGGGCACCCATGGGTGCCCTAGTCCTTTTTAAACTTTCCTGCCACTTTTTGGGCTCTTTCTAGCCATTTGAGGTCTTTATCATTTTAATGGTAAGCCATTTTAGGGTTAATTACAAAATTAGATCAAGATAACCTTATAAATATAAAGTTATGAGACCATAATGAGGGACCAAACACTAGTCACTACTATCATCCACCTAGAGTTGCATCTATTTGGAGATCATTTACATCCATGAGTTCCATCACAAGGACAAAGTTGGTTCATCTGCATCACACAAGCATAGATAGATGGATTCTATTTTATTCCATGCACACATTCTATTACATTTTCTACAATTAGTTATTTCTCACTACTTCACAAAGTGTGAGCCGGCACAAAAGCACCTAGGGAACATTGTTCACACATGCACTAGAACTAAATTTGGGTTTGGAATGTAGTGCAACGCTGAGTTAGTAAGTCCATTGTTGTGGCGATTAAGGTCGAGTCTAACCCATTCATTTGTATTCTTCTTTTTTATGGTTTTGATACTTCTCTTTAGTACTTTGTAGGTCTTTCTTTCATCTTCGACTATCATCGACACTTGGTGTAGTGTAGTGAATCGATGCGACACACAATGAGGGTTTTAGACCACATGTTGAACCTATGAAACTCGCCTAGACTTGTTACACGACCAAGGCACCCATTTTTCATACCAAAGATCCCGATGGCACCCCAGTCCCTCTCCAAGCACTCCAGTCCAACTATATACTTCAGATCAATCTGTTCGGAGCCATTTTCACAGTCATTCCTACTTCATGTTTCTCCATTCACTTTTGCGACACAATCTAACGAGCTTCACTAATCAGCTAAGTCACTTCCTCACTCTTCTTGCACATTAGGGTTAGCATTTCCTTTAGCATAGTTGATTGGGTTTCTTTACTACATTTACATGTTTTTCTAGATTATATTAACTATAGGATATTTCCACATTTTACTTAATCATTTTGGTGAACCCGACTTGATCATCCACGCTTATAGGATCTTTATTCATACCTACTCATTCTAGGGACTATTCTCCATTCATCATGGCTCACTCTCATACTGATTTTACTAAAGAACATCATAAGTTCATTAATGATCATATTTCGAGCACCTTCAAGACCTAGACTTAATTTTGCATGTGGCTCATTATGAAACTAATACTTTGGCAAAACTCAACACTTTTTTTCTATACCAACTTTTGTTGCCACTCAACCCAGTTACTTCCACTCTCCCACCTATTTTTATTATTCTAGTTTCTTTTAGTACTCCTACCAATAATTTTACACCACCCTTAGTTTCTCATATGTGACAGTCTCATCCATTGTCAATCAAGACTTAACTTCTCTTTATCACGACCTTTAAGCTCAAATCTGTAAGTTGTAATAAACCACTTTACATGCATCGACATCTTTAGATTCTACCTTATTTTTGAATACTCCATTCACACCTTCCATCTCTACTTACTCGCTTCCTCCTAGCTTAATCAACCCTAAGCTTCCCATTTTTAATGGGAATGGTGACCCACAAGAGCATCTTAGAGCATTCCATGTAGTTTTCTAGATTTTTCAAACAAGTCATATATCTTAACTAAAATATTTCTTCATAGTCTCCATGATTATGTGATGTGTTGGTTTTACAACCTACCTGATCACTCAGTAACATCATTCACACATCTAGTTGATGTCTTTCTTATGCATTTCTCCATCAATATATTCTCTAAGATCTCTTACACTCAACTAGCACAACTTAAACAAGGATCCAATAAACATTTCGCTAACTACGTTTTAAAGTATAAGAACACTCTCGCTAAGATGAAAAATGTTCTTGCACATTTTTAGCTTCACAAATTGTTCATTCAAAGAATTTTATAGCCTCTCGCAAAAGAGTGTTCTCTTTGATAAATCCCCTTCATTCGATCATCTTTTCCATACTCTTAAGATTTTTGAGACCAAACTTCTATCCATGGGACAGCTTAAGTATCGGGAAAAGGCTTTGTCTTCCACTCATTTTCAAAACAAAATGCCATTCAAACCATCTACAACTAAGCCAACTAGCACTAAACTCACCGTCAACGCAGATTACTCCTTCTAAAGAGGTTTGGTCATAAAAACCTAGATGCACATTTAGCGACATTCTAATGGCTCCACATCTTATATTAAAACAAATTCTTGACAAGTACCTTATTACCCTTCCTCCACCACTCAAGTTAGACCCATCATGACCGAAGGGTAGGAACTAAAATTAGAAATTCCATTGTGATTATCATCAATGTGTGGGGCATTCAACAAATAAATGTTTCAAACTTCATACAATCATCCCAGATCTAATTTATGACAACAAACTAGACTTTCCGAGTCTCATTAACTTTGCACCGAGAAATGATAAGGGTAAAATCAATCTCTTTAACAACAAATATTAACAACATGACAAGAAAACATATGAATCTTCTACCAATCATACATATAATGTAGTGCCTCCTTCGTATCGGGATCTCTTTATTTGTTAGTTGCCAAAACCGACGCTTTTTCACTAGTCATTTCTTTTTCTACATGCGATTATCATGCGACTTTCTCATCTAATCATTTGCATATGAATGAATCTATTGGCTTGACCTATATTAACAACACTAAGGTTGACCCATCATAGCCCATTATTGCATTCTATATTTCACTTCTCATGGATAATGGTTATCTTCCATTGTAAATTGAATTCCCTTTCAAAAAACCCTTCGGTGTTGTCAAACTACATGTTATAATCAGTCCTCTTACACTATTTTCTCCTTTCCTTGTTAAAAACAAAGTTGACGGCTGAAATATGCTTCTCAGTCTCAATTGGATTCGTCACTCTCAATCTATCATTTCTATGAATAATTTTTGATGAATAATTATTCACAACAATCAATTTATTTCTATTGATGGTGTCCCTCCATCTACTTCATAGTCATCATCACCTCGCCTGGGTTAGTACATAATCTCCCTCTTCTAGCACATCACATTCTATGTCGCTCAAAACACAGTCTACTCCTAATTCACCTACTCGAGCATCCTCTACATGACCGCATCATTCCGCTATTCCTACACATCGACATAGGCCCATTCCTAGGATAGTAATCGCATCTCTACATTGATAGTTGCCTCATTTTATTCCACACCTCTATTCATCACCTTTGCACTCATCAACGCATAGATCTCTATCAACGACACATTTTACTACGCAGTGACTTGCATCATATATTCATCCATAAAATATGCATAGACTTCATTGTTGATCAAGAATTTCACGCATTATTACTGTCCAAGTTAATGTACTAAACTAAACACAAAAACCTTGAAAAACTCAAATGAAATTGATACCTGATGGACAAGATCTGAAGATGTAGATAGATAAGGAAGCCGATGTAGATAAGACGGGTGCACATGAGCAATTCTACACGGTAGATCCAAGTAACCTGCGAGACACCGATGCTTGACAGAAAAAGACCACGTTAAAAGATATTTAGGTGGACTACATGAGAAGTGGGTCCGGGAAGTGATAAGCTCCCTCGGCAGATGTCAGTCCACGTTTTCAATTAAGTAAAGAAGCATACATGATAAAAGATGTACATACAAGACTAGATTTTCTAATCAAAGTAATAAATGAAATCTAAATAGCAGAATGAAAAACAGGAACTATGAAAAAAGTCTGTATTTGTGTTACCTGTATCCTTTTACCTGTCTGCAGGATGATCGGTGTCGATTATGTAGAATCAGCGTCGACTGGTTTAGATCGGCGTCGACTGATTCAGATTGGTGTCGACTGATATAGATCAGCGTCGATCTCGAGACAAAGTGCGAGAAGATTTGGGAATCGGAAAATGAAGGCAAGATCGTCAACGTCTCGCTTGGATCTGTAGAAGTCGAAGAGATACTGGAAAGACTCCAACTGTCTTTGGATGCGAGAAGAGTCACCAGAAAATCAATGGAGACATGCGATGTTGATGTGATAAGAGCAGAGTAACGGTGCTCCTCTCAGGGATTGATTTGGATAAGATTCACTCTCATTCGATAGATAATGTTCACACTTGATGCTCAAAACTCTCTCGTTCTCTCTCTTACACCAGTGTCTCTCCGTAATCGAGTTACGGGCCTCTATTTGTAATCGGAATGTTAAAAAATCGGCATCGACCAAGTACCGGTTGGCGCCGATCATGGAACAGACTCCCGAGATGGCCAAAAGGAGTGATTTCTGGAAAGATAAGAGTGATCCCTCCACCTCAAATACGGGAAATATCCCACTACTTAGTTTGGGAGGAGGAGAAATAGGGGGGATATATGGATAGAATAGATATGGGGTAGATAAGTGGTTAGGATACATGTAAAAAGGTGTAATTAAATAGTTAATATTTAATTACTCACTGGGTAAAACATAATGGGGTGAATTAAACTTAGGATAGGTGTTTAAATCACAAATTGAATAATACCCCAAGGGGATAGTGGTGATATAAACGTGCCCCAGGTTACCTGAGAGAGAAAACGCGCACGAGGGACACTAAATTGGATAACCAATTTTAGGTGTCTACATTTTGCCCCTTTTTGTCAAGTAACTTGCGATAAGCAAGGTTGTGAGACAAAAACAAGGAGGTGGAAGAAAGGAAGAAAAAGTGATGATGTGATCCCCCTCAAACTAGGGATGGGATGGGTGATAGAACAAATGATCCCAAGTTTGAAAAAGGTAGATGAAAATGCAAGAAGCCCCAGCTAGATGTCTGGAGTAGACCGGATCATTAATGACACACAAGAATAAATAAAGAGGCAGCAACCTAAGGAACTCACATTGGTAGGGTAGACTAGACGGTCTCCTCATGAGACGACGTTAGTACCTACAGACCCATGAGTGTAAGGAGGGCTGCAAAATAGTCAGCATCTAAAGAGAGACACATTGGTAGGGACAACCAGATGGTCTGCAAAGCAGACGACGTTAGTGCCTACAGACCCGTTAACTCTAAGCTGCCAAAAAAGTGCGAGTGCCCCATGCAAAGGGAACAAACTCGAAATGGATGATAATATCGAAAAAGTATGCGCCAAAAGGTAACACTCAGGGCAGGATGATGACCAGATAGATAAGCCAAGCATCAACACCATGGCAAGAAGATTAGGAGATGGAAGTAAACGACGTGGAGAAGCGATACTGCAACCCATGGGCAAAAATGAGTATAAATCGGTGTCGATTTAGACAAATCGGCGCCGACAAAAAAATCACCGCCGACCACAAAAATCGGCGCCGACAGTTCCCAGCATATATAAATATGCCAAAGGGAAACGTGAACGATTTATTTACACCGTGACGATTGATTCAGAGAGAATCAAAAATTGGATTTGAGCACCATGGAAGCCTCTGGAAGCGGTCAGAAGCGGAGGAGGACACGACCTGGGGTAAGTGGTTCTTCTTGAACCCGTCATATTTATTTATTTATTTATTTTGTTTGGTGGGAGGCCAGTGTTTCTGTCACGCTGCCTTCCAATCGGCGTCGATTGATATAATCGACGCCGATTTTATTACAGTGGCCGATTGAATACAATCGACGTCGACTATGTTGGATCGATGCCGTTTGTAATTTTGGACATAATATTTGGATAAAAATGATAGAATGTGTTTTGGATGCTTCGGATTTGGAAAAATATGAAGCTAACATTGCTCTTGATGTCGTGGATGCAGGCACGAGAGGTATTACACATGAGGGATGTGATTCTGAGTTACTGGAGACCATTCTCCCTGACGTCACTGATGCAGATTGGCACCACTTAGAGTTAGCCTGGGCTCGGGGCTTTCGGTACTACAGACGAGTGCCGCGAGATGTAGAGTTGATGCGAGCACTAGTGCGACGATGGGATAGCCAGACTTGCACTTTTTGGTTCAGGACGGGTGAGATGACCATCACCCACGAGGACATATACAGGATTTTGAGGCTGCCGATCACTGGGGACCCGATAGAGATTACGCCACGAGAGCAGCAGAAGAGGGCCCTAGGTCGATTGTATGGAGACAGGGCAGATGATTCAGAGATAGTGTCCGGGGTAGTGAGGATAGCCTCGCAGTACAGATAGGATGTTCCCAGGAGCAGACGTATAGTGTTGATTCAGATGGTGATCTCCTACTTTGCTCTACCAGATTCGGGAGGTGGGAGATTCCCATTGTTATTACTAGATTGTGTTTGTGACATCCTGTAGTTTAGACAGGTGTTCGCATTTGCTGATGCCTTGATAGCTCAGATATATTATGAGTTATGGATGTATACCACTAGCCGGAGGACAGGCATTGATGTCAGTTTTGTGCTCCATTGCTGGGCATATGAGCACATAGCAGTGATCAGGCCATCCGGGCTTCCTTGGATGCCAGCAGCAGTGGGGGCTATTGATTACGGATTCCGGCGATGGCGGCCGATATGGCCCCGGGAGATACAGGGAGATCCACAGATTGGTATGCCGAGCATTTCAGGACGCTGACACTAGAGCAGGTCATCTGGAGACCATATCGGGTATTTCCGACATGGGCCGGTCAGGATGCTCACCTGGTGGGATTGAGACGGAGCAGGGTGGTTAGGGGCCGCAGGCCTGATATGTGGGAGCGCGTCCCGTTTATATGGGTATTGAGATAGTTCGGCCTAGTACAGATAGTGCCGACTACCTACAGGCCTTACAGGCGAGACAACAGAGAGACTGATTTGTTGATTTTGATCCCGGCAGATCCATTGAGAGAGGCCCCACCCTCCACAGACAGTGATGATGATGCTGGAGTGGATGATGGTTATGTGGCATGGTATGTGACAGAGCTACCATGACACCTTCCGCATCTATAGATGCCGATGAGGAGGATATGGCTACAGTGCTGGAGAGACTGGAGGGAGAGCATGCCACCCTGATGCATACACACCAGGCGGCTCTCGA
Organism: Taxus wallichiana var. yunnanensis; assembly: GCA_018340775.1. Classification (NCBI taxonomy): domain Eukaryota; kingdom Viridiplantae; phylum Streptophyta; class Pinopsida; order Cupressales; family Taxaceae; genus Taxus; species Taxus wallichiana. The sequence continues at coordinate 546,787,579 of CM031234.1, forward strand.
GGAGATCAGAGCTCTGACAGAGGAGAGGGATGCCCTAATTTTGGAGAGAGACACCGCTCGCCAAGAGCGAGATACAATGATCCAATAGAGGGATCGCTACCATCGACATAGGGAGGCCCTCAGGGCCAAATATGGTGATACAGGTACCATGTCAGAGTCTGGGACACAGGGCACGACCATAGGAGGGGCACCACCAGCAGCACCAGTAGCACCACTATGAGCACCTGGTACCATGAGCCTGAGTACATATCAGTCTCTCCTCGCTGAGGTGAGATACTACGAGGATGTCCTAGCACAGCATGCCCCAGATGTGCCTCGGTACGGGCGAGGAGGAGATCAGTGATAGCCACAGCAAGTGGGGCATCAGAGGGAGGGAGCACCGGAGAGACCGAGGTGGGCAGAGGCCTCCAGCAGTAGGTGCGTCTAGCTTGATAGGCGGCAGCCAGGAGAGACAGCCTGGTCCAGAGGAGGGTGGAGGAGATAGTGTCTTCCACGTATCAGATTTCACGATATAGAGATTGATGTATTTTGTATCAATGTAGTGATGTAGCCTCGATTGGAAGGCATTTTATAGATGGCTTGATTGAGAGCCACCCATTTTTTGTTGTATAGACACACACATATATATATATATAGATTCATCATTTCCTTTGTCATATAATTGTTCTCATGCTTTTAATTTTGATATACATGGATAGATGTAGCGTAATTATGATGGATATAGACATAGACCGATAGATGATGAATAGATGTGATGGGATAGACATAGATGTAGAGGATATAAATAGATGTGATTTGATGTGATTGATATGTGTATTTAATTTGGATGAGAAAATAGATATAGATAGATGGAATGTTACTTGGATGGGCAAGTGTTTAGATGATGTGATGGATAGGTGGGAGTTGATAGTTGGAATGGATTTGATATTTTTGAGATTTTTAATTAAATTTTGATGAAAATAGATAGATAGACCCACATGTGTTTATAATAGAGGCGATGAGATGTGTTTTGGACAAAGTAGATCAGATGAAATTAGATAAATGATAGAGTTTGATTAAATTAACATGTTAAATGTTAATTTAACTGGATGAAATAATTGGAAATACTCTCTGTGAGAGTCAAGGACGTAATGAAAATGACCTTGATTAGAAATAAAGGAAATACACCCATATAAGAAGAAAAATGATAAGTTGGACTCCCAACCGACCATAAATAGAATCTGGATAGGAAACCAAAAGATCATGCATACAAGGCCCTATATGAGGTTAAAATAAACCTGACACTAACTAGCCGCAAACCAGATTTAGGAGGGAAACGGAAGGAGCAGTAAGTAGGTATCTCGTCGAAATTTACAAGGGACAGAATACATGTTCATACTGGGAAAATAGGATTCTCCATATGATCGACAAAAGGTCTTATATCTCAGCTTCATTATTTCTGGCAGAAAAGCAAACTGATCAATGCGGGAAGTTTGCTAGATATGGAAAGACTGATCAATACGGGAAGTCTTTCAGTGATGCTAAAAAGTGTATAAACTGACTGAAAGGCTAATCAATGCAAGAAGCCTTGAGTATTCCTTTGAGAAACAGCCATCCTTCAAGGGAGCGGTCTGTATTTTGAATTTTAATGATAGCCATCCTTCGAGGGCATGGTCTATATCTTTTGATTCATTTGATTGTATGGATAGCTGTCCTTCAAGGGATCAATCTATCTTTTTTTTTGGATAGCATCTTTTTTTTTTTTTTTTTTTTTTTTTTTTTTTGAAAAACTTTTGGAAGAAGTTGAGTTTAGACCTAGATAGATCAGATAGAGGGGAAGAAAATGTATAAAGAGCACACACTCATGCCCCGAGTAGATCCGATTAAGATAAGCACTTGGGACAAATGAAGCGGTGATTAAGGTATTCCTACCATGAGGAGAAACATATCTAGAAGAAAAATGCTATGAGTAGAGCCGCGATACTCATATTTAAGGTAAAAAAGACAATAGGTGGAGAACCACATAGTTTCGAATCACCATGAAAGTATATGACTGGTTGTTAGAGGGATGAAAGATCTGTCTTGCGACTAGATTTGTGTAAGATAGATTTTAACAGTAGAAGGGCCGTAGATGCAAGGCATTAAGAGGTTCCACTTCAGGTATACCATCCATGGAAGATAGACGATAAGCCCCAGACCCATATTTATGAGTGATAACATACGGACCCATCCAGTTGGGAGCAAACTTACCATGCTGACTCCTTTCGAGTGTAGTGACATTTTGGTTTTCTTTAAGAACAAGATCACCAATTTTGAAGTCACGGTGCTGCAAGTGCTTGTTATAAGCACGTTTGACACGCTCAAGATAGACTTGATGATGTTCAAGAGCATTGAGACGCCGCTCATCTAATAATTCAAGTTGTGCTAGATCGATTTTGACGATAGCCCTCATCAGAGACAAATTCTCTGAGAGAAACACGGAGAGATGGGATTTGGACTTCCAAAGGAAGAACAGCCTCAGACCCATAGATGAGAGAGAAGGGAGTAGCACCAGTAGGAGTATGAATGCTAGTCCGATAAGCCCAGAGAGCAAAAGGGATATGTAAATGCCAATCCCTACTAGCTCGACTAGTTACCTTTGTGAGGATATTACGCAAAGTTTTATTGGAAGCTTTGGCCTGGCCATTAGCTTGAGGATAGTATGGAGAAGAAAAGCTGAGTTTGATATTGAAAGCATCGCAGAGGTTCTGCAAATCAACGTTCTTGAAAGACTTACCATTATCTGTGATGAGTTTGTGTGGAACACCAAAGCGACAAATGATGTGTTGATAGACAAAATCAACTATGGGTTTAGCTTTTGTTGAAGAAAGAGGGATAGCTTCCACCCACTTAGTAAAGTATTCAGTGCGGTAATGATAGAATGATGACGCTGTGAAGAACGGGGATTGATGAGACCAATGAGATCAAGACCCCATTGCGAAAAAGGCCACAAATCCGCTGTAGGTTGTAAAGCTTGACTAGGGATATGTGTGAGATTGGAATGTTGTTGACACTTGACACATTTCTTAGTGTATTCACAACAATCTTGATTAAGAGAAGGCCAATAATATCCCAAACGTAAGATGCATTTAGCTACGGCCAAGCCACTAAAATGTCCACCACAGATACCGTCATGGACCTCCTGGATAGCTTTAGATGATTCAAGGGTTTTGAGGCACCGAAGCAAAATGCCATCAAAGCCGCGTTTGTAGAGGATCCTGCCTAGAATAGTATAGCGATTAGCACGTAGGATAAAAGATCTTCTACCATTGGAAGTCAGATCTGGAGGAAGCACTGAATGAGATAGATAATCAACGATCTGTTGATACCACTCATTCTGAGTATGGGTTGTGGCAACCGGATTGGATTGAAGTTAGTTGCCTAAGATGAGATGGTTGATCTAATCGTTGCACGACCACATAAAGTCATGAGTCCTCGGTGAAAGGCGGGATAAGCGAGGCTAACGGCTTGAGATGTCTGCGAATCGATTCGTAGTACGAGGAATAGCTTGGATAGTGAATTCATCGAAAGATTGGAGTTGAACGAGAATGATATCACGATATTTTTAAAGGATATCATTCATGCATTGATAGACACTCGTGACTTGATTAACGATGAGTTCAGAATCACCAAAGATGTCAATATGACGGCGCGTTGAGATTAATGGCACTTTGAAGACCCAAGACAATAGCTTCATATTCAGCCATATTATTGGTGCACTCAAAGTTTAGTTTGTGTGCGACTAGGATAGGCGTACCCCAAGGAGGAATCATCATGAAACCTGCACCTCCCCCTTGCTGGCATTTAGATCCATCAAAGAAGAGCTTTACTTTAAATGGAGACAGACCAAAATCAATTTGTTAGATATATTCATCGGGAATGGGAAGGGGGACTTGAGTGTCCGGAAGAGGAGCATCAACTAATTGATCTGCAATGACATGACCCTTGATAGACTTTTGCGGGATAAACTCGAGATCAAATTATGTCATAAGCATGAGCCAACGAGTGATACAATCATTGTGATAAGGCTTCGCATGAATTTTCTTGAGTGGATTGACACTTGTGACAATGTAAGTTTTGTGATTAAGGAGGTAATGACGAAGCTTAGAAGTTGCGAAGAAGAGAGCACAACACATCTTTTCAGCTTCGAATAACGTGTTTCATACTCATGGAGGGTGTGACTGATGTAATAGACAACTTGTTCTTTACCGCAAGCATCCCGATGCGAGATCATGGCTCCCAAAGCATGGTCAGTCACAGAGATATAAAGATAGAAAGGCTCCCCCTCGCGTGGAGGTGTAAGCACAAGTGGAGAAAGAAGATAAGCTTTGAGATCATCAAAGGCCTTTTGGCAATGTTCATCCCATTCAAAATGAACATTCTTATGGAGGAGATGATGAAAAGGTTGACAACGGTCCGACAATTGTGAGATAAAATGACGCACTGATTGAAGACGTCCTTAGAGACTGTGGAGTTGCTTTAAGTTAGAAGGGGGAGGCATCTCAAGGATAGATTTTATTTTTGTGGGGTCTACTTCAATACCCCTAATGGAAATGATAAAACCTAAAAGTTTACCAGTGAGAATGCCAAACATGCACTTAGATGGATTTAGACGAAGACAAAAGTGAATAAGCCTCTCAAAGAGAGGTGCAAGAATGAAAAGATGATCCTGACGATGTTTGGATTTACCGAGGAGATCGTCGACATAATCTTCCATAGTTTTGTGTAAGAGATCATGGAAGATGTAGGTCATTGCTCATTGATAGGTTGCTCCTGCGTTCTTAAGACCAAAAGGCATGACACGATAACAAAAGGTCCCCCAAGGAGTTATGAAAGAAGTCTTATGTTGGTCTTCTGGTGCGATGAGAATTTGATTATACCCAGAGAAACCATCCATAAGAGAAAGCATCTCATGACCCACAGTTAAATCCACGAGTTGGTCGATATTAGGTAGAGGAAAATCATCTTTTGGACAAGCAAGATTAAGATCCCGGAAGTTGGTACAAATTTGAATTTTCCCAGTAGCTTTAGTTACTGGTACTACATTGAAACCCATTGTGGATAATCGATGGGTTGGATGAAGTTAGCCGAGAGCAAGCACTGTAATTCTTCTTTAACAAGAAGGGCTACTCTAGGGTGCATTTTACGCAATTTTTGTTTAACTGGTTTGATGTCGGGAAGAGTAACGATATTGTGGACCATGATATCGGATCGAGTCCTGGCATATCCTCATATGCCCAAGCAAAGGCTTGACGATGGTTGGAAAGAAAAGTGGTAAAGTCTCCTAACTCCTGTGGATTAAGGGATTGGCCGACCTTAATGATGTGAGGGTCTTTAGAAGTCCCTATATTAAGGTCGACAATGGCTTCGTTAAGAAGTGTAGACGTGTCAGAAGGAATGGTTTTAGGAAGATAGGAATCCTCTTCCCCCAGTATAGGTGAGGACAGAATCATCATCTGCATAGTGGATAGTGTTGATAGTAGGAGAGTCGTCTCCAACTATTTCAGGGAAAATTAATGGTATGGAAGTGGACCTATCATTAGTCTTATAAATTAGCCCTAAGGAAATGGTATTGACTAAAAAAAAAAATTAGACGGATGGAAATGGCATTGTCCACATCGAGTGATGCTTCGACCTAAGCGGGAGAAGATGATTCCTCAATAGGAAGAGGCTCATCGAGAACAAAGGATGACGGTGGCTTTTGAAAGAGGTTTAAATCCTAAACCAAATTTTTGATGTGGCTTGAGAGCTGGAATGGACGCGAGGTCATGCACACCTTGTTCATATTTACCCAAGATAAAGCCCTTCTATGTGCATTGATATAAATAAGTTTTTACAAACGTGGGATTACTCGTAGACAATCGAACCTGTTAAATAAGGTTTGGTCCTAGGAGGAGAATCCGGGCAATAGTGAGGCGTATCAAGACCACCGTAAATGAAATTAGTCTCATTGATTGGGTAGACCAATGATGACGATGTGACCAAGACCTTGCGATATTCGGGTTGTTTATGCTGGTCTACCATACTCACTAGGTTTGAGATGGGCATCAAAAGAAAGGACAGAAGCTCTCCCGGTGAGAAACACTGCAATGTCTCTTCTAGATTTTGTAAATCCGGTAGTTTGGTTGTAGGTATGGAAGAAGATGAGGCCTTTAGAGGGTAGACCACTGTGGTCATGCCGCATTGTGCGGAAGGAAAAGGATCTCCGGATGAGTATAGATTTTGCCCTCATATTGATATTTTAAGCATCGATGGAGGGTGGACGGGACACAATGCATTGCACGAATTCGGGGAGCGTCCGAGGATCATATTATAGTGGAATTTCCCTTCAAAATGTAAAAGAGTTTGTGAAGCGCCTTCTTACCTACTCGAATGGGTAGGACCATAGTTCCTAAAGTAACTGCTAGTTGATCATTAAATGATCGAAGAGTGAAAGGCGGGGGTGACACTACGTTCTTTGGTAACTTAAGTTGCTCGAATGTGTGCGAGGAGATGACGTTGAGTGCAGCACCACTGTCGATCATAATGCGTTTTAATGTAGTGTTGTCGATTTGGACTGTGATAAAGAGGGGAGCCTCCAAATCCTCGGAAGAAAGGGAAGGAATTTCTGAATCTTCAAAAGAAATGGTGGTTGATGGTCTATTCAATCCAACAATCATCTCGAAGGGCTGGGGCTCATCTGAATTCACTGCGATGTGACGCAGATTATCAATCAGAGCCTGGCGATGTTGCGGAGAGGATTGAATGAGGTCAAAAAGAGACATTTTGACCGGAGCCTGGGTGAGTTGTTTCATAACACTCTCCTCAACTGACACGGGAATTTGAGCCCGAGGTGTAGCACGAATAGAGACCCGAGGTCTCGGGGCTAATGAGGAAGGAGGAACTCCTTCGGGGGCTGCAGAAATGACAACCCGTGGTCGAGATGCTGTAGATGAGGATGGATTATCATACTGTTGGGTTCTAGTGGCGATATGAATTGTGTCGATTTGAGAAGGTGGAAGATCATTTGGAGTGGAATCACTAGAAGTAGAGGTCTGAGTAGATCGTTGGGGCTCAGATGGAGCTAAGATGACAGGAGATACTTGTTCCTCCTCCTCCAGCAAAAGATCACTTTCTTCCAAAAGGCTGTTGACGACAGATTGAAGAGCTTTACATCCCTCGGTATCATGACCCGGTACGGTGGTAAGCACAAATCAAATCAGAGTTAAACCAGGTAGGTTTAACTCCTTTAGGGTTATAGGGTTTAATCGGTGGAAGAGATATGGATGAAGATTGGATAAGTTGGCGAAGGATTTCAGTATAGAACCTAGTAGACAAAGATGAGGACAGAGATGATGAAGGCACCTCTTTTACTTTAACAGATCATAGAGGTAAAAACCCGCATGTTAGGTTTGTGATCTTTTTAGGGATCATCTTGTTTTTTGGACATCCGAGGAGCATCCTTGGGCACTTGCGATGGAAGTAAGTGAGACATGATTGATTTCAATGGAGGAGGAGCCCTTAGAATAGATTTTGAAGATGATGGAGATGTGACAAGTGTTGTGGTCTTCAGAGATAAGGGAGGTTGCTTGGTCAAAACTAATGATGATTTAGATAATGTCAATTTAGATGAGGGAGAAGCTCCCAAAGTAGGTATAATCGGAGGAACAGAGGGTGCCCTAGTTTTTGGTAACGAAGATGATGATTCTGATAAAAGAGGTGACGTCTTTTTAGTAGGTAAGTCCACTTTTCGAGGTGCTGGTGAAGAATGTGTTGTAGAAGAAGACACCTTCTCAGTGGACAAATCCAATCTTTTATGAGGCGCAGAGAGAGATTTTTGTGGGAAAGCACCAAGAGTCTTGATGGTTCGAAATATGGGCTTTCCTTTTTCAGGGATGGTGACAATTTCAACCGCATAAGGTGATTGTAACCTTTTCGGGGAAGCAAATGGGGAGGTACTGATGACGCAATGTTAGATTTCGGTTGTCTCGGTCTAAGTTCAGGAACCGAGCGTATAGGTGTCGGTGCTACTTCTTTAGATTTTCCCTTAATAGGCAAAGTAGCATTTGTGATGGAAGAAGTGAGTGATGAAGAAGCAGTTCCTTGCGAGGGAACTACTTCTGGTACAGTAATTGTGGGTGAAACTACTGTAGGAAAGGAAATAGGAAGAGTCAAAATCGAAGACGCTTCCATCAAAGTCGGCACAACTATAGGTACATTCACCAATGGCATAGTCGCAGCAAAAATGGGAGAAACAGAAGTAGATGTATCCGCGGTGGAAACTCGAAGGGATGTAATTGCCTCGAGCATTGAAAGAATGTCTGACGATGAGACAGATGAGGATGATACTGTCTCGGGTATGGACGGAAGATCAGACAAAGAAGTAGAGAGAGGTGAATCCGTATCTAACAATGTTGGAATATTCAAAGATGGGCTATCTGAAGATGGTGGAATCCCAACGATTAACGAAGCGGAAGGAGGTTCTGATTCGGTCGATGTGTTCGCAGATGGCTTAGTTTTAGAAGAAGATTCTTCAGTAGAGATGAAGCTGATAGTATGAGTGTTTGGTTTTTGAGACTCTGAAGCATCATGGTTTGGGAAAAGGTTGTTTAAAGACATCCAGCGCTTGATTTGGGGGAGCATTTGGGTTATCCAGAATGAGCTCGCCTTTATCAATGAATTTCTGGACAAGATTTTTGAAGGTCTGACATCGTTCGATGTCATGACCTTTGGTTCTATGATAATGACAGAAGTCATTTTCCCTATACCAGAATGGACGTTCTTGGCTTTCATCAATATTCCTAATGGGGGGAAGTTCGATCATGTGGACTTCCAACATTTTTTCCAAGATAGAAGCATATGATTCCCCCAACGAAGTGAAAGATCGAGATGACGAGGACCCTTTTCGAGAAGATGAGGAGTCTCTTCGTGGTGTTTGATTAGAAGTGTTATCGGCTTGTGATGTTTTTAATACGATAGCGTTGGTGGATCCCTGATTCTTGTCTTTAGAAGTGGAAGGATTTGATTTGGTAAACCGAGAAAAATCTGGTTTAGATTTAGAGCGAAGTTTTAACTTCCCTTGTTCAATGGCGCGAGATTCAAGTTTGCATGCCATCGTAAAGGCTTCTTTAAATGTATGAAAGGTCTGGATCCTTAAAGTGGAAGAAATATGATTAGCACAAGATCGAGTAAACAACTTGATCTGTTGGGATTGAGGAAGGAGAAAGCCAATTGGTTTATTATCCCTCTCCAACGAGCAACAAAGTCTCGTGCAATAGACTCATCATCGAATTGACGAATGTTATAAAGATCTGTAATTGAGATCTTATGCGCGATATTTATTGAAAATTTTTCAACAAACATCTGGGCCAATTGAGAGAAAGAAAACAAGGAATGTTGAGGAATGTTATTGTACTAGTCTAAAGCAGGACTTGCTAGAGACATAGGAAAAGTACAGAGCATAAGCTCCTGATCCTGGACTATGAGGTAGCAAGCATGTTTGAATGCTCGCAAATGCTGTTGAGGGTCCTCCCGACTATGAAATTTTGAAAATTTAGGAAGTTCCCATTGGGGAGGATAAGGCTTAAAAGCCACTGAGGGGTGAATGGGTTCATTACACACTTCTTCAAAAGAGTATGAAGGACGAGCCCCTTTGGTGGAGGCTTCCAAGTCTGCGATTTTCTTGAAAAGAATTTGAACCACGTCAGATTGAGGAGGAGGCACACTGGCATGTCCTACATAAGAAGCAAATGGTGGATGTTGTTGAGGTGTCAACGGGGGATTCATCTGTTGATTGATAGGATGATAAGAGGAGTAACCAGGCGTTCTGGGTGACGCCTGGTGGGGTATTTGTTGTGAAGGAGCCTGTGTATAGGCAGGCTATGAGATAATAAGTGGTTGAGAAAATGAAGGTTGGATGACAGACGAGCCTGTGATTGGTGGACTCCTATGCTTGTTGACTGAATCGGAACAGATTGAGGAACATGGGTGCCGATTTGATTGGACATGGTGGGGAACAAGACCTGAAAGAGGCTTTTTACTGCCGGATTAGTTATTAAGGGCGCCGATGCTAGAGGATGGGCGAAGGTCACTTATTCTTTGGAACATTGGAAGAAAAACCCACTGGAGGACGAGAAGCAGGAACCAACTGACTAGTCGAAGGGGGTTGACTCATAAAGGGGTACTGACCCTGGGACACAATGGACGACATAGATGAATTAACAGCAATATGTGGGTGCACAGATGCACTCATTATAGCCAGAGAAGAGGACCTCTCAGAAGTAGGTTGTGGAATAGTCGAGGTAACTGCGGCGTTAGGAATAGGTAAGACTATTTGAGAACTAGTCGATATGGTCGGTGGAAGAGAAAAAGGAGGCACAGTGCTCCACCTTCCTCTCGTGTGGCTCGAGGCAAGAAAAATGATGCTAACTGTTCTACAAAAGCTTTGGGATGGTTAACGAGAATAATTGTACACTTGTTTGGGTTGGTGGTCCCCGATCGAGATATTTGAATAGACTTGTGTACTAGGTAGTCCATGAGGGCTACAGTTGTGATCAAGGAGCGCTTGAAATTCAGGATCCCCATGAGGAACATACTCTAAGTCAGAAGCAGATGATATTTCTGAAGGACTAGGGGAAGCTGGACGTGATGGGGTTGCTTTGGCCTGATAGAAAGGATTATATGACTAGGATGGGGAACCAACTAACAGCGGTCCCGAGGAAGACCTGGGGGGTGCCGAAACATCCACACTAGTGGTGATCTCGGAGGAAGAAGGGGCTAATTGAGCCATTCTTCTAGATTGTAACCGAGTGATGACCGTCATAAACAAGCAGAAAATAAGATTGACCTAACTAATGCACAGATAATTCAAGCAGCGTAGGTGATTATCTCTTTTAAGTTTTTATGCTTTTAAGAAAGAGAATATTAGGGAAGGCCTTTTAGAACAGGAACTACTCAGATAGCCAAACTAAGGATGGTTTGGGGGATGTTTTGGTGAGGAGTCTCGAAGGCACTTTAGTAAAAGACCGGTACGTGGCTTGATATAGGGGCCTACCCCCGCACTTCACACACCACTGCGATAAGGGATTTGGGTGCTTTGCCAATATATACCAGAACTTCCATGAATTTATAGCGCGGCCCGAGTACCGCGTAGGCTCTTCCTCTTAGATGTCACTTCCAAGTAGGCGAGGCCAGGGAAATTTTTTTGTTTAAATGCTTTATACCTAGTGATTTTGGCTTTGTGTGCAAGGGTGAAAAATAAAAATCAAATAGTGTCACTACTGATTTTGAACAATTTTCCAGCCTAATTAAAACTAGATGAAAAACATACAGCAGAAATGACAAAGAAAGAGTTTTTTTAAGCACTTAAAAATGAAGTGTTTGATTTCGATGAAGACAAGTCAAACAGATTCTTTCCCAAATGCGATTAAATTCTTTTTAAGCACCAAAAATTGAAATGTTCGAATGTGATAGACCACAAACAAAGAAAGTTTTTTTTTTTTTTTTTTTTTAGTTCCTAAAAAGGAGAAAACACCGTAAAAGAGAAATACCTGTAGATTTAGCTCTCCAAGGTGTGTGGACTTCAAAAAGCGCGTTGTTGAGCTCTTCCCCTCAAACAATCCCACGAACAAGCAAAGTGCTCCGCAAGAAAAGGTTAAGCAAACACCAAACAAAATCCAGAAAGATATATCCAGATAATGGTGAAACGAAAATTTCTATTTTAAGGAACTAGAAAAATTTCAAGGAAATAACAATTTCGCATAAAGAGCAAGATTGAAATGATGAAAGGAAATGCTCAAGCAGAACTGATAAAAATCAGTGAAGAAAAAGAACAAAGCTCAAAACTAAAAAAAAAAAGAGATGAACTTACCAATAAGGGACTTTGGTTGGGTCCCACCGGGCGTGCCAGAATGTTGATCAAGAATTTCGCGCTTGTTACCTGTCCAAGTTAATGTACCAAACTAAACACAAAAACCTTGAAAAACTCAAATGAAATTGATACCTGATGGACAAGATCCGAAGATGTAGATGGATAAGGAAGCTGATGTAGATAAGACGGGCGCACATGAGCAATTCTACACAGTAGATCCAAGTAACTTGCGAGACACCGATGCTTGACAGAAAAAGACCACGTTAAAAGATATTTAGGTGGACTGCTTGAGAAGCGGGTCCAGAAGCGATAAGCTCCCTCGGCAGATGTCAGTCCACATTTTCAATTAAGTAAAGAAGCATACATGATAAAAGATGTACGTACAGGACTAGATTTTCTGATCAAAGTAATAAACAGAATCTAAACAACAGACAGAAAGCAACGAAAAATAGGAACTGTGAAAACAAAGCTGGATTTGTGTTACCTGTGTCCTTTTACCTGTCTACAGGATGATCGGCATCGATTATGTAGAATCGGTGTCGACTGGTTTAGATCGGCGTCGACTGATATAGATCGGCGTCGACTGGTTCAGATCGGTGTCGACTGATATAGATCGGCGTCGATCCGAGACAAAGTGCGAGAAGATTTGGGAATCGGAAAATGAAGGCAAGATCATCAACGTCTGCTGGATCTGCAGAAGTTGGAGAGATACTGGCAAGACTCCACCTGTGCTGGATGCAGGAACAGAGTCACCAGAAAATCAATGGAGACGTGCGATGTTGATGTGATAAGAGCAGAGTAACGGTGCTCCTCTCAGGGATTGATTTGGACAAGATTCACTCTCATTCGATAGATAATGTTCACACTTGATGCTCAAAACTCTCTCGTTCTCTCTCTTCAATTTGTGTCTCTCCGTAATCCGAGTTACGGGCCTCTATTTGTAATCGGCGTGCGTTACGAAAAAATTGCATCGACCAGAGTACCGGTTGGCACCGATCATGGAACAGACTCCCGAGATGGCCAAAAGGAGTGATTTCTGGAAAGATAAGAGTGATCCCTCCACCTCAAATACGGGAAATATCCCACTGCTTGGTTTGGGAGGAGGAGAAATAGGGGGGATATATGGATAGAATAGATATGGGGTAGATAAGTGGTTAGGATACATGTAAAAAGGTGTAATTAAATAGTTAATATTTAATTACTCACGGGTAAAACATAATGGGGTGAATTAAACTTAGGATAGGTGTTTAAATCACAAATTGAATAATACCCCAAGGGGATAGTGGTGATATAAACGTGCCCCAGGTTACCTAAGAGAGCAAACGCGCACGAGGGACACTAAATTGGATAACCAATTTTAGGTGTCTACATTCATTCACCAACACAATATTTGTCTACCATATTATTGTCCCCTCAATTTTCCCCCTTTTTTGAAATCTAATTTCATGAAAATTGAAGTCTTGTCATGGAGGAATTTGTGTTTCGATCCCCTCAAGTGCTCATTTTGATCCCCAATGACGTTTTATGCATTTTCTCAGTATGCGGCCATTATAACGTTCTATCTATTTCTCATGGATGCGAGGGGGTTTATGATCTTATTTTATGCATTTGAAGGACGTAGAAACTTGCATTCTCTGCATACTAACTTTGTATCTGAAAGAAAATCTTCATCAGGTGCAAAAAATGGTGTTTTCTCGTTCTCTGCAATTTTCTACGTTCTTTTCCCCATCAAATTCTTTCTCAGAAGGTGAAGCTACGCGTTTTCTTCTCATTGGATGTGGCCAGATGGGTTCCTTTTTGAACTTATCAATTTTGGTGGTTTTGGAAAAATGTCAGATTTTCCCCACATCCCCATGGGTCCCTGAATGGCTAGAGCATTTTTAGCGGAAGTTCGGGGTGATGGATCCATTTAATTCTCTAAAGCATTATATAAAAAGGGTGAAAAGTTCTAAAATGACCCCTGCCTCGCTCACGCAAGGGACACGTGCCTTTTTCAGTTCATATGCGCTTTGGTGGACCAAGAGAGACTTTAGGAATTTTAGCTTTGTTTCCACAAAGGGCGAAAAGTTCTAAAATGACCCGCGGCCCTATTCATGTGAAGGGATCAATTTTGAGTTGAAGCCTACAGTGAATAAGAAAGGGACACGTGGCCTACATTAAAAAGTCAATGGCGGAGGCATGGACTTTTGAGGGAAAAGTTGGAATTTTTCCCTTTTCAAAATAGATAAAGTATAAAAGTGAAGCACATCCCTCTGAACCAATCGGTGATGCCATGTGTTGAAGAATGAAATCAGGATAGTGGGCCGATAGAGGAAAATGAGAATTTGAGCCACGACCCCATTTCCAATCAGGGTGTGCCACGTGTTCATGTTAAAAATCACAATGGGCCAGGGCGGAGGAAAATGATAATTTGAGTCGCGACCCCATTTCCAATTAGGGTGTGCCACATGTCTGACCTTTGGCGGGGATGCGGAGGGGCGAGAGAAAAATGAGAAATTGTGTTTTTTCTCCCAAATGTCTTAAAATGTGGATTTTTTTCCCCAAGTTCGTCATTGCTTGGAGCTTGCCACACATAGGGTCCAATTTCAAAGCTAATAAAGGGAAAGAGTGGCCAAAATGCACTCATCTAGTTTTTAACGCCATTAACAAACCAGAGCTCCAAAGAATACAAATGTGAACCATTCCTCATTCTTCTCTCTTTGTTTCCTTGTCATTTATTCATGAGATGCATTTTTGGTTTGTTATGGAGCCAAATCAATAATTTTAAAGAGATGTAAAGTTTGATTATCGAAAAAGCCGATTTTATTAGGAATACACAATTAAAAAGGGGAAAAACTTACCAAGAATCACTTGAGTGCTATGAAAGTGGTTAAAAGGTGGAAATGGCGAGGACCACATGAAAAATAAAATCATGAGAATTCCCCTTAAAGTAATCATGCTTGAACTGATGAAATATTCACCTTTTTGAACCTCTGGTTTTCATGAGTGCGTTTGTTTCATGTCACTTTCCAAAAAACAGATCTACAACAAACATTATTCCTTTTGGATATTATTTTCTTAGGGACAAAGTATGGATGTACATGAATTGTTATAAGAACATGTTTTGGCCATGAAAAAGGATTCTAGTTTTCTGGGAACGTTGTAAATTTGGAAGTAATTCAATACAGAAGCTTTCTTTCTCATTTCCTCTATTATATATCTCTCTCTCTTGCTCGATTGAATGGATCATTTGTCTTTGCATTCAAAAGAATCTTTAGAAACTTTGTGTCTACAGATTCGCATTGGTGATGAAGTGATTGATCTTTTTCCTATATTTTCTTGGTTCAATGTGAGTAAGGATATATTCTACTACCTATATCTCCTGAAAACATTGTTGTTTTCTTCCTTCTTCATCTCTCTACTCTTCCAATCCTTCGTATTGATAATATTTTAAGTATGAAAACATTCCAGAATATCAAGGTCCAAACATTGAGAGTTGTATATTTGTACATTTGTTTTTCCTACTTTCAATAAGGGAACCTCTCCCATTAAAGAGGAGGGACATGTTTGTCCCCTGACTGTGGTTTCTAGCCATGTTCCATTCTGAAACCCAATAGTTTTTGGTGACTCCACTGGGGAATTCATTGCAAATGGATTCTAGTTTTTGAATAACAACTTCTTGATCATCTTTGATCTAGTGACTCCAAGATACACTCGAGGTAGAATAACCCTTGGGGAAGAAGACCCTCATTTCCAACTTCTGGATCATCAAGGTTTCTCTCTCCCTTCATCAATAAAAAGAAGAGGAAAAATATTTGCAAGCACTCCTCCTACTAGAGACAAAAGTTTTGGGATTGACATCCCTCAAGATCGAATCAGTCCTAATTTACATGCTTTGATTCTTGCTAGTGTTTCAGTTCCTCTCCAAACAATCTTTCTAAGGATGGCATCTCCTCTGCCTTGGGGCAAAAGGGTTAGGCCTCTTTCTCTTCCCTAGCCATTGCATGAATTTCCTAGAGGAAATAGAAAGAATTTCCCTAAATTCAGAGGTGATGTGAAGGTTCATCTAGATGAGCATATTGCGGCCTTCATTGTTGCTTATGGTGTTCTTGGAGTTGAGCATGAGGATATCTATGTTAGAATTTTTGTAGAGACATTGCAAGATAATGTTGCAGATTGGTTTTATCATCTCCTATTGGATCCATCACCAATTGGAACACCATCACGACCCAGTTTGAGCAACATTTCAAACCTGCTGAGGATGTACATGACCTCTTGGACCACATTTCTCAAATCAAGAAAGAGTCACATGAGCCCATGAGGGAATTTGTGGCCAAATTCAATAGGTTGGTTAACAAGATCCCACAAAACACACACCATGTGGATCAGATTCAGAAATGTTTCTTCCTTAATGCCCAACTACCTGAAGTGATCTATGCACATAGAAGAGATAATCTTTCCACTTTAGATGCTAATCAGATATTTTATTTCAATTTTGTAGATGATTTGATCATGTCTAGCAAGCTAAGGAGAGAATCATCCAGATCCAAAGCATCTCCTTCTTCCACATCTTCTCCTCGGAGATAATCCAAATCAGTTGGTACATAAACTTGCTAATGATCTCATTTCTCTCAAGAAGAAACTAGCTCAAAGATGCTCCTTATCAGGATGTTCCTAGGAAGAAATTTCAGCCCAGGAATTAGTTTACCTCTCCTCGCAGCAATTGAAGGCCTACTCATTAAAGTTCTAGTCAATGCAACATGTGAAGTGTTGGAGCCTGATGATGAGGAGGAGAATGAAATCTGTGAAGAACATGAAGAGGAATCGATGAAGAATTAGAAGAGTTGAGTGGATCTCATGTCCATTTTCTCACCACTGAAGGTATAGATGAAGAGGATGATTATGAAGAAAGAGTTGTAGAGATGAACAATGAATCATATTTTTCCATGACTCATGAGCAAGACAACAAGAAGGAGAAAGTGGTGCAGCCTAATAAAATATCTAAGGAACCTCCTACAACCATTCCAGTGATTGCAAGGAGAGGAGCTCCTATTCTAACTTCTTCCACACCCAAGGTAGGTTTTATTGTTCCTTCTTCCACTGTTTCTACTCCTAAAACTTCTTTCCCTTCAAATGATAGAGTTGATAAGTCAAAAGTTTCATCTAATCCTATCAATTATGCTTCATCTACCTCTAGTTCTTTTGACATTATTGACCATATCAAGAAAACTAAGATCTAGATCTCAGAAGCCGAATTCTACCAAACCCATCCCAAGGCCTTTGCTAATATGGTAGACTTTATAAATTCCAAATCCAAGCCTTCATCCCCTAGTTCTAAATGTCTCTTGCTCACTCCTTCTCCTTCATCTCAACCAAGCCTTATGGCAGTAGTCACTTCATCTGATGAGAAGATCAAACCATTTTATGTCACTCTCCTCATAGTTGGCCACAAAATCAGTAATTTTGTTATTGATTTTGGTGCTTCATATAATGTGATGCCTAATAAGGTAGCTCATGACCTAGGTTTAACCCTAACCCAAAATTTTGGTTCATGTTACTCAATGGAAAGTAGAGAAGTGCCATTGGTTGGAAGGATCAAGGATGCACAAGTAGCCTTTGCTGCTTTTCCAGAGAAGAGAGTTTTAGCCACCATTTTGGTAGCTGATATTCCCCCTTCCTACGGCATGCTACTAAGTAGAAATTTTTGCAAAGATGTTGGAGGAGAAATCATGATGGATTGGTCACATGCTCTTATTCTAGTGAATGGGAAAATGAAGAAGCTACTGCCTGAGAAACAAACTAAATATATTGTGCAAAAAAATAGATGACCCAAAGGCACAAATACTTTATGAGGACATTGGTCATGGTAACTACATGATCATGTCACAAGATGAGGCTAACCATCCTAAGGAAGTGCTTCTTGATCCTAATGGTGTTTGGATTTTGGAATTTGATGGGAGTTTCTCCTCAGCTGGTTCTAGAGCTGGTGTGGTGCTTATTTATCCTAAAGGGAAAATTCATCCTTTCTCCTTCAATCTCCAATTCAAAAACACAAATAATAAAGATGAGTACAAGGCTCTCATCCTCAGTTTAAGCATGGAAAAGAGATGGGGATCAATAATATAATTGCTCATGGAGATGTACAACTGATTTTAAAACAATTCGAGATATCTTTCAAGTGAAGAATATAAGGTTGAAACATTAAAGGAATCTGGTTTGGGATTCCGTTGAGTTCCTTGATGCCTTTTCCATTGAAGCCATACCAAGGGAAAGAAACACCAGGGATGATTCCTTGGCTATCTCGGGGTCTCTACTAATCCCTCATCCAGATTTCTCCCAAGATAAATTCACCATTGAGATGATTCATAGGCCTAGTGTGCCTGACAATGGAAAAAATTGACAGGTCTTTAATGATGATCAACACTTGCTTTCCTTTCTTGAACTCAAAGATAATTTTGACCAGATGTACTTTGGAGGAAGTGGAAATATTCCTAGAGAGTTTGTTACCCCAAATGAAGAAGATAACAAAGAAGAAAAGGATCATGATGGCTGCATAAAACTGAAAGGTAATAAGATACCTAAAGGGCTAGTAAGTTTTAAAGAGTTATTTGATAAACATGATAGGTACATCAAGTCCAAAACTTCCAAAAGATCTCAGCAGTCTTCTGACTATGAAAAGATAAACATTAGGAGTCTTAATGAACCCATGTTGGTAAACATTGGAAAGTGCTTTGCAATCAAGAGGAGAGGGAGAAATCAGTGAATATGTTGAAAAGGTATGTTGATGTTCTTGCATATTCTTATGATGATCTCAAGGCTTTTCAACCAAAAGAGATGCAACATTTCATTCCTCTAAAACCTAGGATCAAGCCCTTCTAGAAAAAGTAGAGGCAATATAACCCTAAAATTGCTGATACAATCTTTCAAGAGATCCAAAAGTTATTGAAGGCTAAGATCATTTTCCCCATTCACCATTCAACGTGGATTACTAATATTTTTCCTATCGGAAGAAGAATGGTGAGATTCAGATTTTTGTTGATTTTAGGAATTTGAATCAAGCCTCTTTGAAGGATAATTATCCTCTCCCCGTAATGGATCAAGTGTTGCAGGTTGTTACAGGTTCAAAAATGTTGTCCATGCTTGATGGATTCTCATGATATAATCAAGTAGAAGTAAGTGTTGCAGATCAGCATAAGACTACCTTTACCACTCCTTGGGGCACCTTTGCTTACAGGAGAATGCCTTTTGGCCTCATCAATGTTAGTGCCACCTTTCAAAGGGAAATGGACCTGGCCTTTGGTAGTCTCAAGGGAAAATGCATAGTTGTATACCTTGATGATCTGACTATGTTTTCAAAAACTAGATTTGATCATTTCCAACACCTTGAAATTGTCCTCCAAAAGTGTTGAGAGCATGACATCTCCTTGAATTCCAAGAAATCTATCTTTTTTGTCACTAAGGGATAATTATTGGGACACATTTTCTCCAAGGAGGGAATAAAGATTGATCTAGAAAGAGTCCAGGTAATTCAGCAAATCCCTCTCCCTACAAGCAAGAAGGGTGTGCACTCTTTCTTTGGCAAGATCAACTTCTTAAGATGATTCATACCTGATTTTTCTGAACTTACTTTGAACATAGCCCACATGATGAAAGGGAAGTAGAATTTTGGTTGGTCCTCTAAAGGAAAGGTTGCATTTGAAGACATAAAGAGAGCTATAGCAAAGACTCCAATCTTGGCATGCCCTAATTATAGCAAAGACTTCATTATCTATTTCTATGCTACTGAAAGTACTCTAGTTGTTGTGTTAACCCAGGAGAATGTTGAAGGTCATGAAATCCCCATAGCATTCATGAGTTATATTTTGAAAGCCCATGAGTTAAAGTACACCATGATGGAGAAACATGCTTTTGTAGTGGTCAAAGTTGTGAAAGCAGTTTCATTTTTACATCCTCAACTCTCATTCTATTGTGTTTGTGCCTAATACAACTATTAAATCCATTCTTACACAACAAGAATTTGGAACCAAGAGAGGCAATTGGGTAGCCAAATTTCAGGAGTATGATCTTGACATCAAACCCACCAAGCTAGTTCAAGGAAAGGGCTTATGTGAACTCATTACTGAAGGATCTGATGCCAAATTGTCTAAGGAGGAAGTTGATATCCCTGTTGTTATTTTCCTCAAATCAACTCGGCAATGGTATGCTGGCATTGCACAATTTCTTACTTATGGAGAATGTCCATCCCATTTGAGTGCCAAGGATAAGAGAGCCATCAAATTAAGGTTTGTGTAATATGTGTTGTGGGAAAATGCATTGTTCAAACGAGGCATAGATGGAAGGTTTTTGAAATGTGTTGACAAAGAGTAGAAAAAGAAATTGTTCTCATCCTTTCATGACCAGGCCTGTGGAGGTCATTTCTCTTCTGTTGTCACAGCCCACAAAATCCTCCGTGCTTAGATATTATTGGCCTACCTTGTTCAAAGATGCATCAAAGTGGGTAGGCAAGTGTGAAGCATGTCAAACCTTTGTTGGAAGACCCAAATTGGTTGCTTTACCTCTCAAACCAGTGGTGATTGAGGAACCTTTTCAATAATGGGGTTTGGAATTCATTGGGACACTCAATCCACCTTCAAGTGTAGGGCATACTCATGTTTTGACTGCCATTGATTATTTCACCAAGTGGGTGGAAGCCATTCCAGTTAAAAGTACTACTTTTGAAGTAGTATGCAACTTCATCAAGGAGCACATCTTAATAAGGTTTAGGATACCAAATAATATTTTCACCGACAATGCTTCCAATTTATCTTCTGCTGAGATGATGGTTTTCTTCTATGGCTATGGCATTTCCCTTGCCCACTCTTCAGATTACTATCCCCAAGGGAATGGGCAAGCATAATCAACTAACAAGAACCTGGTCACCATTGTTTGAAAGCTTGTTAATGACTCTTAGAGGAATTGGCATAAGAAACTATATGATGCTTTATGGGCGAGATAGGATTACACCTAAGAGAGCCATTAGAATATCCCCTTTTCAAGTGGTATATAGAGTTGAAGTTCAGTGCCAAAATGTGACATTAGAACTGCCGATCTTACATTTGATGAAGGCCATTGAGGATGCCAACTTTACCAATTCATTGCACAAAATAATTATGTACCTCCGTGTTGAATGAAGACAAATTGTAAGTGGTTGAAAAAATATCAACTCATCAACTCAAGGTAAAAGATCATTTGACAAAAAGGCTAAACCTAGAACTTTTCAAGGGGAGAAAATGTTCTTCTTTGGGAAAAAGGCATGAACCTCGAGGAAGCCATGGTAAATTTGATTCCCTTTGGCTTGGTCCTTTTAAAATTAGACATTTTGCTAGTGAGAACTCTTTTTACTTGGATTACATGGATGGTTCTCCTCTCCCACTTCCTTATAGTGGGCAATTTTTGAAGTTGTTCAAAACCTAGGAGTTTTGGCGGTCCCTCTGTACATTTTGTATAGCGTTTTGTTTCTAGTTTTTCTTGTTTTTGCTTGTTTTTTCTTGTTTCCTTGTGTGCGTTGTCTTTTGTGTTGATATTACTTTTTGACTCTGTTGCCCAATGGATAAGGCATTGATCTGTTCATCCCCAAAATTATCTATGGTTCTTGATTTTACATCTTTCCTCTGCCAAATCATCCCCAGAAGGAGCCAACTATTGTCCCCTCAATTTTCCCCCTTTTTTTGAAATCCAATTTCATGAAAATTGAAGTCTTGTCATGGAGGAATTCATGTTTCAAGCCCCTCAAGTGCTCGTTTTGATCCCCCACGACGTTTTATGCATTTCCTCAGTTTTGCAGCCATTATAACATTCTATCTATTTCTCATGGATGGGAGGGGTTTATGATCTTCTTTTATGCATTTGAAGGACGTGGAAACTTGCATTCTTTGCATATTAACTTTGTGCAGAAAGAAAATATTCATCGGGTGAAAAAATGGCATTTTCCCATTCTCTGCAAATTTTCTACGTTCTTTTCCCCATCAAATTCTTTCTCAAAAGGTGAAGCTACACGTTTACTTCTCATTGGATGCAGCCGACGGGTTCCTTTTTGAACTTATCACTATTGGTGATTTTAGAAAAAAATGTCAGATTTTCCCCACATCTCTGTGGGTCCCTGATTGGTTGGAGCAGTTTTGGCGGAAGTTCAGGGTAATGGATCCATTTTATTCTCTAAGGCATAACCATGAAAGTGTGAAAAGTTCTAAAATGACCCACGGCCCCGCTCACGCAAGGGACACATGGTCTTTTTCAGTTCATATGCACTTTGGCAGGACCTACGAAGGACTTTAGGAATTTTAGCTTTGTTTCCAAAAAGGGTGAAAATTTCTAAAATGACCCGCGGCCCCGCTCATGCAAAGGGATAAATTTTGAGTTGAAGCCCACAACGAATCAAAAAGGGACACGTGGCCTACGTTGAAAATTCAATGGTGGAGGCATGGAATTTTGGGGGAAAAGTTGGAATTTTTCCCCTTTTCAAAATAGATAAAGTATAAAAGCGAAGCACATCCCCGTAACCAATCAGGTGATGCCATGTGTTGAAGAATGAAATCGGGATAGCGGGCGATGGAGGAAAATGAGAATTTGATCCATGACTCTATTTCCAATCAGGTTGTGCCACACGTTCATGTTAAAAAATCACAGTGGGTTGGTGGAGGAAAATGAGAATTTAAGCCGTGACCCCATTTCCAATCAGGGTGTGTCATGTGTCTGACCTTTGGCGGGGATGCAGAGGGGCGGAGAAAAATGAGAAATTGCATTTTTTTCTCCCAAATGTCTTAAAACATGGATTTTTTTCCCTAGGTCCATCGTTGCTTGGAGCTTGCCACATGTAGGGTTCAATTTCAAAGCTGACAAAGGGAAAGAGTGGCCAAAACACACTCATTTGGTTTTTGATGCCATTAACGAACTAGAGCTCTAAAGAATACAAATATGAATTATTCTTCATTCTTCTCTCTTTGTTTCCTTGTTTATTCATGAGATTCATTTTTGGTTTGTTGTGGAGCCAAATCAATAAGTTTAAAGAGATGTAAAGTTTGATTATTAGAAAACATATTTTATCGGCATACGCAATGAAAAAAGGGGGATAACTTATCATAAGCACTTGAATGCTATGAAAGTGGTTAAAAGGTGGAAATGGTAGGACCACATAAGAATAAATTCATGAGATGCCCCTTGCTAAAGTAATCACGCTCGAACTAATGAAATATTCACCTTTTTGAACCTCTGGTTTTCATGAGTGTATTTGTTTCATGTCACTTTCCAAAAAATGGATCCATAGCAAACATTATTCCTTTTAGATATTCTTTTCTTGGGGACAAAGTATGGATGTAGACAAATTGTTATAAAAACATGTTTTGGCCATGAAAAAAGGATTCTGGTTTTCTAGGAACATTGTAAATTTGAAATTAATTCTATACAAAAGCTTTCTTTCTCATTTCTTTTCTTATATATCTCTCTCTCCTTGCTTGATTCAATGGATAATTTGTGTTTTCATTCAAAAGAAACTTTGTGTTCTTGTTTGTGTAATCTTTAGAACTTTTTGTCTACAGATTCTCATTGGTGATGAAGTGATTGATCTTTTTCCTATATTTTCTAGATCCAGATTTGATTGCCTCAAAACATGGTCAAGTTTACTGATTGATTCTAGGGTTTTGGCACCTTCCAAATTCAATTCCGCACTCTGTTTTGCATAAAAATGCATGTTATAGAAAATTTATAACAAATTCCAAATACATGAAAATAATAAACCCTTGTTTGCAAAGAAAAACTTACAGATGGATGTCTACATCATCTATCACTCTAATACCATAAAAGGAATGATAACCAAATCATACCAAGCCAAGAACACAGATGCTAATCAAACACCACAATCAATAAGATGAAAGTAATTCTCCATAATAAATTTACATAAACCTTTGCAAATAAATGAGTAATAATATCATATATTATTATGGAACTCAATGAAATACAATGAGAATGGGCCTTGGTTATATAGGCAAGGAATAACAATCTAATAACTAGTCAAGGTCATAGATCAAGCCATAAATCAAGGAAATAACTAGTCAAGACCATAGATTTATGAGAGAACTAGATATTAAGGATCTAGTCAATACCATAGATCTAGGAAAGAACTAATCAATACGATAGATCAAGGAAAGAACTATACCTAACAACTAGATAATATCTTCTAATATCTAAATAAAAAAATAAAAATATCCACACAAATAAGTGGGTGAGGGTTAGGTATAGCTCTAATACCATGAAAGGAACAATAATAAGATTGTTCCAAGCCGCGATCTCGAGATGATAATATCACACCACATTAGATTTGCAAAACAGAAGAGTTAGGTAGAGTTATGGTATCTAAGCCTTTATAAGACATAACAATAACCATATCATACCAAGCCAAGAACAAAGATGCTAATCAAACACCACAATCAATAAGATGAAAGTAATTTTCCAAAATAACTTTACAAAAACCTTTGCAAACAAATGAGCAGCAATATCATATATTATTATGGAACTCAATGAAATATAATGAGAATGGGCCTTGATTATATAGGCAAGGAATAACAATCTAAGAACCATTCAAGGTCATAGATCAAGCCATAAATCTATGGAGTTGACTAGTTCTTTGATGACCGGTTCTTTCCATGATTTATGGCTTGATCTACGACCTTGACTGGTTCTTAGATTGTTATTCCTTGCCTATATAAGCAAGGCCCATTCTCATTGTATTTCATTAAGTTCCATAATAATATATGATATTGCTGCTCATTTGTTTGCAAAGGTTTATGTAAAGTTATTTTGGCGAATTACTTTCATCTTATTGATCGTGGTGTTTGATTAGCATATGTGTTCTTGGCTTGGCATGATCTGGTTATCGTTCCTTTTATGGTATTAGAGCTACACGACTTACCATCACACCAAAAGCTTGAGCTGATGATGGAGAGGGATCTCATTATGTTAAACAGCTACTACACCAGCACCCTCCCACATGATGGATCTGGATATACACCCAATTAGGCCCAACAGTATTAGGAAGTAGTGACACTGGGAATTTCTTGAGAGGTCACCCATCCCAGCACTACTCTAGGGCTGGCATGCTTAACTACCCGGTATCGAGAGAAGGAGATTGCTATTGACATCCATATGTAAGTTTTATTTTGCAAATAATTTTTTTATATATTCATATATTTTAGGATTTACTCATATTTTGTTGTTGTGTGCATTGTTATGTAACACGAGGCTTCCATTGGATCCAGGCGTGGAAAAACTCTAAGATTGACGGTAAAGTCGACCATTTGAGGAGGCGATCATTTTTTTCATTTTTTTTTTGTTGTGCAAAGAACCATGGTGGTTTGCCTCAGGATTCGTGTCATATATGAAGAAAAACTAGCAAATTGTTTTATGGGTTTTTTGAGTTTTACGAGATTAGATCTAGGTTTTTGTTTTTGTGGGTGTAGCATTCTCGATCGGCTTCTCTTTTGGTAGGGGTCCACGGGCGGCTTTGTATGATTTACTATTTCAGGAAAATCCATAGACTACTATTTTAGGCAACGAAGGTCACTTTCGGCATAGTCCAAAAATAGCGACTTGTAACTTTTGATTGGTAACTCAGTTTTGAGTGTCATTTTTTGCAAAAGTGATTGTTTTTCCATGATCCTTCCATTAGAAATATTTATTTTGAGAATTGCATTATAATTATAAAGTGCCATATTGTAACACGCACTCATTATAAAGTGCCAAAATCTGGGGGGCTCTTGTTGCATTGTTTGGGGGTCTTGTTGCATTGCTTGGTTCTTGCATTTCTTTTTAGTGATTTTTTTAGGATGGCATCTACTTCTATATTAGATCATGTTGAGCCACTAACAACAAATAATTACCACACATGGAAACTAAGAATGGAAACAATAATTAAACGTAATGAATTATGGGCTTTAACTTCTTGAACAACCGTGTTCACTAGAGAATATGAGAAATTTCGTACCAAGTGCAAATTTGATGAGTGTATGGGTTTGATAGGAACTTATGTAAGTGACAGATATTTTATTTCATTTGGAAAAGTGTGACTCTCCTTTCAAAATATTGGAGAAATTGGAGGATTTATTTAGTAAGGTGGATCATATGAGAGCCATGAAACTTGAAATTAAGATCACCTCTCTTAATCCTGAAGATTTTTCAACAATTATAGACTATCTTACCAAGTTCAAGCATTTTTTGACACAATTGAAGGGGAGTGGAAGAGATAAGAAAGATGAAGAGTGTGCTTACTTGATTCTATCCAAGTTGAGAGGACCATTCCAAATTTTTTATTCTACCTTTTTCTTTAGCATGGATGCCTTAGGTGACACATTCAAAATGCCTTAGAAACATTTTGTGAAAGACTTACTAGGGAAGAATTCAAACTGTCTCACCTTGAGTCTTCCACCTCTCAAAAGGCATTAGTTGCATCTCATTCTAAGGACAAGGGAAAACCAAACAGTAAAACCAAATCCACACCTTCTCCATCTCAAAATTCTTCTAAACCCAAAGAAAACAACTCAAAACCCAAGGATTCTTCTAAATCCAAGAATAATTCTAGTCGTTCATGCTCTTTTTGTGGGGGTGGTAATTATGAATAACATAGGTGTTATAAGCAAATGCAATCCTTAGAAGATGCAGTCAAGAAACACAAAATTTCTATCTCCACTCCACCGCCTTTTAAACAACATGGAAAAGCACTTAATTTCGTTGGAAGATCTCAATCACCACTTGTAGATAATTGGGTTATAGATTATGGTGCTTCTCATCACATGACTTCTTCCAAGGAGTCTTTTGTTTCTCTAGGTTTGAGTTCTACTTCCAAAATTGAGGTTGGAGATTCTTCCTTTCTTTCTATTGAGGGAAAAGGTGACATACAACTTGATGGTGGCAATATCTAAGATGCACTATATATTCCTAACATCACTACAATTTTTCTTTCTGTATATCAAATTTTTCATTCTGGTCAAGGGAAAATAGTGACTTTTACACCACATGGGGCAGAAGTAAGAACTTTTTGGAGCCTTATTCACTTGTTGCTCAGGGTATTTTTGATCATAGTTCTAGACTATATCACTTTGAGGGTTTTGATGACACTTCTTCTATAGGGATAGGATTGGTTTCTCATGCATTCGTGAGAGTAAGCTTTGGCATGAAATATTTGGACATCTCAATTACAGATATTTGAAGAATTTGAGCACTCATGGTATGGTAGATGGTCCTCCTAGAGTTTCTTGTCTTGAAGGAGTTTTTCATGGTTGTGCATTAGGAAACAACACCAAGATCCTTTTCCTAAGAATTTTCTAAGAGAGCTTCTTCACCACTTGAGCTTGTGCATAGTGACTTGATGGTTTTTCCTACCCCATCTTTCAATGGAGCTAAGTATGCACTTACATTTATTGATAATTTATCGAGGTGCACTTGGGTTTATTTTCTCAACTAAAAAGTGATGTTTTTTCACACTTCAAAGTCTTCAAATATTTTGTTAAGAAACAATCTTCTAGTAGCATATAGAACCTTCATAATGATAATGGGGGAGTACTTTAGCAATGAGTTTTCGACTATTTGTCAATTCAAGGCATTCTTCACCAACATTTTGTTCTTCATACTCCACAAAAAAAATGGCTTAGCAAAAAGGAAGAATAGAACTTTGAAGGAAGTGGCTAAGCGTATGATGCATTCTAGAGATATACCCCCTATCTATTGGGAAGAAGCGAGTTAATTGTGCTAACTATATTCAAAATTATACACCACACAGAGCACTTGAGCATTTGACTTCAGAGGAAGCTTGGTCCAACACTAAGCCGATGTCTCATTTTTTTATTCTTTAGGATCCATGCTTGGGCCTTTACGCTAAAGAAGAAAAGTAAACCTTTGGATAAAAAGAGTAAACCCTTGATCTTTGTAGGGTATTGTGAGGACATGAGATCTTATCGTCTTTTAGATTCTCGATACACATGATGTTCTTTTTCGAACACATGTTTAGTTTAGGAGTGTTTCACTCCTCATGATTCTTCATCTTCTTCCATTCCTTCTTCTTTTTCTTCTCATCTTGAGGATCCTTTCTTAAAGGAGATTGATGAGGAGGTTATAGATGTCATTGAGGATCCTATTCCCACCGATGTTGTCACTCTTGCCTAAGTGGGCTTGTACTACGCTTTTGAGGCAACACCTTTCATAGAGGATCTTCCACCCACTAGGCATCATCACACACATTCTACAGAGTTCTAGACTTTTGTGTCGTGCGGTTTCGAGGATCCGTAGTCTTTTCAAAGGCTCATGGGATACCGGAGTGGGATGATGCGATGGTAGGCTGAGTAGTCTTCTTTGATGAAGAATCATACTTGGGATTTGGTATCTCTTCCTAAAGGAAGAAAGATGGTTAGGTGTAAGTGGGTATACTGAACCAAATATGCAACTGATGGGTCCATTGACAAGTATAAGGCTCATCTTGTTGCAAAGGGTTTTTCACAAGTTGAAGGTATTGATTACTCTGAGACTTTTACACCCATTTCCAAGATGGATTATGTATGCCTTGTACTTGTTATTACTGCATCACAGGGGTGGCCCGTATACCAGATGGACGTGAAGAGTGCCTTCTTACATGGAGATCTACAAGAGGAAATATATATGGAGTATCCGGCTAGATTTGTTCAGGATTCTTCTCTTGTTTGTTGGCTTTGAAGGTCTCTCTACGGTCTCAAACAAGCCCCTCGTGCTTGGTATGAGAAGATGGATTCTTTTCTTCTATCTATTGGTTTTTTTCGTTATCACTCCGATCATCATACGATTTATCTCCAGCATGTTGGTGAGGATATTGTGATACTTGTCTTATATGTTACCGTGAAAGGAATGATAAGAAGATTATTTAGCCTTTATGAGATATTGGATCATTTGTCTTTTCATTCAAAAGAAACTTTGTGTCTCTAGATTCACATTGGTGATGAAGTGATTGATCTTTTCCTATATTTTCTTGGTTCAATGTGAGTAAGGATATATTCTGCTACCTATATCTCCTGAAAACATTGTTGTTTTCTTCCTTCTTCATCTCTCTACTCTTCCAATCCTTTGTATTGATAATCTTTTAAATATGAAAAAATTCCATAATATCAGGGTCTAAACATTGAGAGTTGTATATTTGTACATTTTTTTTTCCTATTTTCAATAAGGGAACCTCTCCCATTAAAGAGGAGGGACATGTTTGTCCCTTGACTGTGGTTTCTAGCCATGTTCCATTTTGAAACCCAACACATACCACCACTATTTAATCATGCTCCTATGCTTTCACCATCACAAGATCGGATGGAGGACCTTTGTCCTTCACTATCATTGGTTAGTTTAATCATTCATATACAATTGGGGGAATTGCATCTAATATACCCCCACTCACCTTGGAAACCATCATCTTTACATTTTCATATAGGCATTTTCAACACATGTTCTAGCATCTTCATTACCTAATGACACACTCTTTTGCTTCGGTTCACACTTGACTATTGAGCGATTACTACACATGAACCCCACAAACTCCATAATAGGCCTTACACACCGCACCTATTCACATGTCATGCTTCATACGTCATACATCCTACTAGTCATCATTATGCATACATCATACTTACATTGTCTATGTGTCTAGCATCATACATTACATCATCCTACATAATACATTACTAGTCTATCTACATACATTACATTCCACTCTATACATTATACTTTACATTTCATTTTACACATCACGCATTTTACACATTCTACTCTTTAAATGGTTTTCTATCATCATCACTTAACTATATCATTTTCTACTCACTCGTACTCACTACCCTATAACAAACTTTAGTTCCTCGGTCCATAGTTTATTATCAAGGGTTTAAATATCAAATTGACCTCACACTCATCACGCATGTATCATTTTACCTCTCATCATGTGACATTTCTAGGATAGTGACACACGATATAGGCTAACTCGTCACTTACTCTATCATCGTGTAGTGGTATACGCTTTAGGATACATCACCACTCCTTACTATTCATCTTGTAGTGATATACACTTTAGGCTAAATCATCACTCCTCTACTCACTTTTTCATGATATACACTTTGGATATAGGTTTCACACACATACATCATTTCTAGGTCGCATGTCATCACTACACATACACAATCATCACCGTGCGTTAGACACAACACACACTTCAACCATTTCCCAATGATGCACTCTTGTTTATGGTTCATTCTTGACTGCTGAGGGGGAAAAAATGAACCTCATTGCATACATTTCCATTCACTTAGGGGGCACGTGGCTCCTATCATCTATCTTGCATTCCATTTCATCCATCCACAACATACTGCATACCATGGTTGTTTTTACTCTTGTTTACTTTTTCTTGTTCATAGTCAATTTATTACACATGCTAGTTAGATTACTTGTATTTCATTTATCTATATCATCAACACATGTGTGTTCACATCTTTTTCTATTTGTGGTCACAAACAAAGGTCTCATACACACAACATGGATGTTTTTCTTCTACCCTTCCTACACTAGTCACTGGGGGCATCCACATTCATATCTCATAGGTTTTATTATTTCATTTTTATTTAGTACTTTACATTACTTTCTTATACATACTTTTGACATACTAGTTATCTTTATAACATGCTAATGGGTGCTTCATGTGCAAAATTTGTTATGTAGGAATATTTTCTTCCATACTTGTTTGTTACATTGTCTACTATTCTTTTCTCTTATCTGCGATATTTTCCCTATGTTTGGTGTGCACACTTTTTTTTTTTTATGCAGCCATGATGGCCTTGCATGTCTTGTGAAATCTTGAGTGATGTCCCATGTTTGCGGCCCACTTTGTACGGATTACTTTGTCTTCTTGCATTTTTACATTACTATGTTGCTTTCAATCTTTTACATTGTTTTCTTAGCTTACATATTGCCTTCTACATGCATGCTCTTGCATACTAACACTTGTCCTTAGCTATCAATATTGTTTTTACATGCCTTGGATTATACCAAGCACATTTATTTCTCCCTGCAGGGAAGAGTTTCATATTTCATACGATTGGTCCTCTCTTGGGGAATTATTATTATATCAACGATGTTGCATGCACACATGTAAAGAGGGGGAACATCATTTGGGGGTTTTACAGTCTATACATCATTTTTACACCGATTCATTTCAGTTTACTTTCTGCCCTTGGCATTATGGGTAACATACAATGAGTGAGTTCAGGATAGTGTATGAACTCCATACACAAAAACTTTTACAAGACATGGTTGTCTTTAACATTTGAGGAAGTAGTTATCGGTTGGAGGATAGAGTGCAATTCCTGCCAATACTTCTTCTACCCCAGCGTTAGATCACCCACAAAACTAGGATGGTACAGATATCTTCACACACATTCAAGGAAGAAGTTAAAGGTTGGAGGATATATAGCAATTCCTCCGTATACTTCTTTGGCCTATGGAATCGGATCGCCAAAAAAAAAACCCCGACAAAGATCTTAGATATCCTTCTACACTCTCTTTTCTCAACATGGATTAGGTGTAAATTTTCCATTTACATTTTTCATTTACGTACTTTACATTTATGTTATTTTTACATACATACATATATATTTGACTACTTGATCATTTTCTCCTCGTAGGTTCGGTTGTGTGAGAAACAAGAAGTAAAATGGGGGAAGCAACAAGAAATAACAACAACAATGTTGCCAACAACAACACTTCACGGCAACACATTTTGCATGTTAACCACATAGGTACACTACACACATTGGTATTAACACACACATTTCCACCCTAGGTTCACTCTCATCACTTTTTTGTGCATTTTCATCTTTAGTTTCCATGCTCCATCATATTTTATTCCACGCTTTGTCTAGTCCTTCGGTACATTTTCTACATCAGTCTAATGATATTAGGTATGCATCTCTATCTACTTTATGTTACCAAGATTTCCACTCACCAACATAAAGTGGGGGAAAATGTAGTCACTAAATCACGCACTTTGGGTAATATTTAGTCTCGGTCTCATACTACTATTTAGAGGGTTTTTGAGTGAAGAAAGTACTAATTAACCCCCATCTCTTGGCCATTTTTATTTGATTTATGTCATCATTCCCGACCTCCACTACACACATGCCCAGTCAGTTTTTATCATCTTCCATCATTTTATCTTTGACTGGGGCACCTAGAATAATACTAGGGCACCCATGGGCACCTGGTCCCGCCAGGCGCTCTAGTCCTTTTTGAAATTTCCCACCACTTTTTGGTTCTTTCTATTTGTTTGAAGTCTTCATCTTTTTAGTGGTTAGCCATTTCAGGTTTAATTACAAAATTAGATCAAGAGAACCCTATAAATATAAATTTATGATATCATAATGAGGGACCAAGCACTAGTCACTACTATTATCCACCTAGAGTTACATCCATTAGCTCCATCACAAGGACAAGGTTGGTTCATCTGCATCACACAAGAATAGAAGGAGGGATTATATTCTATTCCATACACATATTCTATTACATCTTCTACATTTAGTTATTGCTTGGTACTTCAAAAAGTGTGACTGAAAAAGAGCACCTAGGGCACATGGTTCACACACATGCTAGAACTACATTTGGGTCTAGAATGTAGTGCATCGCTTAGTTAGTAAGTCCACTCTTGTGGCGGTTGAGGTCAGATTTGAACCATTCATTTGAATTTTTTTTTTAGGGTTTTAATACTTCTCTTTGGTCCTTTGCATGTATTTCCTTCATCTTGGATTATCAGCTACACCTGGTGTAGTGTAGTGAATTTGATGTGACACATAATGCGGTTTTTGGACCACCTACAAAACCTGTGAAACTTAGTTCCATACCTTTTATACAGACCAGGGAATCCATTTTATAGACCAAAGCATACGTATGTGCCCCAGTCCCTCTTCAGGTACTCTAGTCTAGCTAGATACCTCAAATTTATCCTTTCTAAGGCCTTTGCACAATTGTTCCAACTTTTGTTTCTCAAGTCACTTTTGTGACACGGTTTAACGAGCTTATCTAATTAGCCGAGTCACTTCCTCACTCTTCTTGCACATTAAGGTTAGCATTTCCTTTTTCATAATTGTTTGGGTTTCTATGCTTTGCATTTACATGTCATTCTAGATTAGATTAACTATAGGATATTTCAACATTATATTTCATCAACAACAATTTTTGACGAGTTATAAATACATTTTGTCATTGTCATATACCATTGGGTTGTACTTACACGATTCAACACTTCATTATTCCACAAATAAATTTCTAAAAGCTCCATCAACCCTTCACTCTAATAGCACTCCATTCACATCAAGACTCACCGACAATAATGGCATCCTCAAGCTAACTAATTTTGGCCTAGAAAATATTAACAATATCGAATTCAAATCTTTTAATAAACTCAAACTTTGGATGCGGTGCAAGTTGTAGTCGCTTTGTATGCTCATAATAGTATTAAAACAGTATTAAATGAAGCTTCTTCCTCCTACACAAGTCTCCATATAACCTTTTCCAGGTCCTCCATTCTTTTTTCTCCCATCCATGCATAACTTCAAATCAAAGCAACTTTGCCGTATTATAAGTGTTATTATTACCAATATAATGGTATGATGTGAAGATCAATAAAAACACAAGCAACATCAATTGTTAGAATGATCACTTTGCACAATATCCAAAAATCAAACTTTTCTTCCTTTACCTTAAGAATCCTAAACTTTCTTACAATCAAAAAAATGCATTACATGACTAATTCAAAAGTCAAAACCTCTTTAGACCTGCTTATATATCATCAAACCAACATGTTAGATCACTTAACAAAATTAAACATAGCTCCATTTAGTATCATTTCCTTTGTAAACCTCAATTTCTCCTTGTAGTCCTCCTAAAGCACAAATTCCAATGAAATTGGCAAAATATCAAGTTTCAAGTCTAACTAGTAAGATATTTAGGGACCCATTATGGCATTCTAGAATACTACCAAGTTTCATACTCCAACTCCTCTCCAACGTATTTTTATTCTAGTTTTACTTTTTTAACTAGGTCACTCAATTAACCATGTTTGCACTCAAAATGTTGTGTCTGGGAGAATATACAAATCTTCAAGAAAAATTAATGATTATTCTAGATACCATTTTCCTATTTCTTGTTTTCAGGTAAATTTCAAGTCCTAACTCTTTGTATAATTCACCCAACAACCATTTCTTCTTTCTAGGCTTGGTAATTAGGCCTTATTAGGGTTTTGGAAAATTTCTAGGGTTTTGTAATTAGATGATTGTTATACTTTTTCAAAAACTAAATGTCACCTTATATCACCTTGCTCATGCGCTTCTCACCAACCATTCATCCTCCTTTCTCCACTTTTTCTCATTTTCATGTTTAGCCCTCACAAGGCTTCTTGTTGCACTTAAACATGCAAATAATCTTGTATACTTTGTTTTGTCCTTCTTCTTCACTTGGTCTAAATTTTTACCTATCACATAATTCTTACATTATCAAATCATTCCTTTCTTACTCACAAACTCCCACAAGTTATTCACTCTTTGCAAAGGTATTACTTTCTAGCCTCTTTGGTTCTCCTTAAGATATCAATTATGCTAGACCATGAAAGTATAGGGTTTACCACAAAATAAGGATTCCATAGAGTTTTTCCTCTTTTTAAGGCTTACCACTTACATTCCATCACCCAATAGTTTAGACTACTAACTTTCCTTTATTACTTCTCACAAGAGCAATGAATCTTTACACAAATTAAGATTGTCATAAGACTTTTGTCATGAGATTGTACCTTGATCTTCTTGTCCTAATTACTTGATTCCATAAAATTGTATGAATTCATATTACTATCTCCTTGACATCATTTTAACACATTCCAATTGTTAAGATCCCACATTTCTCATAAGAATGGGACAAAACCTTTTATCCTAGAATGGTTCCTTCTAAGCCTTCAACTATGCATGACCATTGTTATAACCTAAGTTTAACTATTCTTATATCTATTTTCATTGCCTTTGAGTTATTTAATGAATCAAAATGTCTTATTACTCCCTTTCTCAAACTTATCATAGACTTCACAACCTCCAAGAAGATGACTTAGTTTACTTTGTTCAAGGTTTTCTTTCCTCCTAAACCCATAAAATTGCATTACACACGCAGGTGGGAATTCAAGATTTGTACAAGAAAAAATTATTTCAAATGAGTTAAAACATCCTTATGTGTCAGTCCACAACCAAATACCTCATGTTACAGGTTCACATCAAGGAACAACAATTTTATATGGCTTCTTTTTAGCTCTTACATGTTAGGTAAAACATATTTTATTATAGTTAATTTTTCATTTACTATAGTAATTTGGTAAGTAATATATTATTCTTATATGGTTATGTTTATATAACCATCTATATTTTTTTTATTAAACATATGTGAGGTTGTTGTAATTATTGTTATATTGTTTTAACAATATTTTTTTCTATATTTTTCTGGTTGTACCTGTGAAACTTAATTCTTTGTTTGTACTTGATTGTGCAATATCTATAAATATTACAGCCCATTCTTTATAATGTGATTTCCTACATATCAATAAAATAATGAGGCTTCCATCCCTCTTCTAAAATTACATTTGGTACCAGAGATGGTTGATCTGGACTTATGAGTAGAGAAGGTTGAAGAGAGGTTACAGAGGAAGAAAAGTCTTGGAGAATAAATCTGCATTACAGGAGAGCTAGTGATGCCTCTAAGCAGCCTTCCTAGAACTCCCATCCTGTAGTCCCAAAATCTCATGTCATACTCCAAGAGTTTTACCTCTAAATCTAGAGGACTGCTTACTTGCATATAATATTATCTGTATTACCTAATTTGGAGGTTTGTGTCTCGAGAGACTCCCACCGAGCCCCATCGAGCTCCTAAAAGAGTCATTCCTTGGGCTAGTTGGATCATTTTCTTGTATAGGAGACCGAGTTACCTTTGTTTTACCAAGATTTTATCTCGTATTGTTGATCGATCCCACAAATCAATAAAAATGAGTCACTTTGGATCAAGCGATCCATGTCTCATTGTATAGATCGAGCTCTCAAAGCATCATTGAAGATGAGTCTTCTTTTGCATAGACCGAGCCCCGCATACAACGACCAGTCAGCCGAGTCAATGTGATATAAATTGAGCCACATTGGCATTTTTATCCACCGAGAAAGTTGTTTCTCCCTCAAAGGTCAAGTCATCATACACATGAACAAATTGAGACCTCTTTCACATAGAAACAACCTCCACCAAACAAAGGTATTCAAAATTATATTGTAGATTGAGATGATTCATTGATGGTGAGATCCTACCAAGATGAGGTGATCATTAAGCTCATGTTTAGTGAGTCAATATCTACAAAGGCGTGTTGGTTTTGCATTAAACCGAGCCTTCCTCCGGAGTTAAATCAAGTTGCTTTGTTGCATTGATGATTCCCCCTTCCTCTCTATATTGGGTTTGAAGGAGGCCAAGCCAGCCCCCTCCATGGCCGAGTCAAAGTGCCGACTTACACAAACAAACAAAGGAGAAAAAATCAATAAATCGGTGGAGGAAAGTAGATAAGGAAGGACATATCCATTTTTTTGTGCATGCAAAAACCCTAATCCCTCTCCCTCTCAACGTAGACCACGTGGTTCTCCATCATCGGCCATGTCATTTTTGAAAGGTTAGTTGATATTTTTTATTGTATAAATTTTTAATCCTCCATTTCATGTGCCAAGCACATTGTTTGCTATGTTGGATAGGGGATGAGTCTTGGGGCTAAGAGGTTATGTGGTCGACCCCCACCACAATACAAACTTTTTATATATTGAAATTTATCCCCCGACAATTTGTGGAGGCAAAGTTAGTAGAAAAATCTTCGTTCAAGCCCTCGTGACAACTAAACAAGCCACTAAATTTAGCGAGAAAACCCTAATTAGGGCCAAAAACAATCTCCTAATTAGCTTATTTTTTATTCTGACAACTTTTTCCAAAGGGGGCATATTTAGCTATTTTTAGCGCTTTTTTTATGGTAGTAGCATTGATTTGAGCTCTGGGAGGCCACCAAGGCCCCAAAAACAAAAAACAAATCTTGTCATTCAATTTTTTTCATAATTTTGAATGTAATTGTATATTTCAGTGTATTGTACTAATTTGTAGGTTTCCATATTCAACCGCAAACCATTTTAACTGTTGTAAAAACTGGCGAGAGATGTTTACAAAAAAAAAAGGTTACTCAATCACTCATGAGATCTTCAGATTTCATTCGCAGCATTCGGTATAAACAGTTCCTCTGGGAAGCACTTACGGGTAAAGTCGTCACGACTACTACTACACTTAACACCTAATATAGTTGCAACAATTTCGTCTGGGCATTGACCCTTTAAATCGATGGGGAGTAATAAGGACATAGTGCACACACTTTGAGCCCTCTCATCCATCTATGAATGATTGCTTGACTTAAATCCCAACTAAGAAATTATCCACATATATAGTGAAGTTACACATGCATACGAGATATTTCTTTGAGCCGGTGTCAATAATCACACAGACCCCTTTCAGTACTGTCTTGGTATAATGTATCAAATTCTTTCACGTACGTTAACACCTCTTTCACGTACTACCGAGTATATAGAAAGGGAAAGCTTCTTCCACGTATCGATGGGTATATCGGAAGGGCGTGTATATAGAAAGGTTCGGTATATTGGACTAATGGTATATAGATTGGGAGACCATATACCTGGAGTGATAAGAGCCTTACCCTTTGTCATTTGATTCTGCAAAATGGGCACCAATGTCCCCAAGTTATTTCTTCCATATTCTCAACTTCTAAGAGGAAATTACTATGCAGTATGAAAGACAAAATCAAAACACATCTTGAGTTTAAAGATATTTGGAATGTTGTGGATGGTTTTGTAACCAAATCAACAACTAATACAACACAATAGATATAGTTTTATAGATCCGATCAGAAGGCCAAGCTGATAATCTTGTTTGCAGTGTCCAATAATGTGAAACCCCACATTCGTGATGCCAAATCAGCCAAAGAAGCATGGGATAATTTGAGCACAGTGTACGAGGCTAAGAAAAAGAATGTCATACTAAATTTTCAGAGTTAGTTACACACACTAAAGTTAAAAAAAATGAGAAAATATAATATTTCTTAAGAAGAGTTACAGAATTAAGGGCTTCACTTCTAGCCCTAGGAGAGGAGGTCATTGATGAAGCTCTCATTCCCATTGTTCTAAGAGCACTCCCTCCTTCATACCACATTTTTGTGACAACACTCAACTTGTCAGATCAGACAGTGAGTTTTGACAAATTGGTAAACCTACTACAATAAGAGGAAGCAATGTACAATAAAGATGATGAAGAGGAGCAGGCACTTTCTTCTCATCAGAAATGGAAAGGAAAAGAAAAGGAAAACCTAATTCCTATCAAAATTCCCAAAATCAGAATCAACATCAAAGGGACAAACAACAAAAGAAGAAATGTCCTATCTACAAAAGAGGACATGAGTTGAAATATTTTGGTATAATACTTATAAGAAATGCACATCAAGAAACTTTGGACCTCAACGCAAAAATATCATAAGGGAAATTCTAACTAAAATCAAGGGCAGAAAAAGGGGAACTAGAAAAGAAAACCCCATCAACAAGGAAATATTTCTAAGAAAGAAGAACATTCAAGATATTGAAGACTAATTGTACATTGCTTGATCAAGTGAACCCTCCACATCATCTAGTGATGTCTGGTATGTTGATTCGGGAGCCACTTGACACATAATCGGCCACAGATACTGGTTTACTTCAATGAGGGACACACCTTCAAAAAACCATGTTTCATTAGGTGATGATTCTTCATACACATTTCAGGGGATTAGGAACATTTCTCTACCCTTGGTTTAAGCCAACTTGTAGATTGTCGGATGTACTATATGTCCCTCGATTAATAAAATCTACTGTTAGTCAATAAAATCCTAGATCACAACTTGGAAATTGATTTTGATAGTCATTTCAGAAATTAAATGTGTTTAATTTGAGATAAATCATGAGGCTCAAAAATATTTCAAAATCCTCCAATGTGGGATGCATGTTCCAGCTTGATTTTGTCCACAAAGATGATCAAGCACTTGTGGCTAAGAACTCTACCTCTACACAATATTGGGCATTAGAGACTTGGTCATAATTTCAAGTATCTCGACAATATGGTAAAAGGATTACCATCTCTCCAGAAGGATATAGATAAGTGTCCTCACTACCTAGTAGGTAAACAACACAAAGCTTCATTCTAGAAGAGTACTTATCGAGCTCATGGTAAGCTTGATCTGGTTCATACCGATCTTTGTGGTCCAATGCAACCGAAGTCATTTGGAATTTCATTACTTCATGTTTTTGTTGATGACTATTCAATAAAAATGTGGATTTATTATTTTCGCAAAGAAAAGTGAAGATTTTAAAACTTTCAAGAAGTTCAAAGTGGCTGTTGAGAATGAAACTGGCCATCACATAAGAACTATCCACTCGAGATCAAGGGGGGGAATTCACCAGTGATGAGTTCAAATCCTACCTACAAGCTCACAGGATTTTTCAACAAATTCCTCCTCCACACACACCGTAGCAGAATGGTGTTGTTGATAAAACAAATCATATTATCATGGAAATGGTGTGATGCATGATCGATGATTCTAGACTAGCGATGAAATTCTAGGCGAAAAGGTAAAAAACAATGGTTTATTTATTGAACAGAGTGCCCATAGTTGCTCTTGACGGAGTAAATCCACATGAAGCATGGTCAAAGTGGAAACCATCTTTGCACACCTTAGAATATTTGGGTACAAAGAAAGTATGCACATACTAAAGAAGAACATAAATAAATTGGATATGAAATCACAAAAACTCATTTTCATTGGCTATAGTGAAGGTACTCTTGGGTGCAGTTAATGGATCCAAATACTAGGAAAGTCTACACTAGTAGATTCGTTGAGTTTTTTAAGAAAAAGGAAGCAAAGACTCCTCCAGACTCACCTGATGTAGATTTTTCACTATTTGTAACAATAGAATTGATGTTACCACAAATGATGAAAGTGATGTTGTGGAAGATAGTGATGATCGAGATAGAACCATGACCCATGGGAGTAGTTTTGTGTATGCCCAAATGGTATACTAACATGTTACGAGATGCAAAATTGGATGGTCCTCCTTATACATCCACCATTTGGACCAAGGACTCACGGTAAAAAAAATAATGAGTAAAATTTTATTTGATGAGTAGAGTTATTGAATTTGATGAGCCCTTTATAGTCCAGGAATCCCTACAGTCAAAAGCTTGGAAAAATGCCATGGATGTTGAGTATAACTCGATGATGAAAAAACACTTGGCAACTTGTCGATCATCCACTAGGAAGAAACCTATTGGATGTAGATGGATATTCAAAACAAAGTACAAAATAGATGGGACCATAGATAACTTTAAAGCGAGACTAGTAGCGAAGGGATACACTCAAAAAGAAGGCATTGATTACAAGGATAAATTTGCTCCCACAGGTAAGATCAAAATGATCGGGATGATCTTTTCTCTAGCTACACAGATTTTGTTGGAAATTCCATCGATGGATTTAAAAAGTGTCTTTCTAAATGGATATTTACAAGAAGAAGTCTATATGACTCAACCTGAGGGATATGTTGTACTTGGTCAAGAAGAAAAGGTACGCATACTCAAAAAATCTTTGTATGGCCTTAAGCAGTACCCCAGAGCTTAGTACATCAAAATTGATGAAAATCTCATATAACATGGGTTTTAAAGAAATCCATATGATCCCAATCTCTACCTAAAAAATCAAGGGGGAGATTGTGATTTTTGTTGTTTATATCAACGATCTATTCATCACCGGTAGTTTGATGAAAATGATTGATGTGACAAAGAAAGATCTTAAATGATCATTTGACATGAAAGATCTCAATTTCATGCACTATTTTCTTGGATTGGAAGTATGGAAAAGGAGAATCACATACTTTTTCTCGGTTGAAGTATATGTTGATGATTATCCTTGCGAGATGAACTGTTAGAGTAATTGGATACCTTAGGTTAGTGGGACGTGTGCCCTAAGGTAACCTCTAGATTTTAAAGAAGTTGGATCTTCTCTATTGTGTGAGATGAGGGTTAGAGAAAAATGAAACATAGCACAAAACTTAATAGAAGTGATGCACCGAAAAAGAAGAATTTAATCAAGAATCGACTACTTGAAATGGGAAAAGGTGAGCAATGGAAAGGGTGGATGAAATACACCACAGGCTAGAGAGGAATTCACTTTTAACACCACTTCAAACCCATTAAGAACATCTTCCAAAAACCCGTAGTGAACATTAGAAATGTGCAGAATATACCAATAGTGAAATAAAGGCTATTAGAGATGATAAAAACATGCAAAGGATGGACAAAATACATCACATGACATATTATATTTCTCCAAAATTGTGCATAGTATGACAATCATTAGGTAAGAGGTATGAAAAATGCCATTAAAAATATTTAGGAAGAAGGCTTGGGATCCTCGATCATACCCCAAAAAGAGGAGAGAAACAGGGGTAGAAAGGAAATATGACCGACCCTTGAGAAATGAGATCCAGATTACAATATATAGAATCACAAAGAGAGAAGAGTGAAAACTCGAAATTAATTTTCCAACCACTTGTAAGATGCAATAAATGAGTATAATTAATGGCATCTTGCTTGCAAAATACTCCCCATGCTGTCCCATGACCTGCAACAATGAAAGAATGATGGCCATGCTCATTAAATGCATTCCCCAACCACTTTCCAACTGTCTCTTTGAACTAGGATAATTTTCCTTAAAAATCACCATCAAAGATTCATCAGTTTCTACATTTCTTGATTGATGTGTGT
The DNA here is from genome assembly GCA_018340775.1 of Taxus wallichiana var. yunnanensis. NCBI lineage: Eukaryota > Viridiplantae > Streptophyta > Pinopsida > Cupressales > Taxaceae > Taxus > Taxus wallichiana. The sequence goes on from CM031234.1 coordinate 546,829,400, forward strand.
CATGCTTGGAGTCACAATTCCGATGGGAAATTTTTTGTGAAAATCTATTGAGAATTACAAAATTTATGGTCTTCTGAGTGTGAGCAACTATTTTGAGTTTTTCAGGGATTTCCTACATTTTATGGGACTGAGCATTTAATTTATTAGATCTGGATATGTTTCTTTTATTTTCACCCACCTACCCTTATTAAAAATAATAAATCCAACTTTTTTGGTGTAGCGCATGTCGAGAGCTTTCTGAAAAGTTCATTTTTTTGAAAATCAGAGTTTTGGGTCAAAAGTTATGTTTGTTTAAACTTTAGGGTTGGATGTTCCATGCGGGCTCTCACAATACGTATCACACCACCTTCCTTTGTATTGCATATTTTTCAAGTTTTCAGGGAACTCAAATCAACGAGGTACAAGGGCCACTTGGGTCACCAAAGTCTACCTTAAACCTTTTGTAAATCGTACAAGCTAATAATTTCCTCTCCCTCTCCATATCTTTTAAAAGATATGAGCATTTAAAATTTCTGGTGGGCTTCATGATTAATCCCACATTGTATTGACCTATCACCAATATTTTGTAACCTGCTTTGGGTTTGGATTCTATCCATGTTGAGCTCCATGTGGAGGCCAAGTGCATCTCTAGGGTCTCCGCTTTTCTTGCACCTTTTGAAAGTGCGTCGAGTTGACACATGGCACCTTTCGTGACTCATTTTTATTTTTCACAAGTTTGTAATGAGACTCGTTACACATTAATATGAGGACCCTCTCTTGGTAGGCCCCTTACCATTTGACCCCACATGGAAGTCCCACGGGGAGTTTGGAGTTTCACTTTTCCCTCTCACTTTTTGGAATTGCGTCAATCTGACATGTGGTCCCTTTTGCGACTCTTCTTCTTTTACTTACCGACTCATCCCTAGCTCGGTTTTGACTCACCGAGTCAGCTTCCTTCATTTTTTCACCATGATTTGGCTAAGTCCTTATCAAAGTTTTTTGAAGGCTTGACTCACCCCATATTAGTTTGAGATTCTCAGGGTTATCTCTACGATTTCTCAAATTCACCAACTGCCATGCTGGCGGGGATATCCATCTCCTTTGTTATCCATAACTGTCATTCGATCTTATGAGGACATATTTTCACAACCGAGATAACTTGGGGGATTTTTTACTAATCGCAACAGTAATCTTCTTGTTACCTAAATTCAGTGGGCGGTGGGGGAAATTAGATAACAATATACCAAGACAATGCTAGAGAAATTCGGGAGGATGGATTGCACACCTATTGCTACACCTATGGAGAATAGATTGTATCTATCATGTTCGAGATCCATCTCCTGTGGTAAATGAAACTCTCTATCGGTAGTGGATTAGGAGTCTCATTTTACTCACATACACTAGACTAGATATCAGCTTTGCGGTAATCTATATATCGAAGTTCATGCGAGAACAAAAAGTTTTTCATTGGAAGGAAACAAGTTGGATCTTGAGATACCTCAAGGGATCATTAGATCTTGGTCTAGAATACAAGAAGAATGATAATTTATTCTTTTTAGATATTAAAATTTAGATCATGCGGAAACATTAATGATATAAAATCCACTTTAGGATTTGGGTTCTTTATGGGATATGGACCGATGTCATGGAGAAGCAAGAAACAACACTTTGTTTCTCTCTCTTCCACAGAATCCGAGTATCATGCTACAGGTGAAGATTTCTGTGAAGCAATATGGCTACATCAAATACTTGAAGGACTTGAAATACCACAGGACAAACTGACCAACTTGTATGTTAATAATGAAGGTGTTCTCAAACTTGTTCACAATCCATGTTTTCATGAAAGAACAAAGCACATTGAAGTACAAGTACATTTCATATGTGAGCATGTCTTGAAACACAATATACAGCTTCAGTTTTGTCCAACAACTGAACAACGAGTAGATATCTTCACAAATTCACTTGCACGTGAAAAATTTGAGTTGTTTAGAGAATTCCTCTCCTCATCCCTTGAGGAAATGCAAAATTAAGGGGGGGAATGTTAGGTAAAACATATTTTACTATAGTTAATTTTGCATTTACTATAGTAATTTGGTAAGTAATATATAATTCTTATATGGTTATGTTTATATAACCATCTATATTGTTTTTATTAAACATACGTGAGGTTGTTGTAATTATTGTTATATTGTTTTAATAATATTTTTGTTTGTATTGTTTCCCGGTTGTACCTGTGAAACTTAATTCTTTGTTTGTACTTGGTGTGCAATATCTATAAATATTTCAGCCCATTCTTTGTAATTTTATTTCTTGCATATCAATAAAATAACAAGGATTATATCACTCTTCTGAAATTACATTACACAACATAACTTACCATAGACCCTTGAATCATGGTATCTTTTCCTAGTGGAGGTTTCTTGATTCTTGGGATTTTGACTAGAATCCACACATTTGTTCAATGAATAACTACTTCTCTTAGAGTACCAAGACAACATCAACATTGTTTTTCTCCATGCACTAGGTCACAGATTAGTTTTTCAAGCATTCATAACACAAATAAACCATAAGCACGGTTCTATGATTCTTCAAACCATTTAATTGCACATACTGATCATCATATGATAATTTTTACCATTCCATATAATCGCATCTTATTTAGTTTTAGATATTTTAACATTGATCATGAAATTATAACTTTAAATGTCTCTTTCACTCAAGCATACTCATTCTTACCTACTTCTTCACAGTTGTAATTCTTTACCCAAGACTGTCTTCATGACATTTATCCCTCTTATATGCTTTTGTTCATTATTCAAGGACAATACAACTCCCTTCCAAATTAAAAAGTCACTCTTGCAACATTTTCTATAAAGCATTCATCAACAATTTCATACGCATTCCACTCATAATAACCTCATGATCCTTTTGGGCTCTATTATAGAGGTCTTTACCACTAATTATTTCCTACCACTCACACATATACCATCTTAATTGAAATTCCTTCTCTTTCAAATGTAGAAAATGTAGGTAGTTAGGTTTTAAACACAACCCTCCTCAATTATGATTAGACAAACTAAGCTAAGTCAAATCCTAGGTGAAGTGAGGAAGTCTAGACAAGATAATGTATGCACTTATCACCTTGATTACATTATTTATGAATCTTATACTAACACCTAGTACTATAACAACTAGGACTAATTTCAAATATTCAAATTTTACAATTAGAGGGAAACTCCTTATTTTTTCCCATAGAGTTCAACTAAACTACAAGATGATATGACTATCTCAAGTAGGCCATATACAACCTTAAGCACCTAAGAAAACAAAAATTTCTTATTTACAAGATGCTCGTGTGTCACTATCATTAATGAAATACATCATGGTCATTAGAAACGTTGCAATTTGTAATCTTTATATAAAGCGACTGAAATTCATGAAGTTGAGAGCTTTGAGTGTTTACTAATTTTTTTGCCAAATCTTAACAAATATTATTGAGCCTTATCAACCCACCTCTCAGACAAAGGTGCCGCTACCCATAATCTGTCATTGGTTACGCTTAACCGTGATCGGTCATACCTCGACTGACATCAGTCTCTGTGTTTTCCAACACTGTGTAAACCAGCAACCACCTACCTACCAAAACAACCTAAATACCTTACCCAACCTTGCTAAGACCCTGTCTGTGACCTGTAAACCACCTAAACAACCTCAGTAATCTTGAACCGAAGACCTTGACCTACATATTTTTAATATTTAATTGGATCAACATTGATAGTGATATGAGGTACCCAAATTAGAATACTAGCACTAGATTCATTTATGTACGCATTTTAGTTACTTCATAATTTTTTTATAAAAAAATGGGTTGACAGCCTTCTAGAAAGTATCACACTTCCCGAGATCTAACATACGATAGGAAGTACACTATCATATATTATTTAACTCTTCTTCGATGATTTTGTTTTCTATTTCAATTAGTTCCTCCCAGCCAAAAGGAAGCTCTCACATTTAGTATCAGATCGAGAAATCAGAACACGTGCATCAACCTTCAAACCAACACAACAGGTATTCCTCCTTAGCCCATAACATTATCTATTTCATCACATTCAAAAAATGTAAAGAAAATGGTGAAACACTTTCTACATTCAATTGTTTCAACCATTAGATGGGCATGACTTCTAGCATATAGGTTTCCCTCATTTTAGTGTGAACTAAAACTGAAGCATACAAGAAATGCTTTGCACATTTTTTTATCCCAAATTGAAATATGATATTCAATGAAGAAAAAAGATGAACAAGAGAGATGGTGCTCTTTCACTAAATGGAGAAAGCAAGAACAATGATTCTTTTTAAATGCACCAAAAGAAATATTTTAGTTAGAGCAATTAGAAAGAAAAAGAGGATTACTGGAGAAGAAGATTTAGTGAATAATGATTTAGAAAGGAAACACACAAGATGCAAAATATATGAAAAGAAAGGGAACCCACAAATGAGGGTCCCACCGGGCGTGCCAAAATGTTTCACTATTTTATTTACGTTTTGAATGTGATGAAACAAATAATGTTATGGGCTGAGGAGGAATACTTGTTGTGTTGGTTAGTTGGAGGTTGATGTGCGCATTTTGACTTCTCGATTCGATGCTGATTATGAGAGCTTCCTTTTGGCTGGGAGGAACTACCTAAAATAGAAAACAAGACCACCAAAGAAGAGTTAAATAATATATGATAGTGGACTGCCTAGTGTATGCTAGATCCGGAAGTGTGATACTCCCTAGAAGGTTGTCAATCCACTATTTTTTTAAACAAATATGAAATAACTGGAATACATACATAAATGAATCTAGTGCTAGTATTCTGATTTGGGTACCTCAGATCACTATCAGCGTTGATCCAATTAAATACTAAAAACTATGTGGGTCAAGGTCTTTAGGTCAGGTTACAGGTTGTTCAGGTAGTTTGCAGGTCATAGACAGGGTCTCAGCAGGGTTGGGTAAGGTATTTGGGTTGTTTTGGTAGGTAGGTGGTTTCTGGTTTACACAATTTTAATAGGCACGAGACCAGCGTGGTCGGTATGATGAGATCATGGTTAGGAAAACCGATGACGGTCATGAGTAACTAGCATCGGTAGAAGTAGGCTGATAAAAAATCAAAAGGATCTAGTTGTAGAGGTTGATCTAGGGTTAAACAAAGACAAAAGGGAGTGGAGAAGTCTGTAGGATTCTTATTTATACTCAGAGATGTGTAACAGTCGGATATAGGTGATTTAATGGTGTGGGTTGAGGAATGGTTGAATTTACGGAAAGTAATTGGTAGTGGAACGAGAGTGTAAGTAAACTGCCGATAACAACAATAGAAGAACTCAATAGACTGAGGTAGAAACAGATGATGTAGGTTAAAAGTATTCTTACTATGGTGCAGGTTCAAATGGCTGGATGATGATGATGGTTGATCAGAGGAATGATGTTTGATACCATGATAGTGCTTCCCGAAATGTTACCATGAGTTCAATACCTCTGGATATGTCCTTGTTGTTGGTTATGGATGTTTGTAGGTACGAAAAGGCTCTAGTTCTACTTGCATGTAACTCTCTTATCTTCTCCTTGATCTGAATGTGCCAACCTTTTACACAAGGTTCCTCCAGTGAATAAATGGTAACCGACGACGGTTCCTGATTGACCGGCGTCAGTTTTGGGATGACTGACGTCGGTTAAGGTGGGATTCCCTAGGTTTACTAAAAATGATAGATCTCCCATCATTTGGGTTAGGTTTGTTCATTTATTCATGGATTAGAATGGACGTTATATTTTTATGAGCGGGAAGGTGGTTAGAGGAATAATAGGCATTGGTTTTTAGGGTTGAACCAAGTCTTATTCATTTATGGAAACATGCCATGAATAGGTCTATGGTGAGGTGTCTAGGTGAGGTGTGCATCCATTTAATTAAAGTAATTAAATTAATAATGGGGTGAGGATGGGTATTAATTTAATTGTAAATAATTAAATTAATATTAATGTGGGGTATAAGGGTCATGGTTAGGTGAATGTGTTTAATTTGGTTCTTCGAAAGGGGACCAAGGGGAGTGTAACCCAATTTTGGTGTCTACAAGATATGCGGGTTGGGACAAAAGGATTATGCCTTAAAATTTGGGGAGGAAATGGGTTTACAATAACTTTTTTCTTTCACCAACAACTTTAAAGTGCATGAATTTAACTAACATGACGACATCTATGTTAGGATCAAAATACAAATGAGTAATAAAAGAAGAATTAAAACAAAAATAAATGAACCATGCAATCACAAGATAAACCCATCATTTGGTAACGTGATGACAAGCTTCAAGATTGACTGGCATCGGTTAAGGTGGGATTCCCTAGGTTTACTAAAAATGGTAGATCTCCCATCATTTGGATTGGGTCTGTTCATTTATTCGTGGATCAGAATGGACGTTATATTTTTATGAGCGGGAAGGTGGTTAGAGGAATAATAGGCATTGGTTTTTAAGGTTGAACCAAGTCTTATTCATTTATGGAAACATGCCATGAATAGGTCTATGGTGAGGTGTCTAGGTGAGGTGTCTATCCATTTAATTAAAGTAATTAAATTAATAATGGGGTGAGGATGGGTATTAATTTAATTGTAAATAATTAAATTAATATTAATGTGGGGTATAAGGGTCATGGTTAGGTGAATGTGTTTAAGTTGGTTCTTCAAAAGGGGACTAAGGGGAGTGTGACCCAATTTTGGTGTCTACATTTTACCCCTTTTTGTTGCGTAGCTTGTATTGGTAAGTGATCTTTGACAAAATAGGAAATGGTTGTGTCGAGTGTAAGTGAGGGTGGTGTTGCCCCAAGCATGGGTGAAGGTAACCCCCCTCAAACTAGGAACCGATGAGGTGAGAGGAAAGCGGTGAGTGGTTTGATAAAATGAGGAGGTGGGAAAATGAAGATCAGTGGGTGTATTGGGTAAAGGTAAAAGGTCAAATCTGGTAAACAATTAAATAGTCTAGGGTTGAAGGTAGTGGCAATTGAAGGCACGCACATGTTGGAAATTGTGACACAAGTATAAGGTTGAGCATATTTCAAATGCTACATTGTCTAAGTTCGATAGGTTTATCCAAATAGGGTTGAAGTGATTTCGGTATCCAAGGTATAGGATATGGTGCGGAAACACAACAGAGGTCAGGTGCAAGAATTTTTAGGTATGTTCTAGTACACCAAAGGTCAAGTCAGGATAAAAACATGGTAATAGGAAAGGTAAGGTCGGTAGGCCGAACAACATGGGTAACCACGTCGCAAGGTACAACAAGCACGGAGGGTCAAAGGTCACAAAAATTGGTTCAGGTCAAGGTATATAGGTAATGGCACGGGTAAGGCCAAGGTATAGGTAAAATAACAACTCTTAAGACGTAGCAAAGGCAATGTAGGGGTAGGTTGGGTTTGTAGGTATGGTTCATGGGTGTCCGAGATGATAAAAAGGCATGTTGGCACAAATGGGTGCAAACAAAAGGCGCTTTAGCAAGACCAAAAAATTATAAGGGTGGACCAATGCTAGTTATAGGGTGACCGACGCGTCGAGTTGACTAGGGCACAAAGAGGACCAACGTCGGTCAAGTCGGGGTGGGTTTATAAAAAAATTCCATATTTTATGGAATCATTGTTGTGTTGTACCGTTGGAGAAAATGACAGAGCCGTTTGACTTTTAGTGCTTTTCGAGAGGAAAGTACAATGGATTGTACCCATATGAGGTGGAGATATCTGGTTGGTGAGAGGAGCTAGGTAGAAGGGTCTGCAAGATCGTTGTGGAGGATTTGATTGGGTGGAGGTGAGGAGAGCATTTGGTGATGGTAGAGGCAGGAGAGGGGTTGGGTGGGCCACCGGCGGTGGTCGATCATGCCACCATGTAGACGACAAAGACGAGGTAAGATCTAATCCTTTCTATGTATTTGTTGTGGGAGAAAAAAAGGGGATATGGGTAGGGATTTGGGTGGGGATTATAATGAAATTTGTGGTTAAAATTGATGAAATGAGGGAGGGGATAGGTCCTAGGTAGGGTAAACAGGGATGGGGAGGGGTTTAGGGTAGGGGAGGGTAGGGTAGAATAGGTTATTAGGTAAATGTTAAGAATTTGGTGAGAAATAAAAAAGGGGTTTTCAGATTCGGTCACGGCAATAGTGACCGACGTCCAAGAATTGGTCGACATCGGTAATATATAGCGGCATCGATCAAATAAAAAAGGACTGATGTTGGTTCACTAGTAATAGGGACCGAGGTTGGTCGATTTTAAGGAAAAAGAGGTCAGATAAGGGTTTTTAGGGTGTTGGAAACTGGGAGGTGTAAATATAAGTGGGTTGAGGGTAGGAGGTAGGTTACGGAGGTTGTAGGGAAGGAAAATAAGAAGGAATTACATGAATGGGTTAGCCGGGTAAGGGGTGTTTTGGAAATGGTTATGGGTTTAACAATAGTGTAATTGTTTGATGCAAGCGAGAGACCAACTATGGATGCTAGATAGAGTTCCACCTCTATTGCTAGTGGTCCGGGGATATGTGACCAATGAGGAGTGGAGGCACATGACCAACGTGGGTCTGATTGGTATCAAATGCTATGGGCGTATAATGTGTGATCCTAGTTTGATGGTTTCTCTCATCGATAGTTGGGAGTCCGTAACCAACATGTTCCATCTTCTGACAGGTGAGATCAAAGTCACCTTAGAGGACATGTACGGGATACTTTTGAGGTTACCGATAGGGGATCACGGTGTACTCCATTTCATTAGAGGCCTTTGAGGAGCTGATGTTGACAATATTTGGAGAGGGGATGGTTGAGATGAGGTTCCATAATGCGAGCTTGAGCTATGGAGAGATGTATGTGGCCCATCCTGAGGAGATGTGGTTAGTTGTTTTGATTATAGAGGCAGTGTGTTGTTTTTTGCACTGCCAAATGCAGAGGGTGGGAGATTCCCATGGGCACTGATGGGAGTTCTACATGATATGATGGAGGATAGGACCCGGTTTGCATGGGCACTAACATTCTTGGTGCATCTTTACAAAGAGCTATGGGCCTATAGGAGGCTATGGAGGTTTAGCTTGTGTTGCACCTTCCTTCTTCACTGTTGGGCCTACGAGCACATTGTGTGCATGTGGCTGATTGGTTTGCCCCGGCTAGATGCATTTGAGATAGGTAGACTCTGGGTTGGTTATAGGCACTGGGTGTCATTTGGTGGAGTGTGTCAGGGGGCTAGGGCTACACATGATATAGCTCACTACGGGGGGTTAGAGGGGGCTGTCTAGAGTAGAAATTATCTAGAGGTTGTATGTGGTATATCCATCATACAGTCACATGGCCAATGAGTTGGATGAGCTACAACCTTAAGTGGATAGAGGGATGTCTTCTGAGAGCTGAGCAGCACGAGATGATACTAGTACATAGAGTTTGGTGGGATTTTGGGCTGCCCCAAGGATGTGCCACCACCATTTCCATGCAGATATCGAGAGGATGACATGGAGAGACATATGTATCCACCCTTACCTATAGTGCCAACGAGGTAGGAGGATCAGGCTAATGGACCGCAGATAGATGATGTCGGCTGCACATATGCATATAGACGGTGGTGGGTAGCCTAGCTATGATGAAGCCCTACCCGGATCAAGGCATCCAGACGTGACTACCCTCACACCAGGTCTAAAGAGACACATTATAGGGATAGGTGGCAAGCATTACGAGGCCTAGATTACTAGTTTACGAGGGTAGATGACGAGGTCACAAGCAAAGGTGGCCATGTTACAGGTACATGTTATAAAAGGTGCACAGGCTAGTTAACCACTTTGCACAGCACATATTGTGGCCCTACAGCCCAGATCACTACACAGTATTGACAAAGGCATTGATACAAGCACGAGCAGGTCACGGCCATTGCACAAGCATAGATTATGGCCCTACAGGCCCAGAGATCACTACACAGCAAACACGAGACATCGGTATAGGCACACGGATAGGGTCCCTTATTACAGGTAGCAGCGACAAAGTCTGGGAGATAGGTACAGGGGCCGAGACCGATGGTGCCTCTGTAGACCATACCAATGGCTAGGCTAGGTTTAGGGATGCCCTAGGTGAGGCACAATACTATCAGGATCACTTGATGGCCACAGGGATAGACGTCCCATCTTATGCTGAGTATAGAGCACATCAGGCTTTGAGTGAGAGGACTAGGTCCTGCACTCACAGTGTGGAGAGTAAAGGAGGATTTCAAGCCCTAAGATAAGAGCGGGAGAGACCACTAGTGTATGGAGGCCAGCTCTAGGTGAGGGGCCATCAGAGGTTAGACCGAGGCCCATGGTGGGTGGGGAGATGCTAGCGGAATGCCCCACAAAATAAGTTGAGGAGACCGGAAGAGAAGGCATGGAGGATATATGATGGGGAGATGCCTAATATTTACGTGTACCACCATAATTTTTGTATTTTGAGATATACCAACTGCGTGCCGAAGAGAGTGAGGATGTACATGAGATTTTTTGAGATTTTTGGATCATATACCAGCTGCGTGCCGAAGATGGTGAGGATGTATTTGAGTGATTTGAGATATTTGTATTTATTTGTATCTGTGTACATATGTATGTATACACAGACTTTCTAATTTATAGATGATGATTTTTATAGTATGGATGGTGTACTTTTTTTAATTTCCATTATTATGTGTGTATGTGATGGAAACTAGGTGAATTAGGCATGATTGAGTCAAGGTTGTGTAGGCATGGCAGAGTGAGGTCAATAGGCATGATGGAGTTAGGTTATAGGCATGGTGGAGTCAGGTTGGTTTAGGCATGATTGAGTCAGGTTGATTTAGGCATGATTGAGTTAGATTGATTTAGGCATGATTGAATCATGTTTATTTAGGCATGATTAAGTCATATTGATTTAGGTATGATTGAGTCAAGGTTGTATAGGCATGGCAAAGTGAGGTTAATAGGCATGATGGAGTCAGGTCATAGGCATGCTTTGGTTATGTTTATGGTTTTGATTTAATTTCCAAGTTATTGGTAGCATGGAAAAATGAATGATGAGGAATATGTATGTTATGGTGTAAATTTACGAGGTATTTGATATCATGGAAATGTAAAATGATTAATGTATGATGTGATGATGTGGTAAAAATGTTTATTAATTGTTGCTTGTTTGGTTTAATTTCTAGTTATTTATATAAAATGGAAACTAACTAAGGTAGAATATGAATAGAAAAGTGAAAGGGGAATTGGTTATGGTAAAGAGTGGCCAAGCTAACCTCCAAGGGCCCTATGCTCTAAAAGTGTTGCGTACATATAGCTCGACAAAAAAAGGGGCCTTAGGCCGATGTAGTTCTCCCATAAGCTAGGGAAGAATATGATGAAGGAAGAAATGGGTTGGTAGGTGTTAGGCATGGTTGAATGTAGGTAAATTAGGCATGGTTGATTTTGGGTAAATTAGGCATGATTGATTATTTTTAAACATAGGTGTCGATATTGGGTCTTGTATAGGACAATCAATAAGTAATGAGGAAGGTGAATGCTAAGAGGTGGAAAAAGAGTGGCTTAATTGATAATAACTCTAATGAACATACCCCAGATGTGCTTATGAATGTATGACCCTAAATTCCTTGCATAATGGACTATTCTAAGGGTGAAGAAAGTCACAAGATCACAAAATGTCATGGTTGCGGAAAGTCCCTTGAGTAGAGAGGAAATGAGGGTGCAAAAGGAAATGAGGTGAAATTGGATGGTTAAGCATAACCTAGTGTGAGATAGCATGTTTTTCGTAGCAAGAAACCCAGGATCAACAATAGGCAAGTCCATGACGAAAATTTCATCCTTTTCTTCATTTTTTCATTGTTTTTGTTTTTAATAGACTGATCAATGTGGGAAGTCTATATGGGATGAGTATATGATATCCTTGAGGTATTCGCAAAGTTGATTGATGTGGGAAGCTTCTGGATATGTTTATTATATTTTGGAAATGGCTTCATATAGTTGTCCTTCGAGGGAGCAGTCTATTTATAGTGGCGGAAATAGAGTGAAGAGATGTCCCTTTGTGAGGGAGTCATCTTTCTTGGAAGTTTGACTCAAGGAGTTGAATCCCTTTTTGTTTTTGGATGTTTAAGTCATGGACAAGACTATAGAGGAAGAGTAGGCTCTTGTTCGGAAGACAAAACCATAGTACACAGGGGTTAATTATGAAAGGGGTGGTTTTGAGTGATGAACGACCATGGGATTCCATCTTGAAGAAAATGAAAATTATCCATGAGAATCATGCTATGAGTAGAGCCATGGTACTCATATTGAAGATAAGGTTGAAAGGTGATGGGTAATCACATGATTCTTGTTTAGTCATGGATCCTCAAAAATGGGTAATATGGAAGGTGAAAAGTGCTCAAGGGATGAGTGATCAACCGACGAAAGTGATTTAGGAATAAATGTCAACAATAAAATGGTCAAAGATGCAAGTCATTGAGGGGCTCATGTTTTGGTTTACCTTTGAGTGAAGACAAATAATAAGCACCTTTGATCCATAGGCATGGGTAATGATATAGGGTCCAATCCATTAGGAGAAAATTTGTCTCGTTTACTTTTCGAGATCCTTTGGTTACATGTTGATTTTCTTTCGGATGAGGTCACCAACCCGAAAGGTTCGTTCATGGACACATTTTTGTAGGCACATTTGATACATTTTTAGTGGATTTGGAGATGTTCAAGAGCATGGAGACAACGCGTTCATCTAATAAATCAAGTTGCGCCAAACAATCTTGGCAAAATTCATCATCATTGAACATGTCTTGTAGTGAGATGTGGGAGATGGAATCGGACTTCGAGAGGTAAGACAACCTTGGTACCATAGACTAGAGAGAAAGGTGTGGTTGTAGTCGAAGTGTGAATACTAGTGTGGTAAGCCCACAAGGCAAAAGGAATGTGCATATGCCAATCCTTCCTAGTATCATTGACTACTTTCATCAAAATTTTGTTCAAGGTTTTATTGGTCAATTCTGCTTGGCCATTGGTTTGTGGGTAATAAGATGATGAGAAACTGAGTTGGATGCCAAAAGTGTCATATAACTTACGTAGGGTTTTTTTAATTGCTTTCCATTATCAGTGATGAGGCGGTGAGGAACACCAAAGTGAAAAATGATCTGATGGTTGATAAATTCACATATTTTCTCATCTTTTATACAAATAAGGGGAATGGCCTCTACCCATTTAGTGTAATATTCAATAGTGGTTATGATCCATTGGTGGCGTTGTGAAGAATGGGGATTAATCTCACTAACAAGATCCAAGCCCCATTGAGATAAAGGCCAAAGGTCTTGTGCGACCTGCAAGGCATGACTAGGTGTGTGATGGAGATTAGCATGTTACTGGCATTTCACACAATGTTTGACATAGTCACAACAATCACGGTTTAAGGTTGGCCAATAATAGCCTAGGAAAAGAATGTGTTTAACTTCAGCTAAACCACTAAAGTGACCTCCACAAATTCCATTGTGGACTTCCTTAATGGTGTAGGGAATTTCAGAACTTATAAGGCATCGTAAGAGAATACCATCAAATCCATGCTTATAAAGGAGACCACCCATGATGACATAACAAGAGACACTTTTAAGAAAGGCACGTTGTCCATTATGAGTGAGATCGGTGGTATAATGGAAAGGGAAAGATAGTCTGCAAATTGCTTATACCAAAGGTCACGTGGGTCAAGTGCAATGGTTCCGACAGAGTAGACTTCATGAGGTAAATAAGAGGGTGATTGTATCCTTTGTACTATGACAAATATTTTAGAGTCAACAGTGAAGTGTGTATCCGAGAATCCAAGCGGGCCATGGTATCTACAAACTTATTGGTAGAACGTGGGGTGGTTTGAAGTTCATAACATCAAAGGTGGTCAAAATTATGTCTACATGATGTTTATACTTTTGAAGTATCTCATTACGACATTGATATATACCATTGACTTGGTTTACAACCAACTGGGAATCACCAAAGATATTAATGGACTTAACATCTAAGGCATAAGCAACCTGGAGACCTAATATGATTGCTTACTATTCATAATATTATTGGTACAATCAAAATCTAGTTTGAAAGATAAAGGCATAGGTTCACCATCAAGAGGAATGAGGATAACACCAGCCCCACCTCCATGTTGACACTTGGAGCCATCGAAGAAGAGTGTCATTTGGTAAGTGGGTTCATCTAAGGAGAGGGTAGCTATGGATTCATCTGGGAAATCGAAGTTAGAGAGTTGATTCCCGAAAAGAGGTGCATTTGCTAGTTGGTCAGCGATATCTTGGCCCTTGATGGACTTTTGATGGAAAAATTTTAGGTCGAGGTTGGCAAGAAGCATAAGCCAATGTGCGCACGTTGATGTTGATAGGGTTTGGCATACATATAGTGTAAGGGGTTAGTATTAGTAATAACGAAGCTTTTTGGTTGAGTAGGTAATGGAAGATTTTTTGGTGACAAAACTAAGGCTAAGTAGATTTTTTCGGCGTGGGTATATCTAGTTTCGTATTCTAGAAGGGTACGGCTTATGTAATAAACCACTTGCTCTCTATGTTGCTTGTCATGCATGAGAAAGCGTGACACCTAAAGAATGGTCGATGGCGAAATGTATAGGTAAAAGAGTTGGTCATCCTTAGGAGGAATGAGCATTGGTTGTTGAAGAAGGTATTTTTAAGGCTTGAAGGCTTTATGGCATTCATCATCCCATTTGAATGAAACATCCTTCTTGAGAAGATGATGGAATGGTTGACAGTGGTCGGAAAGCTATGAGATAAAACAACAAATGGATTACAACTTGCCTTGTAGGCTTCAAAGTTGACAGAGATTAGTAGGCGGAGGCATTTCCAAAATAGCCTTGACTTTAGCAGGATCGACTTCTATGCCATGCAAAGAAAAGATGAAACCAAGGAGTTTTCCTGAAAGTAATGTAAAGACACTCTTCTTTGGTTGAAGAAAAACACAATACTTGATGATGTGGTCAAAGATGACCTTTAGGACGGCCAAGTGTTTGGCTCAATGTTTGGATTTGGAAAGAAGATCATATACATAATCTTCCAAGATGCAATGCATGATGTCATGGAAGATGTAAGTCATGGCTCGTTGATATGTAACACCGGTGTTTTTAAGGACAAAAGGCATGACTTGATAGCAGAAGGTCCCCCAAGGGGTGATGAAGGCATTCTTGTGTTGATCCTCTAGAACAAGTAATATTTGATTATAACACAAGAAAGCTGTCCATGAGTGATAGCACTTCATGGCCGGCGGTGAGATCAACTAGTTGGTCAATGCTTGGTAGGGAAAAATTGTCTTTGGAACAAGCTAGGTTAAGGTCATGGAAGTCCGTACAAATGTGGAGTCCCCTATCACCTTTGTGACGGGGAAAATGTTAGAAATCCATTGGGGATAGTCAATGCGTAGGATGAAGGAAATTGAGAGAGAAGGTGTCAAGCTCGTCTTTGACAAGAAGATAAATGTGAGGATGTATTTTTACTGCAGCTTTTGTTTCATGGGTTTGGCATCGAAGAATGGTTATGATATTGTGTACCATGATTTTTGGGTGAATGTCGGGCATATCGGCATAGGACCAAGAAAAGCGTTGTTATGGTCCCGAAGGAAAGAGGCAAAAGCTTCTGCTCAAAGTAGCATCTAAAGATTGGCCTATCTTTAGAATGTGTGGGTCATCTGAGTGTTAATGTTGATTTCAATGGTCGATTCATTCAACATGGTTTGTGTCTCAAAAGGTAACAACCGGTGAATATAATAATCTTCCGCACCAAGGTAGGTGAGGATGGACTCATCATCCTGACATTGAACAACATTAATAAGAGGTGTATCGTCATCAATCATGTTAGGATACAAGAATGGGAGAGAAGAGGGAGCCTCACCATTGCATTGATAGGTTAGAGGTCCTAGAGAAATTGTGTTTAGGAAAAAAAAATTAGGAGGAATACATTCGGGATCGATGGATTCCGTGGTGAAAGATGGTGACACAGGTGGATGAGGTGGAGAAGGCTTTTCTTCCTTAATTAGATCGACGCTAGCCTTCTTGGGATGTGGCACATCAAAGCTAATGCTGCTACGGTCATTGTGTTTACAGGGTGGTACAGAGATGACAAGTATGGTGGACATGTTCATAAAAACTGAATTCAAAGCCTTTCCATGCACAACGGTGAAGGAAAGTGTGAGCAAATCGGTGGTTAGTAAGTGAGTGTAAGTCAAATGAAAACGGTTGTGTTTAAGATGGAGGTTCGGGTGAAAAAGTGGCAATATCAAGTCCCCATTACATTAGATTAGTGCAAAGGTGGGGAGGACCATAAGGAAAAACCTCGCTTATGTAGTAGTCATAACTAGGGTGTCGACACGGTTCTTGTACTCTTGTGAAGTGAGGAACGTGTCGATATTGTATAGGCGGTACTCCCCCAAAGTGAGGCATTGAAAGACTCCTTCTAAGGGATCAGTAGTCGATATGTGGGTAGAGGGGATAGATGACTTGTTACATGTTTGGGAAGAATGTGAGTCACCAGTAGAGGCTATGGGGGATAGGAATAGTAGGGCTAGATGTGGGAGAGGCAATGGCAGTCTTGGTGGATGGGATTATGGGTGAAGGGGAAGTGGGGATAGCGGCAGATGCCTTGATTGGTACAAGCACATCATTGGGTCGGTATAGCATGTTACAGGTCTTAAAAGGTGATGGGTCGGCCGAGATGGTGTAGGTATGTCCTTCATGTTCAAATTTGAGGTAGTGATATAAATTTGAAGGGACACAAACCATGATGTGAATCCAAGGTCGGCCAAGTAACATATTATACTTTGGAACTCTCTTTCTAGGACATAGAATAGTTTTTAGATAGTGCGGGGACCTACGCGGACATGGAGAATGACGGTACCCATGGTAGAGGTCATGGTGTCATTGAAGGAGCACATCATAACTGGGTTACCATGCATGCTATTAGCAGTATATGCATTTGGTTATATACATGGGAGGATATGATGTTAATACTAAAACCACCATCGATCATAACGTGTCGTATGCATATATTATCGATATGGATGTTGATGAAAAGAGCGAGATTAGGGTCATCAGATTGAAAGGGAGTGATCTCTTCGTCCACAAAGTGAAGGTGGCTACTTGGCGAGTAGGTGGAGGTGTAGAGGAAGGTGAAAAATTAGTGAGAGAGGCTATGTGATGAGGGGTAATGATGGAGGCTAAGGGTGTGGGGTCATTTGGTAAAACTTCAATAGATTAAAGAATCTCTATGAGGGCTTGACGATGTGACTCAAAGGTTTGGATGAGGCCATATCAAGACATTTTAAGGGAGGATTGGCGCAATTGTTTTAGCATTGTATGATGTGTGACCCCATAAAAAATAGGATACGCGGGACCTCGAATGGTGACTTTGGGTGTGGGTGCAGATGGTATGTTGGGTACAAGGTTGGTTGATGGGCTAGCTGCCTTTTCTTTGCCTTTGTCTTTCTAAGCGCGGTGACAACATGAACCATGTTAATCTAAGGAGAGGTAGATGTAGAGGGTGTGTCATGGAAGGTATAATGGCATGAAGGGAAAAATCCTAACGGTGGATAAGAGCCTTGTGAAATGAGCGGGCGTATTGACATTTGGGTGGTGGTTTGGCCAACTCTCTTATACGAGACCATGTTGATCTCGAATTTCGGGGGTGGATAAAAGGGTTGTGGGGGTGGAAATAGTAGTCACCGAGTAGGTAATGGAAGAGGATTTGGGGATATTGGATAGATTATGGAGGTTTCATGTGAGTGACAACTGCATTTGGGTTGAAGCAGGATGTAGAAGATGTCCCCAATACAAGGCTCTATCAACATAATCCATGCAATCGGCCAAGCGTGAAAATGGTACTACTGTAAGTGGGGCTGATGTGGATCGAGTAGCAATCCCCATAAAATGTGTTTGAGAAACAGGGAAATGGCTAGCTTCAGACTCTGTGGGTAAGAGAGCCGAAAGCAGATCAGCAGGATCTTGGAAGTCCGATGGAGAATGGTCATCTAAAGGCAATGGTGTTTCTATAGGATCCTCTATGGGTAGAGGAGATGATGGGCCAGATGAGGTGGAATCTCCTTGTGATGGTGTAGGGAGTGGACATGTGTCCCCTATGAGTAGGAGAGGTGCTACTAACGACTACTCAATAATTTGAGGGGCCAGAGGTAGAGTGCTAATTATGGGCTCTTTCACAGGTGAAGAAGAAAATGGAGGTTCCTTTGTGGGTGGAGGAGTATATGAAATAGGTTCCTATGTAGGGGAACTCAAGCTAGGATTTCATCTATGGAAGGAACAGGGGGCAATTGGGACGCAACTAGTATGTTATCGAAAATAGTGTGGGCCTCCCAGACATTGCTATCATTAGTTGAAGTATCACCAATCTGGTTGGAAGATGGGGCATGATTAGGGAATGATTTTTTGAAGATATGTAGGTGTTGGTTGACGGGTGCATTTGGGTTATCCAAGACTAGATATCCGTTGTCTAACATTTCTTGGACGATATTCTTGAAGGTGATGTAGTTACCGTCGCTATGACCTTTGACACGATGATAGTTACAAAATTCATGTTCTTTATACCATACAGGCGTGGGGCGATCAGGGTCAAAACTAATGTGTGGTTTTATAGGTGGAAGGGTAATGGAACCAACCTTAATAATATTTTCCAAAATAGAAGAATATGGTTCCCTTATTGGGGTGTACTTTCATTGTTCTCGTCTGAACTGGAAAGTTTGGATGGGCGAGAAATTAGCAGAAGTTTTGACTTAGTTCGATGGGTGAGAGGGTCCAGCCTTAAGAACCACATCATTGCAGATCCTTTGGATTTTGAATAGTTGTTATGGGGTTTCAAAGATGACAAAGCATCATTCAATTTTAATGCGGTGTTTTTGTTACGTAGTTGAATTTTCTTCTCTTCGATAAACGAGATCTCCAATTTTCGTGGCATGGTGAATTCCTCATCAAAGGTACGAGAAGGTCCACACTGCAGGGTTGGTGATATGTGTCTAGCACAAGCCCCGAGTAAACAACTCTATGATCTCAGTTGAGGTAATTGAAATGTGAGCCGGTTAATTAGGTTGCGCCAACGAGTGACAAAGTCAGTGATAGACTCATCGTCATACTGTCGAGTGGAGTAGAGATCAGTCATGGTGACTTTCTTGACAATGTTGATGGAGAATTGGTCTAAGAAGGCTTGGGCTACTTGTTTAAATGAGTAGATGGAATTTATGGGTAGCCCATTGTACTAGTCTAACGCATGAGTCTTGTGAGGTACATTGGGAAGGTCC
Organism: Taxus wallichiana var. yunnanensis; assembly: GCA_018340775.1. Taxonomy (NCBI): domain Eukaryota; kingdom Viridiplantae; phylum Streptophyta; class Pinopsida; order Cupressales; family Taxaceae; genus Taxus; species Taxus wallichiana. The sequence goes on from CM031234.1 coordinate 546,848,693, forward strand.
GTAAGAGTAAAGCGTCATCATGGGCGATCAGGTAGCACCCATGTTTGAAAGACCGAAAATGTTGCTACGGATCTTATTTATTATTGAATTGGTTGATCTTTGGCATTTCCCAATGTACAGGTATGGGTGAATAGGAATGGATGGATGAATGGGCTCATTACAGATTTCATCGTAGGTGAGAGAATTATGTGAGCTGGAAACTGATGCTTCTAGTGTCTGCATCCTTTCCATCATTAATTTGATGAGGTCATTGGTAGGTTGTGATAGAAGGGTGCCTCTTATGGCGTAAGAGGGTTGGTGCTAAACATGTGATGTGGGTGGCATTCTAGTGTATGGTGATGTCGAATAGGAAGGTTGAGAATAGGGGACTGATATGGAGGGCATATATCCAAAATGAATGATGAATGAGATAGGGGTTGTTGATAATATGTATATGTAGGTGGGGCAATCGCAGTGACTCTAGTAGCGATTGGGGTAGAGACTATGGGATGGAGAGGAAAATATTCTAGAATGGGGTAGGGGTCACCGACACCATGGGTGGTTGTGTTGCAATTGGTATATGTGAGGTAATGGGTGTGGATGGGGTTATGCTTTGGTTGGTCAATGAAGGAACAACAGATACTATGGGTACAACATATGTTGCAGATGTAGCAATCATAGTGAGTGTGGGGCCTAGCTGCAAAACCACTAGGGGTAAAGCAGGTGAAGGTAATGCTGAACTAGTAGGGGATGATGCAGAAGTAGGGATAAGGGCAGGAGATATGGATACGGGCATTCCATATATCAACTAACTTGAGGAATCCTTAGTGGAAGAGTTGGAAAGGTAGAATTATAAGGACATGGGATTACGATCGAGGAGTGGTGCGAACTCCTCGTCACCCGTAGTAATGGTGGTAGGTAGGATTGAATCATGGGTGACAGGATAGAAGGTGGTGAAGGACTAGGTGGGAGTGGTTGATAAGCGCGTGGATTATAAGAGCGTTAGTTTGGCTATGAGTCAACACCATGTGAATAAGTATTGACTTGGAAAGACTGTATTCTGTAAATGATACAAAGAACAGTAGGAACATAGAAAAATGAGGTTGCGATGGCAAATTTATTCAACGGTTGGATTTTTAAAACCAAACACGATACCCGGATTTACATTAGGATGATTGGTGAAGGTTAGTGGGGAACCGATGTCTCATCACAAACCGATGTCGGTTACTATGGAAAAACACCAGTTTCAGGAAGTGAAACAAGACTGATGAATATGTAATAAGGAGGAAACTGTGTATGACAGAAATATCAAAAGAGGGGAATAGGATGGTGCCCTGAGGGAAAAAAATAGAATAGAAGGAGTGATGAAGGCTATTCTAGGTAAAACGACTAGAAATCCAAAAGTCGACACCGGTTAGGTTTAATCGATGACAATCAGATGTGAACTGATGATGGTCTCTGGTGACACCAGTTACTGTGAAATGAGAGAGCAATGAAGAAATTGGGATTTGTGAATTAAATTTGGTGAAGAATCAAAACTTAGAAATATGAGAATGAGAAGATGGGGTCTTGGCACACTCAAACAAAGTCAGAATAATCCAACTACGATGGTGGAGTGTGCAAGGAAAAAGAATAATTTATATTCGTAGTCTCACACCTCAAAACACAAGTCAAGAAAAACTCTAAGAAATAACACAATCCTAAAATTAATTTTCTTATGTTTTTTAGCTTATGTTATTTAGAACTGACCATGTGAATTCAAAATAGAATTTTTGGTTGGGAAGGCATCCTACGAAGAAGGATATCTAAAAGGTGAGGTTTTGGGTTATGTTATGGCAAGGGGTGCTCTCGATGGGGACTAGACATAGATAACTAGCTGGGGAGTACCTTCCAATCCTCTGATCGTGTGATTATTGACAGGTGTTCCTAGGTAAGATGTCATTTAAGAAAATGTGTAAATTTAAATTTGTGCAGTTTGGTGTAAGAAGAAAGAGAGTGCTTTCTTGTAGACACCAAAATTGGGTCACACTCCCCTTGGTCCCCTATCAAAGAACCAACTTAAACACATTCACCTAACCATGACCCGTATACCCTACAAAGTAATATCACTTTAATTATTTATAATTAAATTAATACCCATCCTCACCACATTATTAATTTAATTACTTTAATTAAATGGATGGACACCTCACCTAGACACCTCACCATAGACCTATTCATAACATGTTTCCATAAATGAATAAGACTTGGTTCAACCCTAAAAATCAAGGCCTATTATTCCTCTAACCACCTTCCTGCTCATAAAAACATAACACCCATTCTAATCCGTGAATAAAAATGGACAGACCTGGCCCAAATGATTGTGAGATCTGTCATTTTTTGTAAACCTAGGGAATCCCACCTTAACCAATGTCGGTCATCCTGAACCCGACATTAGTCAACTAGGAACTATCATTGGTTACCATTTATTCACTTTGGCAACCTTGTTCGGGGTTAGCACATTCTTGAGATAGAAAAGAAGAGAAGAGATTTACATGCAAGTAGAACCAGAGTATTTTCATACCTACAGACATCCATAGCTAGCACCAGGATAGATCCAGAGGTATTGCACTCACAGTAACATTCTAGGAAGCACCACTGCGGTACCAAGCTCCATCCCACCAATCAATCATCACCACCTCATAGCCATTGGACCTACAACACTAGTAAGTACATTTATCACCTGTGTTATTTTAGCCTTATCCTGTTTTAAAGGTTTTTGTTACATTTGTTGTCATTTCCTACTTGCATTCCCTTTCCCCATTATTCCTCTTTCTATAAACCCAACCATTCCTCCACCCACACCATAAAACCACCTATACCCGACCTCTACACATTTCTGAGTGTTCCTAAGATCCCCATATACCTCGTTATGCCCTCTTTCATCTTTTCCTAACCTCATCTCAAACCCTATTAACAAATATTATTGAGCCTTATCAGCCCGCCTCTATCGACACCGGTTACCCATAACCATCATCAGTTCTACCTAACCATGATCGGTCATACCTAGATAAGGCGCCGGTCTTTGTGTTTGCTAACACTATGTAAACAAGCAACCACCTACCTACCAAAACAACCCAAACACCTTACCCAACCCTGCTAAGACCATGTATATAACTGCGATAACCTGAACAACTCAGTAACCTAACCCGAAGACCTTGACCTATAGTTTTTAGTATTTAATTGGATTGACATTGATAGTGATCTGAGGTACCCAAATCAGAATACTAGCACTAGATTCGTTTATGTACGCATTTCAGTTACTTCATAATTTGTTTTATAAAACAGTGGGTTGTGAACCTTCTAAGAAGTATCACACTTCCCGGATCTAGCATACGCTAGGCAATCCATTGTCATATATATTATTTAACTCTTCTTTAGTGGTTTTGTTTTCTATTTCAAGTAGTTCCTCCTAGCCAAAAGGAAGCTCTCACATCGATCGGATCGGGAAGTCGAACGCGCACATCAACCTCCAAACCAACACAACAGTATTCCTCCTTAGCCCATAACATTATTTGTTTCGTCACATTCAAAAAATGTAAAGAAAATGGTGAAAAACTTTCTACGGTTCAATTGTGTCAACCATTAGTGGGCATGACTTCCAACATATAGGTTTCCCTCATTTTAGTGTGAACTAAAAATGAAGCATACAAGAAATGCAATGCACGTGTTTTAAGCCCAAATTGAAATATGATATTCAATGAAGCAAAATGATGAACATGAGAGAGGGTGCTCTTTCACTAAATGCAGAAAGCAAGAAGAATGATTCTTTTTAAACGCACCAAAAGAAATATTTCATTTAGAGAAATTAGAAAGAAAAAGAGGATTACTAGAGAATAAGATTTAGTGAATAACGATTTAGAAAGGAAACACACAAGATGTAACCTATATGAAAAGAAAGGGAACCCACAAATGAGGGTCCCACTAGGCATGCCAAAATGTTTCACCGTTTTCTTTACATTTTGAATGTGATAAAATAGATAATGTTATGGGATGAGGAGGAATACCTATTGTGTTGGTCGGTTGGAGGTTGATGCGCGCGTTATGACTTCTCGATCCGATGTTGACTGTGAGAGATTCCTTTTGGCTGGGAGGAACTACCTGAAATAGAAAACAAGACCACCAAAGAAGAGTTAAATAATATATGACAGTGGACTACCTAGCGTATGCTAGATCCGAGAAGTGTGATACTCCCTAGAAGGTTGTCAATCCATTGTTTTTATAAAACAAATATGAAATAACTGAAATACGTACATAAACGAATCTAGTGCTAGTATTTTGATTTGGGTACCTCAGATCACTATCAACATTGATCCAATTAAATACTAAAAACTATGTGGGTCAAGGTCTTCAGGTCAGGTTGCAGGTTGTTCAGGTGGTCTGCAGGTCACAGACAGGGTCTTAGCAAGGTTGGGTAAGGTGTTTGGGTTGTTTTGGTAGGTAGGTGGTTGTTAGTTTACAAAATGTTGGCAAGCACAGACCGGCATCGGTCGGGTATGACCGATCATGGTTAGGAAGAACCAATGACAGTCATGGGTATTTGACGTTGGTAGAAGCGGGATGATAAAAATCAAAAATATCTGGTTGTATAGGTTTATTTGGGGTTAAACAGACAAAAGGAGGGTGGAGAGGTTTGTAGGAATCTTATTTATACTCAGAGATGTGTAATATTCATATATAGGTGATTTAATGGTGTGGGTGGAGGAATGGTTGAGTTTATAGGTAGGTAAATGGTAGGGGAATGAGAGTGCAAGTAGAAACTGATAACAACAATAGAAGAACTCAATAGACTGAGGTAGAAATAGATGATGCAGGTTAAAAGTATACTTACTATGGTGCAGGTTCAAATGGCTAGATGGTGATGAAGGTTGATCAGAGGAATGATGTTTGATACCATGATAGTGCTTCCCAAAATGTTACCGTGAGTTCAATACCTCTCGTATATGTCCCGATGCGGCTCTGGATGTTTGTAGGTACGAAAAGGATCTTGTTCTTCTTGCTTGCAACTCTCTTATCTTCTCCTCGATCTCGAATGTGCCAACCTTTTACACAAGGTTTTTCTAGTGAATAAATGGTAACTAACGATGGTTCCTGATTGAATGGCATTGGTTTCGGGATGACTGATGTCGATTAAGGTGGGATTCCCTAGGTTTACTAAAAATGATAGATCTCCCATCATTTGGGTCAAGTCTGCTTCATTTATTCACGGATCAGAATGGACGTTATATTTTTATGAGTGGGAAGGTGGTTAGAGGAATAATAGGCATTGGTTTTTAGGTTTGAACTAAGTCTTATTCATTTATGGAAACATGTCATGAATAGGTCTATGGTGAGGTGTCTAGGTGAGGTGTGCATCCATTTAATTAAAGTAATTAAATTAATAATGGGGTGAGGATGGGTATTAATTTAATTGTAAATAATTAAATTAATATTAATGTGGGGTATAAGGGTCATGGTTAGGTGAATGTGTTTAAGTTGGTTCTTCGACAGGGGACCAAGGGGAGTGTGACCCAATTTTGGTGTCTACATATGTGGGTTGGGACAAAAATATTATGCCTTAAAATTTGGGGAGGAAATGGGTTTACAATAACTTTTTTCTTTAATCAACAAATTTAAAGTTTATAAATTTAAATAACATGACGACATTTATGTTAGGATCAAAATACAAATGAGAAATAAAAGCGGAATTAAAACAAAAATAAAAGAAGCATGCAATCACAAGATAAACCCAAGATTTAACGTGGTTCACCCAATTTGGGCTACATCCACTAGAAACAAGCCAGACTTCTCCTTTATTCAGTCCTAAGGAATACAATACAATTCTCTCTCTTTTTCATACTACAAAGAGTAAATCCATGCACATATATATAACTTGTGCACCTCTTTGTAAAAATTTTCTTCAACCACAAGCAACCTAAATATCACATGCTTATAAAAATTAAAAATCCATTATATCAATAAGAAAATGCTATTTTTATCCATGACTATGATTTACTCCCAAGAAATAGAAAAAAAAAAACAAATTACCAATTTAACGTGCAATCAGTCTCCACAACTTCAACAATATCCCACTTGAGACTAACTCTTTTGTAATCCATTGTTACAGCTCATCCTCAGAATCTTCTCTGACTCATTTCTCTTCTTCAAGATCAATCTTAAAGACCTACTAAATCCAAAAAAACTTCCAGCTTCTATTTTCTTGCCGCCTTTGTCAACATATCAATAGGATTCTGACTTGTATGGATCTTCTCCAACTTCATTGTCCATCCTTCAAAAATGATCTAATAAAGTGATACACGAGTTGTATATGTTTAGTTCTTGAATGGAATGTTGATTTCTTTGCAAGATGAATTGCACTCGCTATCAGCGAATAACCTGTAATCCTCCTTCTTTCCCAACTCTTCTATGAATTTTTGCATCCATATTATCTCCTTGCTTGCTTCAAGAAATAACATACTCTGTCCGTTGTCGTAGACAATGCAAAAATCTTTACAGCTTTAGAAATCCAACTAACTCGTCATGCCACCAATAAGGAATACATAACCTATGGTTATCCTCCTACCATCCAAATGTCTAGCCATGTTTGCATCAACATATCCGTGTAAGGAAACATCTAACCCTCCATAGCACAACTTGATTCTACTGGGTCCCTCTCAAGTATCCGAGAATCCACCTGGATTGCATTCCAATGCTCCTTTCCTATATTACTCATGTATCAGCTAACAACTCCCATCGTATGGGAAATGTTTGGCTTTATGCATACCATAGCATACATCAAACTTCTAACTATTGAAGCATATGGAACTTTGGACATATATTCAATCTCTTCATGTTTTTTAGGACATTGTTCTTTAATCAACTTGAAGTGCCCTTCCAACGGTGTACTCATTGGTTTTTCATATTGCATCATAAACCTATCCAAAACCTTGTTCACATACTCTTCTTGATACAAATTTAATATTCTACTCTTTCTATCTCTATTGATTCTCATGCTAAGAATTTTCGTTGGTGCACCTAAATCCTTCATGGAAAATGTATTGGCTAACTATTTCCTTATCTCATTTATATCCTGCATGTTTGACTCTGCCACAATCATGTCATCCGCATATAACAATAGGATAATATAGGTGCCATTATATAATCTCTTAAAATAAGCTTAGTGATCAGAATGACATCTAGAGTAACCTTGTTCTATCATCAACCTGTCAAATCTCAAACACCACTATCTTGGAGCTTGCTTAAGGAAATAAAAGATCTTCTTCAATCTACACACCAATTTCTCCTTCCCCCCTGAATTTATATCCTTGTGGCTGCTCCATATATATTTCTTCCTCCAAATCACCATGAAGAAAATAAGTCTTTATATCTAATTGTTCAAGATGCAAATCTTCTACAACTACCAAACTTAAAATAGTAATAATAATGGAAGTCATTTTAACAACAGGAGAGAAAATTTCATCAAATTCTATACCTTTTTCCTGTGTAAATCCCTTCACAACAAGTCTTTCCTTGTACCTCTTTTTGCCACCTTCTTCTTCCTTCAACCTGTAAACCCACTTGTTCTGCAATGCTCTCTTTCTTATAGGCAATTAAACCAAATCCCAAGTTTGGTTGTGTTCCAAGGAGTCCATCTCCTCATCCATGTCATGCTCCCACTTTTTCCATGTTTCTACCTGCATTGCTTCTTCAAAACTTTCTGGTTCTCCACCATCCATCAATAAACAATAGTAAATTTGATATGAAGATAATCTTGTAGGAGGTCTACTTACCCTAGTAGAACGTCTCACAATATTTTCTAGAGTTTGAGGCTCTTGTTGTTCTTGTTGATTTTGATCTACTGAATCAACACCGAATGTGTCAAGATTGATGCCAACTCTATGTATTTTTTGTACTTGTTGATTTTCCAACCATTTGAGAACTTCTCTATCTTTTATCTCATATGTTATACATACTCGCACTCTTCCAACTTCTTATCTTGTAGTTGTTCCCTGTACATAACCCTTTCATTAAAAATAACATCCCTACTCCTAATGACTTTCTTCTCATCCAAACTCCACAACCAAAATCCAAAATCATTAGTGTCATACCCAATGAAATTAAATTTCTTTTACTTAGCTTCTAGTTTGGTCCTATTCTCTTTATCAATGTGAGCAAAAGCTTCATAGCAAAAACTTTCGAGAAAGAATAGTTTACCTTCTTACTAGTCCAAGCCTCCTCTGGTACTCCAACTTCCAAAGCACTTGAAGGTCCTCTATTTATCAAGTAAACAACAAAGTATCTACAACATCCACCCAAAACTGTAAGGGCAATCCAACATGAAATCTCATACTCCTTGCACACTCCATGATAGTCTTGTTCATCCTTTCTGACACACCATTCTAATGTGGTGTTGTTCTAGGAACTGCCTTCACCCTATGGATTCCATTTTTAAACAATATTTATTAAATTCATTGTTGCAAAGTATTATCCACCATTATCTCGATCTCGAGACACTTCAACTTCAAACATGTTTCATTCTCAACCAGAGCTTTCCACTTCTTGAAAGTATTAAATACATCATATTTCTTCTTTATACATTAAACCCAAACCTTCCTATTAGCACCATGAATAAAAGTAACATAATAATGTGAACCACCAAGAGAAGATACTTGAGCCAGCCCCCACACATCCATATGAACAAGCTCTAACTTGTACTCCTTGGTTGATCCAACCATGAGAAATCTCACACACTTTTTTTTCTCATACACACAATGCTCACAAAGTTCCATGTCTATGTTTTTCAAATCGACAAATTTCCCTGTGAATGTAAAATCTTCATCCCCTTATCACTCATATGGTTGAGTCTCGTGATTCCATATAGTTGTGTCTATAGTTGTATTAGCTAATATAGAAGAGGTATCATTACTAATAGTGGATAAATACAAAGTACCTACTTCCTTACCTCTTACAACCACAAGAGAACCCTTGGTTACTTTCCAAGAATCTGTTATAAGTGTAACCATACAACCCTCATCTCTTAATTGCCCTGCAGAAATTATATTCCTCCTTAGGCTAGGAACATGCCTGACATTCTTCAACACCCAAGTGTTACCATTCTACAATTTAACCTGAACACTTCCTTTTCCAACAATGTTACATGGCTCATGCCATTGCTAAGATATACCTTTCCAAAAATCCTTGAACATAATCTTGAAAATACTGTCTATGAGGAGTTGCATGAAATGAAGCACCAGAATCTAAACCCAAGATTCTAATTTACTATCCAAAGAAAGAATAAGAGCATCTTGTAACACATCACCTGCTACATTTTCCTCTTTTTCCCTTCTTGGTGATCTTTCCCTGATTTTAAAGACCAACAATCTTTCTTTGCATGTCCTAATTTTCCACTATTCCAAAGATATCATCCTACTTCTATATTTAGATCTGCCTTTATTAGACCTTCCACAAAGGTCCAAAACTTTTTACTTTTACCTTGTCTTCCGTTGTTCTCTACACTCAAAGTATTACCGGATAACTCGCCTTTGTTTTTTCTTCTCGTCTCTTCACTAAGAATCACACCAATAACATCATCAAACTTTAAATTGTTTGAACTAGAAACATAATTACTCATAGCCATAACCAAAGTATTCCAACTTTCAAAAGAGCCCTAAATTCATCATAAAAACTTACTCCTACATAATTTAAATGATTAGTAACCATGTTGACTTCATTCAAATGATCGCATCTTGAATCACCTTCCTGACATCTTCATATTAAACAAACTTGTCATGAGAAATATCTTATTGGAGGCTGAGGGTTTTTCATATAATTTACCTAATTTTGCCATCAATTCTACCATTGTCTTTTCCTTAGAAATATTCAAAGCTATCGTTGCTTCTAGGCACAACCGTATGGTTCCCGTACCTTCCAATCAAGAACACCACATTCTTCATTTGTCATAGTTTACTACTTCAAAGCTTTCCCTTTCAATGGTAGATAAATATCCTTTTGATATAGGTACTCTTCCACTTGCACCTTCCACAGCTAAAAGTTCGCCATTAAAATTCTCAACCCCGAACTTGCTATCTTCTCATTGATCCCACTCAAACAAGAATCCCTCCTGTAAGATTTATCTCACAAAACAAAATCCAACTCGATAACAACATTAGGATTTAAATACGAGATGAGCAATAAAAGTGGAATTAAAACATAAATGAAAGAAGCATACAATCACAAGATAAACCCAAGATTTAACATGGTTCACCCAATTTAGGCTACATGCACTTTGAAACAAGCCGACTTCTCATTTATTCAGTCCTAAGGAATACACTACAATTCTCTCTCTTTTCCATACTACAAAGAGTAAATCCTTGCACATATATATAACTTGTGCACCTCTTTGTAAAAGTTTTCTTCAACCACAAACAACCTAAATATCACATGCTTATAAAAGTTTGTTTCAACCACAAGCAACCTAAATATCACATGCTTATAAAAATATCAACTTCACTCTATTAATAAGACAATGTTATTTTTATCCATGACCATGATTTCCTCCCAAAAAATAGAAAAAAGAAAACCAAAATGTCACTTTAACTTGCAATCAAGCTCCACAACTTCAACAATCTGTTAAGGAATGGGGAAATACTTGTGTTTCTTTAACATCATATTTGGGGTATTGTGTGCATGAGCGGTGTTGGATTTTGACGTTTAATGTTACATGTCACAACAAAATTAGTTGACGGTCAAGAAAGTTATATGGATGTCATTTGGCATTCAAAATTTAATATGCAAGTCAAATTTGTGATTATAATAACTATTACAAAATATATAAATTGAGTTATTTTAATATGGATGTTCTTTGTAATATTCTCCCATAGTTTTGTGACTTTTATTTAATTCTAGATAATAGATTGGAGTAATCAATTTCATAGTTTTTCACAGATTCATTTTGTTCCCTAAAAATTAATGTTGCAGTAATTAATTTGAATATCCATAAACATCATTAAAATTTATGAGAATTTATTGAAGAAAATGATAGAAATGACTCACTTTGAATAACATTTGCAAACTTGCAATTATGTAGAAAATGAGTTCTAGCTTCCAACTTCTAGACTTGCAAGTTCAATCTTCAAATTTCACATTTCTTGCAAAATCCCAAATCTAATGCATCCAATCCATTATTGGATGTTTCTATTTTATCAATGAGATATGAAGATGTTTATATTTCATTAATAAGATATTATGATATTTCTATTTCTTAATTTTTTTAAATTCTAAAGTTTCTATTTTCATTTATATTATATTTGTCAAGAATCACAGAAATTTATAATGTATAATATATAATTTATTAACTTTTTTATGTGTGTGTGTGTTAAATTTTGAATATGCATATCATTTTAACAGTTTAAATTAAATATTTCCTGTCAACCGTAACGGTCATATTTTAAAAGTGTATCTTGAAAAACGTCTAAACGCCTTGCATTTCTTTTGCAAATTGTAATCCTCGTGTTTTGGCTCTTAAAGGTCTGGCGTTCGAGCCTCCAGGACTCGAAAGAAAACAATAGAAAAATAGAGACTTTCGGGTTTGGGTTTTCGTAAAGGACAGGATGGTTTGGGATCCCTGAGCTTCAGGCAATAGGAATACAACACAGAAATCGGCTCTAAGGCTTTTCGCATAGACGACCGCCTGGACTTCTTCAACGACGACATTGATAGAAGAGAACACGTCCGAGGAAACTTCTCCATCTGCATCACTTGACGGGAATTATTCGCCAGAGAATGAAAACAGCCAGGCCGCGAACATGGAACCCACCAGCGAGCTTTGTGTTCCCGTAAGACTTCAAAATTCATGTCTTCGCTTCATTTTTTCCCCCAAATTTAGCCTCTGAGTCCATGCTTTATTCGTTTTCACTCCAAGTTATTCTCTGAATTGTCATGTTTTGCCGCATTTAACACTTTGGCTTTGTTAAAGTTTCCTGGAAATTCGTCTCTATTCAACCACCAACCCTTAATTGCTTTAATACATCCTCCTCAAACTACTTCTGTTGGTGTTTCTTTAGCGAGCCTTCGAAAATCAGAATGGGGCAATACTGTAGAAATCTTGAACATCCCAGGTGGCCTCAGCCTTACCATGGCACCATCTTCAGGCATTCGAGCTAACAGTGGATTGACAAGCAGTGGAAATACTGGGCAAAATGCAAAAGCAACTGTTGTTAGTTCTGCTGCTTAAACTGGATTACAGGGACAAACAACAAGAAGTGCGATGTATTCCTTTTAATTATGGGAATACAAGTTGGGTATAACAATCGGCTATTAAGATTTTGGGCACCCACTTCTGAGAAGATCAGAGGTTTTGAGAACACCAGAGGTTTTCATCAGAAGCTGGATTTCACAAGTCTGGTGCTAACTTGCGTATTGGCATTGATGGGTGTTCTATGTAGCTTTATTTAAAATTCATTACATTTAATTATTGCGAAGGTATTTCCCCTGGTAGAAACAGCCTCCCATTTTGACACATGTAGCAGTTTGCAGAAATATCAAGGGCGCAGGTTGTTTGGTCGTTCAAGTACGAATTAAATCTCTAATGTCCACGTGGAGCGAAGCTTGTGAATTCTGATAGTTTTCAGAAGGTTAACAATATAGATTAGCATGGAACTGGGGATGGGGATGGGGCTGATTTACAGCCGCCTTTTGGTGTTTGTTCCCTTCAACACCCAGTTTGCAGAACATCTCAGTCATGTTGACAGTCTTTACGGGTACTTCCAATGCACGCATTGCGTGCTCTACCATCTTGAATATTAGCACTTGCTCCTCCACGGGGAGCAAGTATACGCTGTTATTAGAGCAACAACAATCACGGTAAGAGTGGGCAATGAAACATTGTAATTGTACAAGTAAATTATAGTGAAATAATGTAGCACAGCGGTAGGCAATCAAATACGTGAAAGCAATGGGTAGAAACACCACAACAACATGCAATCAAAGACCCATAACGAGAACGGGATTTGAGCATGACGAAGATGATTGGGTTGTAGTACAGTGGTAGTGGTATGTACAACTGTAGATATCCCTGTATTTGTTGTACACTTGCCCGTAAAATTCGTTATAAATATTTGTTGTGTACACATAAGAAGAATAGGAAATAAATTCATAAAGAATATGGTGGTAGAACTTGTAATAGTGCAAAGTCCTCGGTGGAAGCAAAGAAACTGTGGAATGCATGGGTGGTGGACAACCATAATCTACATCAATTACTTCAACCCCTAGTCCAACATTCAAAATTACACTGTCACAGCAAATCCTTTCGAGGGCTTCCAACCCGTTAGAGAAGGGCATGTCAAAATTTTCCTATAAAAAAAAAATCAAAATCTATAAATCATTTGACAAACTATAAGTGTAATATTTTATTCAAATTGTCAAAAGAAGAGCTGTGTGGAAAAATGACTGTCAACGACTATCATTTCAATTTGTAAATCTTGATAAAATCTTTAGTTGCAAACACAAAATTTGGATGTTGGGCACTAGGAATATGGGGATAAATATACTACAAACATAAATATATCATTTTTCCAAATTTCCATCCCATATATCAAATCATGTGACAAGTGATGATGCAGATATTTATAGCTTAGTGGTCATTAGTTAAATTGGTAATGCCTCAACAGGGTATGTAAAGCTTAGCGGTCGCTAGGTAACCTTGGCTGGACCAGGGTAAATTTTAAGACACAAGTAAATTCCATTAGATTTTGTCATTGTAAACAACTATTTGCATAGCTGCTAGGCTCCAACCATAATGATATTTGGCCATATTTCTCTTGAATTAATCAAAAAGATTAATAATTCAATTTCACTAAACAATTTTTGGTGAAAAAATGGAGGTATTTATAGCTTAGGAGTCACTAGCTAAATTGGTAATACATCAATAGGATATTTAAAGCTTAGCGGTTGTTATATAACCTTGGCTAGACCATGCACTACAACAAACAAGCCTTTTTTATCACAATTATTCCACAATATTGTCACAATTTAAAAGAAATGTAGAATGCTCGTAGCATCTCTACGAAAATTTCATTTGGTCATTTATAAGTATTGTGGATATCTACAATTTACATATAGTGATAATAATTTGTAGAAGAGTCACAAATCCAACCATTCTCCATAGAAATTCTACATTTTTAGAAATTAGAACTAAAATTGATCGTAAAATTATATTAATAGTGAAATTCAATATTTAATCATTTTGAAATACAATGTAATATATATATATATAATTTGTAATTATAAATAATTTTTAAATATAACCCATTCTTTTATAAATAATAAATGTATAATTTTTCTTATTATTTATTATTCTTATTAATATAAATAATTTTCTTAAGAGAATTATTAATTGATTTATAAATAATAAATGTAGAATATATGTGGCACCTCTATGATAATTCAAATTTTCCATTTTTATATATTGTGGATGTTCCACAATTTTATGTAAGTGTTAATAATTTGTATTTAATTCACATATACAACACTTTCTCATTGAAAATCCACAATCTTATTCAATTTTTCCTTTTTAAATATTATGTGCAAGTGCGACAATTTTTTTTTTTTTAAATGGATGCGCTGGCATACAGGTTCGAACTAAAACAGTACCGGAAATGCTTCGGGAACGATGATGAAAATTTAACCTCACTCGACGTTTTCGCGAGAGATAAGGAGGGTCGTCTTTTGAGTTATTTTGTCTGATGTCTGGTGCTGTCGTGATAGCAATGTTTTCAATGCTAGCTTTAGGGTATGATGTGATTTATTATGAAAAGAATTCACTGACCACTCAATCCTTATTTTTATTTTATTATCCAATTATATTAATATTTTATTTATAATATATTTATTATCTAAATATATTATTTCATATACATACTTTATGTATAAACTATTATATTATATTGTATATATAATTTCATATGTTTCGGTATATATAGTACCTTATTTACCTCTAAAGCAATTATTATTGAAAATTTTATTACATTTCATACCACTGTTATTTAGCATAGTAATTAATACTCCCCTCTAACTAGTTATCCTCATTTTCTAAAAACAGACTTGTAAGGTATGGCATTTCAACGCTTAGAAGTCTTTTAATATATGTTCTCGGACATCTCTTTAAAGGGATTGAATACTTTTTAAAATTAAGTGATATATAAGGATATATTGACAGAATATATACATACAACTCCGTCTACATGCTCATACACATATTTGAAACCTGAATTTTAATGTACAAGAGTCAAATCGGGGGGGAAAGAAAATATTTCAAACTGGATTAAATTCGTTTGATTGGGGCGGTGGGTGGTTCAGCAACCACCAAACAAACATTAAAATCTGTCCCCCTTGCGTGCCGCTCCAGGTCGCTTCTACCATTCAATGATTTAGATTTGCCAAATCTGCGCCTCCTCCTTGGTCAGTCCAACCATTTTGTTCTGCCCCTGGAAGAAGGAAGGAAGGTTGAATGCAACCAAGCTACAGGGCGCATAAGGTGGAAAAACTTAGTTTAGATCTCACTACCCCTTGGTGAGGAGAGCAGGGAATGGTAAAAGTCCCGAAATGCGAGTACGTGAGGAGGAGGGCGAGGCGAAGGCCTTACGAGCTACGAGGTGTGCGTCCATGGCGGGTAACCACATCCCCACCTTATGTTGTTTCTGGGAGTGAGGACAGTGACAAAAGCAATGGCAACTCTCTCTTTCTTCCTGTGCTGCCGACAGGAGCATTCGACCATCAAGTAATTATCATTCAGTATCGAATGCATTCTCAAATAACGGGTTTCATAGGTAATAGACTTATCAAAGTCGATGCAGGGGAAGACAGTGAAGGTGGGTCTGTTTTGATCAGAATATCTATGAAGCAATGCTTTGTTTTACATTCAAACAAGCACTTCCACGGGCCTCTTATACCAACAGCTATTGCTTGTTTATTACAACAGTTTAATTATTCACTGTGTGACAGATCTATGCGCTTGTGTATCAAGTTGTCTATCGTGCATACCTTTTTCAAACGTATCGTCATTTTTTTTTTTTTTTTAAAAAAAAAATTAACAGCTATTCTCTTAGACATGATTTAAGGGTGATTAACTGGTCTTGATTTTTGAGACTAACTTCACATTTGTTTGGGCAGTGGCGAGGCCTGCCATGCAGCTGGATATTTGTGAAGCTAAGACCACTCGCAGTGTCCTAATCTGTAAAAAAAACGTTTGAAATCGGTTGTCCTAATCTCTGTCAGAAAATAGTATCTTTAAGGAGCTTATGATAATAGTTCTGGCAATAGATTATGGCATTGCCACATATTTGCATTGTTGTAATTCTATTTGCCAATAAGCATTCAAACTAAAAGATAAACAGCAGGCGAAAAAAACATGAGAACAGAGAGCTTAAATCGGCTTGCCATGGAAACTCGCTTGCTCTTCACAGTGCTTCACCTGCTGGCGCACAGATGGAAACGAGAATTTACACAGCGTGTAAGAAACAAACACGCATTTTCCTTGAAACACTCAAAAACTGTCAAAGCGACCTGCTCTATACATGGCAGTCGATGCATACATGTTTCATAACTGCTCCACTAATGGTACAGTTTCTAATAAGGGACAAACTTAATTCTCTTAGACATGTTTAATAATTAATATATTAGTTTCCTTTTAATTGAAATGTGGTGGTGACTTATTAAGCTAGAAACTTTACCTGATTTCTTTCTTCACAAATCAATAACATAACATGGGGTTTCAAAGAATCGATTTCATTTCCCTTTATTAATTTGTAATGGATTCTTGTATTAGATTCATAAATGAAGAAAGCATAAAAGAACTAGATCTTACAAAGTTTCATTGTCATACTAAAAACTATTTGAAAACTTGAGTCCTTCCATCAAGTATAAAAGAAGGAATAATGCACTATTCTTTTATCCTTTCCAACATATCACTTCCAAGTACTTCAAACAAAATTTTAATATATTTTCTTTTGTAATTTCTTTCCAACATTCCACAAGAGTTCAACAACATTTACAATAAATTTTTAGAGTAAGAAATACTATCATTTCAATGCAACTTTTCCTTCAAATCTTTTACAACATGTCCTACTTCATGTGGAAAACATATTTGCAATAATGGAAGCTAAAGAAAGCAAACAATATTACATTTTTCCTCCACTCAAGGTGGGTAGATGCATGATGTTTTTACATTGTCAACAACAAGGTTCTTGTGCTCCAAGGTGTTCTTCATCCATGCTCCAAGTTCCAAGTATTTCCAATCACAACCAAGATAGGGGGAGAGGCAACACTCTCCTCCCAACCAAAACTCAATGGAGAAGAGAAGCAATCTCCTCCATTGACCCCCGAGCCCCAAACACAACACAATGAAGGGTGGTCTCCAACTCAAGGCAACAATACTTGCTTCCACAATACAATTTCTTCACAACATTCAAAGTAAAAAGAGGAAACAACAAGGAAACACAAATAACACAATACTTTGCACAACAAGGCTTTCATCCAAGCCAACAAGAGAAGGAACTATGGGAATGTTTTCCTTATGCCTCCCAATTGAGATGAGATGCCCATCCAAAACCCTCCACAATAAAACACAAGCCCCTATGACTCTTATGCCTCCCTCAAGTACCCCTTTTTCCTCCCATACTCTTATGCCTCCCTCCTCTTATGGCTCCCTCAAAGACAAGGTAGAATGTAAACATTCTTACCCAAGATGGGCATCCCTCTCAAACTCCCTCCACAATATCCTAATCTACTCTTATGCCTCCCTCATGAGTATTCCCATAGACCTCTCCTATACTACACAATAAGCATTCTATCCATTTTTCACAATACACCAAAGTAAACATGCATTTTTCACAATTTTAGCATAGAAGCAACAATAATATGAAAGCAAAACAAAGGAGAGGGTCTCCTACCTCTCCATTGGAGAAGCCTAAACCAAGAAATTTGTCCAAGCTCCTTCCCAAATCAATCCAAGCATGCAAGTCCAAGCACTCTCTTTTTCTTTCTCCCCCAATTCTTTTCTCTCCCAAAATAACAAAAGAGAACTCTTCAACAAAACAAAAACAAAACTCCAACCCCTCAACAAGAGAGGAAATTTCCATAAATAGACAAAAGGAAGAGTGAGGGTGATGTGGCTCCTTGTAGGATGCCACATCACACATCCTCAAGACCACCTCCCTTTAGTCAACTCAAATCCCAAAACACCATAAATGGGTGGTTGGGTTGAATGACATCTCTAATCCAAATCCATCCCTTCCCATGTGCCTTAAGGCACAATTAAATGCAAAAAGAAGACAAGTGCACTCCAAAGTCACATTTCCCTTCCCAAAACAATAAATAATCCCCTTTTTGGATTCCCAACCCATAGATATGGTTGGTAAGGGGTTTTGGGAAGTGTGGGACAAGTTTAACTTGTCCCACAAGTCCCCCAAAATTGCCCTCAATCTCAAATTCGAGATTCAAAGGAGTTTGGAGTGGTCAACACTCAAAACCAAGCATTCAATACATGAGGAAACACAAGGCTCAAGGAGCCAACCATCAAAATTAATTACACCCACTTGACTTCCCTCCAAAACTTAAAAATTAAAACAAGATGTTAAATTAATCTAAACATACTTAACAAAAGTAATTTAACAAAAAGACATCACAAAAGAAATCACCTACTAAAGCAAGTTAAAACAAGTAATTAAAATTCTTACCCCCTTGGTCACATTAGAAAATTTCCCCATGGAAATTTTCTCAACACATAAAAGAACAAAGGTAACACAATACAATTTACTAGTTGCCTTGACGACCAATTGTTGTAACCACCCGACATCCTGTTGTGTTTGGTTCCCAATCCCCCTCATGGTTGTGATCATGCTGTGTTTCCTGCAAAATGCAAAATACCTCCTTCGGCCTTGCGGCCATGTCAAAATATCCAAAATAACCATATGCATGAAATTTATTAACATCTATACGTAATTCAATCAATCATTATTTCTAGGTCTAAATCACAACTTAATTATGCATTTCATCATTATCCAAAATTATAGTAATGTAAATTCAACAACTACATTCTACTCATCATGGCGAAGAAATCCAATGTTAGAACACATGCAATATATCCATATAAAAATAATATCGGTATCCAATAGTCTGTCCATGAGTCAGTGTAGATCATACTGAAAACAAAATCCAATCATAATCCAAATGCATCTAGTCACAAAACATCATGCTAATCAACATAAGTATAAGTCATGTCCATATCCAAAGTCTGCATAACTCAAAATGATAATCAACTAAGTGTCGTAGGGAAGTGGGCATTACATCCCCCTCCCCTTAGACTAGACTTCCTCCTGGAAGTCACTGAAATAAGTGTGGAAACTGAGCTCGCAATGATGTAGCATCCTCCCAAGTAGCAGCAGTCTCATCGTACCTGTCCCATTGGACCCGAACCTGATCAATCTCTCTGCCACGAAGGCCCAGGGTCCTGCGATCTAAAATGCGCACGGGCTCCACCATCACCTGCCCCTGATCCTGCACCTGCAATGCAGTCCAATCTAGCACATGAGAAGGATCAGAAACATATCTCCTAAGCACAGAAACGTGAAATACATCATGGACGCGTGATAAGCTAGGTGGCAGTGCTAGACGATAGGCTAAGGGGCCGAGGCGCTCCAAGATCTCAAAGGGACCCACAAATCTAGGAGCAAGCTTAGAACCTTTTCCATAACGGATAGGGCTCTTATGCGGTCTGACACGAAGAAACACCTTCGTGCCTACCTCAAAACTGCGATCTGTCCTATGCTGGTTGGTCTCGCATACTTCTTCTCGTCTATCCCGCGCCTCCCGTAATCTCTCGTCTCGATCAATGGTAACCTCTTCTGCTCCATATCCTCGTAATAATGCTGGCCCAAGAGAAACCCCGTCCT
This sequence comes from Taxus wallichiana var. yunnanensis, assembly GCA_018340775.1. Taxonomy (NCBI): domain Eukaryota; kingdom Viridiplantae; phylum Streptophyta; class Pinopsida; order Cupressales; family Taxaceae; genus Taxus; species Taxus wallichiana. The sequence continues at coordinate 546,868,636 of CM031234.1, forward strand.
CAATCCTATCCCAACCTAAGAGGTGTCCCGCACTCTCTACCATATAATGCCCGAAAAAAGGAGCCATGCCTATAGAACTCAAAACTATTATTATAAGCAAACTCTACCAAATACGTATACTCCTCCCATCTCGACTATGATCCATCACGTACATCCTGAGCATATCCTCCAAAATCTGATTCACCCTCTCTGTCTGTCCATCTGTCTCAGGGTGATAAGCTGTGCTGAAATTAATCCTCATCCCGAGGGCATACTGCATGGTGGTCCAGAAATGGGAGGTGTACAAAGGGTCGCGGTCGCAAATGATCTTCCGCGGAATCCCATGTAGTCTGACAATCTCATCAAGATATACTCGTGCTACTGCACTAGCCGTGTAGGTAGTCTTCACTGGAGAAAAGTGAGCTACCTTCGTCAATTTATCCACCGTGACCATGATGGCGTCGTGGTGGTATCTCGACGTCGGCAACCCAACAATGAAATCCATAGAAATGGTGTCCCACTTCCACTCCGGTATGGCGTGAGGATAGAGGAGGCCGGCTGGATGCTGATGCTCGGCCTTCACCCTCTGGCACTCTAAACAACGGGATACAAAAGAAGCTATGTCTCTCCGAAGTCCTCTCCAAAAGTACAACTGTCTCAAGGTGGCGTGCATCTTCTTCACCCCGGGATGGGCTGAGTAAGGTGCACGATGAGCCTCTGTCAAAATGTCATGTCTCAAGCCTCCATCTCTAGGAACATATATCCGACCTCTGTGTCTGAGAAGACCATCTGCCTCTAATGAAAATCCATCAAATCTCCCCTCAAGGGGTCTCTGAGACTCAATCTCTGCTCTGGCTGCAAGGTAGAAACTATCCTGAGGAAGCTGCTGCAAGATCCTACTCCGCAAATCTGTGCCCACTGAGGTGGCCATAGCCACATGTCTCCGCCTACTCAAGGCATCTGCAACCACATTCTCCTTCCCTTCACATGCTCTATCTCCATGTCATACTCACAGAGTAACTCCATCCAACGCCGCTGACGAGCGTTGAGATTGGGTTATGTGAAGAGGTGGCGAAGACTCAAGTGATCGACCCCGTGTAAATCTCCGGCCAAGAAGAAAATGTCTCCACCGCACTAAGGCATGTACCACTGCTGCAAGCTCAAGGTCATGGGTCGGATAATTGAGCTCATAATCTTTGAGTTTGCGGACTCAAAGGCAACTACTCTACCCTCCTGCATTAACACTCCTCCAAGTCCTGCCAAGGAAGCATCTGTGCATACGAAAAACTCTCCATGAGGATCTGGCACTGCAAGGATAGGTGCTCTCGTAAGGCATTCCTTCAGTGTACTGAAGGCCTGCTCACATCTATCTGACCATAAAAACTTCTTCCCTTTCCGCTGAAGAGAAGTGATGGGGTGCGCAATCCGAGAAAAGTCCTGAACAAACCTCCTGTAGTATCCTGCTAGACCCATGAAACTACGCACCTCGGTCACACTAGTGGGTGCTGGCCAATCCATGATGGCTCGAATCTTGGAAGGATCGACTGCGATACCTTCCCCAGAAATAACGTGGCCCAAATACTGCACCTCAGGCTGAAAGAACGCACACTTCTCCAAGTTCCCGTAAAGGCGCTGCTTGCAAAGACACTGAAGAACCTGGCGAAGGTGCTCCTCGTGCTCCTCACGTGTGCGTGAGTAAATCGAATGTCATCAAGGAAGATGAGCACGAAGTGATCAAGGAAGGTCCTGAATACCCCATTCATCAAACTCATAAACACATGCGGGGCATTCGTCAAACCGAAAGGTACCACTGTGAACTCGTAGTGGCCATATCTCGTGCGGAAAGCAGTCTTGTGAATATCTGTCTCCGCAATCCTGAGCTGATGGTACCCTAACTTAAGATCTATCTTGAGAAAATGGTAGCCCCTTCATCTGATCAAATAAATCATCAATGCGTGGAAGGGGGTAACGATTCTTGATCGTTACTTTATTCAGCTGACGGTAATCAATACACAACCGAAGAGATCCATCCTTCTTCTTCACGAAGATAACTGGTGCACCCCAAGGGGATACACTAGGATGGATTAGGCCTTTCTCCAGAAGGCCCTCTAGCTGCAACTTGAGCTCACATAACTCAGGAGTAGTCATCCGATAAGGTGCTCGTGAGATAGGCTCTGCGCCTGGAACTAGATCTATATGGAAGTCGATCTCACGTGGGGGAGGTAATCCCGGTAGCTCCCCTGGAAACACATCGGCAAACTCTGATAAGATGGGATGATCATCGAGGGAAGGTCCTCTTGACTCATCCTCTGATCTGTCACTAACTGTAACAGCATACAACTGGCAACCCCATCGCACACACCGCTTAAGCTGCATAGCGGAGATGGTGCGAATAGAAACGGGTCTCTTAACTCCTGATATCACTAACTCCGCCCCAAGATCATCTATGCAAGCAATAGTCTTATGGTAACAATCCACTCTAGCTCTGTGAGCGGACAACCAATCCATGCCTAAAATGATGCCATAAGATCCTAATGGAAGGATCCGAAGATCAGAAGTAGTGGTGAAGGGTCCCAAATCCACTACACACTCCTTAACTAAGGAGTCTACAGAAATCTTGGCTCCGAAGCCATCTCAACGTCCCAACTACGGCCCCGCTAACCGCCACCAGCCTACAACGCTCTACTAAGGATGGTGCAATGAAAGAATCGAAGAACCAATCAAATAATATAGAGGTGGAAATACCACCAATACTACCTCGTCGTCCTCAATCACAAGACTCGATGCTCACCTGGCGGTTCTCGACCGCTGCGTAGATCCGATGACTCCGTGCCATATCTCCAACAGTAGGCTCGAGCTCGTGTCTTACCCTTGGTAGGGTTATGTGGGCAATCTCTCCAAATATGTCCAACAACACACCGCCATAATAAAATGCCTGGTCCTCTCCAAAGGGGGAAGCAGCTCACTGGTACTCTAGATGACTGAGATACAGATCCTGATGATCCGGCTATGGACTGGCGGAGGTCTCTGCGGACGAGCTCCTACGGATGGGGTTCTCGGGCACCCTGTGTCCCGATGGGACCCTCAGGAGGAGGCCCCATACTACGTCCTCTCTCAGTGCATCGAATCTCTCGAGGAGGTCGGTAAGGTGGGCGGGTCTCGCTCTGCTGCTGGTGGTGGTGGCCTAAATGAAGCTTGCCTCTAACTCTGTCCACCCCGGAGGAGGAACTCGACCCCTTCGACCTACTATCCCGCATCTGCTGGATACGGCTCCGAACTCGATCTCTAGCCTGCTGTGTCTTCCCCGTGTCTCCTCTGCAATATAGGCCTTCTCCACGGCCTCTGCTAACGTCTGTGGGTAGTGAATGCGCACTGCGCCACCTAAATCCAAGTTCAGGCCCCGATGAACCTGTGAATCCATACCTACTCATCCTGCATATAGTCGACGTACTGGAGTAGGTCCAGAAATCGACTCTCATACTCAGCCATCATCGATCACGCCTCGACGAGGTCATGAAACTCATCTATGCGCTGCTGAATAAATCTCCTGGGTAAATACCTACTCCTGAAACCGCTCCTCAAACAGCTCCCAGGTAATCGTCTCTGAGTCGACATGGAGCTTCTACTCCTCGGTCCTCCACCAGACTCCTGCTCCATCCTTCAGAAGATGGATCGCAACACGAGCTTTCGTGTTGCTACTACAAGGACAGAGCTTGAAGCATCCGCTCAAGCTCACCAACCAGGCCTCTGCCTGAAAACCACCTGTATCACCCGAATAGTGAGATGGTCGCAGCTTCAGGATCTCCCTGATATGGTCTGCAGCTGATGTATGACGAATCCTAGATCTCTCTGTATGCTCCTCCCTCTGTCTAGGGCTCCGAGACCTGTCCCTATGTCCTGAGATCCTGTCCCCATGTCCTCTCTGTGGTGACTCTGCCCTAGCCGACTCTGCACGGAAATTCTCTGCTCTGTGCTCCTCGCTGTGTCGAGGGGATGCCTGAGCATCTACTGATGGCTCCAAACTATGTCTAGCAAGTCGTCCTCCCAAGGGCTCTCCGCGTATAGTGGCATTGACATCCTGGAGTGTCTGTAAAATCTGAGGCAGAAGGGCTGCTACGGCCTGCTCTGGCGGTGGTATGTCTAGGTCTATGTGAAGAGACCCCTCGCCCAATCCGCGCCTCCTGCACAGATCAAGGCGAGAGTTAGTTCATCGTTCTAGGTCTTGTGTTAGTTTTCAAAATTTGTTGTTTACTATAATTATCAACATTATGGCTTTATATTTTAAAAGTGTTAGTTCTGTACTAAGTTGAAAGTTCCTGCTTTGCGTTTTCCTGCGTGTGCCCAAGGGTCCCAGCTTCGAACCCCTGGCTCTGATACCAAAATGTAACGCCGCTAAAGGACGGCGACGCCATGCTCACGCTCACGACAACGCAACGACGATGATGCGCCGCAAAAAACATCCGTCCCAAAAATGCGACAATTTTTTTTTTTTTGGATGCGCAGCATACGAGTTCGAACTAAAACAAGTGCCGAAAAATGCTTCGGGAACGATGATGAAAAATTTACTCACTCGACGTTTTCGAGAGATAAGATAAGGAGGGTCGTCTTTTTGAGTTATTTTGTCTCGATGTCCGGTGTTTTGTCATGATAGCAATGTTTTCAATGCTAGCTTTAGGGTATGATGTGATTTATTATGAAAAGAATTCACTGACCACTCAATCCTTTTTTTTTTATTTTATTATTTTATTTTTATATTATATCGCGATTTATACATTATAATATATATGTACATTATATATAAATATTCGCATATATATATATATAATATATATATATATATATATGCATATATATATATTGCATTGTATAATTTCATATGTTTCGGCATATATAGTACTTTTTACCTTAAAGCAATTATTATTGAAAATTTTATTACATTTCATATGTTTTATTTAGCATATTAATTAATACTCCGCCTCCTAACTAGTTATCCTCATTTTTAAAAAGTAATGTTGTATTATGGCATTTCAACGCTTAAAGTCTTTTAATATATATGTTCTCGATATTATTCTTTAAAAGGGATTGAATACTTTTTAAAATTAAGTGATATATAAGGATATATTGAAAATATATACATACAACTCCGTCTACACACTCATGCTCATACATATTTGAAACCTGAATTTTTAATGTATTTGCAAGTCAAATCGGGGGAAAGAAAATATTTCAAACTGGATTAAATTCGTTTGATTGGGGGGATTGGGTGGTTCAACCACCACCAAACAAACCTTAAAACTGTCCCCTCGCGTGCACGCCCTCGCTTCTGCCGCCATTCCTTTTTGATTTATTTCACCTTTAATCTGCGCAACCTTCCTCCTCGTCCATGTCTCCAACCGTGTTTTTAATGAGCAAAGAATAAGAACCTAATCGTTGAAGGCATGCATTTTCAACACTCCGGGCGCATAATCAAATACTTATTTAGATTTCACAATTTCTTGTCTCAATGCGTCCTCCTGTTGTCCATGAGGAGAGCGGGAATGGTAAAAGGAAAAAGTACAGGCCGTGCGTACAGGAGGGAGAGAGTAACCTTCTAGCTTTTTTTACGAGGTGTGCGTCCATGGGGGTAACCACATCCCCACTGCCATGCTTTGCAGGTCGGGAAAGGGCACGATGCAATGAAATAGAGCAACTCTCTCTTTTTTGTGTGCAAGGTGCTTAGACAGCATTCGAACCATCAAGTAATTATCATTCGATTGTCGAATGCATTCTCAAAACGGGTTCGACGGGTTACATAGGTAATAGACTTATCAAAGTCGATGCGGGGAAGACAGCGAAGGTGGGTCTGTTTTGATCCTCTATGAAACAATGCTTTGTTTTACATTCAAACAAGCACTTCCAAAACCTCTTATACCAACACTTGCTTGCTTGTTTAAGCATTACAACACAATTTAAATATTCGTCATGTGATTGATCATGCTTGCTTGTGTATCAAGTTGTCTATCACAGTGCATAATTTTCTTGAAACGTATCCTTTTTTTCTTTTTTTTATATTAACGACTTTTCTCTTAGACATGATTTAAGGGTGATTAACTGGTCTTGATTTTGAGACTAACTTCACATTTGTTTGGGAAGTGTGAGGCCTGCCATGCAGCTTTGATATTTGTGAAGCTAAGACCTCTCAGTGTCCTAATCAGAAAAAAAAAAAAAAACGTTGAAATCGGTTGTCCTAATCTCTCAATGAGAAATAGTTTCTTTAAGGAGCTTATGATAATAGTTCTGCAATAGATTATGGCATTGCCACATATTTGCATTGTTGTAATTCTATTTGCAATAAGCTTTCAAACTAAAAGATAAACAAAGAGTTTAAAAACATGAGAATAGAGAGCTTAAATTGGCTTGCCATGGAAACTCGCTTGCTCTTCACAAAGGTTTTTCACGTCTTTGGCACACTTGAGATAGAAATGAGAATTTACACAGCATGAAAGAAACAAACACGCATTTTCCTTGAGACACTCAAAAGCTTCATCAAAGCGACCTGCTTTATACATGGCAGTCGATGCATACATGTTTCATAACTGCTCCACTAATGGTACAGTTTCTAATAAGGGACAAACTTAATTCTCTTAGACATGTTTAATAATTAAAATATTAGTTTCCTTTTAATTGAAATGTGGTGGTGACTTATTAAGCTAGAAACTTTACCTAATTTCTTTCTTCACAAATCAATAACATAACATGGGTTTTCAAAGAATTGATTTCATTTCCTTTATTAATTTGTAATGGATTCTTGTATTAGATTCATAAATGAAGAAAGCATAAAAGAACTAGATCTTACAAAGTTTCATTGTCATACTAAAAACTATTTGAAAACTTGAGTCCTTCCATCAAGTATAAAAGAAGGGATAATGCACTATTCTTTTAACCTTTCCAACATATCACTTCCAAGTACTTCAAACAAAATTTTAATATATTTTCTTTTGTAATTTCTTTCCAACATTCCACAAGAATTCAACAACATTTACAATAAATTTTTAGAGTAAGAAATACTATCATTTCAATGCAACTTTTCCTTCAAATCTTTTACAACATGTCCTACTTCATGTGGAAAACATATTTTGCAATAATGGAAGCTAAAGAAAGCAAACAATATTACATTTTTCCTCCACTCAAGGTGGGTAGATGCATGATGTTTTTACATTGTCAACAACAAGGTTCTTGTGCTCCAAGGTGTTCTTCATCCATGCTCCAAGTTCCAAGTATTTCAAATCACAACCAAGATAGGGGGAGAGGCAACACTCTCCTCCCAACCAAAACTCAATGGAGAAGAGAAGCAATCTCCTCCATTGACCCCCGAGCCCCAAACACAACACAATGAAGGGTGGTCTCCAACTCAAGGCAACAATACTTGCTTCCACAATACAATTTTCTTCACAACATTCAAAGTAAAAAGAGGAAACAACAAGGAAACACAAATAACACAATACTTTGCACAACAAGGCTTTCATCCAAGCCAACAAGAGAAGGAACTATGGGAATGTTTTCCTTATGCCTCCCAATTGAGATGAGATGCCCATCCAAAACCCTCCATAAAACACAAGCCCCTATGACTCTTATGCCTCCCTCAAGTACCCCTTTTTCCTCCCATACTCTTATGCCTCCCTCCTCTTATGGCTCCCTCAAAGACAAGGTAAGAATGTAAACATTCTTACCCAAGATGGGCATCCCTCTCAAACTCCCTCCACAATATCCTAATCTACTCTTATGCCTCCCTCATGAGTATTCCCATAGACCTCTCCTATACTACACAATAAGCATTCTATCCATTTTTCACAATACACCAAAGTAAACATGCATTTTTCACAATTTTAGCATAGAAGCAACAATAATATGAAAGCAAAACAAAGGAGAGGGTTTCCTACCTCTCCATTGGAGAAGCCTAAACCAAGAAATTTGTCCAAGCTCCTTCCCAAATCAATCCAAGCATGCAAGTCCAAGCACTCTCTTTTTCTCTTTCTCCCAATTCTTTTCTCTCCCAAAAATAACAAAAGAGAACTCTTCAACAAAACAAAAACAAAACTCCAACCCCCTCAACAAGAGAGGAAATTTCCATAAATAGACAAAGGAAGAGTGAGGGTGATGTGGCTCCTTGTAGGATGCCACATCACACATCCTCAAGACCACCTCCCTTTAGTCAACTCAAATCCCAAAACACCATAAATGGGTGGTTGGGTTGAATGACATCTCTTAATCCACATCCATCCCTTCCCATGTGTCCTTAAGGCACAAATAAATGCAAAAAGAAGACAAGTGCACTCCAAAGTCACATTTCCCTTCCCAAAACAATAAATAATCCCCTTTTTGGATTCCCAACCCATAGATATGGTTGGTAAGGGGTTTTGGGAAGTGTGGGACAAGTTTAACTTGTCCCACAAGTCCCCCAAAATTGCCCTCAATCTCAAATTCGAGATTCAAAGAGTTTGGAGTGGTCAACACTCAAAACCAAGCATTCAATACATGAGGAAACACAAGGCTCAAGGAGCCAACCATCAAAATTAATTACACCCACTAGACTTCCCTCCAAAACTTAAAATTTAAAAGCAAGATGTTAATTTAATCCTAAACATACTTAACAAAAGTAATTTAACAAAAAGACATCACAAAAGAAATCACCTACTAAAGTAAGTTAAAACAAGTAATTAAAATTCTTACCCCCTTGGTCACATTAGAAAATTTCCCCCTCATGGAAATTTTCTCAACACATAAAAGAACAAAGGTAACACAATACAATTTACTAGTTGCCTTGACGACCAATTGTTGTAACCACCCGACATCTGTTGTGTTTGGTTCCCAATCCCCCTCATGGTTGTGATCATGCTGTGTTTCCTGCAAAATGCAAAATACCTCCTTCGGCCTTGCGGCCATGTCAAAATATCCAAAATAACCATATGCATGAAATTTATTAACATCTATACGTAATTCAATCAATCATTATTTCTAGGTCTAAATCACAACTTAATTATGCATTTCATCATTATCCAAAATTATAGTAATGTAAATTCAACAACTACATTCTACTCATCATGGCGAAGAAATCCAATGTTAGAACACATGCAATATATCCATATAAAAATAATATCGGTATCCAGTCCCCCATGAGTCAAGTGTAGATCATACTCCAATCATAATCCAAATGCATCTAGTCACAAAACATCATGCTAATCAACATAAGTATAAGTCATGTCCATATCCAAAGTCTCGCATAACTCAAAATGATAATCAACTAAGTGTCGTAGAGGTGGCAATGCTAGACGATAGGCTAAGGGGCCGAGGCGCTCCAAGATCTCAAAGGGACCCACAAACCTAGGAGCAAGCTTAGAACCTTTTCCATAACGGATAGGGCTCTTATGCGGTCTAACACGAAGAAACACCTTCGTGCCTACCTCAAAACTACGATCTATCCTATGCTGGTCTGCATACTTCTTCTGTCTATCCTGTGCCTCCTGTAATCTCTCGTCTAATCAAAGGTAACTCCGCTTGCTCCATATCCTATAATAATGCTGGCCCAAGAGAAACCCTGTCCTCAATCCTATCCCAGCTAAGAGGTGTCTTGCACTCTCTACCATATAATGCGTGAAAAGGAGCCATGCCTATAGAACTCTGAAAACTATTATTGTAGGAAAACTCTACCAAATACAGGTGCTCCTCCCATCTCGACTGATGGTCCATCACGTACATCCTGAGCATGTCCTCCAAAATCTGATTCACCCTCTCTGTCTGTCCATCGGTCTCAGGGTGATAAGTTGTGCTGAAATTAATCCTCGTCCCAAGAGCATATTGCATGGTGGTCCAGAAGTGGGAAGTGTACAAAGGGTCATGGTCGCAAATGATCTTCCGCGGAATCCCATGTAATCTGACAATCTCATCAAGGTATACTCGTGCCACAGCACTTGCTGTATAGGTAGTCTTCACTGGGGAAAAATGAGCTACCTTCGTCAATTTATCCACCGTGACCATGATGGCATCATGATGGTATCTCGACGTCAGCAACCCAACAACGAAATCCATCGAAATGGTGTCCCACTTCCACTCCGGTATGGCGTGAGGATAGTGAAGGCCAGCTGGATGCTGATGCTCGGCCTTCACCCTCTGGCACTCTAAACAACGGGATACAAAAGAAGCTATGTCTCTCCGAAGTCCTCTCCAAAAATACAACTGTCTCAAGGTGGCGTGCATCTTCTTCACCCCGGGATGGGCTGAGTAAGGTGCACGATGAGCCTCTGTCAAAATGTCATGTCTCAAGCCTCCTTCTCTAGGAACATATATCCGGCCTCTGTGTCTGAGAAGTCCATCTGCCTCTAGTGAAAGTCCACCAAATCTCCCCTCAAGGGGTCTCTCTAACTCAATCTCGGCTCTGGCTGCACGGTAGAAGCTGTCATGAGGAAGCTGCTGCAAAATCCTACTCCGTAAATTTGTGCCCACCAAGGTGGCCATAGCCACATGTCTCCGCCTACTCGAGGCATCTGCCACCACATTCTCCTTTCCCTTCACATGCTCTATCTCCATGTCATACTCACAGAGTAGCTCCATCCAACGTCGCTGACGAGCGTTAAGATTGGGTTGCGTGAAGAGGTGGCGAAGGCTCAAGTGATCAGTCCTAAGTGTAAATCTCCGGCCAAGAAGAAAATGTCTCCACCACACTAAGGCATGTACCACTGCTGCAAGCTCAAGGTCATGGGTTGGATAATTGAGCTCATAATCTTTGAGTTTGCGAGACTTAAAGGCAACTACTCTACCCTCCCGCATTAACACACCTCTAAGTCCTCGCCAGGAAGCATCTATGCATACGAAAAACTCTCCATGAGGATCTGGCACTGCAAGGATAGGTGCTCTCATAAGGCATTCCTTCAGTGTACTGAAGGCCTACTCACATCTATCTGACCATAAAAACTTCTTCCCTTTCCGCCAAGAGAAGTGATAGGGTGCGCAATCCGAGAAAAGTCTGAACAAACCTCCCCGTAATATCCTACTAGACCCATGAAACTACGCACCTCGGTCACACTAGTGGGTGCTGGCCAATCCATGATGGCTTGAATCTTGGAAGGATCGACTGCGATACCTTCCCCTAAAATAACGTGGCCTAAATACTGCACCTCAGTCTGAAAGAACGCACACTTCTCCAAGTTCCCGTAAAGGCGTTGTTCACGAAGACACTGAAGAACCTGGCGAAGGTGCTCCTCGTGCTCCTCACGTGTGCGTGAGTAAATTAGAATGTCATCAAGGAAAATGAGCACGAAGCGATCAAGGAAGGTCCTGAATACCCCATTCATCAAACTCATGAACACTGCTGCGGGGCATTCGTCAAACCGAAAGGTACCACTGTGAACTCGTAGTGGCCATATCTCGTGCGGAAAGCTGTCTTGTGAATATCCGTCTCAGCAATCCTGAGCTGATGGTATCCTGACTTAAGATCTATCTTAGAGAAAACTGTATCCCCCTTCATTTGATCAAATAAATCATCAATGCGTGGAAGGGGGTAACGATTCTTGATCGTTACTTTATTCAGCTGACGGTAGTCAATACACAACCGAAGAGATCCATCCTTCTTCTTCACGAAGATAATCGGTGCACCCCAGGGGATACACTAGGACGGATTAGGCCTTTCTCCGTAAGGCCCTCTAGCTGTAACTTGATCTCACATAACTCGGAGTGGTCATCCGATAAGGTGCTCGTGAGATAGGCTCTATGCTCCTAACTAGATCTATATGGAAGTCGATCTCACGTGGGGAGGTAATCCCGATAGCTCCCCGAAACACATCAGCAAACTCGGATAGGATGGGATTATCATCAGGAAGGTCCTCTTGACTCATCCTCTAATCTGTCACTAACTGTAACAGCATACAACTGGCAACCCCGTCGCGCACACCGCTTAAGCTGCATAGCGGAGATGGTGCGAATGGAAACGGGTCTCCTAACTCCTGATATCACTGACTCTACTCCAAGATCATCTATGAAAGCAATAGTCTTGTGGTAGCAATCCACTCTAGCTCTGTGAGTGACAACCAATCCATGCCTAAAATGATGCCATAAGATCCTAATGGAAGGATCCGAAGATCAGAAGTAGTGGTGAAGGGTCCCAAATCCACTACACACTCCTTGACTAAGGAGTCTACAGAAATCTTGGCTCTAGAAGCCATCTCAACGTCCCAACTACGGCCCTGCCTAACTGCCACCAGCCTACAACGCTCTACTAAGGATGGTGTAATGAAAGAATCAGAAGAACCAGAATCAAATAATATAGAGGTGGAAATACCACCAATACTACCTGTCGTCTCAATCACAGTACTCTGATGCTCAGCCTGGCGGTTTTCAACCGCTGCGTAGATCGATGACTCGGTGCCATATCTCCAACAGTAGGCTCTGAGCTCTGTGTCTTACCCTTGGTAGGGTTATGTGGGCAATCTCTCCAAATATGTCCAACAACACCGCAACCATAACAACTTTCTGGTCCTCTCCAGTGGGAAGCAGCTCCAGCTGGTACTCTAGATGACTGAGATACAGATCCTGACGATCCGGCTATGGACTGCTGAGGTCTCTGCTGACGAGCTCCTACTGACTGAGCTCTCGGTGCACCCTGTGTCCTGATGGGACCCCTAGGAGGAGGCCCCATACTACGTCCTCTCTGTGCATCAAATCTCTGAGGAGGTCGGTAAGGTGGGCGGGTTTGCTGCTGCTGCTGCTTTGTTGTGGTGGCCTAAATGAAGCTTGCCCTGAACTCTGTCCACCCCATGGAGGAGGAACTGACCCCTTCGACCTACTATCCTGCATCTGCTGGATACGGCTCCGAACTCTATCTCTAGCCTCTGTGTCTTTCCCCGTGTCTCCTCTGAATATAGGCACAGTAGTTGATTCACTATCCCTCTAAATCAAATAGCATATATCGTTTGGTGTTCACATTGCATTGTACACATGCAATTGCTAGTTAAATATTGTGGATGTTCCATAATTTTATATGAATTCATAATTTGTAGTTGATTCACAACTCAACACTTTTTCAAAAATAATTCAAAATCTTATCCTAAAAGAAATTAAAATATGAATCATGTTTACACATAAAAAAATATTTAAAGAAAATAATATAATAACATTAAAACTGCACTTTAAATAACATTCATATAACATATATCAAAATTTATTAAAAATTACAGATTATCTTTCAAATCTAATAATTTGAATTCCTTTTTAAAGAATTACACTCAAAATAAATTCAAACATTTACAAATTGCATGCAAATGCTAGACATGTGGATAGATAAGACTAAGCATAAATTTAAAATTTGATCAACTCCTAAAATTGTAATAAAACAAAATCACTTTTTTAGGATGCAACTTGCATGTTGAGAAGGTGTTCGACATGCAGCGATTTTGTGCCACATAGGCATGCAATATATGCTAATAATAGTAATGGCGGATACGTTTTAATAATAGATTTTGTGGCCATGTTTTAATAATAGGGATATATCTCACTATTATGGTTGAAGACAAAACCAAAATTGAAAGTGTTGATGTTGTTTACTTGGATTTATTCTCACATAAATATGGTAATGTAGACCTTGATGTCAAGTTCAGCTCATTAAAATTCTGAACCAAATCTATTCTCCCGAATTCCTTTCTTGGAGGATACGCATAAGTTGGGCTTATGGGTGAGGCCCATCAATTTTTTTAGGAAATGCCTCAACAGGATGTTTTGTCATAGAATAGCATGGTTTCAGGATATGGATAGACTAGATTTGTCGAAGAGGCTCTACATCTCTTTAACACAATGCCTCGACAAGACATTATCTCTTGGACGGCCTTAATTGCAGGATATGCAAGAAGTGGGCTTGTGTTAGATTCCCTGAAAATGTTCAAGGATATACCTCAACGAAATCTTGTGTCATGGAATGTAGTCATTGTAGGATTTGTATGCAGTGGACATGACGATGAATCCAGGAAAATGTTTCAGCAAATGCAAGCAGCAAGCATAATTTCAGATTCCACAAGCTTTTCCTGTATTCTCCTAGCATGTGCCAATTTGGAAACTATCAACAGGGGTTTAGAGATTTATGGAAAAATTATTAGGACTAGATTTTAGTTTTATCTCACGGTGATAATGTTGTGATAGGTATGTATGAAAAATGTGGAAGCATAGAAAGGGCGCACAAAGTTTTTGACAAAATTCATTTCCTAGATGATGTGTCCTAGACATCAATGATTTAAGGATACGCAAAAATGGGCTTGTTGATGAGGCCTTAAAAATATTCAAACAAATGCCTCAACCAAATTTGGTTTCATGGAATGCACTAATTGTAGGAGTTTCACGAGAATGGGCAATGGAAGAAAGTTGTAGAGGTTTTTAAGGAAATTCAATTGCGAGATGTGAGGCCGGACATAAAATGTAGTGCCCACTTCCCTTGACACCTTTTGATACTGATCTTGATCTTTTGTTGATTACATTATGGACATTATTATGGTTTTGATTTAGTACGATGTTAGATGTTGGACCATGGATTATTGTTGATCTGATTTAGTTATAATGCATGATGATTATTAGAAACAATTCATATGTGGAGGATAATATACTATTTGACATGGATATATTATGAATGTTGTTCGAACATGTGATTTCGGATATTGTGAGTAGACCTAGAAAATGGACATTATATGATGATGATATAGTTGTTGATATAAATTGTAAGTGATATTGTTTATTGCCTTGATGTTGTGATGATTCATATGTATAGATGATTTTGTGATTATATTTATATCATGTTGGATGTTCTGATATGGCCACGAGACCGAATGAGGTATTTGTGTTTTGCAGGTTAAATTATCACAACAAACATCGGGGGATTGGAGACCAACCACATTGGAATTCTAAATGAATTCAACAAGGTCACCATGGAAACATGTTTTGTTGTGTGTGTTGTTTTTTTTAGGGATGCCCATGGGGGATTACCTTTGAATTTGACGAGGGTTATGTGTATTTTATTATTGTGGTTCCTTTTTATTATTGTTTGCATGTGTTTATTTTGTGATGCATTTACCCCTTTCATTATTATTTTAATTGTGGAGAATTAATGTGAGTAATCATATTGTTAAAATAAATCAAATTTGGGATATAAGAAAGTAATTATAGAAGTGGTTGGATCTTGTGTTAAATGTGGTAAGTGATATATAAGTATGTGTAAGAGTTGTGTAAGTTAGATTTTGGAGTATGAAACACTCCATCTCCTTGGAAATCCGAATTTGTCTTTGGAGGCTAACTTTGGAGGCTTGTGGGACAAGTTAGACTTGTCCCATACCTCTTAAATTTGCATACCAACCTTACCTGTGGTTGGAGGGTTGAATTTAGACCTTCTTTATGTATTTTTAAATGACTAATTGTAATTTTTAATTGCACTCTTCTTACATTTTATTAAATTCAGTCCTTATGGGGTGTGGGCTTTTTGGAGTGTGTAAGTTTATTGTCATATTATTCACACACCTCTTTATTGTGCATTGGAGAATGAATTTTTGTTGTGTTGGAGTTGAGGATGTGTGATATGGCATCCTACATGGATCCATCTCATCCTCTTCTCTTCCCTCTTCTATAAAGGTAAAACTCCTTGCTTTATTTTGGGTTGTTGAACTTTTGCTTATTTCTTTTTGGGGAATTCTTTTGCTATTTTGGAGCTCTTGCTTTTGGAGTAGATTGGAGACCATTGCATGCTTGTTGGTTGTTGATCTTGGACTGTATTTTGGCATTGGAAAGCTTGTTGTTCTTGGAACAAACTCCATCATGGAGAGGTAGGAGCTTGACTCTTTAAAAATGCTTCTTTCTTTTGTATGCATGTATGAAATGGTGAATGTTTTTTGTGTGTTTGTTGGCTAGTTGGGTAGATTGCCTAGGAATGGTGTAGGAGAAGGCTATGGGGAATCCATGTGGGGGGCATAAGGGAATGCCAGTGGCATCAGAATTATTATGGAGGGAGTTGGGATTGGGTTTCCACCTTGGAAAAGAAATAGATTGCATTTCTTACTTTGTGGGGGGCATAAGGAAATTTGTGGAGGGCATAAGGAGGGATTGTGGGGGCATAAGGATATGTGAGATGATATATATTGGTGGGTTGTTACAGGTGGTTACCCATTTCCCATTGGGAGGCATAAGCAACTTCCCCCATAGTTCCTTGCTCCTTTGGCTTGCTTGATGGAGCCTTAGTCTTGTTTGTATATTTTAATGTAGTTGTAAACTACATTCTGTTTTGAACTGTGTTTAAAATGTGAAAATCTACATGTGTGTTTGTGGAATCCTGTTGTTGCCATGAGTTGAATCACACCTTCTATTGCATTGTGGTTGGGGCTCGGGGGCCAATGAAGAAGGATGACTTCTCCTTTTCATTGGATGTCTTGGTTGGGTGGAGAGTGTTTCCTTTCCCCTACCTTTATTGTGATCCAAAAGGAGAATTTATTTTGTTATTCTGGAGTAGAGGAGAAAGACAGTTTGACTGTTTCTTGTGAAATAAAATCTCATTGTAACCCTTCCCACTTTGAAGTGGATGATCTGTATTTTATTTGTAATGGAAGGATACTTTGTATTGAGTTATGAAATTTGTAAACTCAAAATGTGAAAGATATATATACTTCTGTTCTATTCATTTGAAAGAAAGAAATTGAAATTTGTTATTTGCATTCAAGAAATTGAAGAATGTAAAGTTGTATATTTGAAATCAATAAAATATTGCACTACCTTTATCAATTTACATTGTTGTATTGAAATTGATCATCAAATTGTGATTTGAAATCTCTATTTGGAAAATTGAAATGAGGAATACGTATGAAGGAAATATATGTAACTCTGTTCTTTTGAAATATGTTAACATTGGAAATCAGACTTTGTATTTTGGCTCTTAAATGGTTTGATTAAATCACTTAAATGTATTAGACTAGAATGGAAATGAATCTCCATACTTGGAAGGTGAAAAATGATAAATAAATCCTTTAGAAATTGATCTCTGTTTTGTATTTCATCTTGGCAAATAATTTATCTAAAATGAACAGTTTGAACCTGCAATTCAAGAAATAAAAATGAAACATTAAAATTGAACATGCTATGATGTAAATGAATTCAATTTGACAAAAACACTTAAGGAAATATTTTAAAACTTAGCAAAATCGGGTTCAAATCGTTTTTTGTCAAGAAACGAAATGTTCAAATTGTAAATCATTTAGACAAATTGAACCTTAAATCCATTTAGGAACAATCCTCCATGTCTATTTGACATGTTGGGAGAGGAGGGAGACCAAATTGAATAGATCTAATAAGTTAAAATTTACCAGTTCGCATTGTTAAAGCCTGCAGGCCATTTTATTAAAATTGACTCCTTAAACTTTATCAAAACCAAAAATTAATGAGTTATATGCAAAGAGAACGTCGAGATATTTCCAGAAAGTCCTCATTTTCCCAAAACTAAGCTCTCTATCAAAAGTTATGGCCTTCTGAAGTTTTCTTCACTTTGCGAAAAAATTTGGGAAAATTTTCCTTAGCGGGCCCGCGGCCCAAATTTTTACCTTGGAACTTAGGGAAAAAAAATTTAGAAAATTTTCAAAAGTTTCTCCGCCAGCCATTGATCAATCGGAAGGCGACACGTGGCACCATGAGGTGTCAACGGATGGGCGGATCCCCTTTTTAACTTAGCACTTTCAGAAAAATTTTGGGAAAAATTTCTAACTTTTCCCTGCCGCTCCACCATCCTGCATCCATTTAGAAGCCACCATGTGGCCTCACGAGGCAACGGCGGAGGTGCGACACCTTTTTCAACCTTAGCGCTTTTAAAATTTTTCTTGGGAAATTTTTCTTAGTTTCCTCCACCTCCCCGCCGGCCCGTGGCCAATAGGGTGATGACACGTGGCGTCATCTAGGAGCAGCGGAGGCACATGGAAAGTTTTTCCCCTTGCATTTTGTGACCCAAAAGGCTTAATGCCTTAAATCTCTCCGACGGCCCAACTTTCCGCTAGAAATTTCTCAAGCCGACACGTGTCCTCTTTGGGAACGCGGGCGTGAGGAGGTAAATCGCACGTTTGCCCCAAAAAGAGAAAAAATGACAAAACTCTTCCCTGCTATGCCGACTTGTGCAAGGGAAAATTTTCACCCCTGGGCCCACAAACCCGCTCTTGGGGAAAATTTTCACCCCAAGGCCCGCCACCCATAACTTGAAAAATATGAGGAGTTAGGAGGACTTCTTTATATCAATGGAAAGGTGAGGAAATTTCCTATCCAATGGGAGTGATTTAGGAAAATTTTGAATGTGTTAAGTGTGAGAAAAATCAAGTTGAAACTTCAAGCCTGTTAGAGAGTGGGTTTAGTAGGAATTTCCCTCTCGAACCTAATTGAGGCTTCTAACCCTAAATTTTAGAGATTGTGACCTCTAATAATTATTAATAAAAGGAAAATATACTCTAGTAGATTTTAATTGTTCCGAACTTGTTAAGCACAACTATTGTCTTGTAACATGGTTGTAGATTCTTTTAATAAAAAAAAATTATTCCATAATTTTCCTAACTAATCTAGGTTGTTCTTGGGTCTCAAGTGGGTTGTTTTTAACGAGCGTTGCATGAAAACCTTAACCACTATTCTCCAAGTGTGTGCCAACCTAACAATGGTATAACATGGAATGGAAATACATGGAATGTCACTCAAAGAGTGAATTTCAGGTGTGATGTCTTTCTCATGTCCCTTGACATTTCTTCTCGGTGAGTAACATTATAGAGGAACTATATATTCTTGCATGTAAAGCCCACAAGTTCCAAAAATTTCACATGTCATTTAGGTTGTAGTCTATCCTAAGGAATTGATCATACAAGTTAGCCCATTAAGATTGCATACCATATATGTTAAGGTTATAATGGCTCAAGTTAGTTCATATGTTTGACATGCCATTGATAATGCAGGTTATTTTGATCCAAATCAAAAAAACCACAGTACCCACGCTTGAGTGAATGGCATTTTAGATCAGGGCTTGATTGTTATATATGTTTTGGAATGATTTATGATTACTTATATCATCCTACGGTAAGTTCATACGTTTGAAAAAATATTTCTATTATTAATACATCTGAAAATGTTATTTGAACCCATGTTAAAGTCTCATTTGTAGATATGTGTGTCATCTAGAATAGTTTCTAACTTACAGACCACCAAAATATAAGAAGAATACAAAGGAAAAAAAAAAATTTTGGTAAAGCGCATGGGGGCCAATGTTAGAATAGGTATTTACCTTAGCTCATATTCACCTAGGTACTTTATTTACCTTTATTATATTTATCCTCACCCACTTATGTGTGTGGATATTTCTTTTATCTTATTTAGATATTAGGAGATATTATCTAGTTGTTAGGTATAGTTCTTCGTTGATCTATGGTATTGACTAGTTCTTTCCTTGATCTATGGTATTGACTAGATCCTTGATGTCTAGTTCTCTCCTAAATCTATGGTCTTGACTAGTTCTTTGATGACTAGTTATTTCCTTGATTTATGGCTTGATCTACGACCTTGAATGGTTCTTAGATTGTTATTCCTTTCCTATTTAAGTGAGGCCCATTCTCATTGTATTACATTGAGTTCCATAATAATATATGATATTGTTTCTCATTTGTTTGCAAAGGTTTTATGTAAAGTTATTCTGGCAAATTACTTTCATCTTATTGATCGTGGTGTTTGATTAGCATCTGTGTTCTTGGCTTGGTACGATCTGGTTATCATTCCTTTCATGGTATCAGAGCTAGAGATTGTTGTTGGCATCCGTCTGTAAGTTTTATTTTAATATATTTGGGATTTTGTTGTTGCATGCATTTTTATGTAAAATGGAGGATTCCATTGGATCCATAAGGTGGGAAAACCCTAAGATCGACTATAAACTCGACCAATTCTAGAGGTAGTTATTTTTCTAGATTTTTGCAAGTCACTATCTACACAAATCGAGAAATAGTAATTTTTACCAGCTAGATGTGACTTTCTTGAAAACACACGACACACAAACACACATTAAAATCCTTAGCCCTTGGTCATATGAGGGCTTAAAGCTTGTGATTCCTACTAGTAGGTGCTTAGCTTCAGCCCCCTTTAATTTTATTTGTGTGGTGAAGGCAACAACAATTTATTTTGTTTTAGTGGCAACTAAAATAAATAATAGAGCAAAATAGTAAAAAGCTTGTAACTTTTGATCGGTAACTCGGTTTTGAGTGTCATTTTTTGTAAAAGTGCTTGTTTTTTCATGCTCTTTCCATTAGAGTTATTTATTTTTAGACTTGCACTATAATTATAAAGTGCCAAATATGGAGGAGTGTTGTAATCAATTGTGGACGTAATTTTGGCTGAGCCCGACGTCCTAAAATTTTGGGAGTTGCATTTTGTATCTATCATGGATTCTAAGAATGATATGCTTTTCTCTGAAGTATGTGGACTTTAAGAGGATATTATAAAATTTGTGGAAGAAAATAAATTGCTCAAAAAGCAAAATTCTCTTCTATAATCACTCATTGACGATAAGGATACAATAATACACTTCCTGCAAAACAAACTTGCTAGCCTACAACATCACCATCATATTGTGGACAACCATATCCATGCTCCTAGTCCACTTGCAGCTATTGTTCTTGTACCCACTAACATTGATCTACCATTCTTTGAGCCCAGAACTCTTTTTTGATGCTTCTAAACCTATGAGGCTTGTTCTCGCATACTCTTCCACATTTGTGCCTATTACAATACCACATGTTGTGTATCCTACTTCTGCTCAGCGCATATCTTTTTAAAGAAGCATACCACCGCATTCATTTCGTGCATGCTCCGTTCTATGGGTATCACTAGCAGAGTCATTGACAGACATTCACAGGGTATTGTTTCCTCTATTCCACATGTTAAGTGGAATTCTCATTATGACATTGGTTTTCGAGCAGATACTTCATTGGGAACACACATTAACAGAGCTCCTTTTTTTGTTTGTTTGACTCTTCCGAGGATCATGAGCAACACATGAGTTCTGCACCTTCACTTAGGCTTGAGAAACCTAAGATTTCAGCTATTAGCCATGATCAACCTGACACACATTATGATGTTCTTTTGCATGCACCCATTATGCATTTTGCACCAAGTCATATGCAGGCATCTTCTTCATCCATCCACATTGATTTGGGGTGGATATCTGATCACTCGTGGCAGCGACATAGGAATTTGTTGAGAGGACTCTACAGGCGTGGCTCCTCCACCATTAGGCCTCTTGCTCCACTTTCTATACCTTATGCATTGTGATGCTTCTTGTTTTGAGCATTTTTCTTTAGCAGGTGTAGTGTATCTCTCTTATTTGTTGAGAGATTTTGTATCTGTATTTTCGACACTTTTGGCATGTTGACAATATCTCTTATGGGGGATCTATTCTGGTGCATTCCAGTGTTAGTTTGTCAGTGTTTAAGTAGTTGTTTTGACAACTCATACAGATTTTTAGCGTCACTTCACCCATTCAAAGCAGATGGGAGGGTGTGGTGTTAATCATGCTTCTTCGAGTTTCGTGTCCTTGCCTTGTTACCTTGGATTTTCTTGGATCATGACACTCTGGAGTTTGTGTCCTTGCCTTGTTGCTTTGGTTATTGTTCTTGGATCATGGCACACCTATTTGAAGCAGTTGATCAAATTATGTTTGGTATTTTTTTACACTTTCGACATCACTCGTTGAAGGTCTCCTTATGTGGAGGTATTCTCGTGGAGCCCAATGTCAGTTTTTTTTTAGTTTTGTGATCAAACAAGGATTTAGACCATAGTGCGCACCAAACTTCTTCAAAGATTGTACGATTTTTTTGAGCCGAGCTTCTTAGGATGTCTCGGAGCAGATCTTTACTCTCTTTACTTTGTTGTTACTAGTTTTTGGTATCTTGCAATGTCCCTTTTTTCCCGCTTATTGTACATGAGTACCTCATCAGGCCTAGTTTTCGGGACTCATACTATGGACATGCCACTTCTATTTTGGCCCCTAGCTTCACTTGACGGGGTGTTAGAATAGGTATTTAGCTTAGCTCATGTTCACCTAGGTACTTTATTTACCTTTATTGTATTTATCCTCACCCATTTATGTGTGTGGATATTTCTTTTATCTTATTTAGATATTAGGAGATATTATCTAGTTGTTAGGTATAGTTCTTTCCTTGATCTATGGTATTGACTAGTTCTTTCCTTGATCTATGGTCTTGACTAGTTTTTTCCTTGATTTATGGCTTGATCTACGACCTTGACTAGTTCTTAGATTGTTATTCCTTGCCTATTTAAGCAAGGCCCATTCTCATTGTATTGCATTGAGTTCCATAATAATATATGATATTGTTACTCATTTGTTTGCAAAGGTTTTATGTAAATTTATTCTGGCGAATTATTTTCATCTTATTGATCATGGTGTTTGATTAGCATCTATTTTCTTGGCTTGGTATGATTTGGTTATCGTTTCTTTAAGCCAATTCAAATAAATGTGGAAATTTGAAATTAAGGTAGACCCAATCGGTGTTTGGGATTATTTGATGTTCTATCTAAATTACCAAATAAACATCACTAATCAATGAAAGCTTGAACTTTTTTGTTTGTTAGGTCATAAGGATTAATAAGCGATAAAATTGCTCCTCACTTTTGATGTTAATGTCATTTTTTTCATATTAATCACATTACTTTTTTGGATGTTAGGTTATGCGAAAAGACAAATTCCCTTTCACAATAAATATATGATGAAATAATAAAAGAAATTAGGAGACTGGAATAATTATACTAAAATGAAGACGAAGAACCATAATCATGGGGAAAATTAAAGCTACAATGTTAACCATATTATGAATAACTTGTCACATAATCTCTCTATAAGAGCTCACCTCAACAGGATTTTACAAGTTTAACAAGTTATTAAAACATAGGTTGTTCGATACCCTTGCTTTGGTTTATTAAATGTGTCCCTCCCGAGATTAATTTCCCCAATAGATTTGAGAAGAAACCCTTTTTAATTATTATTTTACTTTCATATTGCTTGAATTTTATATCATTAGATATGATCACTATACATGAAATATAAGGAGGTTTTGTATATTTGCAAATAAGACTTTGGGAGTTTTTTTTTGCTTAGGGAGAACTCATGTAACCTCCTAAGTATTTCTAAGTTACTCATGGATCCCGTGTGTCTAAGAAAAAAAGTATTTAGATTGTTAAATATTTTTATTTAAATCATATTATGCATTATAATATATTATTCAATATATAAAAATGAAAAATATAATATTGTAGAAATATATTCCCATTTAATAAAAAAAATTCTATATTTGTGTGTTTAAATGTAGACAATCTACATTAAATTATTTAAATGAATGTGAAATTGGTTGTTAATAGCAAAAAACAAAAGGTAAATTTTCTACATTTTCTTAAAAGATAATTTAACAATTAATTATTGTGGCAATCAAATTGTAGCTTCCACCTACAAGTTTTATGTGGTAAGGATAATTGTAGAAAAAAAATGTTGAAATTTCCACAAATATAACATTGATGAGCGATACAAAATTTTAAATTGTGGAAATTCTACAAAGATTGAATCTATAGAAAAACTACATTTTGGTGAAAATTGTGGAATACTAACAAAAACAAAAATTGTAGAAATGCCACAAACATCACAAAATGTGGACAATGTACAATTAAAAAATGGAGGTTAGCTATAAATTTTATGAATTGTGGACCATCCACGGTATAATGAATTGTCGAAAAACTACAATAATATATCAAAATGTGGATTAGCTACACTTCCAATGCCACAATTTTAATTTTTGAAATACTATATAACCACAAAATTATTGTTGAAAAATTGTGGTAAAAGATCTAGTATGTTGTGGTGATGGTAAATTTTAAGATACAAGCAAAGTCCATTAAAAATTTTCATTGTAAACAACTCTTTGCATAGCTTAGCGGCCACTACCCTACAACCATAGTATATATACATACATACATACACATACACATACACATACACATACACATACACATACACATACACATACACATACATATGAAGATGAATTTTACAAATTTCAATTTCTTGCTAATGACGATTTGAATTAAAAAAGTTGGTTATTGGTGTAAACACTAGGTGAACTGAGGCCTATAAGCAACTTGAGCCATACATACATACATACATACATACATACATATATATATATATATATATATATACATATATATATATATATATATATATATATATATATATATATATATATATATATATATATATATATATATATATATACATACATACAAAATTCAATTTCTTGCTAATAACGATTTCAATTTAAAAGATGGTTATTGGTGTAAACACTTTGGGTGAAATGAGGCCTATAAGCAACTTGAACCTTTAAAATTTATGCGAATTAGTCATATCCATATACCTAAAATTTCACAAAATTTTAAAATCCAGAATATTCGTGAATTAATGAAGATTCGCCACTAAATATTTCCCCAAGTGAAACCCACAACCTATGAGATGGAAATAGTGGACAATATTAATTAACCGTGAAGGCTCGAAGTATTATTATGTAAGCCAAGGATCATATCAATGTTGAGTCAAAGAATCACTACATTGGAACCCATTGGCTTGAGCCCAATATGAATCAAAGGGATGTTCTTCTAGTTTAACATGCGCATTAAGCAAAGTGAGTTCGAAAAGATAGTGGAAGGTGCAGAATAATGGCATTCATAGAGGTGGCATATAGAAAATCAAATCTAAGTTTGAGTTAATAGTTATGGATAGTTTGTTTTTGTTTCCATTGTCTAAATGCTTGAGCGTCTAGAGTTGCATTAACACACCCTAACACATTTAGACCAAGATAATTGATCTTACTCATTACTTGCGTGCTTAATGTTGTAAGAAACAAACTATAAAGCAACTTTTCAAAGTAAATGAGTCAATTAATAGGTGACTTGTTTTAAGTTGAGTTTTAAAATAGCGTTATAATAAAATAGACCATATGTAGGGGATATAGATATTGTTTCGTAGATGTAAAATATTAAATTCAACACCTGATTAATGTTCTAATTTTTTACAAAACATTCATTTTTTTTATAAAAAATCTCTCAATTAAAAAATGTTCTTAATTTTTATAAACATTCATTTTAAAAAAAAAGAATCTCTCAATTGAAAAATGTTCTTGGTTTTTATAAACATTCATTTTTTAAAAAATGAATCTCTCAATTAAAAAATATTCTTCATGCTAAGTGCCAAAGATTTATACTACTTTTTATCATTGAAAGGTTGGTCCAATATTTACCCTTCAGAGTGAAGTTCAGACCAGCCCTTCAAATTCTTTATCTGTTTCTGTACTGGTGCGGTACTTTTCTTTAGCTTCCGTCTAGGTGCCGGTGGACCCTTTGATTCACACGCCCCCACGTTTTCTAGGTTATCCAAATGAACTTTGAACCGGGGGAACAACAGCAAAAATGTCGATTATTGACCGCTTCTTTTGTCTCCTTGATCTGTGTCTATGCATTTTACCGTGTTTCTTCTCCGCGTTAGATGCTTGGGCGAGGCAATCATCAATGTGAGCATTTACAGCCGTAATAGTGATTGAAGTAAATGTTTTACAAACTGGGCAAACTTTGACTGCAGAAACCTCAACGTTGCTTATGTTACCAATTCCATGTCTAACTGACTCAGACTTAGTTGTTTGCAAATTCAGATTTTCAATTGTATCGCACTCAGATTGATCCGAAACTGTCCCCGCTGCTACCTGAGAGTGGAGAGTTGGAGATGCAGAGTAGAAGGTAAGTCACCCACACAGCAAGCATCAAACGGAGTCAACCACAAACTACAACGGAAAAAGGGGAAAAAATGAAACCGAACAGGACGGGGTTGAAAAAACAGGACGACTGCATCAGCACAAGCTTGACGACGAAAATGGAAAGGAATCCCTCATTTAAAAAACTCCTACGGCGTAATAAATAAAGAAAAACTCCTCGGCTTGCCCGGCTATTTATTAAGCAGCTGGTCATGGGTGAATCACTCCACCATCTTGCGGGCTGTGTCGATTTCCATCACCCTCCTCATTCTCCTTTTCTTCCTCCACTTTTCACTTTTTCGACTCCATATTTCTCATACTGTTTCCGCTCTCTGCAGCAAATCCCTTCCAAACCTAGGCTATTTCACAAACGCTTCCTCCGACGATACTCAAGCTTCTATTAAATGTATGTCCCACACCTATCATGGAGCAATTTGTTCTTAATCAAATAATATTTGTTATTTTTGTTCTATTTAAGCATCTCAATTTCATGCTCAATTTTCCTCAAGAACAAATCAATAACTATGAACTATTTAATAAAGAATAAAAATATCAAAGTTATGAGAAATAAGAGAGAACACAATTACATAAGATTTCACATATCCTTTCCCTTTTCCAGGAACTATGCATAGATTCATGTCTCCTAGAAAAAATGGTAATCCTCCAATTGACGACCTTACAAAGAAAAACATGACCAACAGATAATTTGTTTCATACAACCATCTCGTTGGACAAGCTTAAGTACTGATGATCATTCGTGCATCTCCTTCCCCACAAACTTGAGCTTAAAATGAAAAGGGGGCCTACAGAGTTCTACAAGAAGCAAGTGGTGTGGTTGGGTTTCGTACCTTTTACCTATTGGATTTTCCTCTTTTTATCCCTTAAAGCACCAATCGCACTCATGTGAATAATGCAAGTGAGATTGAGATGATAAAGTGGAGCATCTCTAGCAGATATTATTCGGTAGGAACAATCTGAGTCGTGGAATAGGTTTGGGACATGTAGGGATTTAGTTCCCACATTTTTATTTCCATAATTTCATCCGCGTAATTGCCTTACCTAACAAATTAAACACCACCCAATCGAAACCCTTGACGACGAAAATAAAATATAGCAAAGCCAATTTTATGGTAGTCCTCGTGTTGTTGCCGCTAGACAAGCCCTAAAACATGCCAACAAATCTTTATCAAATATTTTTCATCACATTTTTCAGACAAATGTTATTTTTCATCTCTTTGTTATGTGTTGCGAATGACTATAGGGTTTCAACTTTCCATTCGAAGTTATTTTACATTATTGTTTTTCTTTATCATGTTCAATCCACAAGTATTTACTTCCTACCTATTTATTTCCAAATTTCCTTTCATGTCCTTGTCAAGTATCTAAAAAAATAAATGTTGTCCAATCAATAACCTTAAATTTTCAACCTCAATCAACATATATTTTTGACCTCTCACTCATATGACTAGTCGATGTATGGGCTCAATTATTGATGATTGTTTGTGCATCACCATTTACTACAATCACTCAAACTCACAACTAGAAAGTGCTACAAGCAAAAAACATTATGGTTGGGTTTTGAACCTAAAACCTATTGTAATTCCCTCATTTTTATTTTAGACCCTTTAAGCTCATGTGAACAGTCTCGAGCAAGATCACAACTATAAAGTTGACCGCATATACCAGATATTTCTTTCAAAGGAATAATAAAATTCATGGAATGAGTGTGGGAAATGTAAGTGGTTAATATCCACTATCCAATCAAAATCCTCAACGACCCACAACAATATATATAAATAACCTATCCCTTTTTTGTTCGGTGATAATTGAATGACGATGCCATCCTGGTTGTTGATGACAGAAACTATGCATGCAATCACTAGCTTGGGATGCTACACCCACTCCACATCTTCTTGTATTTGACATGTCCCATGAAACATGCATTTGAATTCCCCTTACATTTATGTGTATTCTAACTACCCAATAAATGCAAGAGCTAAAACTACAAACAATTTTTTACTTCAACAATATTTTTCTACCACTCCTTATGTTCATAGATATCTCCACAAACAATTTCCTCATTGTCTTAAACAACACATATTTTCACCTTCAAACGATTGATATAAATTTCATGTGGTTGTTGGAGGGTTGAGTTTCACATTGTTACCCCATTCCACTTTCTCCACCCTCGCACTTCTCCACCCTCAAAACCCTTCTTCTCTTCTGTCCCATTATTTCTCTCCCTCCTATTTGACTCCTTCAATAGATCCCCTTCGGTATTTCCATCGTACATTTCATGTGTGATTGCTAGTTTTTGTTTGAAATCTACGATATTATGTCATGTGTGGTTAGATTTCCGATTCGATTGAAATTTTAGTCTCATAATGATCAATAAAAAGGTTTCATTCTTTTCAAGTTTTCATAATATTTATGAAAATATATGGTATCAAAGGTGAACCAATCACATTACACGCCCTGAGGTTATATTTGGTTAAAATTGTTTGGTGCTTTGTGGGGTGCCCATGTCCTCTCGTAAGATGCAATTGTGATAGTCCATCAAGTAACATCTCACTCATTCATTTAATCAAGTACTTGGCCAATAGGGATCAAATTTGAAGGGTTGATCTGAATTTAATTGTGAAGGTAAAATATTGGGCCATCCCTTCGATGATGAAAAGTAGTATGAATATTTTACACTTCATATGACAAGAATAAATCAAATATCCACGTTACAAAAATTAAGAAAATTTTGTAAAAGTGCAATATTGGTTTTTATAAAATCAAGTAGAAGTTGATTGGCAATTTAAATAAAAGGAAAAATTTAGTAATCCAAATAAAATGACCCCTCAATTATAATGGTGTAAAATTAAGATGCATTTAAACTGGTAAAATAATCAAATTATGATGTAATGAAAGCCCAAATTTGTAATATTCTAATTTTCTAAAAATCATCATAACTAAAATAAGAATTAAATAAATAAATACATAAACAAACAATTGAAATTAGACGAGAAGACATGCAAATCAATAAACACATAAAAACCATCAAACTATGTGTGGGACATTGGAATCTCTTATCAAAATCATTATAAAAAATAATAATGTTTAAATTAAAACCCATTTGGATTCTTATCACTTCAATAAAAAAATCATTCAGATTTTAACCACTAAAATTAAAATCCATGTAAATTTTAACTAGTAAAATGCATTAAATTAGATTTTTCCAATTAAATTAAAGAAAATGTGCATCTATACATTGAAACACCCACACACACACTAATTATGTCACCAAAATACATCGAGATACTCTTTGGTCCAATTTTAGAGCCAAGAGCTTCACCTCGTGCACAATATGCATTTAGATCTACTACACACAAATGATGTATTATCAAATTAGACTACTCCATTAAACACACTCACCCTTCATAATCCTACACGAATATTTCTACAACCCTCTTCCTCGACTCCTTAGTCATATAGTTGAGTTGCATTGTCTTGAGCACAATTGTTCTTGTTGGCCTCGCACATCACTACTATTAAAAATTGGTTAGAGGGAAGATACAAATGATGAATTGGAGGGGTGCTTTCAATGCACAAAGAATCTTATCTCTTCCTATTCGCTTCCTCTACAAAGAGATCCTCTCCTCCGCCCTGCATTCTACCATCTCGGATAGGTCCAATCAACCTTTGCTTTAGGGAATAACTCGTCACTTAACTTAGTTCTTCTTTGCAAGGGTCATAATGTGTGAGCTCCTCAAGTGACATGACCTTTTTTTTCCAGAAAGCAATCCCCAAATACCTTTTCCTCGAGATCCTTCTCTATTGCATACAAATTGAGATAATCCAATCATTTGGTCCCCTAGCTTGTCTACACACTAAGCTAAAATTGATTGGGGTGATCTAGATCAAGGCCATTATGAGCCCATCCCTCCCTTTGGCACCAATGTGGCTCTCATAGAGCCTTCTAGACACCCTACATTGCGAATCACAAATTGAAATCACTCTTTGAGATCAGTTGAACACTTTTCTCCAAGCTCTGCCCAAAGCTCATATATTCATCTCAACCCATATTGATCTCGTGGCGACTCTATACGCTCGATCTATTCCAAATCATGTTGTGCATGCTCCCAAGTGGGCATATATTTGTGCAAGTCAATCCTAGCTTTTTCTCTTCCTCTCAAGGTGGCTCTTGCAATAAAGAAGTAGAAAAACATATAAGGTGATAAATAAAATGTTTGAATGAATCCGAAGAAAAGACCATAACCCTAAACACTAATATTAAATATTTGGTTTGTAGGTATTTTTGCTTAAGTATTTGTTGAGCTAGCATCACCAACTTGCTAATAACTTAGTATTTGACCTTAATAATATTATAGTAGTAGTATATTTATTATTTTAAAACCTTTGATAATTGTTTACTACGTCTTGTCTAATGTATTTGTGAGTCACATATAGATTCTAGAAAGTTGGAGGTGATTTTTTGTTTAAGCCATCAATAAAATGTTTTACAATTTAAAATTTTCACACAAATTATTCATCGGTAGGCATCCACCTTTGAAGATGCCCCTGTTAGAAAGTGTCCAATTCCAGCGGTCTTAACTTTGCAAGTTGTCAGATTTTATATATTTTCCTATGCTCCTAAATAGTTACTATCCTAAATATTCTCTCTGACTCGACATCGATTTAGGGAACTGGAATTCACTCAAAACTTGCCCCTTTTAGAACATCCTTCACAAGCTTGATATCCTACAGACTGATATTCTCGTGCAAAATCTACTTGGGACTGGATTCCACCCCTGCAAATCCCTTAATTGGCGTCTCCCTATCCTTAATCCAGACTATGCTAGCCACAAAATACAAGACATCGACGACTGTATACCAGATGATGAGAAAAAGGGTGAAGAGAGCCCTAAGGATCCAGGGGAGTCCCCTGTTATTAGGCCCACTGAATTTGTTGGACCTTGTTTGGCGTGGGATTATGGGGAGTGAATCGGGGTCGCTGGCCTTTCTGGTGCAGGACAATAAGAGTGACATGAGAGACATGTCGTCCCCTAATGAATGATGCACTCTCAAAACTAAGTTGGAGGCCGCCTCTTTAGATTTCACATTTAACAGATGAACTTGCCACAACGGTCTGGAGGCCTCCAGCGGAGGGGCAGTGGCCAATTTGGCTGCAAAATTTTCAACAAAATCGGGAGTTTCATTGTCTGCAGGGTCGATGTGGGGCACCAGAACATGATCGCATATGTTCACTTTGGTCATCACCCAAATCAAATCTCTTTTCTGGTTTTTCTTCTGCAAAGTACAAAAACCCAAACAAAACTAACATTACACCTCCGCTGTGAAACAAA
This sequence comes from Taxus wallichiana var. yunnanensis, assembly GCA_018340775.1. NCBI lineage: Eukaryota > Viridiplantae > Streptophyta > Pinopsida > Cupressales > Taxaceae > Taxus > Taxus wallichiana. The sequence continues at coordinate 546,899,825 of CM031234.1, forward strand.
GTATCACACAGAAAAGTAAACAAATCACAGGCTAGGGCAAGGATCTTATCTACGAGTAACCAACCATATTAAAGTTGGAGAATCGTTTGTGTTGAATAAGAGTGCACTCCAGGCCTGTTTTTATAGCCTCAACGTTAATCTGTGTCTTCAGTCTGAAGATGACGATGATATAACAGTTAAAAGAGGATTGGTTGAAGACCCGGCCAGCGGGGCTCACTGGTTCGATTTCTTCGCGGATCTCCTCTTCCCTGCCGTCAATTCTTTGTCATCTTTTTTCACTGCAATTCTCCTGAGCTTCGGCCTGCCAAGTACATCATCACCTGCCGAATCCATATTCTGTTTCTGGCGCTACGAATGTTTAATGTGCATGGATCAACTTGTATAAATGGGACGATAATTTTGGGCGTCACATTCTTGCAATAACGTTCAAACATTTCATTTGTCAATACTTGGGTTTGTTTTTAACTGGGAGTCAGCTATAATAGGCATTGCTTTCAGATTGCAGAGATCAGTCGGCATTTTTTTCACTTTTTTGGGGGTACGAGGCCGTGAGTGACAACCTGCTTAAATTTTAATTTTATAATTACAGGTCGTTTCCGACTTCTGAGCACACCTATTACAGTTACTGATTCGTAAACGTTAAAATAAGCCTATTTATTTTACGCGCAGACCTCTTGCCCGCACTATACTGGTAAAAAATGAAGCAGATGGAGAGGTCGCAGTTTGATTTTCTTTCAGATTCCTATACACTACTTTGGCATCCAAAGTCAAAGTATTTAAATCTATTTATGTATTACGTGAGCAGAAAATGGGGACTGCCCCAACTCGAACCCCTTCCTTTTTTATGTAAACTAGCAATTTGCACATAAATTGTAAATTACGTTTGATAGAATAGCAATTTTAAATTTGTTTGATTATAATTTTTGTCAAATGTATGTTATCTTCAATTATTTTAAGTTTTTGTGACAGGGAGGAGTGAACAATGTAGTATGACTACAACATTCAAAAAACAACACTTCCTCTTTTGCCTTAATGGATGTCCATACCCTAATGTAAAGCTCTTAGTTGCATGCAAGTAAGCTGACAAAGGTGAGTTGATCAAGTTAAATATTTGTTGGTTACATTTGTTGAAACAGTCTCAATGGCTCTTAAGGATGATCATGGCTAAAGCTTCTTAACACCATTTGTCATCAATTAATAAGAAATTTACAAAAGAAGCTATAGAGTTATTGATTACTTAGAGTTATTAATGGAGAGGAGCAAACAATATAGTACAATTATAACATCCAACCGACAAAGATAGATAGTGCAGAGTTTAATTACCCTAACATAGCTAATATAAAAATGTTGAGTTTGCTAGAGTTGTAATATGTGGTGAAATGTATGTTATCTTAGTTGAGATGTAATTAGTGTTGAAATGTATGCTATTTTCAATTGTTTTAAATTTTGTGTGATGGGGAAGATAAAACAATAAAGGATAACTACAAAGATCCGACCAACAAAGATAGAAAGTGTAGAGTTTAACTTCCTAAAATAACCAATTGAATAATTTATGACAACTTAAGTATGTCAATCAATTAATCAAAACATTTGAAAATGAAAGAAATTAATATGATATATTTTTTATATTAATTGCTCCACAAGATGCATTGTTCTTTTTGTACACAATGGGGAGGCTAATGGTTAGCTAAAGATTTTTAATAGAAATGTTAGTGTTAAGACAAAAATAGTATTGGTGTTAAAGGCCTACTCAACGTATAAAAAAATCTTTCCTCTTCTATTTATCTTCGTCACTTTAGATTCGTGCGAAATGATATTTATAATATTATAATATACACCACCACCTAAATGCATATGCTCATGCTCCCTTACTACCATTTTTCAGATTTCCCAATACACTATCATCTCATAAAAGGAAAAGGCACGTCCATTGAAATATAATTAAAAAGTCTAAAAAAACATTGCATATCATTAATATTTGTGGTGAAATAATGTCAATAATTTAAAGAACAAATTTTTATCAACAAGTTTGGGTTTTTCAATTGGAACCCAACAAATGAAAAATAACCACCCATTGAAAAGAAAACCTAAAATGAGACGGATAGTTTATTATCGACAACACGGTCAAGTGCACCTCCGATTCCAACACCATAGGCCACTAAATACAAATAGCTATCCTTCACCATGATGATTTCAATTCAAAAAAATAAGAAATCCCCCCTTAACTCCTTGCAACAAATCCTCCGATTCAAATATCTAGGGTTTCCCCTTCGAACAATATGGGAGCTAAAACCCGTACATATTAATATTTGTGAAATCTACAAAAACAAAAACATGCTAACAAATCATCAATAATGGAAGCTTTTTCAATGAATTTGAACACTAATTTACAAACTTTAGCTGGTCGTAGGTGAGCAGGAAAAGATTTGACTGCTTAATCTTTGAAACTACACCAGGATTTTAAAAATGGCTTTGACTTCTAAAACAAAGGCCTTCTGACAATCCGCCTAAAAAAACATCATCCGTAAGAAAACTGGAGAACTTGATTTGTCTCGTGGCCGGCATTTTCGGTGCACAACCTACATAATTTGACAAACCATGGGTCGTCCAAATCGCCACTGTTAATTTTTTGGAAGACTACTAAAATCACAGAAAAATGAAGGATTTCTTACCACAAGAATAAGCTATAAAACGTGTCACAGTTGAGCTTCAGTGTAATCACTTTAATGTCAAAATTTAACTCGCATGGCCTTGATAGAGTAATGCATGAACAACGCTCTATACGTTGCTATAAACCTCTTATTTTTCTATGAGCCACACGTATGTTGGTAAAGGTGAGTTGATCGAGGTGAATATACATTTGTTTCATTTGATGGAACAGTCGCAATGGCTCCTGACGATGACCACGTCTTCTGCAAGATGCAATTTTGATATTCCTCGAAAAAATAAGATGTTTTGGTTGAACACTTGGTGTTTATCTACAAAAGCTTTTATTTTGCATTTAAATGTTCCTAAAGCGTAGACAACAATCCCATTTTGTCAATAACCTTTAATAACCGTATTCCATGAAATGACATATCTCTAGGGCATTTTATGTTTGGTGGGTAGAAGAGATTCATACTCATGTCGATGATACCCAAGATGTTGCAAAAAAAGAGCATGATCTCCACACTTCTTATAAATGAGGCCTCCATATTTATGTTCTTATCCAATCGCTTCTACTTCCACTTTACATATTGGTCAGCTTCTACAACTACTTGCACCGCACATGTACAAAGATGTGGTTTCCTATTTACATTTGCCAGCATACTCCTTGCCTTGTTTCATCGTATGCAACAAACAGGCCTCCAACCCGATCAGTTTAAATTTTCTAGTGTACTCCCAACCTGTGCCAACTTAAGAGCTCTCGAATAGGGTATGGACAACCATCAAAACATAAAATATAGAGGAATTTTGTTAGATGTAGTTGCAAATGTTTTGGTAGACATGTATGCAGAATGTGGAACCTTACATAAAGGCACATGAACTGTTTAGCAGAATGCAACTTATGTTCTTCGCTCAAACATCTATCATAGATCATAGAATATATTTTACAACAAATTACACCTCCAACAAACTTAATAACGTTATCCTCACCGGCATAAGTTGCAACTCATGTGCAATTGCTAGTTTTCAAGTATTTTTCACCATAGCCCTTGTTTTGACACTTTTAAAAGTAACTTGCACTTCTCTATTGTCAAATGGTTTTTACATTTTAATTTTTTTTTGACATTTAAATTTTTACCCACCCTTTTGTGACAGGTTTGAGACTTTAGGAAGGGCTCTGAGGGGCTCAATTTTGAATCCTGACAAGCATCTAGTAAACATCTGCATTTATCACACCGGCGTATAAAGGCTTTACATATGCTAATTGGCTGAATGTTTTCTTGTTTGTATTAAGATAGCTAATGGCTGAGACTGTTAATGCTCTAATCTTTTGTTAAGCCTCAAATTTGAGTTCATATGGCCTGTTTTTAACCGTAAAATAAGAGGCTTTTCTCACTCATAAATGCTAGAATCAGTATATCATTGACATATGTTTTTCACAACAGCTGTAAATTGTACATAATAGATGTGCTTTTTATTTACATTAGGTTGTAATCTTTGTAATTGCGGGAAGAGTATGAATAAACAATGTTGGTCCATTTTGTAATTAGGGCAGAGTAAAAAGAAACGGTGGCGGCCCCTTTCACATTGCAAATATTCATATAATGGATGAATTTTGAAATAATATTGGCCTAATAAAATCTCTTTTCTCTGAAGTAGTGAGCTAAATTTTTGGCAATTTACAACTGAAAGAAATTTTCATTTAGGGAAGCTTTCCCTTAAGTTTTGCTTTCAGTGCCTAAATCTATCTAACTTATAAAATTATTTTATATATTAAAATAATTTTTCAGGTTCTAAATTTTATTATTTTACATTTTAGATTCATGTCAAACAATTTTTTTGTTTTAATAATAATGTCACAATATGAATTATAGCACTTAGGTAATCAAACATATTATTTTATGCAATACTGCTGCTAATTTATGCTTTCCTTCGGGAGAAGTGATTCTCCAATTTTATTGTTATCAATATTACTGCTAACTTAAGCTTTGGTTCAGGCGAAAATGATTTCTCAGTATTTTTTTTATATCAATGATGCTGTTAACTAATACTTTGATTCATATGAAAATAATTCTTCAATATTTTTGCTATTAATATTGCTAGTAACTTATTCTTTGGTTGAAGTGGAAATGATACTTCAATGTTTTTGCTATCAGTTACAATAGTTTTCCTATTTTTAATTTTAAAATAGAAGACTTGTATGTGTTTCAGTGCAGTTTAATTAAATCCATTTTCAGTAATCTCGTTCAGAGCTTACACCAAGAAACATTTTTTTCCTTTCATAAGATTTTTCTTATTGTGAATATTTGTATATAGTTTGAGAATATTTTTCAGTCTTGCACACCTTACCTTTCCTTGCCAAGCTTCGAATTAGGCCATCCCTGTTCTTAATATTTAGCGACTTTCGAACGAAGTTGCAGTGGATGGTAAAACATTTAAGTTGTTAAGCGACTTCAAAGAAGCAAAACCTCACTATGCAGCTTCGTACATGATTGAATTCCTTGAAATTTTGATTGATATTATTATTTTTAAATTAATTTAAAAAGGTAGAATAATAATAGCGCGGATGACTAAAAGCTTTAATAGATAGAAAGCAACTCTCCAAAACAAAGCTCTATTTGAGTTATAATATTTTCTTGTTAGTTTGATACACTCGTCTCTTTGAACTTCTTTCAGTGTAAAGACAACATTTGATATGGTATGTCTTATATATCCTCCTATCAGCATAGGATTACAATCTCAATGGCAATGGTATGTCCAAATAAATATGAAACAAATTTGGTTGGATGCTTTTGAAGACCACCCAATCAATAATCACTTCAAAACAACATAAACATAACTAATATATTTAATATGTAGCAAACCCGGAGCATAGAGTTTTTTCTATGCAACACTTTCACAAAATTTGGAAGGCTTTTTTATTGATATTAGTATTTAAACAATTAATTAATTTAAAATTATAGAATAACAAAATGTGTTTTATACAATAAATTTGTTTTTTATTATGAATAAATAATCAGCGTGCACGCGACAAAAGTTACACCGACGCCTGTTAATAACTAATATAAATAAAAAATACCCATTTTTACAATAGCATACAATTTCATCACGATTTTATTCCACTCTGTCAATTAGGCTGCAGGTGGAGCAGGTAATACGTTCACCGGCTTAGCCATTGCCCCCTGCAGAGCATTTGCAGTAATCTGTTGCAACTCAGATCTGTTCTCTGCGTCCACCCTTCTCTCACCTGATCTGAAATCAAGGGATTCATCGTTGTATATCTCCCACCACTTGCTCACCAATTTCTTGATATCTTCTCTCTCCATATTTTCCTCTTTTCCAGTGAACCTCCACGGTTTCGAACCCTGCACATCCATCAATAGATAAATCAATCAACTGCAGAGAAAACAAACCCCGTTATGTTGCATCAATAAAACGGGCAGAATAAAAAACTTACGGCTGCACAATAATGCACGACTTTGACTCTGTCCAGATCCACGTTCTCCGGATGACGCCACAACATAGCCAGCACCAAATTGTACACCAAGGGAATGGGTTTGTACATCTTCTGGAAATACATGTTCAAAAAATCCTGCAAAGGAAAACAGCGTACTTTACAGTTCAATTCAAGTAAGGGTAAGTATTGAAAATCAGTTTGTAACAGTGAACAAAAAATCAGCCAAAATTACCTGCTCTGCGAAGGGTGTTGGAGTTGTGGACATGAGGGTTTCAATCATGCTGTCGAAGGTCAATTTGCTCGGCTCAAACACAAACATCCCGGCATTGAAATACAGAGTAGGACGCTGCGTCTCCAATTCAGCAGGCCAACAGACCTTCTCGGGGCACTACCCAATTTTCTATTGCGGCCGAGTGTGACTCCATGTTTTCTCACAGAAACAGTCCATCACAGCATAGAAATACCCGTCTGGCATGTCAAACAGGTGATCAATGTTGTCAAAGACCTGTATGTCTGCATCCAGATACACCATTTTGCGGTACTCCTCAAACTGCACATCGAAGCCAAAGGAAGAAAAATCTCAATTGCTATCTATAATTTCATAGTCAATGGAAAGAAATTAGAAAAGAGAAGAATGTTAAGAGTACCTCCCAAATGCGCAATTTGGAGTAGTTGAGAACATAGTAAGCCATGGCAAACTGGACTTGGTTATCGGGTGGATGTATGGGCTCGATCTCTCGAACAATACAACCCTGGTTACGCAGTTGCAATCTGTGGTCTTCAGGAACATCGGGTAAGATCGCCACCACCAGGGGATACAAACTCTTTACCTTCCTCAGTCCCTTGGCGAGACCCACAACGCCTTTAACATAATCTCCGGATCCGGCGAGGAAAGTAATGTAAGCTCTCCTGGAATAGCCACCACTAAGTGCAGCCATCTTTGCGCTAAACATCTCTGAAAAAAACTGTTTAGCCATGATCACTATCAGGGTTGGGCTTAAGAAGAATTTCAAAGTATGGAGATTCAGCTAACAGAAGTTCTAAGGTCGTAAGTATTGCAGAATGAAGCAGTTGATTTCAAATGTTTGGGAAGGCTCTCAATTTTATAGGCGAAATGTAGACGGCGGAAAAGCGATAACAGCAGGAGATCAAAAATACCAATATTTCAATGGATTTAAGGATCAGCGAATAACGAGCCGACAGCAATGTATAAACGTGTCAGTTCCTTACTGGACCGACATTGAAGTGTGTAAGCGGCCCTGCCGGCAGCAGAAAACCCGTGACTATTAGTTAGGGAAAAATTCCTAGAAACACGCCAACGACATTTGGAGATAATGTGTGGTCCCACAAGATATCCAAACTGAAATTTTACCTGTCGGATCAAAGTTCAAACGACTCGTTCACCTACTTTTTCTTTTAATGCGCCACCTGTTAATCCATTCTACTGTCGTAACTTTCTTAAAAGTTTAATAAAACAATTCAGCCGAACATGCACATGATAAAAGGCAAAATACAGTATAAACATTCAGTTGCCTTTATAACGCTGTATTGGACACGTGACAAGGATGGGTGAAGAAATTAAACTTGAGCAAGTGAAATATTGGAGGAGGAAGAGAGGTAATGAAGAATGGGATTGAGGGAGAAGAGTAGGAATGGGAAAAATGTTCCAAGGTCGTCTATGAAACTCTTATTTCTTAGGTGTTATTGATCAATACTCTCGTGTCAATAGTTATTTATTGTATTTGTGGGTAGTTAGAACTTAACAACAATTTTAGGGAATTTGTTTGTAGAATATTATGGCGTTTTGCAATATGTCTGAGTGCTCAAAGGGACCAAATATATGAGTATTCTCAGAAATTTTATAAGGAATTTATCCAAAGTAAATGCACTAATTATTGATTCATTAAATATTTTTATAATATTATTAACCTATTTTTTATATCATGCAAGGTTTTCACAGATACCACTACAATTTCATTGACTCTGTTGTTTCAAGGGTTGAACACGCGAACCTACACTACTCTTATTATTTTCTTGTTTCTTAGTTAAAGAAATGGCATTCTTTGTCTTCATCTCACCCCATTATTCTTTATCAAAAAAACCATCATCAAATGGGTTGTTGTCAAACGCAAGAGTAAGAGGATTTTTGAAGAAAGAGTTACAAGATTCTTTGAATCCACAATACTTTTCTTTCTAGCATATATGTCACGACAACAATGAGGTATTGTTTATACAAGGAAATGGAAAATGGAAAATGGAAAATGTGTTAACTACATATATAACAAAAGAAATATGAAAAATATGTTGACCTTAAGATCAACAATTCATCAATATTGTACACGATCACTCTAACTTCCAACAATAAATGACAAAAATAGATTCATTATTAGTGTGGTTATTCACGACACCAAAGTAGTCATTCAAACAATGGACATGTGCAATTTATGTGGCAATGTTTAAATGAGTTACCCATGACAAGTAGCTCTTGGGGTTTTACAACTACCACGGAGAAGATAAAACAAGGTCCCATTTATAGTATATTTTAGTAGAATCTCATTTGTTCTAGTAGAGAATTTTTTTGTAAAATTCCCTCAAAGATGTAGAAGGAATTATTAAGATGCTTATAATTAATATTATTTTTAGAGAAATAATATAAGGCTTGCACACATGAAAGAAAAAAAGAAGGTTCAAAGTGTATGTTTGAGTGACTCTAGAGATTGTTTGTACAAGTGGCCATATTTTTTTGGTTGCTAGTTCCTTAATATATTAGTTTTCGAAGTTGTTTTGGCATTACCTATTCCTTATTTTACATTTTACCCTTTTTAGTTACATAAACCAATTTTAACCTTTCGTGGACATTAAAAAAATTAGCCCAATAAGGTTTGGATGCGATAGAGATTACAAGATTTGTAACTCATTGATAAATTTTTCCACTCTCTTTGTGTTTTCCTGAAGCAATTTCTCTACTACCACAACTCATCCATCCTATAGTTTCCTCAAATATAGTGTGTCAAATCCTCCATATAAGGGGGATTAAGCCATAAGCGATCAGGCTACGCTTGGGTGCCAATAAATCAAGGGGTTCCTAAATATAAAGATTTTCATTATTTTTGGATATTATTAGAACTTAACATTAATTTTTTTTACCTGAAGTCAATATTAATCAACCCTTTTCTTGATATTATTATAAAGTAGCATGTTCATGAATACACATAAAAAAGATACAATAATATATTTGCATGTAAAAAAATACATATTTTTAAGCTCATATAATTTTGTTCATATTGTTACCCATTATCATTCAGTGGTTCATTTTAAGACCCCCAAAAACAATTATAGAATGGGTGGTGAATTGGACCAAAATTCATTCGCGTTGAGGCGAATGTACAAAAATGAGTTTTGTGATGGCGGCAAAAGGAAGCTATTTTTTTAAAAAGGTGTAGGTACCAAAAGCCGAGGTTGTTACCGTTCGGTAAGGTTGAAGAAACAATATATTACCGACCGACACGCATGCAGATGTTGTCGAGCGACAACAAAATGTCAATGTTACTGGCGGTAGCATGGAGTTACCGATCGCTAACACATGTTTCGACTTGAGTGGTATTGTTACCATTCGGCAACATAACATTGTCGAAAGGTTGAAACTACAACACGTGCGGTATGCTACCAATTGATATCACATATTACCGACTAGAGTGGCGTCAAGTTATCGACTAAGAACATGCAATTTTCGATTGGAAATGTTACATTGAGTTTTGAAGGTGTTGTCGGCTGATAACGTATTGTTATCGCTCGAACGTGTGTGTTATCGCTTAGTAACAAAGCTTCCGATGCGAGATATTGTTCTTAAAATAACATATGTATGTTGTTCCCGAAATGTTAACGTAGATATTTTGTTCTGAACGGTAACATATATGTTTTCTCGGCATTTAATACGCCACGTGTCTTCCGCTCCCGCATTTAATACACTTTCCTTTCCTATATATATATACCCTTCCCCATTCATTTTGTCCCATTTTTGTGTGCAAGTTTCTTAGAGATAGACTTTTTCAGAGAGTTCTCGGCCTTCTCGTCCACTTCCAGTATTCTAGTATTAGATAGTAACCAGTGCCACCTGCCACACGATTTTTTCTATGACCCTCAAGGCTCACCACTCATATATAGGTATCTTTATCTAGCCATTTGTCAACCTCTTCTTTTTTCAAGCAATCAATGTTTAAGAATAATGGCCCCAAGAAAAAGACCATTAAACCAACTTCCTATGCTTACCAAAACATTTTATATCCCCAGTTGATACAACTACTCGAAGACCCTGAAATAATCACCAGTCCGATTGGATTCCTAAGTCAAGCTTCTATGGACTTATTTACATGCCCCAATATCAGATAGACCACAAATTATTAAATAATTTAATGCAAGTGTATAATACTTCGGATGGCACTTTCACAGTTCAATTACCATCCCATGAATTTCACATCAAAATAACACCTAAAGATATTAAACGTCTAATAGGCCTGCCCCATGAAAACACAATGCCTGTAAGCACCAAAGATGTTCTTTTTTACGAGAAAAGAAATTTTTTAGAGTCTCATTACAATCTCTCTATTGAGGCTGAGGTTAATACTCCAGCCAAAAGAGGCATTAACTCTCAATCTATCAAAGACCCTTTCTCCTGGCCATGGTGGAATTTTTCCAGTCTCGTATCATTCTATAAGGAAGATACACTGACATTCCTTAGTGGGAAATGTACTACCTTCTTCAAACCCTTTCCAGAGTTAGATTCGATTGGTGCTCATATCTTGCATCAAAGATTCATTCTAAACTTGAAAAATCCAAATTGAATCCTTTTGCAGTTATTTGTTCTTCTTGTTATGTTCTTGTTTCCTATCATCCAGGTTTTATGGACTCAAATCCACAGCTCTTCCAACTACTCTTCATGAGAAGATGGATAAACATGGAATTCCATTGGACACATAGTTGGTGATTATTTTTTTAATAAGCATTTAATCTTGATTCCTTTCAAAACAAAATCATTGTTAAATTAATTCTTATAAATATGTAATCTGTAATTATGTTATGAACAAGTAAAAGCAAATGAAACACTAGAACTCCGTCATGCGGCAGCTCGCTTCGCATAACCTTGTTCGGCCTAAGAAAACTAGAGGAAACGACGTCACTATGTCCGATGACTCTTTGGAAAAGTTGAGACCAAACAAACAGATGCATGGTTCCTTGATTCCTCTCGCTCGCTCGGTCCCGAAGCGAGGAGAGAACACGTTCTACTTCTCGGTCATGATGCAAAGGCAAATCCATGTTTTATGTGTAGACACCAAAAATATACACTCTCTCACCTTCATTATCTAAACTCATTCACAATCATCAAAACAATTAAAACATGCCACTCGTGAAACTCCATGACCTAGATCACCCACTTGTACCCTTTAATTAAATTAATTTAATATTCACATCACCACATCCCTATCCCTAAAATAATTAATTACACCCTCACACTTCACCATCCACACTCACTAGTTGTAACTAGTTAATTTAGTAACCTTCCATAAATATAACCTAACCACCTCTAACTTATCCCTATAACTACTTCCCACCCCTATAATTAAATTAGAAACCTTCTAAAAACACCTCCACATTTATCCTAACTAACTTGGTCCTCATTCGAGCTCACCCCTCTTAGTATCTCAACCTCTCTTGAAATCCCTTACAAATCAAGTTCGAAATGGCAATAAAATCACTCTTTTTATCCCCTAACTCGAATAAGTTGAAATCTCTCGACAATTATCCCGCTCATTGAAATCTATATAAACAAATTTCTAAGCCTCTTTGGGGGTATTTTTATATTGTGAAGGGGAATCACGTCCATTCTGAGTTTGAGATTTTCAACAAAGCATCATTGTTACCATGCTATGTCGAGACAATCATCATATCATCCAACGTCATCATCAAGACAGCCATATTTACCCACCTGTCACTCAATCTATGATATCTCATCATTCATCCATTAAGGTAAGATTTGTTTTTATTAATTCTTGCTTCCATTTTCAAGTATCTTGCTTCTCTTTCAATTACTAATCTCGTTTAAGCTTTAAAATTTAGCACATTTGCAAAATAATCAAGTTATAATCTCTCTGCTTTTGTTAGCCTGTTAGAATTCAAAGTAATCACCGGTGACTACTAGAATCGCCTATGATTCCGCACAATATTTTTCTTTCATAGATTTGTTCAAATTTATTTAACAATATTTGTCCATTTCTTTTATTGCTAACATGTTGTCAAGTATGGGTTTTGTAGATGGCCATATCAGGTACTAATCATCCCATTACCATTATTGATTCGCTACCAATTTTCTGACACCCCTTACACTGGGAGCAATATGATTTATTACACGACTTAGAATTGTGTGTTATTCACGATGCACCCCTTGACCATTTAGAAGCAATCTTCGCATCAAATTAATGCATTCGTGAAGCAACTGAGGAGTTTTGGGAGGTATACTACAAGGTCCAAAGGATCTAAGCTGACCTTGCATCATTTGAGTATATCTATGAGGTAGGCCTAGACATACTGGAGGACACCTACACTACATCTGAATCCGACATCGAGAGCAACATTAGCCTTCCGTAGATACTTTGATTTTGATATTTCACGCCTCTGCATGATACGAAAGAAGAGATATCTGACTTCTTCGTGGAATACTACATCTCAAACCCTGATTTTTACTTCACAGAAGATGAGGACTTTGCCTGTTTTGTAAGCTCAAACTTTTTTAAAAACCTAGATTCTGACCTAGATTCCAATTTCGGATTCTAGTCTTGTTGTTCTCATTTCATTACTATCGCTAATGTATGTAATCACCTAAATAAGTGATAACAATTAATCACATTTTCCATTTATCATATTGTACTTCAAATTATCATCAATAAATCTTAAATGTCTTAAAATCAAGTTGATATCCACTTAAGGAAATCTTTGGGATTCTCAAATCGGCCTTTTCCGGGCAATCGCCACCTTATTTTACTAACTCTATTTTGTGTAAGTGTTTTTTATTTGTAGGCTTACTTGCAAGGAAAAGAAGTCTAGTACATTCTTCATGGAGCACAAAACATCATACATCCATCACATCTCGTGGGTATCTTGAAAACCCCGCCATACTGAGGTTGAGAAAATTTTACCCCATTAAAGTATTAAACCAAATCCCTTGAGGTAAAATTGTGCTTCAACATTCTGCCCGCTTGGTAGGACCCTTGTCCCTTATTCTTTTGTTTCACTTTATCGATAAAATTATAATTGTTTCCACTGCCTAGTAATCACCTTTGATTAGGCTAATCACTTGCGATTGTGCCAATCTCTAGCGATTGGACTATGTTTTTACATTGCTTCACAATCTAATGTTTTCTAATCTGTCATAGCACTACTTCTTGGAAATTCATCTACTGGATTTACTACTTGCTCACTTTAAAATTTCTAAAAATCTAAAAAAGGTGGGAGTACTCTCATGGTAAGTCCTAAAATATTTCCTTTACTTTTGGTTTTGCATTTTTGTTTGTTTGCTTTCATCGAAATCAACACTTCATTTTGGGATCTTAAAATAAATCATTTGCATCCTACTTGTTTCACATAGTCTAATTAGGGAGGTTAATTCATTGCATTCACTTATTCTCCCTCACACACAACCAAACCACTATCAAATCAAAAATGCATTCAAACAATTCCTACCCAGGTGAAACTGATTGGGATTTCATCACCCAACAGGGAAGTCGAATCGGTGTTCTGGCCAAGTATAATCTCCTCGTCTGTTAGTATATTTTTTGGCTCAGCACCCAACTCCCTTATCACGCAATGAGATCTGTGTAGTGATGGGGTAGGCCCCAATATACATGCCCATACCAGCAACATAAGACAAATTTGGGCCTCAGTACCTTTGGGTATATCAAGGACTCGCCCTTAAACATACCCGAAACCATCCATAGCTTACCACTTCTTAGGACCCTCGTTGACCATCTTACACATTTCACATTCTCATAATTAACCAAGATAAATACTAAATAAAACTTTTTTCTTGCTTTTGTTTGTTGTTTGTAAATAAACCCATTTAGTTATTTTTCACTTTCTAGGTGTTTGTGTGTTTTTTTATCATGGTACTTACTAGACAACAATCTCATAACCAAATTCCTGAAAACATGTCTACTCCACCACCTACATTTCAACAACATGTCCCATTTTACACTACAACACTTTCGACACCAACACAACAACAAATCCCATATTATCAAACAGCTTACATCCAATCCCTTTTCTGACACCCAACAAACTTGGAATGAATCAGGGGTCAATTATAACAATGAAATGGAGAAAAAGTCCTTTAATTCTTCACATCAATATCATGGTCAAATCCTTCATACACCAAAATCATAACATCCATTTTCTCCTAGAGCATCCAAACTTCCCTTCTATAATAGGGAGACCTTGTCTTTGAAGAAATGCTAGATTCAAACCCTGTTTCCATAAATGCTTACCTAAAGCAGCTTAAATGTTTAGATGCAACCATTTACACCCCAACACACTTACAATCCTTCATCTTTTATAACACAACTCATTGATAAAATTCAATACTATGTTGTTCAAATAGCTATACCCATACACTTCAAATCAATATGAAACACTTAACAATAGTCAACCCAAGATATATGTCATCCCACTAACCCCTTTGAAACATCGAATGAAAAATATTCCACCAATCAAATCAAGCATCTGAGGTATCTTCAGTCCTTGTTTATGACCTCCACATGATTTCATCACAAAGCACATCTACTCAACAATCAGCGCCTTCACCCAGTCCTTCTATAGGTTCCATACCTTCTCTAAATAGTATCGCTACTTCCTCGTCTACCCCTCTATCCTACTCACAGGTACAAACATATCCAAAGAGGTTTCGTGGCCTTTTCTATTGTTGTATCCTCCCAACAGGTTACTAGTCCCATTCAGAACATCACCATTTCCATTCCTACAACTAAACCAGTGTCATTGCTAGCACTCACCCAGTCTCAAAACATAGACTGCAACCTTCAAAACCATTCATTTCCATGCCATAATATACACCCCTACAAAATATCCCACAATATAATATCTCTCAACAAAGCACTCGCACAACAGCACCATCTTTCATTGCCTCTCTAATATCCTTCCAACAAGCACCTACATATTCACAACCACTTACTCACACTTCAGATTACCATTATAATATCGGTCACATACAACCTTCAAAACCCCTAACTTCAAAACAATTTTTTCCATCTCGGTAGAATATTCCACAACAAAACATTCCTTATCAACAACATGTACCTCGGTAAACATACCTCAATACAACATGCATTAACAATATGCCCCTCAACAAAACATTCCACAATACCACATCCAGTGACAAAATACCCTTACTAACACAATGTCCCTTATCAATAGAACATTCTCCAATAAAACATTCCCTACCTGCAAGGTAGTCCAAATAGTATCAAACATACTCAAAACCTAGCCATTCTTTATTTCAACCTGGCTCATCTTCACAGAACAAACACAATATGATCCTCTCCAAGATCTTTTAAACTAAATATCCAGTCTCGAAGCTACTTCGTTCATCCAAGAATGTGCTCTCCTATGATCAAATTTGTAATGATCCCATTCATCCTTCAGTACCATATAAACCATATTCGCCCCACTGGGAACTCCCTAATTTTATCAAGTTTTACAGTAAGGAAGATCCCCAATAACACATTTGTGCCTTTTGTCATGCATGTTATTTGATAGCTCATGGTTAAGATATGATGTTGAGGACCTTTCCCATGTCCTTTGTTGGTCCCACCTTAGATTGATATAATAATATCCCACAACATTCCCTATTTTCCTTTGTGTAACTTTCCCAACTTTTCTTAGACCACTTTTCCATAAACATAGCCCGTAAAATCACTATCAATGACCTATATGCCATCAGACAGTTTGAAGATGAATCCATCACTGACTTCGTCGCCATTTGTTGGAGGGGTGTGACTAATCAACTATCCTTTACATTACCACAAATAGAATTAATCGAATTCTTCTAATGTCATGCATGTGCCAAACACATCTCATCCACTTTACAAATTCAATCATTTCAAAAATTTGATGAGGATTTTACCATGGCCCATAAATTGGAACTACGAGCTCTAAAACATGGATAGGTAAAGCTCCATCCTAAGAAACCAAAATTTGAGTTCCCATCCAAGTCAATGTCCAATCATGATAAGTCAAAAATTTATGTCAATGTTATCATAGTTAAATTTTCTCCTAAGGAGAGACCTCCGCACTAAGCTTCCTCATCAACAACGTAACTACACATCTATAGGAGAGACTTATAGTGTAGTTTTTCAAAAATCACTTGCATCCAACATGGTATCTCTCCCACCTATCCGACCCATTGACATATTAGTATCTAAACCCATTTGTACTTGAGATAATGACTATTTTAAATACCATAGGGTCAATGGACATGACATCAAAAGGTGTCACACATTCCGCAATGTACTTCAAGATTTGATCAAAAGGGTGAACTCCACTTAGACAATACAAATGCACCATCTTTACATATTTAAGCAACATTTTCTGAATCACCCTTCATCCTCCAATCAACCACAAACAAATGTTGTTCATACCATCAAGAAATAAGAAAAATAAATCCTATCCTTCCTACATCCTCTTCACTTACCAAATCAAAATCCATGAAAACCAACGCCAACAGCCAATGAGCCTAAAACTATGACTACATAGCCTCCATCTATTGAGAGCATCTGCAAAACCCTTTCTACATCCTCATCACTTATTGAATCAAAACCTGCGAAATCAGCACCGAATCACAACCAACCCAAATTTATGGATCCTTCACTTGTTCAAAATTTCACTAAAACTATTCTTACGCCTTCATCATGTACCACTACCAAATCTATACCCACATCCTCTACTACACCTAAAATCACCTCTAGAAAAGAAACCAAAATACTCGATACCTCGTAGAAATCGACCTTTCAGTTGCGTCCTCATCAACTACACCTAGTTCATCTAAGGCTGTGCAAAGGTACCTCATAAGAAGGATTTTGTTTAGGTTTTTAAAACCCCTCAATATTTTTTTCCGGATCAGATTCCTGTACGTGGACCTCACTCCCTCATATTTGTTAATCACCCTATTATTACAGGATCAAAATCCCCAATCAAACCCCTACACTAAGTCCATATCCTGCACCTTTTACACAACCCAATTATTGTCACTAGAGGTCACCCATACGGGGTCCGTCGCCTTCACATGTCACAAAATCTAATTATCTATATCAATGACCACCCATACAGACTCCTCATCCACCATTCACCGTGACATCTAGAAAACCTCCACGACCGACAAATAAACAACCTATAGCTAAACAACCCATCTTATTCCCTCCCTAAAAACATATAGACACAACCTTTTCACCATCCACATCCACACCTAAGGGGCGTTATGCCACCATGCTAGATGACCTCCTTCAGCGGTCACTTATTACATTACCACCTCCTAAAACGCCGATCATCACGTATGGAAACCTTCTTGGTATGACTTCAATGTTTTTTACAATTACCATAGGACACGAGGTCATTCCATAGAATATTGTAGAGATTTTTATTTAAAATTCCAAAAGATTAGCAATTTTCTCTTTCTTCCTTCTCAATCAAACACAACACCAACATAAACATCAATGTCATCATCATCAAAACTTGAAGAACCTATCCCTAAAGCATTTGATCATCAAGTCGGTGTTTTACACATCACCACCCGATCACAAAATTACAATAAATAACCATCAAAACCTAAGAAAGTTAAAACCTTTGTCATTATACCTCCACCTCCTGAATTATCCACCTCATCTGATAAGCCTAAGGTTTCCATTTCCTTGGCTCTGAATAGTCTAATCAAGCACCACTATCAAAAGACAAAGTTTCAATACAAGCAACAACACCCCCTTTCACCACAATACAAAAGGTTGCTATCAAGTAATTACACCAATCTCCTATTTGGATGTCACTCTGAGTTAGTCCAAACATCACCTTTTCACAAGCAAGCTATGATCGAAGCCCTCCAATCCATCATCGTACCTGCTAACGACCCAATCCCATTCACAAACTTTTTGGGTGCTCTCAAAGAATCCTCCTCTATATATTTCAGACCATATGAAATTACTTCCCTCGAATGCAGGACCATGACCTACCACTATTCAACACTACTTAGATTAATGAAATCTCTATCAACAGGGTCATGATTGATAACGGTTCCACCATTAATATCATATCATCCCTTCCTTTCAACCAAAAATTACCAAATACTATTGTCATTCAAACTCCTGTTCTATTGTGATCCTTTAACGACACTATCGCACCCACATTAGGTACTTTCATACTTCCACTTGAAGTTAGCGTCAAAACCCTTCCCCGAACCCTTATATATTATAGAAGGGGAGTTCCAATATAACATTTTATTAGGATGCCCCTGGATACACACCATTCCTTATGTTCCTTCCATTCTCTTTAGAAACTAAAATTAGGTCACACTCCCCTTTAGTCCCTCGACAAATAAGTACCTTTCATAACATTCACCTAGCCATGGCCCCTTTCACCTCACTAATATTAATTTAATTAATTGAATAAAATTAATTCATTATCCTCACTATATTTATTATTTAAATATCTTAATTTAAATAATATCCACATAAACTTCACTTAGACACCTCACCAAGCCAACTCAACCTAAGACCTATTCTTAGTAAGTTGTCATAACTAACTGAGACTTACCTAAACCCTAAAAATCAATGCCCACGTTCCCTCTAACCACACTCCCGCATGCTTACAAGAAGCTCCCAGTCTAATATGCGGGTTAATGGCACGATATCTAAGGAAATCAAGAGTATCTCCCTAGTTTAGTAAACCTAGGAAATCCCACCTTGACCGATGTTGGTTACCCCTAACTCACGCCATTTTTAAGCTGAACCACTTTATCGGTTACCCTTTTAACCCCAAAACAACCTTATTCTCAAGGTTGGCAGAAGGTTGGAAAAATAATAGATAAGTTGGTGAACATTAGCACATCCCAGAGAGATATCGCATCTTATGAGAGTGAATTACAGCGAGAACATGCGTGCAAGGAAGGAGATCAAGCATCTTTTCCTACACAGCCATCCCAACAATGATATGATCTAACATAGAAAAGAGGAATGTACATGCAGCCCATGTAGAAGCTTTCCTTCAGTTGGTGACCACCTGTAGCCTTCAAAACCTCTCATTAGCACCTCCATCCCTCACTCACAGGCATCCAAGACTAGAATCCAAGTAAGTAAACGTTATACTTCTCTGGTTTATTCCATTTCATCATTATATTATCATCTTTTGTTTACCTAGCCACCCATTGACCTCCTTCAACATTCCCCCTCTATATACCCATTAAAACCTCACCAAATCCCTCCCAAATCACCCAATAACTCATCCCGACCAACCAAAGTCCTTTTGTGCAATCACAAAGGAGACCTAAAGCTCGCTCGGGCATTCCCAATTTTCCATAAGAACCAAGACTTGACCGTTACACGTAACCGTTGTCGATCACCCTTAACTGACATCAGCCTCTATATTTTCCCATACAACCTGCAATAGTGACCTTCCCACCTAATTCCCTTTCATCTTCATTCACCCGTGATCTACCCGAGACCTTTGTCGACTTGCAGAGACCCGTAACCGCTATTTGACCTTCGCACCCTATTCTAACCTAGCTTGTTAGATTAGATCTATTTTTATTGTGTTTTAAGTGAGATACCTAAATCATTTCAATTACAATAGGTTTTACCTTATTTACTTATTGGTCCAAAATTTGTCGAGTAGGCAAGGTGTCATGGGGAAATAGACCAACATTGTGCAAGGCATAGCCCCTCTTTGAGGAAAAAGGTTTATTGCTAATCTATCAAGTAGGAATCTGTGTAAATCTACACTATTCTAACTTTAGGGGGTTTGGGATCTCATCCCAGTAGAGGTAGTTCCAACAACGAACAGAAAGGTAGGAGGGAAGGAACGGAGGGGGTAGATCTGAAGGAAGAAAAGAAATGAATTCCAAGACGGAAAGGTCAGAAGGTTTATGCTTTGAGCCGGTAGTAAACAGAGCCAAACTTACTTGCATAAACAATTAAAGCAATACTGATGAACATATGACAATAGTAGGAATGAATCTAACAGAATAAAAACATAGATCTAACTTAAGAAAGATCTTATGCAAATAACACACACATTAAGCACAAAGTCTGAATATGTGTATTAATATTTCTTCTGTTGCAAGAAAACACAAAGTCTTTCTCTCCTCACTTCTCTTTTCATACAAAAATGTTCACCTGGAATACAAGTATTCTAGTATTTATAGAAGGAGAGGAGGAAAGAAGACAAAAGCAAACCCACTACTTACAAAATATCTTACAAGATATTTACAAAAGATCTAGAAAATATCTAAAAAGTCAACAGTTGACTTGGGCAAGTTTTTGGATGGCAACATCCCATGGTGCAACATGGATGAGGTCATCATGTATGCCAACATGCTTTTAAATATTTTACAAAAATGATCAACGCATCCCAGAAAGAAGAAACTATTGTCTAGTGTAAAATGGCACAGTTTTAGCCATGTCAACACACAAATTTCTCCCCTTTGTAAAATGGCACAGTTTTAGCCTTGTCAATACGCAAATTTCTCCCCTTTGTAAAGTGGAGCAGTTTTAGCCATGTCAACACACAAATTTCTCCCATTTGTAAAGTGGCGCAGTTTTAGCCATGTCAACACACAAATTTCTCCCCTTTGTAAAGTGGCGTAGTTTTAGCCATGTCGACACACAAATTTCTCCCCTTTGTAAAGTGGCGCAGCTTTAGCCATGTCGACACACAAATTTCTCCCCTTTGTAAATGGCACAATTTTATGTATGTCAACACACAGATTTCTGCCCTTTCTAAATGGCACATTTTTCTGCATGTCAACACACAAATTTCTCCCCTTTGTAAAATGGTATAGTTTTATGTATGTCAACACACAGATTTCTCCCCTTTATAAAATGGTGCATTTTTCTACATGTCAACACATAGATTTCTCCCCTTTGTAAAATGGTGTAGTTTTCTGCATGTCAACACACATATTTCTCCCCTTTGTAAAATAACACAATTTTAGCCATGTCGACACACAAATTTCTCCCCTGAAGGATAAGCAACAAGTGGCTAAGTCTTAAAACAACTTGATTTTTTGAAAGGGAGTTTTGGGCTATTTCAGATGTTGACAAACTTCCTTGGGGCCAAAACAAAATTTTTTGTATAGTTACCTGCAAATTTCCCTTGTCAATTTTGCAGGATAACAATTGGCTCTTTTTGGGGACTATCTTTGAGTGAATCTTACGGGTAGAGAATCCTAGATTTTTCATGTGCCTATCCATTGGGTTACAGAGAGTTAAAAACAAGGGTGACAAAAAAAAAAAAGGAAGGGAACACACAACAACAGAAAGAAAACACACAACGAAAGTAAACACACAATGAAAGCAAAAGAAAATGAACAAGAAAACTATACAAAGAAGAGAGCAAGCTCTACTTCCTGAAGATCTTCAAGTGTTGCCTGCTATAGGGAAGCGGGAGCTCGGTTCCATCTAGATATGAGAGATAGAAACTATTCCCTCCATTGAGTTGTTTGATCTTGTATGGCCCTCTCCAAAGAGAGTCAAACTTCCCGTACATCCCTTTCGGTTCTCTTCGTTTGTCCCACAGAAGAACAAGATCTCCTACTTGGAAATATCTTTGCTTAGCTTTCTTGTCGAACAACCTCTTAACTTGATTATGATGTTTAGTGATCTTGTTGACCACTTTCACTCACTTTTCTTCAAGTTTCGTTAGGTACATAATCCTCTTTTTAAGAGAATTCTAAAAAGTTTCATCTTTAATTGCTCGAGCTAAGCATAGAGCAGGAAGTTCTATGGAGATAGGGATTTTAGCATTGATCCCATATAACACCTGAAAAGGTGACATGCCGAGAGACTTCTTTGGAGTGATACAATCTGCCCACAAAGCATCGTATAATGATTTGTGTCAGGACCATTGGTTTTCATCAACTAGCTTCCGTATGATAGTTACCAGGTTCTTGTTGCTAGATTCTACCTGACCATTTCCCTAAGGATAATAATCAAAAGCATGAGCCAAGGTTATTCCATATCCATAACAAAACCAATAACTTCATGTGAAGAGAAGTTAGAAGCATTGTCAGCAATGATTTTGTGTGGAATGCCAAATCTCACAATAATATTCTCTTTGATGAAGTTGCAAATAACTTCAGAAGTGGCATACTTGATAGGTATGGCCTCCACCCATTTCGTGAAGTAATCTGTTGTTAGGATGTAACTATGTCCAACACTCAATTGAGGATTGAGTTCTCCAATGAAATCAATTCCCCATTGGTTCAATGGTTCGTCAATGATGACAGGCCTCGAGAGGAAATGCAATAGCTTTCTCGGTTTGCCAACAAACTATTGGCAAAGTTCACATTTCGCTACACAGTGGTCAGTATCCTAAAATAGTGTTGGCCAAGAGTACTGCCCAAATGATTTTATGTGCTATCATGGATAAGGAGAAGTGACCACCACAGGATGAGTCATAAAAACTTTCCAACAATTTTACCTGTTGCGGCTTATCAACACATCGTAGAAAAATGTCGTCAATTCCACGTTTGTACAATCCATCATTCCATATGACATATCTTGCAGCTTTGAGCTTCACCGTTTGTTTTTCCTTTATGGTTAGGTGAGTTAGGCACTCACCATAGGTGAGAAATAACGTGATATCATAATACCATTCGTCGTTGGTTGTGACAAATAGAACCATGGGCAAAGAATCCACTTTCTCCAATTCATTTTGTTCTCCATCAATGTGATCAACTTTCTCTTCAGGTACCTCTGAGTCTTTATTTACAGCTATTAGCTGACATAGGCCTTTACCTCTTACTAACTTGGTTGGTTTGATGTCAAGATCATATTATTGGACCTTTGATGTCCAATTACCTCGTAAGCTTCCTAACTCCTGTTGAGTCAAGATAGACTTAACAACCGTGTCAGGAACTAGCACTACTGTATGAGAATTCAGAATATAGTGGTGGAAGTTCTTGACTACTTTTGCCATGGTAAAGGCATGCTTTTCTAATTGTGACATCTTCAGTTCATGAGGCTTAAGAGGAGATCTCATGAAAGTAATCGAGGATTCAATATCTTTGGAGTTATTTTTCATCAAGATAGCTGATACAGTATGCGCAGAGGCATAGCTATACATGATGAAGTCTTTGTTGAAGTCAGGACACACTAGAACAAGAGTGTGGGCGATGGAGGTTTTTACGTCTTCGAATGATGTCTTTCCTTCTTCACTCCATCAGAATGTTTGGGACCCTTTCATCATATTAGATATATGACAAGTCTTCTCAAAGAAAATCAAGAATAAAGTGTCTAAGAAAATTTACCTTTCCGAAGAAATAGTGAACGCCAATCTTGCTTGTAGGCAAATTAAGGCTCTAAATAGCCTTGACCCTTTTGACATCTATCTTAGTTCCTTCTCTGCTGATGACATGTCCTAGCAGCTTTCCTTCAGTGACCCCAAAAACTGACTTCTTGGGATTTAGCGAAATCCCGTGCTCTCGGCATCTGATCAAGACTTGTTCCAAATGATCGCAGTGATCACTTTGTCTTTTGGAGAACATGGTCAGGTCATCTAGGTAAACTACAATGACTTTTCCCATCATACCTTTGAATGCAAAGTCCATTTCTTGTTGGAAGGTGGCACCGGTGTTGATCAAACCAAACGACATTCATTGTAGGTAAAGGTACCCCAAGGAGTGGTGAATGCTATTTTGAACTGATCTTCAGGCGTGACTTGAATTTGATTGTAACTCTGAAAATATGTCAAGCATAGACAACATTTTTGAACCAATTACTACTGTAGCACTTGATCCATTATTGGCAGTGGATAGTTATCTTTTAAGGATGACTAGTTCAAGTTGCGAAAGTCCACGCATATGCGTATCTCGCCATTCTTCTTCCACACAGCACAATAGTTTAACCTAGGTACTTTGTGATGAATAGGAAAAATAATTCTTAAGTCTAGCATTTTCTAAATTTCAGCTTGGATGATACCTGAGATTTTAGGGTTGTAGTGCCTTTGCTTTTGACGGAAAGGCTTGACGTCGTCCTTGAGTATATGTCATGCCGAATGTCCTTTGGCTTAAAAGAATTCAGATCATCCTAAGACCATACTAACACATCCATGTACTTTTTTAACAACTTAACAAATTTTCACTTTTCCTTAAGCGCATAACACTTCCCGATATTCATAGAATGAGAATGTTCCGCATACCCAAATTGATGATTCGGTTTCGAGAAGAGCAAGGATCATCCTGTTGCTTTTTCTTGACAAAATGATCATGATTATCAAATAATCATTCTAAGGAAATCAAACCTATTAGAATCATATTTCCTTTGAGTTGTATCACTATATCTTTTCGGATTCATGTGCTTGACCGGTGAGAGACTCACGACATGTAGAAGTTGATCCATCGAAATGAATTTCTTTGAAATTGTCACTTTCTCTAAAAAAGTGATAAGTTGGTTGTCATCATTGAACAC
Organism: Taxus wallichiana var. yunnanensis; assembly: GCA_018340775.1. NCBI lineage: Eukaryota > Viridiplantae > Streptophyta > Pinopsida > Cupressales > Taxaceae > Taxus > Taxus wallichiana. Next base: position 546,924,659 of record CM031234.1, read on the forward strand.
ATGCCGGTGTTGTGAATTATCCGCACACTTGGGTGAAAAATGACTTCAATGGTATATGTATCTATTTTCAACCCTGGGTGAGGGAGCATAAGAGAGGCTGAGATGGCCAATGAATCAGCCATGTCATTTCGAGCTTGCAAAACTGCTTTGATTGAGAAAGCATCAAAATCTTCAATGATATCCCATACTGCATTGCGGTAGTGTCTTAGCCAGTCATTCTTTACTTGGTATATTCCTTTTACCCGATTGAAAATTATCTTAGCATTCACCTTGCACTCTTAGATTCTTTATTCCCTTCTCTTTTGCAGCTTGCATGCCAAGTAACAAGGATTCATACTGCAATATTATTCATATTGAAGAACTATAATTTGAAAGAAAAAGGGAAAATCTCCTCTTCAGGAGATATTAGAACAGCCCCAGCACCGCATCCACTTGTCGCGCAACTACCATCAAACTGCAATGTCCATACTTTGTTGAGATCCTCTTTTTGGATGAGAACGTCCATTCTATCTGAGTTGGTGGACAAGAAATAGTTTCCCATCCCTGATGATTTAAAAAGAATATGAGCTTTAGGGTCATCGAGTTGGTGACTAGATATTTCTTTTGTGACTCTGGTTCCAATGTCTACATCACCCCTTTGACAAGAATCTTGGCTTTGGATCAATCTATATGAATTTCCCCACCAACTTCTTTACAAAAGCTCCTCCCAAAGAATATCCCGTATGTTCTTTGGAATATCAACTACGAGAATAGTCATTTTTACCCTTTTCTTAGGAAATGTTGCGAATGTAAACTACACATCCTTGATCTAACCAATCAATGGTACCGCTTTGGTTTCAATGGAGTAAAGCATCTACGAAATAGTTTAGTAAGTGTGAGGCCCAAAGCATGGGTGACCTTTCTTTGGCATAACATTGTCGAAGCTTAATCAATTATATAGTTACTTAATTTATGACCATTGATCGTGAGAGATAGGTAAAAGGTTCAATTTTCCCGCCGCGGAAGTCGAGATAACATTTATGCGAGACACGGGAGGAATGGGAAGAATTCCTTTTGGGGAAATAGGAGGGATGACAACCTAGCTTTGGATATACTTAGTTAATCTTATAAGCTACTCTGGGTTGGACTAAAGGTACTTAGCTTCAGACATCTGGATCTTGGTCTTTTTGGCATGATCGACTATATCAAATGCAACCAAGGGTTGCACTAACGAAGGAATGAGTCCTTCATTTCACGTTTGTAGAGGAGGATTACTAGTCTTTATGGGACTAGAGGAAGACTGAATTAGAGGAGCAATGGGAGGAAAATATTTCTTTACAAAAGGTTTAATAGGAGGTTGAGTAGGAAGGGGATTACCTCTTTTAGTGATCGTTGGAGGTGGAGTTACCACAGCCTTTTCCTTTTATTTTTCAGTAGCAACCTTTTCTTCTTTTCCTTGTGAGCGAGTGAAAACCACATATGATTGTCTGCTCACGTACCATTGGGTACCCTCTTCTTCATCAAATTCCTCATCTTCAAATTCCATATACCCAATAGTAGAGTCACCAGTCGGTTCACCGACATCTTAGACTAGAATCCAAGTACCTCCATCCCTCACTCAACTCCATCAAAGCACCTCCATCCCTCACTCACAGCATCCGTGACTAGAATCCAAGTAAGTAAATGTTATACTTCTCTGGTTTATTCCATTTCATCATTATATTATCATCTTTTGTTTACCTAGCCACCCATTGACCTCCTTCAACATTCCCCCTCCATATACCCATTAAAACCTCACCAAATCCCTCCCAAATCACCCAATACCTCATCCCGACCAACCAAAGTCCTTTTGTGCAATCACAAAGGAGACCTAAAGCTCTGCTCTGGGCATTCCCAATTTTCCACAAGAAATTAGCACTCGGTTACACCTAACTACCGTTGGTCACACTTAACCAACATCGAACTCTATATTTTCCCATACAACCCGAGCAATGCTGACCTACCCACCTAATTCCCTTTCATCTTCATTCACATGTGATCTACCTGAGACCTTTGTCGGACTCCGAGACCTGTAACCAATTATTTGACATTCGGACCCTATTCTAACCTAGCCTTGTTAGATTAGATCTATTTCTTATTGTGTTTCAAGTGAGAAACCTAAATCATTTTGAATTACAATAGGTTTTACCTTATTTACCTGTTTGTCTGAAAATCTGTTGGGTAGGCAGGTCATGGGGAAATAGACCAACAATGTGCAAGGCATAGCCCTCTTTGAGACAACAAAGCACAATCGGTTTATTGCTAATCTATTAAGCAAGAATCTGTAAATCTACACTATTCTAAATTTAGGGGTTTGGGATCTCATCCCGGTAGAGAGGTAGTTCCAATAACGAACACAAAGGTAGGAGGGAAGGAATAGAGGAGGGTAGATATGAAGGAAGAAAAGAAATGAATTCCAAAACGAAAAGGTCGAAAGTTTATGCTTTGAGCCGGTAGTAAACAGAGCCAAACTTACTTGTATAAACAATTAAAGCAATACTGATGAACAAATGACAATAGTAGGAATGAATCTAACAATATAAAAACATAGATCTAACTTAAGAAAATCTGGTGTAATAACACACACATTAAGCACAAAGTCTAAATATGTGTATTAATATTTCTTCTGTTAAGAAAACACAAAGTCTTTCTCTCCTCACTTCTCTTTTCATATAAAAATGTTCACCTCGGAATACAACAAGTATTCTAGTATTTATATAAGGAGAGGAGGAAAGAAGACAAAAGCAAACCCACTACTTACAAAATATCTTAGAAGATATTTACAAAATATCTAAAAAGTCAACAATTGACTTGGGCAAGTTTTTGGATGGCAACATCCCATGGTGCAACATGGATGAGGTCATCGTGTATGCCAACATGCTTTTAAATATTTTACAAAAATGATCAATGCATCCCAAAAAGAAGAAACTACTCTGTCTAGTGTAAAATGGCACAGCTTTTAGCCATGTCGACACACAAAGTTCTCCCCAGTAAAGTGGCGCAGCTTTTAGCCTTGTCAATACACAAATTTCTCCCCTTTGTAAAGTGGCGCAGCTTTCAGCCATGTCAACACACCAATTTCTCCCCTTTGTAAAGTGGTGCAATTTTAGGCATGTCGACACACAAATTTCTCCCCTTTGTAAAATGGTGCACTTTTCTGCATGTCAACACACAAATTTCTCCCCTTTGTAAATGGCGCAGCTTTTCTGCATGTCAACACATCATTTCTCCCCTTTGTAAAATGGCACAGTTTTCGTATGTCAACACAATGATTTCTCCCCTTTATAAAATGGCGTAGTTTTCTACATGTCAACACATAGATTTCTCCCCTTTGAAAATGGTGTATTTCTCTACATGTCAACACACAGATTTCTCCCCTTTGTAAAATGGCACAGCTTTTTTAGTCATGTCGACACACAAATTTCTCCCCTGAAGGATAAGCAAAAAGTGGCTAAGTCTTAAAACAACTTGATTTTTTGAAAGGGAGTTTTGGGCTATTTCGAACATTGACAAACTTCCTTGGGGCCAAAACAAAATTTTTGGTATAGTTACCTACAAATTGCCCTTGTCAATTTTGCAGGATAACAGCTGGCTCTTTCTGGGGACTATCTTTGAGTGAAACTTAAGGGTAGAGAATCCTAGATTTTTCATGTGCCTATCCATTGGGTTACAGAGAGTCAAAAACAAGGGTGACGAAAAAGAAAAAGGAAGGGAACACACAACAAAAAAAAGCAAACACACAACGAAAGCAAAAGAAAACGAACAAGAAAACTGTACAAAGAAGAGAGCAAGCTCTACTTCGTTAAGATCTTTAGGTGCTGCCCAATATAGGGAAGTGGGAGCTCAGTTCTATCCAAATATGAGAGATAGAAACTATTCCCTCCATTAAGTTGCTTGATCTTGTATGGCCCTCTCCAAAGAGAGTTAAACTTCCCATGCATCCCTTTCGGTTCTCTTCATTTGTCCCACAGAAGAACAAGATCTCCTACTTGGAAATCTCTTTGCTTATATTTCTTTTCGAACAACCTCTTAACTTGATTATGATGTTTAGTGATCTTGTTGACCACTTTCACTCACTTTTCTTCAAGTTTCGTTAGGTACATAATCCTCTTTTCAAGAGAATTCTGAAAAGTTTCATCTTCAATTGCTCGAGCCAAGCACAGAGCAGGAAGTTCTACAGAGATAGGGATTTCAGCATCGATCCCATACAACACCTAGAAAGGTGACATGCCGTGAGACTTCTTTGGAGTGATACGATCTACCCATAAAGCATCATACATTGATTTGTGCCAGGACCGTTGGTTTTCATCAACTAGCTTCCATATGATAGTTCACTGTGTTCTTATTACTGGATTCTACCTGACCATTTCCCTGAGGATAATAATCAGAAGCATGACCTAAGGTTATTCTGTACCCATAATAAAAACCAATAACTTCATGTGAAGAGAAGTTAGAAGCATTGTCAGCAACGATTTTGTGTGGAAATCCAAATCTCACAATAATATTCTCTTTGATGAAGTTGCAAACAACTTCAGAAGTGGCATGCTTGATAGGTATGGCCTCCACCCATTTCGTGAAGTAATCCGTTGTTGTTAGGATGTAACTATGTCCAGCACTCAATTAAGGATTGAGTGCTCTAATGAAATCAATTCCCCATTACTTGAATGGTTCATCAATGATGACGAGCCCGAGGGGAAACCCAACCAGCTTTGATTTGCGAAAAAACTATTGGCAAAGTTCACATTTCGCTACCCAAGTGGTCAGTATCCTAAAATAGCATTGGCCGGTAGTACTGCCCGAATGATTTTATGTACTTGTCATGGATGAGGAGAAGTGACCACCACAGTTGAGTGGTAAAAACATTCCAACAATTTTACCTGCACAGTGGCTTGTCAACACATCATAGAAAAACACCGTCAATTCCACGTTTGTACAATCCATCATTCCATATGACATATCTTGTGGCTTTGAGCTTCATCGTTCGTTTTTCCTTTGTTGTTAGGTGATTTGGGAACTCACCATAGGTGAGAAAGAATGCGATGTCAGAATACCATTCGTCATTGGTTGTGACAAACAGAACCATGGGCAAAGAATCCGCTTTCTCTAGTTCATTTTGTTCTCCATCAATGTGATCAACTTTCTCTTCAGGTACCTCTGAGTCTTTATTTTCAGCCATTAGATGACACAAGCCTTTACCTCTTACCAACTTGGTCGGTTTGATCTTAAGATCGTATTCTTGGACCTTTGTGATCCAATTCCCTCGTAATCTTCCTAACTCCTATTGAGTTAAGATAGACTTAACAGCCGTGTCAGGAACTAGCACTACTATATGAGAATTCAGAATATAGTAGTGGAAGTTTTTGACTACTTTTACCATGGCAAAGGCATGATTTTCTAATTGTGACATCTTCATTTCATGAGGCTTAAGAGGAGAGATCATGAAAGCAATCAGGGATTCAATATCTTAGGAGTTCTTTTGCATCAAGATAGCTGATACAGTATGCGCAGAGGCATAGTTGTACATGATGAAGTCTTTTCAAGTCAAGACACACTAGAACAGGAGTGTGAGCAATAGAGGTTTTTACGTCTTCGAATGATTTCTTGCCTTCCTCACTCCATCAGAATGTTTGGGACCCGTTCATCATATTAGATATATGACGAGTCTTCTCAGCGAAAATCAGAATAAAGTGTCTAAGAAAATTTACCTTTCCAAAGAAAGAGTGAACGCCAATCTTGCTTGTAGGAAAAGTAAGGCTCTGAATAGCCTTGACCCTTTCAACATCTATCTTAGTTCCTTCTCTACTGATGACATGTCCTAGCAGCTTTCCTTCGGTGACCCCAAAAATTGACTTCTTGGGATTTAGCGAAATCTCGTGCTCTCGGCATCTAATCAAGACTTGTTCCAAATGATCGTAGTGATCACTTTGTCTTTTGGAGAACACGGTCAGGTCATCTAGGTAAACTATGATGACTTTTCCCATCATACCTTTGAATGTAAAGTCCATTGCTCGTTGGAAGGTGGCACCAACATTGATCAAACCGAACGACATTCTACTGTAGGAAAAGGTACCCCAAGGAGTGGTGAATACTATTTTGAACTGATCTTCAGGTGTGACTTGAATTTGATTGTAACTGAAAAACCGTCAAGCATAGACAACATTTCTGAACCGGTTACTACCTATAGCACTTGATCCATTATTGGTAGTGGATAGTTATCTTTTAAGGATGACTGGTTCAAGTTGCGAAATTCCACGCATATGTGTATCTCGCCATTCTTCTTCCGCATAGGCATAATATTTGCAACCTAGGTACTGTGATGAATTAGAAAAATAATTCTTGCGTCTAGCATTTTTGATTTTCAGCTTGGATGGTACCCGAGATTTTGGAGTTGTAGTGCCTTTGCTTTTGATGGAAAGGCTTGATGTTGTCCTTGAGTGGAATGTCATGCCGAATGTCCTTTGGCTTGAAAGACTTCAGATCAGCATAAGACCATGCTAACACATCCATGTATTTTTTCAGCAACTTAACGAATTTTCACTTTTCCTCGGGTGTACAACACTTCTTGATATTCACGGAACAAGGATGTTCCGTACTACCCAAATTGACGGATTTAGTTTCTGGAGAAGAGCAAGGATCATCCTATTGTTTTTTCTTGATAAAATGATCATGATTATCAAATAATCATTCTAAGGAAACCAAACCTCTCATAATCTTATTTCCTTTGTGTTGTATCACCGTATCTTTTTCAGATTCATGTGCTTGACCGGTGAGAGACTCACAACACGTAGAAGTTGATCCATCAAAATGAAGTTCTTTGAAATTGTCAGCTTTCTCTAAAAAAGTGATAAGCTGGTTGTCATCATTGAACACATGCCAGTGTTGTGAATTATCTGGCACACTTGGGTGAAAAATGACTTCAATGGTATATTTATCTATTTTCAACCCTGGGTGAGGGAGCATGAGAGAGGCCGAGATGGCTAATTAATCAGCCATGTCATTTTCAGCTTTTGCAAAACTCGCTTTCTATCCGAGTCGGTGGACAAGAAATAGTTTCCCATCCTTGATGATTCAGAAAGAATATGAGCTTTAGGGTCATCAGAGTTGGTGACTAGATATTTCTTTTGTGACTCTAGTTCCAATGTCTCAGTATCACATCTTTGACATGAATCCTGGCTTTGGATCACCCATACGAATTTCCCCACCAAATTATTTACAAAAGCTCCTCCCAAAGTAATATCCCGTATGCTACTGCAATATCAACTACGAGAATAGTCATTTTCACCCTTTTCTTAGGAAATGCCACGAATGAAAATTGCGCATCCTCGATCTCACCAATCAATGGTACTGGTTTGGTTTCAATGGAGTAGCATCTGCCAAAGGGTTTAGTAAGTGTGAGGCCCAAAGCATGGGTGACCTTTGCTAGCATAACATTGTCAGAAGCTCCAGAATCAATTATACAATTACTTAATTTATGACCATTGATCATGAGAGATAGGTAAAAAGGTTCAATTTTCCCCGATGCGGAAGTCAAGGCAACATTTATGCAAGACGCAGGAGGAATGGGAAGAATTCCTTTGAGGAAATAGGAGGGACGATAGCCTAGCTTTGGATATACTTAGTTAATCTTATAAGCTACTCTGGGTTGGACTGAAGGTACTCAACTTCAAACATCTAGATCTTGGTCTTTTTGACATGATTGACTATATCGAATGCAACCAAGGGTTGTGCTAACGAAGGAATGAGTCCTTCATTTCATGTTTGTAGAGGAGGATTACTGGTCTTTCATGGGACTAGAGGAAGACTGAATTAGAGGAGCAATGGGAGGAAAATATTTCTTTACAAAAGGTTTAACAGAAGGTTGAGTAGGAAGGGGATTACCTCTTTTAGCGATCGTTGAAGGTGGAGTTACCACAACCTTTTCCTTTTGTTTTTTAGCAGCAACCTTTGCTTCTTTTCCTTACGTGCGAGTGAAAACCGCATATGATTTTTCACTCGAGTACCCTTGGGAACCCTCTTCTTCATCATATTCCTCATCTTCAAATTCCATATACCCAATAGTAGATTCGTCGCAGTCACTTCACCACCGACATCTTGATCATCTTCACCTTGCAACGAAGGTTCTTCGTAATTTGGATCATCTTCTTCAATTTCAACCAAAGCATTAATCGAGGGGCTTCAATTGCTAACCTTGGAGAAGCAATGTAGTAAACACAACCTTTGGGGGGTGTTGTTGGGAGTGAAGTTCCTCCATGGGATATCCCGGTACAGAGTAGTAGATGATGTTTGAGCCAATTACTTCTTTAATGAGAGCAAGTCATTCGCCATCTTCTGGAATGCTAGATCTAATGAGGTATCCTAAGTAGAATTTGAAGCCTTTGATTTTGACGGCTCTCATTTTAACTCACCGATATAAGAAGGTTGTCTTTTATCTGAATTTCCATAGCTTGAGCAAGGGCCAAGGTGGGTATTTGTTCCTATAAAAGTAAGAAACTTACTTTTGAACTCATGGCGTTCAAGAAGAAACACTTTTGATTCTCTAATGTCGGCATCATGGTAAGTGGCACACGGTTGATCAGTGAATTGAATCAAGCGATAAAATCACGCATGGTTTCATTGGCCTCCTTCTTCATGTGAGTGATTTGTGACAATAATGCAAATGCGTCTTCTGAAGGTTTGTATTTGTCTTCAAATGCAATCCGCAATGTGGCCCAACTGGTGATGGATCCGGCTGGTAAATGCTGGAACCATTCTGATGCAGCCCTTGCAAGGTCTCCAAAAAGAGACGTACTGATACATCCTCATGAGTCATGTCCAGAATGTTGCATGACATAATAAACGCAGCTATATGTGCGTCCGTGCTTTGATTTCTGCTCCCATCAAATTTTGGGAAATTTTTGTGATTTCCGTGAGGGAGGGGGTTGACTGGATGCAACAGTGCTAGAGGACCCATGGCATTTCCCCATGGTATAGGCAGATTTTCTACCATTTGAAAAGTAGGAAAAATAACACGAGCAGAAGTGTGGTTCCACTTAGCAAAAGAGCATTGCAAGTTGATGTCGAGGCACCCTGTGAAATTTGGCTCTTTCGTGGAGGCGAGGCACTTCTTGCTGATCGATCCGCTTGAGCTCAGTGATGTGAATCATGCTAGAGTGATATTGAAATTGTGCCTTCAAGTAGATCAAAAGTTGGATCAAATTCTCCACGAGCTCTTCTGCTACGAGTAAATGGTTCACCCACCAATGTACTCATTCATATTTGCAACAATTAGGAGTAGATTTACAACAATCTTTTTCTTTATACTTTCGATTTTCTGATTTTTCTGCAAAAATCAGCAGCATGTACTTTTCAAAATTTAATTTTACCCTCTTAAATAACAACCGATTGCGCTTTTCTAACAAATATTAATAAGGATAAAAAGTGAGTCAATTTAGTAGGCTAATTTTTGAATATTTGACCTAAATTTTGCAAGTTTTTTTTTTTGAAAATATCATGAAATGTCGAATCTCGGATCTACTGAAATATACAAGTTTTTGTAAAAAGTCAGCCAACTAAAAGTTTTTATCTGGCCCAAATCTATGGATTTTCATAAGGAAATTTTCATTTTTGATCACTTTGTAAAACTTTTGATTTTCAACAAAGGGTTAAAATTTGCAATCTGGTAGTGATTTTTATAGTTCTTTAGTTATTTCCTTAGTTCGATCCCCAGCGGAGTCGCTAAAAACTATTGGTCCAAAATCATCAAGTAGGCAGTGTCATGGGGAAACATGCCAACAAAGCAGCGAGGCATAGCCCTCTTTGAGACAACAAAGTGAAACTGGTTTATTGCTAATCTATCAAGCAAGAATTTGTGCAAATCTACACTATTCTAACTTCAGGGGTTTAGGATCTCATCCCAGTAGAGGTAGTTCCAATAACGAATAGAAAGGTAGGAGGGAAGGAACAGAGGATGGTAGATCTGAAGGAAGAAAAGAAATGAATTCCAAGACGGAAAGGTTAGAAGGTTTATGCTTTGAGCCGGTAGTAAACAAAGCCAAACTTACTTGCATAAACAATTAAAGCAATACTGATGAACAGATGACAATAGTAGGAATGAATCTAATAGAATAAAAACATAGATCTAACTTAAGAAAGATTTTATGCAAATAACACACACATTAAGCAAAAATTCTGAATATGTATATTAATATTTCTTCTATTGCAAGAAAACACAAAGTCTTTCTCTCCTCACTTCTCTTTTCATACAAAAAATGTTCACCCAGAATACAAGTATTCTAGTATTTATAGAAGGAGAGGAGGAAAGAAGACAAAAGCAAACCCACTACTTACAAAATATCTTACAAGATATTTACAAAAGATCTAGAAAATATCTTAAAAAGTCAACAATTGACTTGGGAAAGTTTTTAGATGGCAACATCCCATGGTGCAACATGGATGAGGTCATCATGTATGCCAACATGTTTTATAAATATTTTACAAAAATGATCAACACATCCCAGAAAGAAGAAACTACTCATCCAGTGTAAAATGGCGCAGCTTTTTAGCCATGTTGACACACAAAATTCTCCCCTTTGTAAAGTGGCGTAGTTTTAGCCATGTCAACACACAAATTTCTCCCCTTTGTAAAGTGGAGCATTTTTAGCCATGTCAACACACAAATTTCTCCCCTTTGTTAAGTGGTGCAATTTTAGCCATGTCAACACACAATTTCTCTACTTTGTTAAGTGGCACAGTTTTAGCCATGTCGACACACAAATTTCTTCCCTTTGTAAAGTGGCACAGTTTTAGCCATGTTGACACACAAATTTTTCCCCTTTGTAAAATGGCACAGTTTTCTCGCATGTCAACACACAAATTTCTCCCCTTTGTAAAATGGCGCAGCTTTTCTGCATGTCAACACACAGATTTCTCCCCTTTGTAAAATGGCGCAGCTTTTCTGCATATCAACACACAAATGTCTCCCCTTTGTAAAATGGTGCAGTTTTCTGCATGTCAACACATAGATTTCTCCCCTTTGTAAAATGGTGCACTTTTCTGCATGTCAACACACAGATTTCTCCCCTTTGTAAAATGGTGCAGTTTTCTGCATGTCAACACACAGACTTCTCCCCTTTGTAAAATGGCGCAATTTTCTACATGTCAACACACAGATTTCTCCCCTTTGTAAAATGTCGCAGCTTTTAGCCATGTCAACACACAAATTTCTCCCCTAAAGGATAAGCAACAAGTGGCTAAGTCTTAAAACAACTTGATTTTTGAAAGGGAGTTTTAGGCTATTTTGACGACGTTGACAAACTTCCTTGGGGCCAAAACAAAATTCTTGGTGTAGTTAACTACAAATTACACTTGTCAATTTTGCAGGGATAACATTATCGTATTAAATTGTTTAAAATAGTGGATTGACATCCATATAGGAAGTATCACACTTCCTGGATCTTGCATATGCTAGGAAGTTCACCGTATATATTGTTTAACTTTTTTGGTGATCTTGCTTTGCATTACAGTAGTTCCTTCTAGCCAAAAGGAAGCTCTCACAATCACCGTGTGGATTCAAGAGTCATACGCGTCAAACAACCCATTAACTAGTATTTGAACAGTATTCCTCCTATGCTCATACCCTATTTCTTTCACAATACTTCAAAGAAATGATCTAGAATCGGTGAAACATTTTGGCGCACCTGGGGGACCCATCCAGGGTTCCTTGCATTTCATTCATTCCTAGGAAAAAAATGTGTGTTTGTTTCCTTCAAAAGCATACACATTAATTTTCTTCCTTGGTAACCCACTTTTTCTTTCTATTTTCTCTAAAGGAAACTTTTCTTTTGGTGTAATTAAAAGAACCATTTCTTCATGTTTTCTGCATTGTAGTGAAAGAGCATCCTCTTCCTCTTCATCTTATTATGTCATCCAACTTCACATTTTGATTTAGACTTAAAAATAAGTGCATTGCATTTTGATTTATCACATTAGCTCACATTAATTAAGGGAAACCTTTACGCTGAAGTCGTGACCAGCCGATGGTTGATGAACGAATCGTAGAAAGCACATTTCTCTCTCTCTCTAAGTCTTTCCAAATTGCACAAATTCAAAACAAACACATATTCTTAAACAACATATTTCCCGGGAATGCTCACAACGATCGCACTAATCGAGGATTGGTAGGTACTCCCACCACCGCTCTCGTCGAGTCATACTTCAAAGTGAAGCCCACCCCCACCATAACATACCTAATACTTCACCTTTTAGATCTCCTTCTTCGTAGGAAGCTATCCTCACCAGAAATATCTATTTCACAATTCATGTGTTAGTCCTTAAATAACATAAGCTAACAAACATAATAGAAAAGGCACTCCTAGGATCACATTTTTCTTAGTGTTTCGCTTGGTTTGCATTTTGAGGTGAGAGATCACATTCTTCATTTTTTTCTTGTTCATCCTTGCACACTCCTCATCACAAACCTGGTGTATTCCAGCTTCACCGAGTGTGCATGGGCCATATCATCATTCTTAGAATTTTGGGTTTGATTCTACATCGATTTTAATTCACAACCACTTTTCTTTCATCATTGTTTCAATTTCGTAGTAACCATCGCCGCCATTACCTTCGACCATCGCCGGTTGTACCCAACCGACGTCAGTTCTAGGTCCTTTTGTTAACCTACCCAAAAGAACATTTTAATCATTTTCTTCCACTTTTCATAGTCCCCTGCCATCGCTTATCATTCGCATTGACGCTTGTAAACACCATCGATTTGGCATACTTGTCGATTTGACCTTCGCCTATTTTTTCACTCACTAACCATTTTCTACAAAGGATCGGAAGCGGTTACCCCCGATTGGCATCGCTTTTCCTTAAACGACATCGGTTAGCCTGTTTCACTTTCCAACCACCATTTGGTACCTAATCCACTTTTTACCATTAGATTCACCTGTTCCTGTTGTTTTTCTGTGTCATTTACAGAGAAGTAGCCCTACCGATCGACTTGGTTCACATGGTATTGACATAGAGACATGCAAGCGCACTTGTGTTTCACACTAGTTGTCAACCACTCCCACCTAGTCCTTCACCACCTTCCATTTTATCACCAGCCATGGATCCCATCCAACCTATCGCTATCGCTACCAGAGATGAGGAGTTTGCATGACTCCTTGACCAAAACCCTGTTGCCTTGCGCTTTATCTTTCCCACTCATCCACTCGAGATGCCTTAGGTCAGGTTGATATACGGCATGCCCTTTTCTATCCCCACGACTCTCACCGCCACTCCTACATCGGCCCCATTTAGCTCAGAGTGTTTCCCACATCTACCTTACCCCCACCATTTCATAGCTAGGTCATATACATATTATGACCGCGCATCTTCCACCTCCATAACACCCGCCACATCCACCATACCCTTGACAACTATCCAAAACGCAACCTCATCCGCCCCTAATGTATCACACATACCCGTAGCTACACTACCACCTCCCATGTCGGTGACCCCTACCCTTTTTAGAACATGGTCCTTTCCATTCCACAATCATTAACTCCCATTACCACTAGGGTTACCATGACCCTTCCACCTCCATATACATACTATCAACAGCCTCCCGTTTCCTCCATTATTAACTCAAGGTACGTACTCTCGTGCTTCACCGCTTTTATTCCCAATCAACCTACATGGTAGCACCATACACCGGAGTCCCACCCCATTATATGCCTAAAACCAACCCTCTCATGTTATAGGATGCACCCAATCATCACAACCTACCAACGACCTAATCAAACTGATGTTAGACAAGATGCATACATTAGAGCCATTGGTTTCTAACTCCCGCAACACTCTCACCTACGACGAGATTTGCAATAAGCCCATCCACCCATCCATTCCTATCCGCCCATACCCCATGCATTGGGAAATGCCTAAATTCAATCATTTCAATAGCAAAGAAGACCTACAGCAACATTTGCAATCATTCGAACACGGGTGTTATCTGATCGCTCACGATGATGCCTTACTCTTTAGAACCTTTCCCATGTCTCTGATTGGACCTGCATTAGATTTGTATAGTGGGTTACCTAGACACTCCATATTCTTATTAAATCAGGTAGCCCAAGCCTTATTGGATCATTTATCTATCAATATCATCAAGAAGGTTACCATGACTGACCTATACTCCACGTGTCAATATGAGGACAAATCTATCATAGATTTTGTTGCCCACTGGCATAGCTTGATCAACCAACTCACTTTCCAACTGCCACAAACAAAACTCATCAAGCTCTTCATAGGGGCTTGTACTAGACATATCTCACTCGACCTCAGTAGGTCCAAACCTTCCGAACATTCGATGAAGCATTCACTATGGCACGAAAGTTAGAGATTCGGGCCATCGAAGAGAAGAAAATCCAATTACATAATAAGAATTCAGCATTCAAGTCAAATGATACATCTTCTTCTTCCAAACCACAAAATAATTATTCAAAGGTTAAGGGCACTGACTTTGACATAGTGGTACTCAAGGCCGGCCCAACTCATCTATCAAATTAGGCTACCCCCTCATCTAATCTCTCACCCATCCAAACTTTTTAATTCAGACGAGAGCAGTGGAAATACACCCCAATTTGGGAACCTTACTCTTCTATCTTAGAAAATCTTATCAAATTTGGAGCCATCACTCTTCCACCCATAAAACCACACACTTGGTTTTGACCATGCTCGCCCCATGCCCGTATGGTATAAAGAACATGACTTCAGTAACTATCATTGAGTAAAGGGTCATAGTGATTTTAAATCGCATCACTTTTAAAAATATTGTCCAAGAAATGTTCGAGAAAGGAAAGTTAACTGTGGATAATCCTAATGCACCTACTAACCAAAACCTACACATATTCAAGAAACCATTTCCCAACCATGCCTCTTCGTCTGATCAAACCGGTGAGACCTCAACTCATGATACCCATACCCGCGAGGTTCACGCCATCTTTAATGACGTACCTATCACCTCCCAATTACCTCACATGCCTTCCATAGAGGAAATCCTAGCCCAAAATCCTCCTTCCGCATCATAACCAACCTCCCCTTTTCCTTCACCCACAGAGGAACATCTTTCATCTCCTTCATCACCTACGGAGGAGTATTCCACTAGCATCGAGACCATCTCACCCCCGGCTTCTCCACTTAGAGAAATTTTAACCACTGTACTCTCCTCCACCTATGAGGAGCACCCATTACCTCCTCCACCCAAAGAGGAGCACCCATTACCTCATCCACCCAAAAAGGATCACCTATCCGTTCCTCCACTTGCAGAGGAGCTTCCATCACCTTCTACACCTACCATAGACCCAGTTGAGATACCTTTGCCTCTTGGTGAGCATTCTCCATCCGCTACCCAAAATCCTGTAGACCTACTTTCAGCTCTCTTACCCACGGAAGCTGAAGCTAGCTAATTTTTTTGTCTCTAAGACACATTTTATGGGAATTTCCATTAGGTCCTCATCAACTCCACCTATAGATGTGTCGTTCTCACGTTTGGCCGATCACTTAGATTATGTGGATAGAGCCTTACTATGGGGACACCTTTTTCTTCTTGTCTCAATGCAGATGCAGAGGTCACTTGTTGATACCTCCACTATCTACCCAAAACTATTTCGACCAATTAAACCAAACATAACCACCTCTATCACAACTCCTTCCACAACACCTATCATAGTTCAAACCACATCCTTACCCATAGCCCAATCTATATCTAAACCCAAACCCACACCTATGACATCATCCTCAACTAAACCTATTACAACTTTAGGGGTCACCCCGACCACCACCTTACTCATCCACCTATCAAACTAGATTGAGATACATCCTCTAAAGTCAACACCACACCTAGTCCGGCCCAAGAAAATCACCAACCCCATAGAACTCATACCTGGCTGCGCCAATCACACTGCACCTATCTCGCCCATCTTAGAATCTCAACTTCCCAACATGGCCAAGAAACCTCCACCCACCAATAAACAAAAAGCACAACAACCCATTCCTTCCTCACAAACCTCTAATCTACCCAGACACCCAACATGACTTACACCAAAGACTGTAGCATCTTTACCACCCATACCTCCAATACCCTCGCTTATTGCTTCACTACCCCACTACACTTCAGTCACTATCTCTCACACCCTAAGCATGACCCATGTCATCTACCTTCACAAAGACTCCCATTATCCCCATGGGTAACTCGCCTCTTCCCCATCTACTTTTCCTTCTAGACCTCGTACATCCATATCACCTTTACTCGCGAAGGTGCAATCTAAAAAAATTCCACTACCCCATAATAAGGTAGTCAAAACAACCACACACCCTCCTACCCATCCATCTACTATACCCCTACCTAAACAAACATGACCAACACCCAAAACCATGCCAGCACCCAAACCTATAACTCGACCCGCTCCTCCTCTTCAAAATACCATTCCTCGACAATCAACCACACCTATACCCAAAACCACGTTCACTTCCCATTGCGATCCACTAGCAAGGTCCTATGCCACAATTTTAACCAACCTCCTTGAGACTTCACATTAAATTACCGCCACTCAGCCTTATGACCCCATCAAACCCAAGCCAAAAGGGTTTGACAATACTAAAATTTGTGCCTACCATCATGTTCTAGGGCATGATGTGGAAAACTACAAGGCCTTGAAAACCGTCTTGACCTAGTTGTGTCCTCCAGAAGCCAACTTTGACGACGATGACCTTCTCGACGAGGATCTCATTTCACCAACACCCATTCCGACACTTCCTACCCAACAACCACAACCTCCACCCTCACAGCTCCTAGAGCCACCCTCAAGATTTGAAATTAACATGGTCCACATCAAAGAACTTTCCATGCCACTTCCCAAATGTCTTTATGCCCAACTCACGCCACAAGGTTTTTCTCCTCTTGTAGATTTTTTCATGTCGTGTCATTATACCACTCACCCTACACCTTCTTCGCTTGCCAACTCCCCTCAGATCAACATGATACATGTCACTACACATGCTCAGAAGGATAAGGGCAAAGAAAAGGAAACTGACCCACCAACCAATCCTATACCCAACATACCATCTACACCCATACCTAAAATCACTATCTGCGGCCCCACGTACCCCATTTCTAATGGCGTCACACATCATACCATGCTCAAACAATTACACCAGTCTCCCCTCAAAATTTCCTTATATGACCTCATCCAAACCTCAAAATCCCATCATCAAGCTCTCATGGAGGTTCTTTAATCTATTGAGGTTTTACCCAATGACCCTACACCTGTAGCCTCCATTATCACACCCCATCATGTAGCCTCTCTCACCAAATTACCCCTTCATCTTCACCCCACACTATTCACCAAGTGGCCTCCCTTAGCTTCTCGTGAGGAAGAGATCAAACCACACCAAAATGATGACCTGCACTCCAACCCTCTTCATCTCTATCCACATCGATGACATATGGATATGTCGTGGTAATGATTGATAGGGGCACTAGCATTAACATCATTTCATCCCATGCATTCGCTCAAATGCGCATACCTGAAAATTGCATGCATAAACATCTGTCATGTTGCATTCATTCAATGATGCTATCACCTCTACACTAGGCACCGTCATCCTCCACATTCACGTGGGCCCCCACACTATTCCATAATTGTTTTACATTTTGGAAGGGGAATTCTAATATAACTTGTTGCTTGGCAGACCCTGGATTTGTGTCATGGGTTGCATTCCTTCCACTTTGCATCATTGTGTAAAGTTTGAACACGAAGGACACACCTATACCATTCTAGCTGACCCATCACCTTTTAAAACATGCAACATGCTTTATCAACCCAATGATGTGCTCATACCTATTAAGCCGACTACCTCTACAACCGTTACTTCTTCACCTATACTTCCACTTACCAATATAACCGCTGCTTCTACCGCACATACCTCCTCCATTCCTACTACTGCCATAACCTCCACGACTGACCCGTCATCTTCTCAATCCGTTAACTCCACCTCTGCATCGACCTCCGACACATCATCCATTCCAACTACCTACATATCAACCATTGATCCCTTCAAGGTTGTTTTCAACGCTCACGTTGGGGGAGTACCACCTATATAGTGTTAACACATTCCTTACTCCACAATAGTATTGAAGTCTTCACCGACACCCTCACTATGATCATTGCATTGGAGAACACCTCCTCTATGGTCCTCCTCACCTTCGTACTAGTCTCACCTATGGGGGACTTGATACTACCACTTACACACCCGAACCACCGCCACAAACTCACCCCTTTTCCACTGACTTCCAATCACTTACCAATCGCCATTTCTCCCACACCTTCCTGCACCAATGTGTATGGAAGGGTTTTGGTTTTTGTATTTTATGAGCAAGGCTACCATACCATTATTCCATGTACCACCCACAAACATAATGACCGTAGTGGTATCGGCTTTCTTGAACCACCTACCAAACAAGCCCACATTGAACTCATTAAGGACACTAGCTCTTCTCCACCTTCTTCACCTGCTCCACCTTCATCACCACCCTCACCGATGGATTCGATGGATCTTGAATCTATCCCTCCTAAAAAAAAAAAAAAAAAAATTCATAAACACACTTTCCTTGGGGCCTCGACTTATCAACGTGAGGGCGAGGCCCCTTCCACTCTTCCCTTCCTACATCCTAAAATGATCGATGATGATACACTTTCAATTAATGTCGCTTCAATGTCGATGATGAATCCATACTCACCTACCTTAGTGAAAAAGACTCATATATTCATCAGTCATTACCTTCTGAGATGCAAACCATGTTGAATGAATCAACTATCGAGATCAACATTCATACTCAGATTTACCCGCACATCCTAAAGATCGATAATCTTTAGATGTCTGCCAACACGAAGCCATCACTTCTTTTCTCAAGGATCATAACCAAAATTTCACTTGGTCTTATGTAGACATGCCTGATATTGACCCCACCATAGTGGTCCACAATATCATAACAATTTTTTATGCCAAACCCATCAAACAAAAGCCGAGGAAAATGCACCCTCGCATTGCTCTTCTCGTCAAAGAAGAACTTCAAAGACCTTCTTTCTGTTTCCTTTATCTTACCCATTGATTATCCTTATTGGATTTCTAACTTTTTCCCTGTCACTTACTCCATATTTGCACAAACTTCCATGACCGCAACCTAGCATGTCCGAAAGATGACTTTCCTTACCCGATTGACCACCGGTTGACCTTACTGCTGGTCACGAGATGCTATCACTCATGGATGGCTTCTCGGTTATAACTAAATTTTTCTTACCCCAGAGGATCAACACAAGACCTTGTTTATCACCCCTTGGGGGGCCTTCTGCTATCGTGTCATGCCTTTTGGCCTTTAAAACGCTGGTGCCACATATCAGCGGGCTATGACTTACATCTTCCATGACATCATGCATCGCATATTGGAAGATTACGTGGATGATATCTTGGCCAAATCTAAATTCCACTCGAGAACCTAGCCATCCTCAAAACCATCTTTGACCGCTCATTAAATATTGTGTCTCGCTTTTAGCCTAAGAAGTGCGTCTTTGCGGTTCTCTCAAGAAAGCTCCTGGGATTTATCAATTCCATCCGTAGTATAGAATTTGACCTTGCTAAAGTCAAGGCCATTCTTGAAATGCCTCCACCTACTAACTTTCAACAACTTTATAGCCTGCAACGCAAGTTGCATTCTATTCACTGTTTCATTTCACAATTATCGGATCAATGCCAACCATTTCATCATCTGCTCAAGAAGGATGTCTACTTTAAATGGGATGATGACTATCACAAAGCTTTTGAGGCCTTAAAAAAATACCTCCTCCAACCACCCATACTCATTCCACCTAAATATGGTCAACCTTTCTACCTATACATCTCCTCTACCGATCATTCCTTGGGAGCCATGCTCGCCATCATGATGAAAAACACAGGAGCACGGGGTTTATTACATAGGTCATACCCTTTTGGACTATGAAACCAGATACACCCATCCCGAAAAACTTTGCTTAGCCTAAGTTTTCGTTGCCACCAAACTCTGTCATTACCTACTCAACCACAAAACATATGTTGTGACCAACACTGACCCCTTACACTTCATGTACGCCAAACCTTATCAAAATCAGCACACCGCACGATGGCTTATGCTTTTATCTAATCTTGACCTTGAATTCATTCATCAAAATTCCATCAAGGGCTAGGCTATCGCCAACCAATTATCTGACGCACCTATTTTTGGGGATCAACCCTCTAATTTTGACTTTCCAGATGAGTCGATTGCTACCCTCTCCCTGGATGAACCTCCTTACCAAATGACACTCTTCTTCGACGGTTCCAAGTGTCAGCGTGGGGGCGGGATGGTATTATCCTCATTCCTCTTGATGGTGAACCCATGCCTTTTTCTTTCAAATTAGATTTTGAATATACCAATAATATTTCCGAGTATGAAGTGCTCTTAGGTCTCCAAGCCGCCTATGCACTAGATGTCAAATCAATCAACATATTTGGTGATTCTCAATTGGTTGTAAACCAATTCAATGGTATATATCAATGTCGTAATGAGATACTTCAAAAGTATAAACATCATGTAGACATACTTTTGACCACCTTTGATTGTTACACCCTTCAAACCATCCCAGGTTCAACCAATAAGTTTGCAGATACAATGACTTGCTTAGCTTCCCAAATACTCGCTTCACCCGCCAATTCTACAATCTTTGTCACCGTACAATGAATCCAATCACCTTCTTATTTACCTCACGATGTTTACTCGATCGGAACCGCTACCCCTGACTTGAGTGACCTTTGGTATAAACAATACTCCGACTACCTTTCTCTCTCCATTTTACCTCCTGATCTCACCTGTAATGGACAACGCGCCTTCCTTAAAAAGGTCTCTCGTTATGTCATTCTGGGGGCCTCCTCTATAAGAATGGATTTGATGGTATTCTCTTACGATGCCTCAAAAGTTTTGAAATTCTTTATACCATTAAGGAATTTTATGATGGCATATGTGGAGGCTACTTCAGTGGCCTTGCTGTTGCTAAGTGTATTCTTCGCCTAGGATATTACTGGATGACCCTTAACCATGATTGTTACGACTACATCAAACGTTGTGTAAAATTCCAACAACATTCCAATCTTCATCATACACCCAGTCATGCCTTACAAGTCACTCGGACCTTTAGCCCTTCTCTCAATGGGGCTTGGATCTTATCGGAGAAATCAATCCTCATTCTTCCCAATGCCATCAATGGATCATCACTGCTACCAAATACTATACAAAATGGATGGAAGCCATAACACTCATTTCCATGAAAGTTGAGAAAATATTTGAGTTCATTAACCACCACATCATTTGTCGCTTTAGTGTTCTCGCATAGCCTCATTAGTGATAATGGAAAACAATTCAAAAATAAAACATTGCAAAAACTTTGTGACGCCTTCGACATTCATCTTAGTTTCTCATCACCTTATTACACACAAACCAACGGACAAGCTGAATCCACTAACAAAACCATCAACAAAATTCTTATGAAAGTGGTTGACGATACTGAGAAGGATTGACATACACACATTCCTTTTTCCCTGTGGGCATACCACACTAGTATTCGCACTTCCACTATGGCCACACCATTTTCTCTGGTCTATGGTACAGAGGCAATCCTACCTCTCAAAGTCCAGATTCCCTCACTTCACATCTCTCTCCATGACATGCTCAATGATGATGACTTATGTCATGACCGTTTACACAGCTAGAGTTATCATATGAACGTTGTCTTAATGCTCTGGATCACCTTCAAGTTTACCAATACCGTATCAAACATGCCTACAATAAACGTGTCCACGAACAAACCTTCCAAGTTGGTGACCTTGTCCTAAAAGAAAATCAACACGTAACCAAAGAAGAAAAAAGTAAACAAATTTGCTCCTAATTGGCTTAGACCATACATCATGACTCATACCTATAGATTAGGTGCTTACCATTTATCATCACTCGATGGTAAACCCGAACCTGATCCCCTTAACGCCATGGATCTTCAACCATTCTATTGTTGACTTGTAGTCCTCCCTCACCTTTTGTCTCTTTCCATGCTCATTCCTTGAGTGATATTCACTCCATACACCTTACCAACGATTAAACAAGAATCATATGAGTACCCATCACTTGTTATCTTCTCTTAAATATATGTACCACGGTGTTGCACATATAACATGATTCCCATGGATAATTTTCATCTACCTTTAGATGAGATCCCATGGTCATTTCACCTTGCCTTTTGAACAAGAGTCTTCTTCTCCACCTTGGTCTTGTCCATGACCTCAAGACCTCACATGGGACCCAACTCCTTGAGTCAAACTTCCAATAAAAAGATGACTCCCTCAAAAGGACATCTTCCTCTTGACAAATTGCTGCTATAAATAGACTGCTCCCTAGAAGGACAGCTATGTAAAGCTCTTAAAAAATGAGAGCAACCGAAGCTTCCCGCATCGATCAGCTTCACGAAGACCTCAAGGAGTTCAATTTTATTCATCCCATATAGACTTCCCGCATCGATCAGTCTATCTCAAACTATAAGTCAACCTTTTTGTCATGGACTTGCCCATTGTGATTTAGGTTCTCTTGCCCAAAGTGCATGTTACCTCATACCACATAAAAATTAACTACCTTTCACCCTTCTTACAATTCCCACTCCCATTTCCTATTGCCTCAAGGGACTTCTTGGAATTTAGACATTTGGTGATCATGCGACTACTTTTCACCGTAGAACAGTCCATCATGTAATGTCTTTAGGGTATTACATTCATCACCTCCACCAAGGTCTAATTTACTCGATTATGATTCTACCCAATCAGGTGGCTTTATTGCCCCCTCTTATCTTTTAACCATCTTTGTTTATGCTTTGATTATCTTATACAGACATGGTCCTTAATGCTTACTTTTGGGGTAATCTTCTTCTTTTACCATAATCACCGTCACCTACATCATTTTACCTATAATCTACCCACACCTAACATATCTAAACCCACAACATGCCCAAAAATCTGCAAACCCATTTCCATACCTCCTCATATTCTTCCCTAGCTTATGGGAGAACTACATCACCTGAGGTCCCTTTTTATTGGGACTATGTAGGCAGCACTCGAGGGCATGTGGTCCTTGGAGGTTAGCTTGGCCATCCTCTACCCCCGAATAATTCATCTTCCATGTGCATCACATTACATCATACATAACTTCGTTTACCTTTTATACCCAAAATTGAAAATTAAACCACATACATAACAAGTTGTTTCATATTTTAAACATTATCACAACATACATTTATTACGCCTACCATTTCTCTATCATCACTATGCATATATTATATGACATCTCACATTAACCCATATTCTCATTCATTGCATAAAATAATGCATCACCACTTCACCTACTTTCAACTCAACCATGCCTAAACAAACCTAACTCAACCATGCCTAACAAACCTAACTCAACCATGCCTAACAAACCTGACTCAATCCATGCCTATAACCTGACTCAACCATGCCTAAACCAACCTGACTCAACCATGCCTAAACCAACTTGACTCAACCATGCCTAAACCAACCTAACTCAACCATGCCTAAACCAACCTGACTCGATCCATGCCTAAACCAACCTGACTCGATCCATGCCTATACCAACCTGACTCCATCATGCCTAACTCACCTAATTTCCATCCATATCAACACAACAAATTCATATCTCATAAACAAATCAAAAAATCAAATAATACCATGTATCTCATCAACACATCAACAAATCAAATCATAGCATGTATCTCATCATATAAATCAATGTGTATCTCAAATATACATGGTTATCTCATCATGTCCATCATCTCAAAATCATCGGCACGTAGGCCGATATATAATACAAAATGTCATCGGCATGCAGGCCGGTCTCATATATACAATAAAATAATGAATAATACAAAATCTCTTTGGCACGCAGGCCAGTATATGCTCGAAATATACAAAAACTCTCATACATCCTCACTTTCATCGGCACACAAGCCAATATGTGATCAAAACTATAAATATCTCTTGGCACGCAGGCTAGTATATATCACACAAAAACTATCATACATCAAAACCAGGCGCCATATCAAGCATCTCGGTGGATGTCCTCCATCTCGGTATCACTTGTACCCTTGGCCCCACTCGGGTCCCTTCTCGTGCCTCAACCAAAGTTGGCCTCCATGCATTGGTAGCCTCTCGCTGATTGGGCATCGAGCTCACCGACCCCCCTGTGCTCTCCACACTATGAGTGTAGGATCTCATCCTCTCACTAGACGTCTGCTATACCTAGTACTTGGCATAGGATATGAAGTCTATCACAACCGCCATCAGTTGGTCCTGATAGTATCTCGACTCACCTAGGGCATCTCATAACCTAGATATAGGCACATTTTTTGGTGGTCCCATAGGTCTCGGCCCATGTACCTACCCTACGGGACCCTGGCCCACTCCTACCTATGAACTAGGACCTAGTCCCGGTGCCAGTGGTGGTGCCCCTTGCCCCTATGCCCGTATCTATGCCTAGGCTATGGCCAACTGGCCATGTAAACCTACCACCTAATCCTGTAAGGCTTCCACCTAACCATTTACCCCACCCCACCTTTACCCTACCCATTTACCTCACCTTTCCTGACCTCATCATTTAGTACCTCCCTTTGTCCTCCTTTGGGGACTAGTTATTTTACTCCTACCTTGGCCTTACCCGTGTCGTGACTTAGATATTTAAACCTGGACCATTGCTAGTGACCTTTGACCTCATGTGTTCGATATACCTTGCAGCACTATTACCTATGTTGTTGACCTAATGACCTTACCTAGCCTATTGTCGTGACCGTTTATCCTGACCCTACCTTTGGTGTACCAAAACATACCTAAATGTTCCTGCGCCTAACCTACGTTGTGTTTCTTGACCATATCCTATACCTTGGATACCGGAATCACTTCAACCTTGTTTGGATAAACCTCTCGACCTTAGACAATGTAGAGTTTTCCTACTCTTCAACCTAGTAGCATGCTGCAGTTTATTCGTGTGCGTACGTTTGACTGTTGCTACCTTTGACCCAAACCCATTACCTAGCTTACCCGAGTAGACCTTACTCCTTTTCCCCTTGTATCCACCTTTCTTTTCCTCACATTCACCTTTTTATCAAACCACTCATCGATTCTCGCCTTTGGCCTTGCGATTCTGGTTTGAGGGGATTACCTTCACTCACACATGGGGCAACCACATCTTATTTTTGTTAGCCTCGCTTACCAATAAAAGCTATGCAAAAAAATGGGTAAAATGTAGACACTAAAATTAGGTCACACTCCCCTTTGGTCACTCGACAAATAAGTACCTTTCATCACATTCACCTAGTCATGGCCCCTTTCACCTCACTAATATTAATTTAATTGTTTTAATTAAATTAATTAATTATCCTGGCTATATTTATTATTTAAATATCTTAATTTAAATAATGTCCACATACACTTCACTTAGACACCTCACCAAGCCAACTCAACCTAAGACCTATTCTTAGTAAGTTGCCATAACTAACTGAGACTTACCTAAACCCTAAAAATCAATGTCGACATTCCCTCTAACCACATTCCCGCATGCTTACAAGAAGCTCCCAGTCTAATCTGTGGGTTAACGGCATGAGATCCAAGGAAATCAAGAGGATCTCCCTAGTTTAGTAAACCTAGGAAATCCCACCTTGACCGACGCCGGTTACCCCTAACCGTCACCGGTTAAGCCAAAACCACCATCGGTTACCCTTTTAACCCCAAAAAAACCTTATTCTCAAGGTTGGTAGAAGGTTGGAAAAAGATTAGACAAGTTGGTGAACATTAGCACATCCTAAAGAGATATCACATCTTCTGAGAGTGAATTCTAGCGAGAACACACATGCAAGGAAGGAGATCAAGCATCTTTTCCTACACAACCATCCCAACAATGATCTGATCTAACCAAGCAAAGAGGAATGTACATGTAGCCCATGCAGAAGCTTTCCTTCAGTTGGTGACCACCTGCAGCCTTCAAAACCTCTCATCAGCACCTCCATCCCTCACTCACAGGCATCTAGGACCAGAATCCAAGTAAGTAAATGTTATACTTCTCTGGTTTATTCCATTTCATCATTATATTATCATCTTTTGTTTACCTAGCCACCCATTGACCTCCTTCAACATTCCCCCTCCATATACCCATTAAAACCTTGCCAAATTCCTCCCAAATCACCCAATACCTCATCTTGACCAACCAAAGCAATAAAAAGGAGACCTAAAGCTCGTTCTGGGGCATTCCCAGTTTTCCACAGTAACCGCACCGGTTACACCTAACCGTCATCGGTCACCCTTAACTGACATCGGTCTCTGTATTTTCCCATATAACCCATAACAGTGACCTACCCACCTAATTCCCTTTCACCTGTGATCTACCTGAGACCTCTGTCAGACCTGTAGAGACCCAAAACTAGTTATTTGACCTTCGGACCCTATTCTAACCTAGCTTGTTAGATTAGATCTATTTCTTATTGTGTTTTAAGTGAGATACCTAAATAATTTTGAATTACAATAGGTTTTACCTTATTTACCGCATTAAATTGTTTAAAACATTGGACTGATAGCCATCTAGGAATTATCACACTTCACGGATCTAGCATATGCTAGGCAGTTCACTGCATATATTGTTTAACTTTTTCTGGTGGTCTTGCTTTGCATTATAGGTAGTTCCTCCTAGCCAAAAGGAAGCTCTCATAATTAGTTATGGATTTAGAATTCATATACGTGTAACAACCCATTAACACACATTTGAACATGTATTCCTCCTACGCCTGTTACCCTATTTTTTTCATCAATACTTCAAAGAAATGATCTAGAATCAGGTGAAACACTCTCCATCGTTGTCTCAAATATGAACATGAAGGTCAAAATTTCATTTTTCTTGCTGATCTAAATATGTTCATTGAGTGTTACATGATGTACCACCCAAATGATGTCCTTGTACCTAAATCCACATTTGAGCCCTCCAATGAAGCATCCACTAGTGCATCTATCCCTTCCTCCAAGTTACCAAATGATTCCTCTCTTGGTGAGGCTATAAAATGCCTTACATTAATGGAAATTATCTCCTTATGCTTAACTCCATCCCTTCACCTAAAATATGTGGTTTCCCTAACAAGCAACCCATGTATGACCCATACGCATTGGATGTTATTTCCTATAGTCTTGTGTATCTCAAAACAAACCTTATTTATGGAGGACTCGATAACCCTCCATCCCAAGACATCAATCCACACTGTGTCATGCCTTTTTCATTTAATTTCAAGTCCCTTCACAATCCCAACTTTTCTAGCATGTATCTTCATCGTTGTGCAGAGAGAGGCTTTGGCTTCAGACGCTATGAACAAGGAAACCATGATCAACCCATCCTGTGATCCCTTAAAGCTCATGAAAAAATTGGTTTACGCCATAAAATATTCACGTTTGAGATGTGCCAAGACACTACATCTGAACTTGCTACAACCCTACTTATTTCTGAACTAGAACCATCATCGCCAATAAACCTTGAAGATCACATGGACACAGACGATAATGTGCCCATCCCGCCAAATTTTTTTTTAATCAATGCCATATCTTTAGGAACACTTACTTATCAAATCAATCACTCCACTAAATCACTACCTCTTGATCGGATAAATATTTCTAAGGAAGATTCACCTACCATGTATATCCTCCAGTGTCAAGATGACTAAGATATCCTTTCCCATATGGGAGCTGAAGACCATTTTCTTTAGAAATCCCTACCATCTAACACACCAACACTCCTTAACGAATCCACCCTTGACGTTAACTTAGGTACCCCTCAAGATCCTTGCATAGTTAAATTCGATCAATCTATAGATTCACAAGAACTAAATGATATCACCTTGTTCTTATCAAAATATCACCAAGCCTTTGCCTGTCATACACTAATATGCTTGGAATCAATCCCAACATCATGGTACACAACATAGTCACATATCCCAATGCTAATCTAATCAAACATAAACTCAGTAAATGCATCCCCGTATATCTCTCCTTGTTAAAGAAGAGTTACAACACCTCTTATCCACCAATTTTATCATACCCATTGACTATCCACAACGGGTCTCAAACATCATCCCTAAAACTATAGCTTTAGGAAAAGAGGCATCTTCACATATTTCAAGGATCTCAATCTTTCTTTTCGGAAAGATGATTTCCCTCTTCCAAACATAGATCATCTTATTGACCTAACCGCCAATCACGAAATGCTTTCCCTTATGGATATTTTTATGGCTATAATAAAATCATCATCACTCCCGACAATCAACACAAAACCTCTTTCATTACCCCTTGGGGAACCTTCTTTATCGTGTCATGCCCTTTGGTATTAAAAATGTAGGAGCCACATATCAACTCACCATGACATACATTTTCAATGATCTCATCCACAAAATTGTTGAATACTACGTTGATGACCTCTTAGGAAGATCCAAATCACAAAAAAACTCATCTTGACATCCTTGAATCAATCTTCACTCATCTTATCCAATTTTGTCTTCGTCGTAATATTGCAAGTGTTTTTTTGGTGTTCTCACCTAATTTTTTTAGGATTCATCATATCCATCTGAGGCATTGAAGTTGACCCAATAAAAGTTAGAGTGATCATTGAAATTCCTCCACCATAAAATCTTAAGCAACTATGTAGCCTCTAGGGTAAATTACAATCCATTCAACGTTTCATATCACAACTCTCTGATTGCTATCAACCATTTCACCATCTCCTTTGCAAGGACATAGAATTTCATTGGGATTCTGATTATCAGAAGGCCTTCAACGAAATCAAACAATATCTATTATCACCACCTGTGCTTACTCCACCTCATGAAGGGGAGCCATTCTATCTATACATATCCACCTCAGAACATGCCCTAAGAGCTATGCTTTCCCACCGTGATAATCAAGGTCATGAACAGGTCATGTACTACATTAGTTGCACACTCCATGAATATGAAACACGTTATACCGAAGCTAAAAAATTGTGTTGTGCATTATATTTCACCACCTCCAAACTTCGACATTACCTCCTTAATCACAAGACATATCGTCACTAGTTTCAATCCGCTTAAGGCCATACATGCTAAACCTTATCATAATGATCGCATAACTTGATGGCTTATGCTCATGACTGAATTTGACCTCAAAATTATATCACAAAAAGCTATTAAAGGGAAAGCCATTGTAGATCAACTCATTGAAGTGCACCTTCAAAATAATAAACCACCCCATGAATACTTTCTTGATGAATCCATCAACAACATCAATGAATCTGATTTCATCCCCATTAAAATGACCCTCTTCTTTTACGGTGCTAAATTCCAAGAAGGGGGATAGAGTTATCATGATACTACCCTGGAACATTCCACTTTTGTTATCATTCAAACTTAACTTCGAATGTACTAACAACATGGCAGAATATGAAGCCTTAATCATGGGTCTAAACACCACCATTCTCCTAGGTTCCCACATCTTGGAAATCTACGAAGATTCACAACTCGTCGTTAGTCAAGTTAAAGGAGAATATCAATGTAAGAATGAAATCATTCAAAAATATAAAGTTTTGGTTGACTTTCTCCTTGGCGCATTCGATCATTACACCATTCAAGCCATTCCACGATCTTCCAATATATTTGTAGATACTATGGCATCCCTTGGATCCCTCGTCCCTTTTGAAACTAAAAATCAAAGGATAAAACCAAGATGTCTGTAGTTATTCAACGCTTGGATCATCCTTCACATCAAAATGAGTTTCCTTCCATCAATAATATTGATAACAATCCACCGATCTATGGTACACAAAAATATATGACTATCTCACCGAATCTAAATTACCATCAGATTTATCACATGGATCCAAACGATCCTTTCTCCAATACATCACCCACTTTGTCATCATAGGTGGTATCCTTTATAAACATATTTTTGATGGCATACTATTACGATGTCTTAAAACACATAAATCAATCAGAGAAATTGAAGAGGTTCATGATGACATATGTGGTGGTAACTTCAGTGGCAATGTCATTGCTAAATGCATCATATGGCTAGGATATTACTAGCCTACCATTGCTAAAGATTGTTGTTCTTATGTAAAGAAGTGTGTCAAATGTCAACTCCATTCAGATCTCATTCACGTCCCTATTCAAGCATTACAAACCGCTCAAGACCTATGGCCTTTATCTCAATGGGGGTTAGACCTCATTGGCACAATCAATCCAAAATCATCTCAACAACATCATTCTATAATCACAACAACTGAATATTTCACTAAATGGGTTGAAGCTATTCCTTTAACCTTGAAAAAATGTGGACCTATCATCAAATTCATATATCGAACATCATATGTCATTTTAGCATCCCACATAAGCTCATCATAAATAACATAAAATCCTTCTAAAACAAGGAATTTAAAAATCTTTGTGATACATTCAACATCAAACTTATTTTTAGTCACCATGTCATCCTCAAGCAAATGGAGAAGCCGAGGCCTCTAAAAAACACTCAACAAAATCCTCATGAAAATAGTAAATGACGTGGGAAGGAATTGGCATCTTCAAATCTTGTTCGCTCTTTAGGCCTATCGAACTAACATCTCGCACACCCTACGGGCACTAGGCCCTACTCACTTTTCTATGGCTCAAGCCATTGTTCCTCTTGAATTTAAAATTCCATCATTACGTGTATGTCTCAAAGATTTCATTCTCGAAGAAGAATATCTCCAAGACCACTTAGCACAATTGGAATTATTGGATGAAAAACATTAAGCAGCCGTTAAACATCATCAATTCTATCGACAACATGTCAGCAAAGCAAAAAAAAAACATGTTTAAGAGTGTGATTTTAAAATTAGTTATCTTGTACTTAAAGAGAATCAAAATGTCACTACATTATAACAGACTAAACATTGAAAGTTTTCCCCAATTGGATTGGTCCATACATTATCACTCACAAGTATAGGTCAGGATCGTATCATCTCACTTCTCTTGATGGGGAACCCGAAAGGGAACCTCTAAATGCTTCACACTTGTGGCCTTTCTATTGTTAAATAATTGATCGTCATGACAATATTTTTAGTCAAATCCAGTCACTACATCATAACATTGCAATGATTCCTTCCTTTGTGGGAATTCCTTAAAATCACTACACCCATCCATCAAATTCATGACATGGGGCATATGTGTGTAGGTTACATGCACGTCTTATCCCCTCCTCAAAATGGTTTATTAGGGTTTTGACCCTCAGCTCAACAATATGTGAAAGAAAGTCATTTGGATGCTTATCTTGTCAAAATATCACATTATAATAGACTGATCCCTCGAAGGACAGCTATTCACAAAGTATAAATCATTATCAAAAATATAAAAAGTAGATTGATCCCTTGAAGGACAGCTACTAGTCAAAATTATAGACCAATCCCTCGAAGGACAGCCATCCATTCAAAAATAAAAATGTAGACCATACCCTCGAAGGATGGCTACTCATACAAGAAGTCTTCCCTCTTTGATCAACCTTTAAAAATACATCAAAATCAAAAGCATTCAGAAAGCTTCCCACATCGATCAACTTTCCCATCATGGTAAAATTCCCATATCGATCAGTTTGCTTCAAAATAACATGTAAAGTTGGGGCGTTAATTCCCTATAATCTATTTAAAAGGAGATCCCTTTCTCCCATGTCACCTACACATAGAATCCCCTTTTGTCATCCTAGAAAAATACATTTACTTGAACTCATCGTGATTTGCATAACTACCCATTGATAATCTTATTTAACATCTGAAAGGCCACAAGTGCAAAGTATTTTTCAAAACTCATCACATATACCAAATTCATAGCAGGGAAATCTTTCCATTTTCACTTTTGATTTGGCATATTTGTTGATCACTTTTTAAATTCATTTAAATCAATCAAGCAATAAAACCACATCCAAAACATGTTTAATCAAACATCCTAATATATATCACATCCATCTGAATCCATCTAAAATATCAACACATTTCAAATAAAACATATAACATCTAACATATACAAATCAAATCACAAGAATAATTCATAAACCATCAACACCATTATATATATATATATATATATATAAAAGTCTGGTATACATCATAAATGTTTGAATAATCAATGTATCATCATGAAAAAAAAATGGGCTTCAGTGAGTCTATAACATCATATACAATCGTGTAGTAAAGGCAACATCTCCTAACACTGTGCGGGCGCCACCCTCTCCCTTAAGAGTAGGAGTGCCTCCACCAAACCTCGTATCTCCACTACCTATACAAACATTCATCATAATAGCCTCTCCTTCGGCTCCTCCCTTGCCATCACCCCTCTCCTGGCCTCTCGAGGTGGTTGTCCCATGCTTTTCACGCTAGCACTAAGCCTCATTGTTGCTATGGTCACCCCTTGGGCAACTATGTGATCAACATATAAGGTGACATTAGGATAGCTCTTGATGATCAAGTCCACATAGTAGTCTCTCTCTACTTGCACATCCTCATAGTGTGTAACTAAAATCATACCAGGAGGAGGTGTTGCGATGCTCCCCTCTTCCGAGCCATTGCTAGACAACTCTGCACCAGATATGGAAGGCCCTATGATCCCCAAGGCCTTCCTCAATGTATCTCTATGTCCCTTGTACTTGTCTCTATCATAAGATACTTGTACAAGTTGTGCTTGAAGGCTCACTCAACAATCAAACCATCCCTCTCTGTAATGAGGGTATCCCGAACTCCCATAAGGTCATCACGCTCTCTCCGAGTGACATCTCTCTCTCCCTCCACTATGGCCTTCTCGGTCATCACTACTACAATAGCGTGGCTATAACATCATCACCCTCACCCCTCTCATCCTTTGGTACCTATGATCCTCCTTCCACCCAAACATGCACTTGTCTAACCATTTATGCTACCCTCTCATCCGCTGCCCTAGTCTAATTAAAAGTCCTTAGTGATCGGGCCCACCATGCAGTAAAATATAGAGTCACCCCCATATCATCAATTAGAATAATCTTACCTCGTCATCGTAACCCATAGCCCCGCTACTCATTAATAATTGTAGGCCTCACTACAACAACTCGCGAGTCTCGGTATCTCCTTCCTCTTGCCTCGTCCGCACCGGATCCTTGGATATACCTGTGTCAACTCGAACCACCTCCTAAAATGACTGAAATGCGTGAAGCTCATCCTCTCCATCCCTATGACCTTGTATCCAAATATCCTATTGTAAGCATATAAAATCCTGAGGAAACTTGGGCTAATCATGGAAATATAAGTATGGCCTCCACACCACATCTCCCACCTATAATCCCGACACCAAGTCTCTATAATAACCAGGCCCCTTGGCCTTCCTTGATTGACCCAAATTATGGATCCATCTCATGAAGCCATGGATTTCTAACCTCAATATCATAAGGTAAACCCAATGGATGAGAAATCATAATGTGCTCATGTTCCCAACACTATAAAAAAAATCCAACATCAATACCATAACACTTGTGGGCCATCCAAGCCCACACTATATGAATGTTTATGCTAGTAAAGTAGGTCCCCACTCAAACATTGTATGGTGCTCCATCATCTCAGTAATAACACCGGTCATCATCCAAGGGAAATGACCACCTCCTAAATCTGGAAAATAAAAACATGAAATAGCTATCATCATCAAGGTCATCCATGGACAACCAGCTCTCGCAGCTCATATAATACCTGGTAATAAAATGCCCCTGATGAATACCTCACATCCCGAGCATGCTCTCCATATAACCTCTACATAGTATCTTCTCTCTCATCCTCGTAATACAATAAATCACATGTCCATGAACTGGTAATCTCGTAATACGATGAACATCCTCAAGGGTAATGGTCATCTCCCTATAAGAAGCCAAAAATATTAGTGGAAGGATTCCACCGCTCTAATAACTCCAATATCAAACTGCGACATCTGTAAACCAATCTATAAAATCTCATACCACCAATACCAATTACCTCAAGATGCTCCCAATCGTCATCTGATAAATTTTCCCTCACCTCATCCAACATCAATGTAATACAATCATGGATAGTCAATTGTGCATCCACCTGCAAAATTCAAGCACACAAGAAAAATGTTAGTATTATCACATAAATATCATTCATTTCAAATATTAAAACATCAACCTTATTGTCTAAAATCTACCAAAGAAAAAGTGACATTATAATATCAACATAAACATCGACATCCAGAAACACATCTAGCACTACAAGAACATAAAAATTCCACAAATTTGAAATTTTTTATCAAAAACCATGCCTTTCTATTTAACATATAAACTTTTTTTTCATAGGTGAATCGTTGGCGATTCACCGCAATAGTTGGTGATTAAAGGAGTCATGGGTGATTCCTTTTACTCAAGATTAGGTCATCCATGTGCCCCTAATACGGAAATGAATACCACAAAACACTCAAGAACACTCACAAATTCACAAAAAAACACAAAAACGGATTATAATCCTACCTCAGCCATTGAAGACTTGTATTTTCTTCTTGAGGACGTCATATTGTCAATTTTCCACACTGAAACACATTTTTATGCCAAACATTCATTCTGTGATTTTTTTTTACCATGGTTGCAATGTGGTAAAACAACACTACTTTTGGGCTATTTATAGCCCTTCTTTTTTACATGATGCATCGTGATTGATTGCACTAATCGCCGATGATTTACTCCTTTAGGAATTCATGCCCATATTTCCCTAAACCATGTCATTTTATAATTCACACAAATGTGTCATGTTTTCAATGGATATTAGCCAATGAAATTTCAAATCAAACAAACATAGTCAATATTGGGATTCACCATTTGTCTATGGGACACAAGCCCTATGGCCCCCATCACTTGGTTTTCCCGATCATTTGTTAAACCCATAAAGGATCATATGTATACAAAGGGCGTGGAACCCTTTGGTCACCCTATCAATTGATTCCCCGGTAACTTGTTTTGTACCCCCTTCGACTAGGGAATCCTTTGAAACAAAACACACTGGTGTTCATTGTATTGTGTTGCAGTAGAAACACCCATACAAACAAACCTTCTCATTGTTTTTGTCTAACGATTTTCCAAAATTGTTAGACAAAAAGGGGCAAATGTAGACACCAAAAATATACACTCTCTCACCTTCATTATCTAAACTCATTCACAATCATCAAAACAATTAAAAAAAAATGCCACACATGAAACTCCATGACCTAGGTCACCCACTTGTACCCTTTAATTAAATTAATTTAATACTCACGTCACCACATCCCTATCCCTAAAATAATTAATTAGATAAATTAATTACACCCTCACACCTCACCTCAACTCATCCACACTCACTAGTTGTAACTAGTTAATTTAGTAACCTTCCATAAATATAACCTAACCACCTCTAACTACTTCCCACCCCTAACTAGTTAGAACTAAGTTAAATTAGAAACCTTCTAAAAACACCTCCACATTTATCCTAACTAACTTGGTCCTCATCCGAGCTCACCCCTCTTAGTATCTCAACCTCTCTCAAAATCCCTTGAAAATCAAGTTTAAAATGGCAATAAAATCACTCTTTTTATCCCCGAACTCGAATTAGCTGAAATCGTCGTCGATCATCCCGGTCGCTGAGGATCTATATAAAAATATTTCTAAGCCTCTTGTAGGGGATTTTACAGGGAATTCACGTCCATTCTAATTTTGATATTTTCAACAAAGCATCATTTTTTCAACACTACATTGAGATGATTTTCATATCATCTAGTTTCATCATCAAGACAACCATCTTCACCCACCTCACTCAATCTACAATATCTCATCATTCATCCATCAAGGTAAGATTTGTTAATATTAATTCTTGCTTCCATTTTTAGGTATCTTGCTCCTCTTTCAATTACTAATCTTGTTTAAGATTTAAAATTCATCACATTCACAAAATAATCAAGTTATACTCTCTGTTTTATTAGCTTGTTAGAATTCATAGTAATCATCGGCGACTACTAGAACCACTCGCGCTTCCTACATAATAGTTTTCTTTCATAGATTTGTTCAAATCTGTTTAAAAATCTATGTCCATTTCTTTTTATTGCTAACATGTTATCAAGTATGGGTTTTGTAGATGGCCATATCGTACACTATTCATCTCATTACCAGTATTGATTCACTACCAATTTTCGACACCCCTTACATTGGGAGAAATATGATTTGTTACATGACTTAGAACTGTGTGTTATCCACGTTGTGCCCTTGACCATTTGGAAGTAATCTTCGCATCAACCCAACACATTCGTGAAGCAACCAAAATGTTTTGGGAGGCATACTACGAGGTCCAGAGGATCCAAGATGACCTTGCATCATTCGAGTATAACTATGAAGCAAGCCTAGACATACCAGAGGACACCCGCACTACATCTAAATTTGACATTAAGAGAAACATTAGCCTTCTAGACACTGATTTTGATCTTTCACGCCTCTACGATATGGAAGAATAGATCTCTAACTTCTTCGTGGAAGACTACATCTCAAATCTTGATTCTTACTTCACAGAAGATGAGGACTTTGCTTGTTCTATAGGCTCAAACTTTTCAGAAACCTAGATTCTTATTTTAGATTCTAATCTTATTGTTCCCTTTTCATTACTATCAGCTAATGTATGTAATCACCTAAATAAGTGATAACAGTTAATCACATTTTCCATATATTTTACTTCAATATTATCATCAATAAAGCTTAAATGTCTTAAAAGCAGGTTGATATCCACTTAAGGAAGTCTTTGGGCTTTTGGGAACTAGCCTTTTCTAGGTAACATTCCCACCCTATTTTACTAACTCTATTTTGTGTAAGTGTTTTTGATTTATAGGCTTACTTGTAGGGAAAATAAGTCTAGTACATTCTTCATGGAGCGCAAAAACATCATACATCTATCACATCTCGCGGGTATCTTGAAAACCCTGCCATACTAAGGTTGAGAAAATTTTACCCCTTTGAAGTATCAAACCAAATCCCCGAGGTAAAATTTTGCTTCAACATTATGTTTTACATATTACACAATCATTTCAATTTTATTATATTATTTTACAAACTAATGATAATCTAAATCTCTGATTCTTGACAATGACATATTTCTAATTTCATTATCCTAATGTGCAACCTTTTTTGGCATATCTACATCGATGACTCCAAGAGTGTCTACTCACACTGGTGGCGGTGCACACACAACATACATACTTGAGCAAGAGCATGAAGAGTATCAATCTACACCACCACCACCATATAATACAAAGCAACCAATAAATAATGACTTAAAATTTATTTATATTAGTCTTTTGAATTTCTTTTACGAATTTATCATTATTTTTAATTGGTTTTTGTTAAATTCAAGATTTTCTGTGCTAGTTCCACCACCACCCTTCCACCTAGTTCTGCAATTTGTTGAGTACATATAAATTTCATAGCATAAGAACTAACAAATCTCTATTTGTTTCAATCTGAGTAGTTTGAAGTTATTATTGTTCACTTGTTTTTCTTCTTAATTTTAAATTTTCAACATACTAATTACTAAATCTGATATTGTTAAAGTATTGATGCTCGCAAATCTTTTGCAATCTGAAATTCATCCCTCGGCCACATTGACAACCACCTTCTCTACTTCAAATCCATCTCAGCACCCAAGGATTACATCAATCTGACCTCCCCTTCTACCTACATCACTTGCTTATGGTAGGGGAAAAGGCTTTTTCTCCCTACCCTCGAATGACTACGAGAAAGGAAACTTAGAACTTTACAACATTTGAATTCTAAAATTTTATAGTTTATGGCATGCCGAGTGCCGAGAAACTTCTATTTTAAATAATATAGAAATGGATGAGGAGTATCTCAGGTTTGACAACTATTTTGACATGACAGCATCAGGGAGACATGCTGAGGATCTGACGTAAGCTTCTCATAAGCAAGGGCCAGATTTGGTAGGCTCTTTAGATCCTCCTTCCCCAACTGGTTAGGAAAAAAATGGATGATGATACAAAGACCAGATTTTCACTTGACATCCTTGTGTCGAATCACTACAACCCTTGTCATGGAGAATTTTATTTCTGATCTTAAGGAGCTGAAAATGTGGGAGATCAGAGCGAAAGCTTTGATAAAATAAATCAATGATAGATATCATAATTTTAAAAATAGAGAAAAACTTTATTCATTGGTTAAAAATCAATTGTTGGTGATTGACACTATACTTGCTCAAGCACAACAAGGAAGTGCAATCACCGATAATGTTTACAGCAGGGATGAATTTTTGACAATAATGTTGAACAAATTGGCTAATCTGAATGCCGAGGCATAGTCTTACTATAACAAGTGGAGTCGTGACAAGAACCTTATCACTATTGCTAATGTAGAGAAAGACTTGGTCGTGGTAAGTTCTATTGTTTTGTAGATTGTTAGATAAATATATAGTTATCCTTTATCTTATTTTAAATACTAATTATGAGATTTTTAATTGCATTCAAAATACCAAACTTTGAAGACAGAGGTGCAAGTGTTAAATGAGCACCTTAAAATTCAAAAGAGAGTGTCCATGGGGCTATTCTTTATAGAAAAGTTGTTCTTTTAAAAAAGCAAAACAATACATTGCAGAGGATTTTCAAGGAGCATAATGCTGATCCGAAAATTATTTTGAAGAGAAAACTAATGTGGATCCTTCTATCCTTTCAGCAGGAGATGCAACTCGGGAAGATAAAGAAAATTTAGAAAATATTAATGTTGTTGCAAAATAATTAGTAGAGTCTGGTGTAATCCAAGATAGTTCAAATGTTGTAGGTGTTGTTGAATCTGTTCAAGGACAAGGGTCCAATTAACTTCTATTAAAACTTTAAACTATGTTACTATTGATGTATTTAGTGTTTGACAATTGGAATTTGAAAACATTATCTTTATGTGAAATTGTTGATCTTTTTATTTCTCTCAGTCTCATGTGAAATGGTTTATTATCTTTATGTGAAATTATTGAAATGGTTTATTATTCTCGGAATTTGGATTTACATTGTTCAATTTAGTTTCAAATATGTATGAACTCAAAAATTTAAACTTGTGTCTTGAATGTGCATGTTGCTTTCGATCTTGATAGTTTAATCTTGATTCATAATGTAAATATTATCTCCAATAATCATGATGGGATGTATTCATAGACTCATTATTCGTCATCTCGCGCATGTAATTTCCTATACCTTTAAAATTTCCCATTTAATAATTGAATTTAATTAATTATTAAATGGGCTCCATATAAACCCATTTAATAATTGAATTTTGGCATTATCCCCCATCTCTCACAAATTATTCAATCCATGGGTATTAATATACCCATCCGACACCCCTTTCTAAATTTCAAATGGAATCTATCATCTCACCTACCATGTCAATCATGCTCCCCACTCCATCTAATAATTCAAACCATGGTCCCCACATGATCACATCATATCTCTTAACTCAAGTTACTCTACCCAACCCCGTTACTTGTTAACCCCAATCTAACCTCACATCCAAGCTATAAATATGGGTTTTCCCCATATTTCAAGAGACCATATATATTTTTCAAGAAACCTAGATATTTTCTAGAGAGACCTAGAGAGACCCTAGGAGAGGAGAAAGAAAGAGCTTAATTAAGTTCTACAAGTTTGAGGGAGAAATATTTGCCATGGTTTTTTTTCTTACCATCTTGATGCCCATTCATCTCCATAGCAGAGCAAGCAGCTA
This sequence comes from Taxus wallichiana var. yunnanensis, assembly GCA_018340775.1. NCBI lineage: Eukaryota > Viridiplantae > Streptophyta > Pinopsida > Cupressales > Taxaceae > Taxus > Taxus wallichiana. The sequence continues at coordinate 546,964,601 of CM031234.1, forward strand.
AGTCCCCTCATCATTTTAGTTACTTGTCATTTTATATTCCATTATTTCTACATGATAACTACTATTCATGATCTATTATTATCTTTTCTAACACGGGGGTTGACATCCTCCAAGGGAGTTAAATCCTCTTAGAACCAAAGACTTTATCTGGAAACCCCGCATATTGTGATCTAATCTTATTATGTTTCAGTTTTGTAGATCTAGCTTCTTTATATCATACATCTATCTTCTTTGCGCCCATAGATCCACATCTGCATCTGAGGTCCTAAGCCCTCCATCATTCAAAGTTGTTGGTGGCTCCCAGTATCGGCCTTCACCCCGCTGAGAATGAAGTTTCCTGTACAACATTTTGCACGCCCGATGGGACCAGATCCTAGATCTGGTCATTTTTTTGTTATTTTACTCATCTTTTTAACTTTCTTGTTTGCAATATCTTAGTATTTTTCATTTCAGTTCAGTACGATCACTCATTGAAATCACCATGAGGTACGTGCTCTTGCTTGTTTTTTGTTGACATCTACCCGCATGGGATATGAATCCAGAAATTAACCTTGTTCTTCTAGTTGTCATCACATCTTATATTTTGCATCTTTTGTTTTTTTGACTCACTTGTTCATGGGATTTAGTATTATCTTTCTCTATTTGGTGTGTCACTTACATTTTGTAATTTTTCTCTACCTTGAGGTAAGTAGTTTTATCATTTTTTTTTAACAACATAAAAATTGAAGTTTTTTTTTTGTTTTTACAAGTAGTATAGAGTTAATTTTTATTATTTAAATAATTAAAAAAGAGACAATTAATATTAAAAATAACAATTAATAAAAAAATAATTATGAAATAAATTGGAATTAAAATTATAAAAAAGAAATATAATTTTTTTTTGAATCCTAACTATCCTAAATTACCCATCCCCTACCTATCACCCCTTTCCCCTCTCCCAACTCCCATCTCTCATTTGCTCACCACCGAGATACCACCCTACCCACCCCATCCTCCTCACTCCTCCTTCCCATCCTTCCCACCACCATTCCACACCCCCACTCTTCACCTCCCACCTCCTCCCTCGACCACCTTGTCCATCCCACCTCACTCCATCCTCCAATCTTCACTCCACTCCCATCATCCCTAACCGAGCTCCCACTCCCCACTCACCTCACACCACTAACTACCCATGAGCTCTACCCCCACTCCCACTATCTCTCTCTCTCTCACACACCACACACACATCCCACCTTCCATCTCCACCCTCACACCTTCCTATTCTCCTCCTAGCTTGACTCCTCATAATTCTATCATAAGTTCCTTCCCCTAACTAAACTACTCCCACCTCATACATGACTCAGTCTCCCTCCAGCCCATCTTTCCCTCGCCACTCAATACTCCGACTCCACTCACTCAACAACCAACTCCGATCCATTCCACCCCATACGTGGACTTATCTCACCCTTTATCCTCCTTCCCACGATGCACCTATCCCACACTCTCCCTCTTCCACCCTCTCCACTCAAATATTTCTCCATGTCCTTCCTCCTCCCCTTATATCCCACTCAATCCCCTCCATCCCAACCCACTCCTCAACTCTCGTGCTTCCCCTCCTCATCTCATGATAATGTCATCCTCACAACATCTCACATCAACACCCAGTTCATTATACATGACATCCCTATTCATCATCTCATAAGTAGATAAGACATCGGGAAATCATCTCTTAGATATCATCTTACTTAACCACAAAATCTCTAATCTCTCCATCAACCTCCATTATATCAAGGTATTTCAACACTTTATATCCTTGAATATAGATATCAAACATCCACCTTATTTTTGTCATTTTGAATTAAAATTGTGGAGCTTTATGGAGTATGATCCGTTTTAAGGCCTAGACCACATGTACAAGTTCCCCAAGCTCCCGATCCACAATATTTCCAAATCTGTTTCCAACGGTTTCAAATTCATGCAAACTTTTCATGTGTATTGGCTCAATCAAGTCTCTCTATATCAATTGGCATACCATTACCACTATCTCCCACTTCAGTCTCAACTCCACGCAAGCTCGATAATGGCTTTTTAGTCTCTTTATAATCAAAACAACATTTGTGGTAGAATATCCAATTATATATTTCTCATTTCTTTGATTCTCATTATGCCATCGAGCCATGTCCATGTATGACCAACTATTTTAGAATTCACAAGCTCTATGGGGGTAGTTGTTGTAAATGTCTCTTTACGAGAAATTTGGATTACGATTCTTTATCACACCATTAAATATTGTAATGCTCATGAACACCTTTTTCTAAATCAAAATTTGAATTGATGTGTCATCCGCCATTGTGGAGTTTATCTACCTTCTACTTTCCTCTCCCTTCTTCGCCCATGTGGAAATATTCTTTTCAAGCTTGTTTAAGTGGAAGTCAATCAATTTGTTGGTCCACACATGTGGGTTGAAAAATTTGAGTCACCGTTTTCATGCATTTTAAAATAATGCAAATATGTTTCTTGCGCCATCTTTAATACTGCCTTTATCCATGTTCCCCGAGCTCTCGGATCTCTCCTCATTTCTACTCAAAGTTTCACCCCTTTTTTCTTGCCTCACAAGCTCCCTCTCAATTTCACAAGTTCACCCATCATAGTCCATTCTTATTAAGCTTGGTATCTATTAAACTTATTAAGTTGATTTAGTTAGTTTAAATAATAATAAATAATATCTACTAAATTTTGATTAATTTGATATTATTTAGTTAATTTAATTTAGTTAGCAACTTAATTAATTAATTTTTTTAGAAATTATTATTAACTAATTGTTTTGCTAATGTTTTTTAAATAACGATTTTTAATATTAGTATTGTCTTAAGTTGTGTCATTTTTTGACATTATGCGTAGGTTACCTTTGTTTTCACCCAAAAATGAATTATTTAGAAATTTTTCTCAATATAATTAACTAGAATAGTTATTTTTTATTATTTCTTTTTACACAAGGTCATTAGGACCATTATATTTCTTTTCTTCATTTTTCTTTCATCCACATGAACTAATTGTTTTATTTTTTCTCACAGTAAAATCTCCATGACCTTGCAACCATTAAATCATGCCATCAAATACCATTTTGTAAAAAAACATCATTTTCACCGACCTCATCTCTCAATTTTAAATGGTGCCATTTTAGGGTACTGGCATGCCTGGGCCACTAATCGCACTTTCAAAATACATCACTATCACACACAATTAAATAACAGAAAAGTGATTCTCTAGGTATTCCTCATTTTCTCTATTTTTCTCTTTTTGCATTGAATTTTCCTTTTTTGAGTGATTGTCTACATCGAATGTCACATTTCATTTTGGTCTAAAATGAACCTTTCTTTTTGCATCCTACTTGATCACATAGCCTAAATAAGGGGTTTAACTCTCTGCATTTCACTTATCACACACTGCCTAAGACTTGCACAAACATAATTAACACATCAAAACATTCCTCTCACTTGGTTAACTGATTGGGACTTAAACACCCAACAAGCAACCATCTCAGACATCTCCCAATCCAAAACTACCTGAAACTAGCCTTAGACTTCTTTAGGCACCTTCATTATCCATTTTACTTTTTTTTATCTCAAAATTAATCATGATGATAAAAATATGTTGCTTGATTTGTTTGTCAACAAAATACATAAACAAATGTTTCTCTATTTCACACCTATTTTCACTCTCTCTCAAATCAAGACAAAACAACAATCTACTCTATCCAATGATATTACTTCTTTTAACGATCTCACCCAATAAGATACTAAACTCAAAACCACATCGTCAGTCACCCAACCTCCAGTCTCCATGGTCTCACCTCATGAGAACCATGTCATCCAAAATTGTCCCCACCTTGACACCAACCCTCATATCCCTCGTCAAGCTAGTCTTCCTAAACCAATCGCACCACCATCTCCCGCACTCCTCTCGAGACACTTGGGCCTCCTCCTAACCCCATATATGACTTCTTACTCCAAAAATCTCCTACAATCTCTCAATCCTCCCAATCTCCTAAATTGGTGGATCACATTCCACCCACATCCCATTTTGACAATTCCATTAATAGGCCTGTCCAACCATCTCAACCTCTTCACACTTACATTCCTGCCCATCATATGCTCCAACCATCTCAAACTCTTAACACACATATCCCCACTTATTTTACCACAACAACCTACCCTACTTCAACAACCACATCATGCCCCTATTGCTCAACATCAACCTATGCAGCAATCCCAACCCATGACACATGTTAGTCCTTACCAAGTAGCTCCCCAAACACCTACATATCCACAAATTAATCAACTATCTTATCAAACCATTCCACAAACATCCTATCCACAAACTTATCAACCACCTTATCAGATGATTCCCCAACTACCCACACATCCACAAACACATCATTCACCTTATCAAACTACTTTTCAAACCACACAACCAATCCAATCTCAACCTTACAACACCTCGAGTGATTCAATTCATGCCTTAATGAATCGGTTAGCTAGTTTAGAAACCCTTACCATAGCACCTAAGAACACTTTATCCTATGAACAAATCTGTAATGAACCGATTCATCCATCGGTTCCAATCAAACCCTATCCCCTCATTGGAAACTTCCTACATTTACTAAGTTCAACAACAAGGAAGATCCCCAACAACATCTCCTCACATTTAAACATGCATGTTGTCTTATTGCGCATGATCATGATCTACTTCTTCACACTTTCCCCATGTCTTTGTCTGGTCCTACATGGACTGGTATAACAAGTATCCCATGACATTCCATATTCTCTTTCACCCAACTTGCACAATTTGTTCTTAGAACACTTTTCTATCAATATCACACGCAAAACCACTATCGCTGATCTATACACCATTTGATAGTTTGAAGATGAGCCCATCACTAACTTCATCACATGATGGCATGGTGTTATAAACCAACTATCCTTCACTCTCCCGACAAACCAAACTCATTGAATTATTCTCGCATTCATGTGCAAAACATATATCATCTACTTTGTAAATCCAATCATTCCAAACCTTTGATGAAGCTTTCACAATGGCTCAAAACTCAAACCCATGCCATTGAGCAAGGTCATCTTAAACTAAGTTCAATAAACCTAAAATTGAATCTACTAAACCATTCACACATAACGACAAGTTTAAGGGTGCGGCCAACACTTGTGGTCATTAAACCCTCATCCCCATCTACATCAAACACATGGTCTCAACAACGATCCCCTCAATCAATAACCAACTACACTCCCTTAGGAGAATCATATAGCTTCATGTTTGATAAATTGATGACCATAAACTCCATCCAACTTCCTCCCATACGACCCATGGACAACTCACAAGCCAAGCCTATTTGGTATCACAAAGCCCACTATTGTAAATATCATCGAGTAAAGGTCATGACATTGAGAAATGTCATTCCTTCAAAGATCGTGTCCAACAACTCATAAATCAAGGGGATATCCAAATTGATACCTCCACGCAAAAAACTAATCAACCACCAACAAATCAAGCCACACTCTTTACATCTCAACTATCAAATGCTTATATGATTGACACTATCAGTCAAGATCTTATCTTATCACCAACTCGCATGTTCCCACAGTGGACATTATTCCCACCTCTTATTCAGAACCTATCACACCTACATCAACTTTCACTACCTATCCTGAACCTACACCTTCTCCTATCCTTATCACATCCACATCAAATTTGACTATACCATCCACTTCCACCACTTCAAACATACCCCAATCTACCACATTAGATTCATCCTTAGCACTTATTTTGGCCCCACTCATATCCACACATATCCCTACATCTCTCCCATCTATTTCTTCACCCACATCTACCTCAAATACACTTGTTACTACACCTACATTACTCACAACCATCCCAACTAAACTCAGTTCTACTACATGCACCCTTACAACCCTACCTTCGACATCAACCCCCTTTAGAAACATATCATTCTTACCCCTCGAAACATTTATGAAACAACCAGTCCCATCTACTTCTACATCCTGAAAATGCTCCTGCATTTGTTGCATTACCCATAAGGTCTACTCCATCGGTTATCACATCACCCACATCTCCAAATATCTTCCAAAATGCCTACATCTTTATCTATGCCAATGACCCCTATATCTATCATATCAACAAATCCACCTATCCCTACCTTGACATCTTTACCTATATCTTTGCCCATGGCCACATCACCAATTTACCCCAATACTCTTTACCTAATTTGTCTATCACACTAACCAAATCCTCTCGATCTATAACCCTATCAAATATACCCTTTGGATCATCTACTGAACCAACACATCCACCTAAATCAAATAAAGATGATTTACCTTCTCCCTCTAAAAAATCAACTCTTTCCTCATGCCAAAACCGAAACAATCCACATCTCACATAGATATCATTAATCACATCATACAAACACCTATCTCTCCATTAACATCCTCATCTTGTTTTAGGACATTTTCTCCATTAATAACCACACCACCACTATCAGATCCTCTCAGTTGAAATTATAATCATCCTACTAGAGGTAAATATTCTCGATTGAAGTCTAAGGCTCAAGGAAAACATCCTCGACAATCCCTTGCGCATCCTCGAAAACATTCATGTTTTCCCTCTTCTCAACAATCCAATGCCACAACATCTATGTTAGGATCAGTCTCTCCATCTACGACATCTTACAACAATCAATCCACATCCAAACAATACAATCCTTCAAACAAATTTGATTTTTCCTCCAAAACACAAAATTCACCCATCCAATCTACATCCACTTTTTCTCCTAACTCCAAGTTAAGATATCCTATCAAAACCCACAAGAGTTACCTTCCCCATGACACTTCAATGGGGTCTTACGCAAATATCCTTCGACATTTAACTCAAATATCTACCATCACACTTCCTCCCATTAAAGCCTTTAATCCCTATGGTCCCAAGCCATCATGGTTCAATCCTAATTGCATTTGTACTTATCATCATACCCCAGCCATGACATCAAACATTGTAAGGCATTTCGGATCAATCATCCACAACCTTATTGAGAAAGATGATTTCCTCATTCAGGGGAAATTCCTTCTCCATCTACCTTGAATCCAATTCATATCCCATCTTTGGGTCTCCCATGATTCCTTCATCCACATCATCCCTTAACATCCCTCCTGCACATGACATTCCTCCTAAGGAAGGTCCTCCATTGTTCATCAATACCACTTATCTTGCTAAGCACACACTTGTGGTCTCCAATCATTTATCCCATCCAAATCTAAAACAATCTCATCTAAAATCTTTCAACATCCTTTAACTCCTTCACATTTAACTCATTGGGGAACAACCTTCCCTCACCCTTGAGCACATCATCCATACAACTCCCTTATCACTAGGGAACTTTTCCCCTTGACATTGTTTTCTACCTTTCATCCAATCTAAACTATCCAAATCCTCAAAAGTCCCAATCTCATCTAAATATTTTCACATCCTCTTAATCTCTTTCCATTAAGGGACCTTTTTTTCTTTCCAAGTCCACCATTGTGGCTATATTTGTGTCCTCTTTTGGGGCACCATATTTTTTCATCAAGTCCTCTTTTGAGGCCATGTTTTTCTCTCCATTGAGGAACCCCTTTTCTTGAAGTCCACCATTGTGGCCATATTTTGTCTCTCTTTGGGGCATCCATTTATTTTCATCTAAATCCACCATTGTGGTCATATGTTTGTTTCCTTCAGGACATAGTTTTATTTCCTGCTTGTCTATCATCTCATCTTATTGCAACTTCAATGTCTTCCCTCTCGTGGTGGTAAACCAGAGACGTAACCTCTTAATGCATTACACTTGTGACCAGTCTACTATTAGCATATCTACCAATGAGCACTTAGTTATATCCTTAGATCATTCCTCCATCCTTAGCCCTTTCCATTTGTCATTGTAATGATCTGAATTATGTGGTCCACCTTTACTACTTTGATATGACCCCATAACCATTACATCCATCACCTTCTCATTCTCCTATTGTAGCCATGCAAAGGGTCCAGGGTGTCTCTTGTACATTCCTTATCCCCTCTTAAGTGGTTTACTTAGCTATTCCCATATCTCCCCCATGTGAAGCTCAAATTCACGTATGCAAAAGGAAAAATCAAAGTTATCAAAAATGATTGATCCCTCGAAGGACAATTGTTCATGCAAAAAAAAAAAAAAAAATAAAAAAAGCATACAAATCAAAAATCAAAGCAAAATCAAAAGAAATAGACCATCCTTTAAGGACGGATATCATATTATTCTTGTCCATCCATATTATGTATAAAGTAGACCATACCCTTAAAGGATGGCTACTCTATTATTATGGCATCTGGAAGGTTTTCCATTGATCAACCTTCCTTTATCAACATTTTTAAAGCTTCCCACATTAATCAACTTTCTGCTATTGTTCTTTCCCTTTCCCAGAGTTGGGCATAGACTTAAGGAACACCACCTTTGGAGATCCTTCTTCCCACGTATAAGTTACATCTCAATCCCTTTGTCATGTCAACATTAGGATTACGAGCATCTTTCATCCATATTTCCCTCATGATATTTTGGTATAACTAACTATCATTGGTTATGTATTAACACCTACTATTGGCTGTAAGTGCAATGCCTTGAGTGGTAACCTTTCTTGTTTATCTCCAATCTAGTTTGAAACATAGTTTCCTGTACGCCTTTATAACTATGTTTAGTTCATCTCATCCTAGATCATATTTTATCAAAATCACATCAAATTTCACACTATGAATTCTATATCTATCCATAATCTCCATGAATGCATTTGTAAATATACTTTTTGGTTTGTGAATTCTACTTGATCATCATTGCATAGTTTGTGAATCCTACTTGAGGATCCTTCTCAAGGCAAGTTTGTTATCCTACAGCTCCTTATCTCTCAACATGTTAAATAATGTCTTTGATCCATTGCTCTCACTCTCCATTTCCACTCATCACCATTTGTCTCCACATCATCCTTCTCACCTTTCTATCCCCTTGCACACATGCCGATATCTTACTTGTCTTTCCTCTTGAGTTTCCCTTTCACTCTTCCGCTTTTAGTTTGAAAATCTTACTTAACCATCCATATAGCTAGAGAATCTTAGTTAAGGTATATCTTCTTCCTTGGATCCTCCTACTGTAGAAGCTTCTCCACCATTTCCTCTTTCAATGGATGGACAATCATCACCACCACAAATGTCTTTCCACTCCTCCTTTTCCAATTAACACTCTTGCATCATCACTACCCACCACGTGGGCATCCCAATTAAGGATTGCCCTTACACTCTCCATCTACACTTGCATATGTTCCTCCATCCACTCATGTCACTCCTTTTTTCCTTGTTATCACTTTGATATCACCTCCTTTCATATCTTGTTCCATTTTGATATACGTTACTTAGTCTTTTCATCATTCTTCTTCTTCTTCGGCTTGGCGATCCTACTTAACCATCCCTATCAGGGAAATATTACTTAAGATTTCCTCTTAAGAATGGTTTGTCATCTGACCCTTCCACCTCCCATCATATCTTCCTCATCTTCTATCTCCCGCCTCTCATCGTACTTCATCCACTCCAACCAACCCTTCCACACTTGTATCCAATACAATGTTGTCTTTCTCCTTCCATATCATCACTTGCTAGTTTGGTGATCTTACTTAAATCCTCTTGCGGCATGGTGATCTTACTTAAGAGTCCCTCTTAAGCATGATCAGTCATCTTGCACTCACCCACTACCCCACATTCTCTCCATCTACATTTTCTCATCATTCCCCATCATCACATCCTCTCACCTCCTCTTTCATTCTCAAAAACACCACTTCCTACTGGTCCCTTTTTCATCTCCATCATCCATTGTTGGGTAATCTTACTTAACTATTACTTCTCCATTCATTTCGTGTCTTGTTTCTTCATTTTTCTCTCATTCATTCTCATCCATTGCATCCTCTCCTCACCTTCATCTTCCTACACATCGTTATCCCTCATTTATTTACTCTTTCCACTCCATCTTCTAGAGTTATCCCACATATCTACCCCCATACTTACCCATCATTGTCATTGATCTTCCCCTAACATTATTTCATCATCATCTTCTATTTCCACGCTAGTAATTATCGGTGGACTTCTCCTAAAAATCACTCATCCCCATTCTGCATAGCCTGAATCCTTTTCTTTGACCTCCTCCATTCTATCTTCATTCCTTCCTTCCTCTGTGTCCTCTAATCATTATTGGGGGACTTCTCCTAATGTCCCTTCATTGGCATTCCCCTCCCATTCTTCATTTACTTTCTGCCTCATCTCATATTTTTTCCATCCTTTCCTACTTGATCATTATTGGTGGATTTCTCCTAACATCCATTCACATGCATTTCCTATCCTATCCCTTCCTTTCTTTTTTCCTCACCACCTCTCCATCTTCCATTCTTCCTTGCCAATTTCTTCACTATCTTCATCATGCACCCTCTCTCTATTTTCTCATCATCAACTTATCCTCATCTCATGCATCTCTGCATCTTTTCCAATCTATGTCATTCCTCCCCTCAAGCTTCTCTTTATGCTTCTTGTGCTTCTCACTCTTTATCAAATATCTTTGTTCTTGGTTCCCTTCTCCATAATTTTCTCCATTGTATTATCCCTCTTTCTTATCCTCATTTTATTTCACTTCCTCTACATCATCCTTTTCCCCATTTTAACTCGCACTTCATCCTTACTTCCCCATAGATAACTTTGAATCTTCAACGTTATCCCATCTCCTTTATCATCTCATCATCCACATGTATTTCCATGCGATCAGGTTCATATTATTTGCCTTGGATTTCCTCACTATGATCAGTTTCTTCTTTAATTTTCTTTGATTTATCATCTCTTTCTTTTTCCATTACCTCTCTTCTTTCCTCTACTTCATCCTCCTTCACACCTTTCATTTTAAATAACTCTCTCTCTCTTTCATCATTTCACCCTATGCTTTGTTATTTTCTTATCTTCTCTTTGTTTGTCCTTCTTGATTTCCCCCTTTCTTTATAATCCTTCTTTGTTATCTCCTTTCTCTCCTTTCATTCCTATTGTTGCAAATTAGCGACTCCCCTGGATGTTGATCGGATTTCTAGTTTGATCATTCTAAGAATCCAGTGTGATTGCACAACATTGAATCCTCTTCCCAAGTGTGAGACTTGAAAAAATGGAAGAGGAATCTCCACTGGTTCCTCAACTCCTCTCAATCAGCTATTTTACTTGCACAATATTCCCGATCCTACCCTAAATCCAAATTGGAGACTCCGATTAGAGGCTGGTTCCTCATCCTCGAGAGAATGCGAATAAACCTAAATTCCAACTAATGCTAATAGGTGATGCTAATGCCAAAGGAGTTGTAGAAGGAGTCACTTGATGCTGCATGAAATACACAATCCACAAGGAAACACAACACAAAACATGCACAAATGCTCAAAATGTAATGAAATATCAAGAAATCAATGATAGATATATGAAAGGATTAAGGGATTTTAATCACAGAACATATATCAACATCTTAGATCCAATACAGTACATTACAGTGATCCAGAGGCAAGAAAAGGTGTTGCATTACATGGAAAGGTAAAATTTCTTCACAAATTCTACTAAGGAGGAAGAAAAAGGAAGTTATTCTGAGTTGAAAAGTGTCTCTCCTTTTGCAAAATGAACTCATTCTAGATTTTACAGTGCAAACCACGACCCTAGGAGAGAGAAACACGGGAAAAAGTGCAAGGGGTTCAACCATTGACCAAAATGCCATCAAAACAGCATGGGCACCCTAACAAACCCATTCCCTGACATTTTTAACCATGCTGGGAGAGAATGCGAGCCATTCTTCATTAAAACGGTGGTTGAAACGTCATTTCTGTCCATGACCACGTGCCAGAGGTGTTTTTAAATTTTCTCTCTCCAAACTCCATAAAAATTCAAAAATAACCCTAGAATCTTGTAGATAATTTCACCAGCTTTCCATTGATATAAAGAACGTGAAAACTTTAGCTCTGGATCAAAAGATATGGTGATTTGAAGTTTTAGGGCAAAACAGGGGCCAAATCGATCGATGGGAAAAAATTGAATTTTTGCACCTTTTTGGTCATTTGGAAAATTTTCAAAAATTTCCCCACGCTCCACCACTCTAGGTGCCACGTGGCGGTATCTCATTGGCTACGGGCCTTTCGGGAAACTTTTCCCAAAAACTCTCATCATCTTGAGCCATAACTTCAAAAATACATGGAGTTAGGAGGAAAACTTTACCTTTTCTTTGCTCTAAGCTGAGAAAGAGCTCTATCCAATGGTTTCATTTCCAGAAGGTTTTGAGTGCCCGAAAAGCAAAATTTTGTGACTGAAGCACAAGAGAGGGAAGAATGGGAGGAGTTAGCCACAAAATGAGTAGGGGTTACATTTTGGATAACCTTTCCCTTCTTTCTCCTCCTCTGTCTTCCATTCATACCTATGTTATCTTCACATTTGGTCCTTCTTACTCTTCTCATAATCAACCAATCCTCATGTCTATTCCCTTTTCTCTTTCTTAGCATCCCTCACACCTAACATTCATAGTCAATGCCCATGTTTCTCTCGTTTATGTACCACCATCTATCCATTTTATTACCATTCTTGTTCTTCTCTTGGCAACATTGACCTCTTCTATTTTTTAGAACCATGTCACATATTTTATCTTCGTCAGTCCTCTTGCAAGGACATCATCATATCCATTTCTAAGAATATCTTTCTATCTTCCTTTGACATTTTTGTCTTAGAAGATACCATAATGGCCATCACCTATCTGATCTTGTTCTCTCTTCCATGAATATTTTCTCTTCTTTTTTTTTTTCACGCAAAAGTATCTTGACTTCTATCCTACTTATCAAACAAGTAGGATTTATTTTGCATCCTCTAATTTTCTAAAACCTATGTATATTTCCTATGAAACATGATTACCATCATATTTATCACCCTTTTAGGGAATTTTATCTCACCCTTCTATCCTATTTGCTCATCCTCTCCACATTTATGATTATTTCCCATGGGATATCTTATTTCAACATCCATCTATGTCTAATATTTGGGAACCTTTTCATCCTTATACTTTTCAACACATATAACTCACTTTTTGTCCTTCTCATGCCCTATGTTGGGGCATCATTATCTTCATCCTCATCCCTTTTGTGGACGCATGATTTTTCGTACGATTCTCATAGAAAAAGGATTTCACACATATTTTTACTTTCAGTTGCACATATTTTGATGTTTTCCTATGACCCATTGGTTATCTTGGTTTACATCCATCTATAGCCGTCTTCACCCTCATTGGTTTGTAGAACATTGTCTCTGTCTCTGTTGAGACCGTAATTTTCCTCTAATGATGTGATATTGAGTCACCACCACACTTTTCTTTCATTCTTATTACGACCCTTTTTGCTCTGAGGCATCTTTCCTTTGGTCATGTCTTCATCCATCCTCGGACACATATCTCATCTAACCCTTTTTTTTGTCTCATGGCTTGCTTCTATTGCAAACCACTCAAAGAAAAATGGGCAAATGTAGACACCAATTTTTGGTGGACACCAATTTTAGGTATAGCACCCCTCTGTCATCTCGCATTCATGCAATTTCCTATCTCACCTTTATTTTTCCTAAATTTCAATAAACCTCATCATCTATTCAACCAAATTTAATTAATTATTAAATGGGATCCATATAAACCCATTTAATAATTGACTTTTGGCATTATCCCCCATCTCTCACAAATTATTCAATCCATGGGTATTAATACACCCATCTGACACCCCTTTCTAAATTTCAAATGGAATCTATCATCTCACCTACCATGTCAATCATGCTCCCCACTCCATCTAATAATTCAATTCGTGGTCCCCACATGATCACATCATATCTCTTAACTCGGGTTACTCTACCCAACCCCGGTTACTTGTTAACCCCAATCTAACCTCACATCCAAGCTATAAATATGGGTTTTCCCCCATATTTCAAGAGACCGATATATTTTTCAAGAAGACCTAGAGAGACCTAGGCCCAGAGAGGAGAAGAAAGAGCTTAATTAAGTTTTGCAAGTTTGAGGGAGAAATCTTTGCCATGGTTCATTATCTTACCATCTTGATGCCCAATTCATCTCCATAGCAGCACAAGCTAAGTCCCCTCGTCATTTTAGTTACTTGTCATTTTATATTCCATTATTTCTACATGATAACTATTGTTCATGATCTATTATTATCTTATCTGACACGGGAATTGACTTCCTCCAAGGGAGTTAAATCCTCTTAGAATCGCACTATCCGGGAAACCCCTGCATATTGTGATCTAATCTTATATGTTTCAGTTTTGCAGATCTATCTTCTTTATATCATACATCTATCTTCTTTTCGGATGTAGATCCACATCTACATCTCGAGGTCCTAAGCCATCCATCATTCAAAGTTTCGGTGGCTCCTAGTATCATCCTTCACCATGCTCAAGAATGAAGTTTCTGTACAACAATAATATATGTCAATGAAAAAATATCAAGTAGCAATATATTAATATATTTCAGAAAATGAATACAATCAACTGTTTGGTAGCTGAAAAAACCCTATCCTAGATGGTGCTTCATCACTTCTTATATCTGTTACAGTATCTTATCTAGCAGAGTCCAAGTCAATTTCACCATTATTAGAGACTTCATTGTTCTCTATTTGATTAATAACTATATGCTCTGCAAGAGATTTCCATGTAGCTAGTGCTCTTTCAAATGGAAATGTGTCCACCCTATATCTTGAAACATAGATTCTCAAACAAGTTTCCAAATTCTTGTCCAATCTGTTGCGAAGTTTTGATTTCAAAATATAAGTGCACTATACAACCTTTCATCTTCAATAGACCCAAGAATCATTGTCTATATGAGTTCATATAGTTTGAAGTATTCACTTATATTCTCTCTCGAATGCTACTTTGATGCATCCTTCTCCACAATAGAGTGACAGCTCCCATTTTTGTTGGGTCAGCAATAGACTTATATTGATCAGACATTGTAAATCCAAAATTTTGTGACTGGGATATGAGTAATTTTTTGTCCAATATACCATTTAATTCCCCTCCATCAACATGTGAAGATTTGTAAAATTGCTCCATAAGTGTAGTCATGGATTTCCCGAAGTTTTTATCTCTTTGTTCTTCATCAATCATTGGGTTCCAAAAATTGGATTTACAAATCCCATGGCCTCCAAAGAGATCACTATTTTTAAAACTCTCTCTAATCTTAGAAGATAATGTTTCAAATATTTTCATCAATTTTTTTGTACATCAGAAACTGCAACATCAAAAATATAGCTCGTGATAGGTACTTCCTTAAGCTCAAAATCTACTACATAAGGATCTTTTTATAAAGTGTGCATTTTAATATTTTTCCCATCAATAGAAATATAAAGATGACCACTGATATTGAACTTTAAATATTTGTTCGGATCTTGTATGTCCTTAAAAACATTAAAGTTGTTAAAAATGGCTTCTAAATCCAATCTTGGGTGATATACAAGGTATCTAAAATCATACATACTTGTCTCTTTAATTTTAGAAAATCAACAATGTATATGGATCTTTCCTGAGCATGTTTCACCAAGATTTTTATTTCCTTAAGAATTGGAAAAATACCACATAAAGTTAATAATGTCTCTAAATATATCAAGCGATACAACAGATATTTAGCCTTGTCCACTTGTCTTCGATGCTTGAACATATACCCTGCTAAGGACCTATATTCCTCAAAAATCATGCAAGCTAGTTCATACAATGATATCCATCTCATGTCAACATCTTTTAGCAATTTTTTACCATTTATTATTCCAACTAGAAAATATTTGAGACTCCAAAAATATTTTAGGACTGCTTGACATATATAAATCTAACTCCCATATCAACTCCTCCACCTTAGTAACATTTTCAAAATTACTTACAATCTTGTAAGAAAAATTCATTCAGTGTCCATAAAGTGAATATGTATCATGTAAGGGGCTACTCTTATTTTCAGACGTATACAAAGTCCAATTTTGTGACCTTACATGATAAATGTGCCATCATCTCCTACACAAATCAACTTTACAGAGATTGAATAATCATCCATACCAGTTATTTCCTTCAAAAATATTAATAATAAGTTTACAAATGTTCTCATCATTGCGCTTCTCCATGATTTTGTGCATATTTAGTAGATGACTTTCCCATAAATGCTTCACTGAAACCGAAAGTGTAGACATGCATGCACACCCAAGTTTTATTATCTACTGTTGTGACCTCATTAATCAAAAAAGTGATAAAATTTGCATTTTTTACCTTCTCTCTCAAATCAGTGATTTCTATTTCTCCCATACACTTTGCCATCTCCCATGCACTGGTATCTGACTAGTGTGTTGTTGGTATATTTGGAAATCCATTAGATTGAAACAATGTCTTATAATCAATGAGATCTAAAATTGGTCTGCCCTTTTTTAAATTGTGAAATATTGTTATGAATTAAATGAGTTTGGCCTGAAGACTTACATCACTAGATTTTTCAAATCTAGCCTTTATAGTTTTACCTTTTTCAACTAGGTCTTGAAGATTTTTATGATGATTATCATATTTTGTAGAATATCTCATATGCAAATAATCTTCCTTGGTTTTCCATCTAGCTTTTTTTATAACCGTTCCATCATATTTCTTTTCAGACTCGTATACCTTCCCAAAATGCTTCTCTATTGTGGCCAACTTCAATTGCGTTTATTGGTCTTTGCCAAGTTTCCAACTACAAATAGTACATCTACATTTTGTAGGAGTATCAGTATTTTTTTTAGGTTCAATTAATGGATATTTGGTTGACCATTCAAATTTATAAGTCCTTCCTATAGTCCACTTCCCACTCTTATGTTTCTGATGTGAGTTTCTGGAATGTTTATAAAAAGTTTGATTTGGATGGGAAATGGGATTATCAATACTATCAATTTGAATTGTATTACTCTGGTGATTAGCAATTTCATCTGGAGTAAGGTCGGCAAGGATTTCAGATTCGACGAAATTGGTTTGCTTACTGACTTCCCTAAGTAAATCAAAAAAATAAAGTAACATTATCATAGTAGAAATTGGTTTGCTTACCTCTTGCCCTTTGGGGTTGTTGCTTCAAGTTGACTGAAATATTTTGAATTTCCATATTGCATTTTCTTTTTCCTTGAGTTCTTTTCATATTTGTAACAAGGGCCATCGAATGGAATATTTTGAAGTTTGCACATGTGACAAAAACATAGAACTTTCAAAATTAAAATATTGATGGAAACAAAGATTTATCCAAACGCAAGCCAACACAACTTAAGAATGATAGATGAAAAAACAACCAAGTACTCGAACAACAAAGCAATATGTAATACGACTACATAAAATACTTCTATCAATGGTAACACGAGATAATCGATAATTGGATTAAAAAAATATTTTGTTACTTGTTGATAACACATATATCTCATTATCGTTTTGTAACACTTGATACATGTTTCTGCTAATAACACTTGCACATTTTCCTTATTGTCCATCATGACTCATCATAGAATTTATTGTTGAGCGGTAACACAAATAACTATTACCATCTGTCAACACAAAATAACCTTGCTAGTCTACAGACAGAGTTCTCTTTTTCACTTACCTCTTGAGTTTTCACAATTTCCTAAATCCTTCAGCTTGTGGTCTTATATGTTCAGATTTTTCAAATGCTTATAATGTTAAAAATAGGACTATACTATGGCAAATTAATCCTATATATATTAGAATGTTATAACATGAAGGAAAATATACTAACATCATTTGGCCCTTGGCGAAACACGAAGGCAAAATTATATTCAATTTTTTTAGGTCCCATAAAATTTTGGCGAACGTGCTAACATACAGTAGTACAAAATTTACCAAATTCAAAATTTGAAATATTCCCTTTTCATGAATATATTCCCTAAAATTTACCTTATCTATCGTAACTCTAGATAATTCATGCGTATAACTTTTCTCGAGAAAATGCTCATGTATTTTTATAATGTCATTGGTGTAGCTAGCAGAGGTAAATATAATTAAAGGAAAGAATTATTTAATTCTTTTTTCCTATTGTTTTGGGGAAATGTCTCTTTTAATGGAGGAATTGGTAGGATTGGTCCAAATACCACTCTTCACCAGATTATGGAAGCTAACTAAAACAATTATTGCTTTGAAAAAAAAATGGTGTTTTTTTCAATTTTGTATCCCATCACCTACTTGATATTGGTAAATAAGAAGAGTAACCAACCTTGTATAAAAAAATTGTATTTGTTGCATTCCAAGCACCTCCTATGATTAATTCTCTCCATCCACTAGATTATTACTTGTCATTATTTAATAATTTTATAGGATATTTTTATTCCTTTTGTATACCAATTTCTATAAATTGGTGATATTACGATCCTTATGCAAATTTTAATATATGATAATGTATGTAGATTTTATTTATTTATTTTATGGGAGATTTTTTTAACTAAAATTGTAAAAAGGGAATCTAATTCAATTATTGCCTAAGGTGCTCCTAACGTTTAATTCAGCTCTGCCTCCATGCAAAAGAACTAAAAATGCACCGAAGTGGTTTCACACAAAGATTACATCATATGCATATCATAGCTTGTAAAGTATGGACAAATTAGTGACTATCTAAAAGACTAATAGATTTTGATGTTTTTCCTTAAATAAAATAAGATACGTAGACTCACAAGAAATTGATGATTCCCTTAACATTGAATCGTCATTAATCTAGTTTTTTTGTAATTGCACCATGCATTTCTTATAATCTTTGACATATTAACTACACAAAAACCATTCAAGAGAACACCCTTCAAAAAAACTATATGTATATAAGGCCACCCTTTGGAAACTGAAATTATCATGTTATAGGGATATTAAATAGTTGTTTGTTATTTTTTTGTTGCAAGGATTTTTTTTTATTTGCTACAAAATTTGATGGGTGTTTGTTTGGTACAAATGAGCATTTCTTTCATATGTTTCTTGCTAATATGTTACTTTTATTGGTTTCATTGACCTTTTGAAAGGCCTCGTGGTTTTATTTACTTAGACCTCTCTTTCCGATATTTGAAGGTCAAACATAGCTTGGATTTTTGTGATATCATGGGATGTTCTGTTTATTTTGGTGAAATAGTGATTTCTTACTTCCAACATTATGTCTAGTGCATATTTATTTGAACTTATTACAAATATGTCTAATTAACATGCATTCCTAATTCTTTTCAAGTTATAAATCAATATGGTAATACCTACATGAGTTTATGGTGAATAAAGAGCATGAAATTGAATGTTTAAATTCATAATCAACTACATGTTTCCTTTATTCTCCATCACTTATTTAATTGAAATTTGGACTATTCCCTTATTTATGTTTAGAAAAATACATTCTTTAAGAGGGTTGTTTGTCAAGATTTCACCCTTCCTATTTCAGATTAGTGAAGACTAAACTAGAAATCAAGAAAACCTCAAAAAATGGGAGGGTTTAGGGACCTCCTAATGTGGATGGTGATGGAGATGGTACGAGGGAGAAAAATAGATCTCCCTTACTACTTGTCAACAACTTTCACATCAATGAAGAATAAACACGAAAAGGGTTAGTGATAGATATGGTGGGCTACCCAAAAAGTCACCTCTGAGAAGTGAAAGCTTCCTAGAAAGGATGTCAGCCCATGTTTTGATAACAAAAGTATATGATCAATAATGAAATGGAAATATGCAAATAATAGAGTCCGAAATGTGTTTGATAAGAAAAATAATCTGAAATGATAATTGGTATTAGAAATATGAAAAACTAAATCCAAACCGGAGCAGTCAATGGTGACCGAGAGAGCATGATGTGGTCATTGGCAACCGGAGCAGGAAGGTTCCAACATGTACAAAAGTAGGGTAGATACTAAATTTGAGGTGTCAAGCGGAGATAGCGAGAATCTTTGAGAGGATAAACAGAATGTTGGTAAAGTGGTTGGGGTACAAGAGAAGAAGTGGGATATAAAACAAGGTAGATAGGATTCCAAATAAAATGAATTCAACAAATGGGGGATATGGGTCAATGGCGACCAGAGCCAAGAGGCGGCGACCAAGGTAGAAAAGGGATGTATTCCAAGGGGTAAATTGGATAAATGGATCTAAGATCAATGATGGGTAGCAGAAAGGCTTAGCAAAACTCCTAGAAGACCTGTAAAACAAATAAGAGCATGTATGAAGGATGTATCCAAGCATTCTTCACTATGCTCCATGCTTCAAAAATAGGATGTAGGAAGATAACCAAGTGATTCAACTGATGGTAAGAGCTCCAAAGATGATGCAAGAAGCAAAAATCATAGAGAACATAAGAGATTCAATATTTTCCATCCCTTAGAGAGGAGGGGTGAGTGCAATTAAATAAGGAAGGGTTGGGTCATCCATGATTGACACAGATAGTCTACCAATAGACATTAGGATCATAATGGGGTGGAAAGAAAAGGATAATAAATGGGTGGAAATGGGAATGTAATGGCTAGTGGGATATTTTTAGCCCTGCACGCCTATGAGGGGATATTTAATGGGTAAGGGTATCTTAGGAGGGAATAAATAGATAGAAGGAATCTTAGGAAGGGTTTAAATGAGGGGTAATGATGAGAGGGGATGATAATCCCATGAGAGTATTAAATGGGGGATTTATTGATAGGATTAGGATAATTAGGGGATAAATGAGACTTTTAAGATATAAGGATGAATGAGGATAATAAAATAATGGTAAATATTAAGGATGGGATATGGGAAAAATAATATTTTAAGGGGGAATATGGGAAAAATTAGAATAATATGAGAAAGGGGGAGTGCTAGGCAAGAGTGAGAGGTGTACATAATATGAAGGTTTGAGAATGCCAAAAAAAGTGTCTACATTCTCGCCCTTTTTGTTGAGAGGTTTGCAATGGAAAACTGCGAGATAAAAACGAGAAGGGATTGATATGACAGCTTAATAATGGATTAATGATGAGGTGCTCCCCCTAAAACTAGGGATTGATGACATGAAGGGGAATCGATCATGAGTTTGAAAGAGATGGATGAAAAGGGAGGGTGGGAAAGAATGGGAAAAAAGTGAAGATCTGGCATAATGCCCCAGTGTAGGAAAGATTCAAACAAAAATTAGGATTGAAAATATGGTGGTGATTGAAGGAGTCACTTCAGGAGGGAAAAAGGTACAATCTCAATGGATATGTCATGGTAATTCCTATAGACCCATGATCGAGAAAAATCACTTTGAGATGGAGGGAATCCACATAAATAGATGTGTAAGTCATGGGACCAACAGTCGATGGTAGACATCATGCACAAACATATGTGAGGATTATAACATGAACTTCACCATATATGATTAAGTGAGTGAATATCAAAGTGTGGAAAAGATGGGGATGGAGAAGAGAACGGTACCCTAGTGAGGAACACAAAAATGGCCAAAAAGGTGGTATGATATCAGAAAGTTGAAAATGACAGAAAAGAGTGTGTTATGGGTGACACACCAAAAAAGTGAAGACGGGCCAATTAAATGATGGGAAACGGCACATACAAGGGAAAGAGTTAAAAACTAAGGTTGAGTCGATGGCGACCATATCTTGTTGATAACGACCAAGATAGAGCTACATTGACCCTAAGGGGGTCGGTGACAACCAAAGTCGATGGGATATAAAAGCCCATAAACTAGTCAATCAAGCTCATTTACACATGACCAAGTGACTATCAAGAGCTTTGATTTTAAGAGAGAGAGAGAGAGAGAGATAAATTAAGAGAAATGTGGGCCGTGGAACTGGGAGGAATTTCTAAAGGGTTTGTGGGAGGGTGAGTATCGAAACCCTTGCTTGTGTTTATGCTTTTTTATATTTTTATTTAATTTTTAATATTTGTAATTTTAGCTTGGCACCAGGGGAAGTTGGCGTAAAATGGATACAATCACCATCGATCGCCATAAAATTCATCGACCTAACTCAATGCATCAATGACCCGAGGTGGGTCAAAGATCGATTGGGGATGAGAAGGTAGATTTTTATTTTAGATGAAAGTTGGATGAAATTTGATGATGATAATTCTAATGATGGCGTGTTTTACTTGTTTTGTAGACCCGAGAGACCTTATATTTAAGGGATAGAGTACCAACCCTATACGATAAGATTAGGGGAGACATAGTTGATGTTGAGTAGGATCATTTAGTAGTAGTGGGATTGAGTGGATTCTAACATTACCAACGGATTCCATGGGATGTTAGTTTAATGATTACTCTAGTTGACTAATGGGATGTGCATACATGCACATTTTGGTTCAAGACATGTGAGATGACTGTCACCCTAGAGGATGTATATAGGATTCTAAGACTACCTATACATGGAGAGAAGGTAGTGTTGATTATAGTAGATAGCATATTGGATATTTTTACGCGGTTATTTAGAGTTGATGCCCCACACATCACCTTTGCTTTTGCGGCATTTTCATATGAGATGAGATATGATCGTGCCATTTCTCGGAGCCGATTGATTTTCTTGGTGATGATTTCCATATATTGATATGCACTACCAAATTCAGGGGTGTCGAGTTCTCATGTATACTTGGCAGGGGTTTCGGCAGAGATAGTGGATCACAGACAATTTTCTTTTTGGGACAACGTACTAGCACATGTGTACCAAAAGTTTTCGATTTATAGATCAAAAGAGTAGGAAAGGACTAGATGTGGGGTTTATACTCCACTATTTGGCTTATGAGCATATAGCAGTCATTAGGCCGTCATGGTCATGCGTTGCTCAAAAATGATCACATCTAGTGGAGGTTGGATTCTTGAGGTGGAGAGCCGACTAGGCTCACGGTGATAGGGAGTAAGAGATGCTGATTGGTATGGTGACAAATTTGTAGAGATAGAGATGGAGCTGGTGATTTGGAAATCATATCACGACTTCCCCGCATGGTCGAGAGTTAATGTAGAGTTAGTGGACATGAGGAGGAAGAGGTGGGTGCAGGGGTCAACGGCTTGAGATGATCGATGCCATTATGTTTGATAGGGTTAGGTGACATTTTGGTATGGTATAGATAGTGCTACAAGATCGATTGTATATAGTTGTGAAGAGGCTGATATGGATTTACCTATTCAAGTAATTATAGATCCTTTGGAGGAGGTGGGAGATATTTTAGATGATGATGTTGGAGTGGGGATAGGCTATGTAGATTGGATGACCGGGACATGGGTGGCTCGGATGGCAGCTAAGGTGCTTAATGGAGGAGAGGGGATGAGGAGATGCTAATAGCAGAGGAGGAGGTGGTGCCGAGAGGTGGTGATGGTGATGATGATTTAGATATTGATTGGTTGTGCAAAAATGTGACTTAGCTTGAGTGGAGAGACACCACTCACTAGGAGAAAGAGACTACCAAACAAGAGGGAAAAGTCCTTTGACAAGAGAGGGATGAGGCCAAGAAGCAAAGGGATAGCGATAGGAGGAAGCATCGGGATTACAAGATGAGGTTTAGAGACCCTTCTCCCATATTAGTTACGTAGTCGAGAGTGATGCACCGACGACTCCATAGGGTGTCAGAATATGGGGCCTCTATGGACCTTGCCTTTGAGTTTGTATACATTACTAGTGGTAGAGGAATTATATTATGAGGATATTGTGATGAAAAATCCACCCTAGACATGAAGATATGTGGAGCACCCGACATTACAAAGAGCATGAGTGGGTGGTGCAGCACATCCAACACCATCTAGAGCACGATGAGCATGTCATGACCACCACGAGGGGCAGTCCAAGAGGGTGGTGATGAGGCCCTAGGATTGGTTTAGGCAACGCCCAGGAGGTTAGGATTTGAGACCTGCCTAATGTACGCTTTATTGATTTTGATGATGTATCAACTTTGAGACATGACCCTAAGAGGACTGTGACATATGATGTTTTGATGTATTTAGACCTATGATATATATATATATATATATATATATATATATATATATGATGGTTTTTATTTTGATTTTTCATGTGTCATATGTTTTGATTTATGATTTGGATGATGTTTATGTTAGATGTGTAGGCGATGGTTATAGATGTAATGATTATTATTGTACATTTAGATGTGGATGATTATGATTTATTCTTGGATATATATTTAATGTGATTGTGATGATCATGATTATGGAAGGTGACAATGTTTAAATTATAGATATATTATGTTTGAAAAATTTAGAATATGATATGATTGTGATTAGATATGATAGATATCTAGATGTGATGGATTATAAATGGTAGGTATAAATGGATAAGACATGGAATCTAAATTGGTGGAAATGTGTGTTGATATAAGTATGGTGAATGAAAAATTGGATATGGATATGGCTAGAGATAGGAAGGATGATGGTTTCATATGGCATTAAATAGGGAATGGAAAAATAGAGGTTTAGAAAGGGGCATGAATCGATAAATGGTGACGAACGAACATACAAAGGACATTACGCCATAGAGAAGGGTGCAAGTGGAAGGAATGATCCAAAATGGATTAGAGGTAAAATGAGAACATGAACCAAATAGAGTGATGCACTTGCAACCAAAGGTAGGCATTAGCATAGAACAAACACTAGCTAGTCACTCTCATGATCGAGAAAGGAGATATGGAAGGAAAATCTTATAGATCTATTGTTGACATGACAAGAGGTCAAAATATGACATGCACGTGGGGAACATGATCTCCTTGAGTGGTGTTCTTAGGATTATTTCCTAGTTATAATGAAGTAAAATGATCGATTGTTGACATATTTTCTCACCGAATCTCCCTCTTCCACATAACATGTGACCCTCTAGACCTCACATGGTGCCTCTTCATTTATGTCTTCTTGCCATATGTATATTTTCACCATTTGCTTGTTGTTTAATTATGGAATAAAGATTAATTCTTCTCTAGTTTTCAAATAGTGGTATCAAATCTTCCCGACATGTTCTTAGAATATGAAAAGAAATGGATACCTGTGTTGAGGAATTAGATACGTGGAAGAGTGGAAGACATGACCCCTTTGACTTTCCGGTATTGTTTCAGCGACTAGTTTGATTTGCAAGGCATTTTTTCTCTATCAACATTTGATTCTTAGCATTTTTCTCTATCGCGCTTGGTGTTTGGTATTTTTGACTGTGTGGAAACTTACATGGAAGAGAAATAGGAATTGGAGCCTGTCTCGCATGGGGAAAGGAGAGGTTTGGCATTTTTCATCTTTCCTTTTGCACAACAAAGTAACATGCCCAAAATGGGCACATGGATCTCAGTAAAAGATGAGTCTTTAAATTTTCTTGTAAAGGTTGCTTGTGAGTTGTAGAGTGGCACTTAGAGAGACCTATTTTGTATTTGGACATAGATATTTTGTTATGCTACCAGTACATTGTGGAGGATCTTGGCACTTAAAGTGATGGTTATAATCCTTCTTCATTTTTGTATTTAATTATTTGGTGTGTAAATCGCATACCAATGCGTGGAGGATAAAATTACAGATTTTTCTTTCTAAGTTGTGTCTTTACCTGCCCAACAAAAATGGGCCTTCCTATTACTAGTTTGACCTCATGAGGATTTAATAGTGTGTGGGAGATTACAAACACAACGTGGTTTTTCAAGCATCATTTTTGTAGGCTACTTACTTTCTTTCTACAAATGGAAATTATAGAGAAATATTTTGGTTCAAATTTTCATACATGGAAGGTTAAAATACAAATGTAATTGATGCATAAAAATTTTTGGGGCATCGTAAATGGGGATGAGAAAGCACTGTGGATATAAGCAATTTATTAGAATGGAAAACAAGATATGACAAAGAAAAAGCTATTATTGGCCTTGCGCTTTCAGATTCTGAGCTACATCACGTGGATTTAGAAAAATTGTTCGAGGAAATTTGGGAAAGGCTTAACAATTTGTTTGGTGCAAAAGCGGTAAATTCTCAATTTTCACTAAATTTACAATTGTATACATTAAAAATAGGTGATGGAATTAGTATGTACATCCATATAAACAACTTGAGGTATCTTATTAGGCATCTTGTTGAGGTAAAAACTACAATTGAAGATCAGGATGTTAAAGCTATTCTATTGAATAGTCTATCACACTCTTAGCCAAATACCTTCACAATCTCTAGAAGATATGATTGCAGCACTACTAGTAGAAGAAAAAAGGATGCATGTAGAAGATGAGGGTATTATGCAAAATGAGTGCACTTTATTCTTAGAAATTTCATAAAAATTCCAATATTGAACAAAAGGAAATAATATGCTACTATTGCAAGAATAAGAAAGGCCATAAAACATAGGATTTTCCAATTCAAGTCAAAGATTTTCTTAAAGGAAAACTCAATTCCAAAGTGAAGCTAAATTTACTCAAGTAGAAGACCCATCTGATACTAATGAAAGTGAAGAGTCAAAGCATATGCAGATTTCATGTGGTGAAGAATGTAGTAGCAACTTACTTGGATGTTGGAGGGCATTTTATGTCCTCTCATCACCACCTATGATGGGGTCGCAACATGGATTTGGTGACATTTGTGTTTTTGTTTGTGTTCAGATTTTTTTTTCGTAATGTGGGTTTGGTGTGTGTTGTGCATGTATTTTTAAATAAAGTTATAGAGCATGTTCCAGTTTGGTACCTCCTGAATGAAGGACATTGTGAGGAGTGAAAAGCACTAAGTAGCACTTTGTTCTTGTGTAAATCTGAAAACCACTAAAGTGTTTAGCCAAGGTATCAAGTCACCTCTAGATTCATGGTGAGACCGAAGTCGAAAACCATATGGATTCATGGTAATCCAGGGTAACCAAAACCACCAAGGTGTTCTCAAGGTTGGATGTGCTTGAGTCACTTCCAGGTTTTTGGTAATCCTGTGGGGAAAAACAAAGGTGTCACCGAGACCAAGAAGCCATAATGTTGGCATGCCACCTCAAAGGTGAGAAGAGGCTACATGGAGAGTGTAATAAAAATTTTACTGTGTTGGAATAAGGGGGGTCCACATTCTAGACATTTGATGTTGGCAAAATCTAATACATTGTTTAGTAGACGTAGTTATGTTTAGAAACAATGTATTAAGGGGGGAATGTTTGCATATTTTCTCACCGACTCTCTCTCTTCCACGTAACATGTGACCTTCCACGTCCTCATGTAGTGCCTCTTCATTTCTACCATATTTCCATTTATATATTCACCACTTTGGTGTTTTTAATTATGGAATAAAGATTAATTTTTCTCTGGTTTTCAAACATCAATGCGGAAACCTTACTTATGGTGGGAAAGTTGATCGATGCGGAAGATTTCTTAGGGTGATTTTTACATATGAAAGGATGATCAATGCTTTGTAAGCTTTTACTGCCATGATGTAATGGGCTAGCCATCCTTCGAGGGAATAATCTACATTTTGATTTTTTATTTCCTTTCTTTTTCATTTTTTTATTTTTTGAGATGGCAGATACACAATAATTTTACTTCGAGGGAACAATCTATTGATTTGATTTACATGAACAATTTTCCTTCAACGGAATATCTTTTATTAAGATAGATAACTTGAGGATAATCATTGATTTTAATTTTACAGAGAAAGATGGGAATAACCAAGTAGATCACTTGGGGAGTGGAAAAATTAAGATGTGAAAGCTATACTTGAATGATATTATCATGGTTCCAAAAGGAAAATAAGAGGGGGATGGAAGTAACGATTGTGAAGTTCTCACCAAGAAGGGAGAACCTATCCATAAGGAACATGCTATGAGTAGAGTCGTGGTGCTCATCATATTTAAGGTCATATGCAAGATAGTGACAAAGGGACCACATAATTCCAAATCATTACAATGATAAATGGAAGAGGTAACTGATGGGAAATGGAGATCAATAAGGTAACTAGGATCACATTGGTATATTTGATAATAGTAGATAGGTCTCAAATGAAAATCATTGAGAGGTTCTCGTTACGGTTTAGGTTTACCATCAAGAGAAACTAAATGATAAGAACCAGACCATTACTTATGCATGATAATGTATGATCCAATTCAATAGGAGAAAACTTTCCACATTAGCTCCTTTCTAGAGTAACAACGTTCGACTTTGTTTAAGGACAAGGTCACAAATGTTAAAGTCTAGAGGTTTAAGATGTTTGTTTTAAGCACGTCTAATTTGATCTTGATAAAATTAATGATTATGAGGGGTGACCAAATGACATTCATCTATCAACTCAAGTTGTGATAGATGTTCCCGATTATATTCTTCATCGAAATAAATTCACGAAGGAAACACAAAAGGAAGGAATTTGAACTTCCGAGAGGGAGGACGGATCCAAATCCATGGATGAGAGAGAAAGGAGTAGCACCCGTAGGGGTGCAGATGCTAGTCCAAAGTAGGACAAAAGGAAAATAGAATTTGAAGATGCTAATCATGACTTGACTTATTGATAGTTTTAGCAAGAATGTTACGAAGGGTCTTATTGGAGGCTTTGGCCTGGCCATTAACCTAAGGAAAGTAAGGAGAAGAGAAGCTATTATTAATATTAAAGGAGTCACAAAGGTTCTTCAGCTTCTTTGTTTTTAAGGACTTTCCTTTGTCCGTGATGATATTTTGAGGGACTCAATGGTAGATGATGTGTTGATAAATGAATTTTATGATTTTATTAGCTTTGGTTGATGTGAGTGGAACAGCTTCCACCCACTTAGTGAAGTACTCGGTAGCGGTAATGATAGAATGATGGCGTTGCGAAGAGTGTGGATTAATAGTGTCAATGAGGTCAAGTCCCCATTATAAAAAGACAAAAATGTCTTGGGTTGGTTATAGATCATGGCTAGGGATGTAAATATGATTGGAATGTTGCTTACATTTAAAACACTTTTGAACATACTCACAAGAGTCTTGGTTAAGGGCAGGCTAGTAATAGCCCAAGCAAAGGACACACTTAGCAATAGTTAAGCCACTAATGTGTCCACCACATATGTTGTCATGGACCTCTTGAATATCACGAGTAGATTCGGAAGACTTAAGGCAACACAGAGAATGATATCAAACCCACATTTGTAAAGGATGTTGCCAAGGATAACATAACAAGTTGCACATTGAAGTAAGGATCTCCTACCATTCTTAGAAATATCAGAGGGGATTTTGAATTGGAATAAGTAATCAAATATCTAGGAGTACCATAGATCGAATTGATTGGTATCAATTTGATTGAGATGGGGAATCTTATGAACATGAAATGGTTTCTCGATACACCGAACAAAAATGGGGAGTTTAGACTCTTTCGTTGTCCATGGGATAAGGGATGCGAGGAAAGCCGTAGTGTCAATAAAATGATAGGATGACCTTGGGATGGCTTGGATGGTATATGAATCAAATGCATCAAGGAGAAAGATGATGACATCCATATATTTTTGAAGGATGTCATTTTTACATTGATAGATGCCTATGACTTGATTGATGATGAGTGGGAATGTTCATAAATATCCATAATTTTAACACCAAGTATAATAGTGGTTTGAAGGCCTAAGATGAGAGCTTCAAACTTATCCATATTTTTCTTGCATTTGAAATTAATTTTATAAGTGATGGGAATAGGGGTTACCCAAGGATGAATAATGATGACCCAAATGCCTCCCCTTTGTTGACATTTAGAGCCATAAAAGAAGAAAATCATTTTAAGAGGAGAATATTCATGTTGGAAGTGGAACACGGATTCATTGGGAAATTATTCATGGGGGAGTTGATTTTTAGGGAGAAAGGCCTTAGCAAGTTAATTGGAAATATCCTGGCCCTTGATGGAGTTTTGAGAAATGAAATCTAGGTCAAAATTATTCATGAACATGAGCCATCGAGTGATATGGTCATTATAATAAGGTTTGGAATGCATGGTTTTTAAAACATGGAAGTTGGTAACAATGAATTTTTATGATTAAGGAGTTAATGATGAAATTTAGAAGTACCAAAGAAGAGGGCGCAACATAGATTTGCAGCTTCAAAGCAACGGGTTTCATAGTCAAGAAGGGTATGACTGATATAGTAGACATCATGTTCCCTTCCTTGCTCATCGTGATACGCTAACATGGCACCTAGAGCATGATTGGAGGCAAAGATATAGAGATTGAAAGGCCCCCTTGGTGTGGAGGTGTAAGTACAAAAAAGAAATAAGATACTTCTTGAGATAATCAAAGGATTTCTAACTTTGGCATCCCAATCGAATTGGGTGTCTTTACGAAGAATGTGATGAAAGGGATGGCAAGGATCGAAGAGTTACAAAATGAAGTGACAGATCGTTAGATCTATCTTTAGTTGTAAAGTGAATCTAATGGTTGTAATTGCATAGCTAAAGTGCCCTAAGATTGTAGATGCATATATAAGCATAAAGCTAGGGTTTAGAAGAGAATAATTCAATTGAGAATAGAGAGAAGTTTCCTTTTAGAGAGAAAAAAAATTTGTAGAGAAGAAAGTACAGACATCCAAGAAGGTGTGGAAGATTGCAAATCTTCATTGTATTTCCTCTGTGATAATAAATTGGTTGTTTCTTGGTGGACGTAGCCCACACTTGGGTGAACCACGTTAAATCTTGTGTATTGTTTCTTCTTGTTTATTTCCATATTGATTGTTTTTATGCTTAGATCTTGATTAATATATCTATACAACCGGTGTGCTAACCCCAACAACTGGTATCAGAGCATCTTTGTTTGAGGGTTGTGTGTGTTGACAATTTACTCACAGAGGATTTCTGATTGAGTGGGAGAAAAGCAATGGGAGAAGAAGGAAAATTCAGAGTAGATAAATTTGATGGTCATGACTATCTATTATGGAAGATGCAGGTGGAGGAT
Source organism: Taxus wallichiana var. yunnanensis (assembly GCA_018340775.1). Lineage (NCBI taxonomy): Eukaryota > Viridiplantae > Streptophyta > Pinopsida > Cupressales > Taxaceae > Taxus > Taxus wallichiana. The sequence goes on from CM031234.1 coordinate 546,995,536, forward strand.
TATTATATCAAAAAGATTTATACTTACCATTTGGATGAGAAGGAAAGACTTGCAAAGATGACTGATGAAGAATGGAAAATTCTTGATAGAAAGGCTCTGGATCTATAAGATTGAGCCTGAAGCAAAATCTATGGCTTTGAATATTACCAAGCAGGATCTATGGTAGAGTTGATGAAATCTTTAGCAAATCTATATGAAAAACCTAGTGCTTCAAATAAAGTTTATTTGATGAAAAAAATTGTTTAATTTAAAGATGCAAGAAGGTGGATCTGCATCAAGTCATTTGAATGATTTCCGGTCTATTGTAAATCAATTAAAATCAGTTAGTATTCCATTTGAGGATGAAGTGAAAGCACTTTTATTATTATGCTCTTTTCCAGATAGTTGGGATAACTTGGTAATGGTTGTTAGTAATACAATGTCTGCTACTAATGTTTTAAAGTTTGATGATGTGGTTAGTATAATCCTAAATGAAGAAATACACAGGAAAAGTACATGAGAATCATCATCTAGGAATGCTTTGAATGTAGAAAGTAGGGAAGGTAAAAGGAGAGATCCAAGAGCAAGAATAATGGGAAATCAAAGTCTAAGAATGGTAGATCTAAATCCAGAGGTAGAGGTATAATCTGTTGGAATTGTGGAAAGAAAGGTCATGCAAAGAAGGATTGTTGGTTCAAGGAAAACAAAGAGAATGTACCAGAGAAAGGTAAAGAGGAAAATGTTGCTGCAAAAAGAGGTAATGCAAGATGCCCTAATTCTCTCCTTGGATAATAAAATTGAGTCATGGGTTTTAGATTCAGGAGCTTCTTTCCATGCAACCCCTAATAAGGGTTATTTCAAAATTATGTCCAGGGTAATTTTGGGCATGTTTATTTAGGAGATGATGAACCATGCAATATTACTGTAGAGGTGAAGTTCATCTTAAATTGCAGAATGGAAATACATGGATATTGAAATATGTGAGGCATGTTCCAAGCCTTAAAAGAAATCTAATTTCTGCAGGACAATTGTGTGAAACTGGTTGCATGGTTACACTCACAACCAAATCTTGGAAAGTTACCAAGGGATCTCTTGTTGTAGCAAGAGGCAAGAAGGTAGGATCATTGTATTTTCTACCTTGTATTATTGATTCCTTTTTTGTTCTATCTACTTCAGATTCAGATATACAAGCATGTGGCACAATCGGCTAGGCCATATGAGTGAAAAGGGAATGCAGATCTTAAAGGCAAAGGGTAAGTTATCAGATCTGAAACATGTAGATCTTGATTTCTGTGAGCATTGTATTTTTGGAAAGAAGAAGAGAGTGAGATTTCTCAAAGTTGGGGCAACAAAGAAGAATCATAAATTGGAGCTTGTACACTCAGATGTGTGGGGACCAGCCCAGTAGCTTCTCATGGAGGATCCCAATACTATGTTACTTTCATTGATGATGCCACAAGAAAGGTATGGGTTTATTGTATTAATCATAAATATGATGTTTTTGAAACTTTTAAAAGATGGAAATCCCTTGTTGAAAATGAATCAAATTCAAAGTTAAAGTGCCTTAGATCTGACAATGGTGGTGAGTACTACAACAAGGATTTCAATGATTATTGTTCAATAAATGGAATACATAGAGAAAGGATGGTTCCTAGAACACCACAAGAGAATGGTGTTGTAGAGAGAATGAACATGGACAATCATGGAACATGTGCTAGAAGCATGAGGATACATGTTGGATTGCCCTTACAATTTTTGGTGGAAGCAGAGAGACACATGATGGTTTATTTGATTAACCATGGACCTTCAAGTGCATTGAATGGTGGAATACCAAAGAAGCTTGGACTAGAAAAGAGGTAGATCTTTCTTTTCTTAGAGTATTTGGCTCAGAATATTTTGTGCATATTGATAAGGAAAATAGAAAGAAATTGGATGCTAAATCCAAAAGATGTACTTTCATTGGTTATGGCTCTGTGATTTTGGATTCTAGTTTTGGGATTTAGAAGGTTCTAAGATAATTAGGAGTCGTGACATTGATTGGAATGAAAAGAGAATGTACAGGATCAAGTTTTGGTACCCAAAGGTGAACCGGTGGAGAAGTTTGTGGATGAAAATGAACTCTCGGATTCAAAATTAACACCTACAGGTTTACATAGTAACCAATATCGGTTTACCCCTAACCGACATTGGTCCCCTATACCATGCGTCGTTATAGAGAAGACAGAAATGAGCATCGACGTTAGTTAAGCCAAACCAATGGTAGAAAGGTGACCAACATCGGTCACTATCAAGAAGTAGATACAAATCTACAGGATGAGTAGATTGAGCCTCCGACACCCAAATCTCAATGAGAAGGTCACAAAGGGTAAGTAGACCTCCAAAATATTTTCACCTTCCTTGTCTTATTTATTATTGATTGATAGTGGTGAACCAAAAATATTTGAAGAAGCAATGTAGGATAAATCCCACAAGTAGTGGGAGCATGGCATGAATGAGGAGATGGACTCCTTAGAGCAAAACCAGACATGGAATTTGGTTAAGTTTTCAACAGGTAAAAAAGAGCATTGCAGAACAAGTGGGTTTACAGGATCAAGGAAGAAGAGGGTGGACATAGAGATATACAGGCAAGGCTTGTAGTAAAGGGATTTACATAAAAAACAGGTATTGACTTTGGTGAAATATTTTCTCCTGTTGTTAAGATGACTTCTATTCATATTGTATTGAGTTTAGTTGTAGTAGAGGATTTGCATTTAGAGAAACTTGATGTCAAGATGACATTTCTTCATGGTGATTTAGAGGAAGAGATTTATATGAATCAACCACTTGGGTATGAAGTCAAGGGTAAGGAGAAAACTTGTGTGTAGATTGAAAAAGAGCCTATATGGGCTCAAAAAAGCTCCAAGGAAATGGTATATGAGGTTTGATAGTTTCATGCATGAGCATGGTTATTTGAGATGTGAATCTAACCATTGTGTTTATTTCAAGATGCTTGGAAATGGGAGCTATATTATTTTGTTATTGTATGTGGATGATATGCTTATTACAGGATCTAGTATGCAAGACATTGGTGAGCTTAAAGAAAAGCTAGCTCACACATTTGCAATGAAGGATTTGGGAGCTGTAAAGAATCCTTGGCATGCAAATTCACAGAGACATAGAAAAACATGAAGTTGTATTTGTCTCAGGAGCATTATATCAATAAGGTGTTGGAAAGGTTTAATTTGCAAAATTCAAAACCTGTAAGTACACCTATGGTTGGACACTTCAAATTGAGAAAATATCAGTGTCCTACATCACACGAGGAGGTTGAGTACATGGCACAGTTCCATGTATGCTTCAGCAGTTGGGAGCTTGATGTATGTTATGGTTTGTACTAGACCAACATTACATAGGTAGTGGGAGTTGTGAGTAGATTTTATGGCTAATCTAGGTAAAGAGCATTGGAAAGTAGTCCAATGGATTCTCAAGTATTTGAGAGGGACATCCGACATGCAGTTATGCTATGGAGGGTCAGATACTTCTTTACGTGGCTATGTGGATTCAGACATGGCTGGTGATTTGGATGGCAGGAGGAGCACCACTGGATATGTTTTCACAGTAGGTGGCATGACAGTTAGCTAGATTTCTAGATTGCAGAAGGTTGTGGCCATGTCTACTACAGAGGTTGAGTATGTTGCAGCTACAAAGCTAGCAAGGAGATGATATGGATGAGCAAGGTTCATGGAAGAGTTGGGAAAAGAGAAAGAGGATTGTAGATTGTACAATGATAGTCAAAGTGTGAATTCATCTGGAAAAAGAACTCAACATTTCATTCTAGAATGAAACACATTCAATTGAGATATCACTTCATATGATAGGTATTGGAGGATGGGTAGCTGAAGTTGGAGAAAATTCATACAAAGGAGAACCCTGTGGATATGCTAACGAAGTCATTGGCAAAAGGAGAAGTTGGAGCTACACTCCACTTCTGTTGGTCTTCGAGTTTGAGACTTGAAGAGGGAGAAACATGCCAAAGGAAAGGATCAGAGGATGGAGTTGTATGGTACAATGCAACAATTTATCTCCAAGTGGGAGATTGTTGAGTTGTGGAGCTTAATCACTTCATTGGCATGCTTTTAGACTTGCTGGAATACACAATAACCGACATCGGTTGATGAACCACCATCGGTCACCCATGGACCGTATCATCAGAGGAAAGGAGAACCGACATTGGTTAGGGCTAACCGACATCGGTTAAGGCTAATCAACATCGGTTGCCTGTGCATGACTATTATAATTAAGTTGTGGGAATTAGATCTATCTTTAGTTGTAAAGTGAATCTAATGGTTGTAATTGCATAGCTAAAGTTCCCTAAGATTGTAGATGCATATATAAGCATAAAGCTAGGGTTTAGAAGAGAATTCAATTGAGAATAGAGAGAAGTTTCCTTTTGAGAGAAAAAGATAAATTTGTAGAGAAGAAAGTACAGACATCCAAGAAGGTGTGGAAGATTGCAAATCAGTACGATATTGAAGACCCATTACGATAATTGATATAAGACTTTCTACTTTCACTATTACAATTAACACACACATTTGGATTTGAACACTGAGATAATGGAAGGAAAAAAATTTCCATCACTCTTAACCCACATGATCACCTAATAGGATTTCTCTCTCATGCAAAGGATGCTCCTACATCATAGTTTCTTTATATGTATATTGTAATTTAAATTCATATTATTGTATTGTAAATGATAAATTAACCATTTATTCATATTCACGAGTACATTATTATCTTTGTTATTAATTTATGTGACATCCTGTTATTTGATACCAAAAATTGAAATTTGCATAGGTCAAATATATGCCAAAATATATTAGTGAAGGTAAAAAGACAGCGTTACACCAATCTTTAATTGGCGAAAGCTTTACGTTGATAAGTTTGGTTAACCTCCGAGATTCTAAACTCACATGTGCATCACCTATTTGAATATATGGATGATGGCATTGTTGTATATTGTTGACTTGGTCTATGCATTATAATTTCTCCTGAACACCGATTGTGCAAGTTGTGGGTGAAGTCATGAATTGAGTGGACCCTTGTATGGGATTATGCAGAAATCATTAGAACGAAGCTATCATATCAATGGATTAGGCCCTTGGTCTATATAATCTTATCAAGTTGCTAACCTTGATATTATAGTGTAAGTTTTATTTGGTTGTTTTGAGATATTATTATAAAAGGGCATATTTTATTATGTTTGGTTAACATCATCATTTGAATTTTATTGGTTTTTTTTTGGCAAAAGTAAAATAGTTATAGGGGTGATTGTACATTGTTTAACATAGTAAACAACATCATTGGTTGGAAAATCATTATTGATGATTGAAATTGGGAACATTTTTCATTAGAAAGGAATTATGTGACATTATAATTAAGAAGGTATTATTGTTATGTTGACCTTGTTTTAAACAATAAGTAACTTATGATGGGAAAACATTACGTGAGGGCATTTGAGTTTTAAAATGATTATGTTTTTGGATTTAAACGACTCCAATAGAAATACAGGTCACAAGACCCAACCAAAACTTAGAAAGGGGTTGATAAATGTTTGAAATTTGTTTAAAATGGGAGTTTTTGACTTTGTAATCGCTCATTCTCTTTTTCTTGGGAGAGTTCATAAGGAAACATGAAACCCTAACTAATGGAAACATTGGCATTTATGTATTTGCATGAATGTTTCTGATGCTTGCATGGCCTACGTTGGATTTTCTAAATGTTCATGTAATATGCATGGCTATTTAAACCGAGAGTGCAGTTTTGGTGGTTGGTAATTTTTAGATGTATGCATTTTACCTTAGAGTTGGAGGAATTTATAAAATACCTAGCCTGCACAGTCGAAGTTGTGAATAATGATTTAAGTGGCATGGTTTGTGCTAGAAAAGAGAGAAGGTTGTAACTGCTAGGACGTGAAAAGAAAGGAGGGTGAGGGAAAGAACTCAACTTGTTTAGGGCACAACCATTGTTATGGTTAATTCAAGCACTATTTTTCTTTCTCTAAACCTACATATTCTCTTATGGGAAAAATTATTCTGTCATAATTATATGGTTGCATGATTTCTTTTCCTTCACTCTCTTTACAAAGTAAATCGTGGGATTCAAACTCATGAAATAGAATACCCATGTGGGTAAAATGTGTTTTCCCACCTCTATTTTATATGAGGATTTTATATAGGTTTATGTATATATACACTTATATTCTTACTTGGATAGAAAATAGATGTATATACACATACACATCTATACGTATGCATTTCTATCTATCCATGAATGATTTTTTTGGTTTCATATGTATGAAATAAATTGGATGGAAAATATGTTCCCTCTCTTTAATGCATTTTATGGAAAACGATTAAGGTTTTTATCACATTTGGACTCGCATGATATATTATGTTATTATATGTTGATTATTGGTGTGGCTCTCTTTTCTTAATTTTTGTGGCTATGAAGGCACTTGAATGAAATGAATTGAATATGAAAAAGATACTCTCTGCTTCTTGTATTTATTTGGCCATGACAACATTAGAATGAAATGAAATGAATATGAAAAATATACTCTATTCTTCTATTATATGTTTGGCCATGATGACATTGGAATGAAATGAAATGTACATGAAAAAGATACTCTCTGCTTCTTGTATCGGTTTGGCCATGACAACATTGGAATGAAATGAAGTGAATATGAAAAGATGCTCTCTCTCTCTCCCCCTTGATTTTGTTGGATGCTTTGCATATAAGAGTTCATGCAAGTTTATAGGAAGGATAATCATGCCAATTCTTCGAACTGACTAGAAATATAATGCATGTACATATGATGAATGTTATTTTTACCTTGAAGAATTACTCCTTGTTGCATTGAAAGAAGGTTAAGGGAAAGTTATGAGATTTTAGAAAGGAATTCCACTTACTCATTATGATTGTACTTTCTTAAATTGATTAGAAAAGAATAAGGTATTACTTGTTTAAAAATGTGTGTCTTTCTAACTTGTTAGAGATTATTTAAACCAATTTTTAATGCCTTTTGGATGATCCATTTGGGAATAGTTGTAAAACTTAGTTCCAGGATGTTTTCACATGTTCAAGGTATTTTATCGGGGGGGGCTACGTAAATACCCCTAATTGTATGATAGTTTTTTTTCCCATTTATGGGTTTACTAGAAAACTATAGCATTGCCTTGTTATTATTAGATAAAAAAATTGGATGTAAACTAAACGCCACATTGCTTTTTGGTGACAAATAATTACTATATTCATCACCACAAATGATTTCTATCATGTACAGTGAAGGGTGAATCTATATCACTTCCCCATATGCTTTCATTAGTTTTATGTTCTTGTGACTTTGTCTATGTCTGTGTCGGTGTCCTTGCCCTTGCCCAGCCTTGCTCAAACATCCACCCATGCAAACCTATACCCTCAAACTAAATATAATTATCACCTTTTATTTATGTGATTTCTCTATCTCAATCTCAATCATTTCACTTTCCCAAAATCTGATTTTAGCATTTCAAGACAAGAATATTTTCTTTTTCTCTTTTGAACAAGATAGTATAGAATTTGTGATGCATTTAAAGTAGTGGACAAGGACGGAGGATAAAAGCTTATTCTATTTTGTTTTATCCCTTCACTTTCTTAAATTTGATTTCTCTCTTTTATTTTTTTGATCTGCTTGAACACGAAATTTATTTAAAAGGAATTATACCCCCAAAATTCATTCTTAGAATTTAAAGCTCTACAGTATAACGAAGAATGCAAGTGTGTTTTTCAATGCTTTATCAAGTGACCACCTTATAATTTTTGATAAAGGAAATAATCATCCAACTTTGATTTTTTCAAACACACTATGAATAAAATCAATGATATGTGGAAAATGGGTGGAGGCTTCAAAACTTACACGTCGCATTCCATGTTCCACAACAGGTTGCAGGTCCAGTCGAAAGGAGAAAACATAGGTATGATGTTGCTACCAAAATAGGTCTGAAAAACTACTTTTGCACAAGTGTAGTATTTCCTTCTGCCATTCCAAGAAATGTTTTCACCAAACGCCAAATAAAAATATCAACAATTGCCACGCTCCAAAAATGCAAAAATAATTCCTTCTAGCCGCAATTATGTGGATAGGTGCCAAAACAAAACATTCCACGCAGGTTTCTTTCACGCGGAAGAAAGTAAATGATCCATGCAAGCAAGCCCTTGGAATCTTAAAGTAGGTCAAGTTAGAACAATTTTAAAATACCCTTTTTTCTCCTCCAATGCCCAAAGGAATGAAATAGTTGTCAAGAGAAAATGTAGAAAGTGTAGACACAAAATCACACACTTGGGCACATTTCTATGTTCTAATCACATACTACTATTCACATGATTCCTAAGTGAGAAAACTAGCAATTAACAGCTATCTTTCATTTTTGTTTGTGTTTATTATTTTTATTTGGCCTTTTACATCGTACAACCTAATTGGTATTTCACTTTTTTATATCTTATGGCTTTGGACACTAGTTCCCAAATAGGACGCCAATACCCAAGCGTCCTCGTCCTTCTGAGCACCTCAACCCTTTTTTTATATTGCTTGATTCTTTTGAGCTTCTTTTATCTTTTGGGCATCTTAATTTCTTATGGGTCGACCTTCCAGTTGTTTATTACGAAATTCAACCAAGGGAATCATATAAATATAAAGCTATGTGACCAAAATAAAGGACCAAGCTCTAAGCATTTATTATCATCACCTAAGGTTGCATCTAAAGGCATTCTAAGAGCATCAAAGGCATCCATCTAGAACTCACTCAAGGGACAAGGGACTACATTTTACTGCATACACGTATAGGAAGGGAAGTTCATTTTTCCATCAACACATCTATTTACATTGGTACATCTAGCTATTACCCATTATCACGCGCACTTGCACAAAGTCTTCCTAAGGCACAATTCTATCATACACACACAAGAACTTCATAGAATCTAAGATGTAGTTTAGTACTCTATTGTAATTTCACTCGGTTGGGTGACGATCGGGTCATTCTAACTCGTCATTTTGTATCTTTTCTTTTTGGGATTTAATGTAGTTTGAGGGTTTTACAAGTCTTTATCTCTTTACAGGTTTTAAGTGCATTTAGAAATCATCCAATGAACATACAAGTGACCAAAAGCAACAACCAACGAAACTTGTGTGACACCAAAAACTAGGTTCCAAGCTCCGACGAAGTCGAGGACTCTAAGACCCAAGCCTTCGACCCAGATCCGAGCACCCTAGTATAAGCTCCTCTGACAGTCCAAGATTTATTTTTGCATAGTTACAACAGCCTCTTCCCTTCTTGTTTCTCTAGTTTGTTCAGCATAAATCAACTAAGTATTTTATCCTCTCTCTTGCACCTAGGGTTTCAAATTTATTAGCTTGTGTCAAAATATGTACTTAATATTTATTCATCCTATGTTACTATGCAATTAGGGTTTTACAAAAAGTCTATTTTTGTTGAATCAAGAAGAGAAACCACAGGTCTAAGGTCTTCAATGTTATGATACTAACGTTTCAAGAATAGAGAAAATAGAAGTTTTTTTAATGTCTTAATCGATGACCAAACAGATGCATATATACATGTGGCAAAGTGTAAGGAGACTAGACGTCCCCAAAGGAAGGTCAACTCGACCAAGGATGTGGAAGGTCAATGAAATGTGGAGAGGATATAATGTAATATTATTCTAATAGATTCTACTTGGATAAGAATATTTCTTACAAAATTTAAATTGTTCCTTTGGCGTTATCATGACACCTCTTAAATGTGCCATGATAATGCAATGTGTTTATTTAATGGAGCATGTTATAAAACCTCATGACCAGTCCAGACCACTCATATTTATCTATAGATGAAAAAGGAAACAAAGATTTCATACCAACACAAAATGATACATAAGTAAACATACACAACCCTAACATGTTAATGATTTGGTGAGAAAATGTTGATTTTCAACCCGTTGTGTCATGTCATGTCGTTTTACATTATATTGTGAAGTACACATCAAAGGAAAAGAACAAATCAGAGAGCTACCACCACATGTTAACAAGAATATCAAACATTGTTAGCATTGACATCCTAACAAAAATTACATATAATAAGTTCCTCTATGATATTATAGATAATCATGACATAGACACACATGAGACATGCCACATGCTACAAAAACTTCCTCTCTTGGTATGTAGCCATATATTATTTCCTATTTCTATTGGTAAACAAGTTTTCAAGTGTGTGCTCATCGACTCCATGACACCTTCCCATATTACTTTTTTCATAAACACCTACACATGGTGTTTGGAGCATTCTAGAACTTGTCCCCTCTTTGAGCTTGCATGCACATGGTCTTTCAAAATCAAAGAAGAGGGGCTCAATGGAGGCATAAGAAAACCCAATAAGACATTTTTTTATTTCCTCATTACTATGATGTGTGTATAGTTGATTATCCTTCCTATGAAGAATTGTTTTGGTCAAAGATTCTCCTATACAATCCATTCGACACATGGAAGAAATCAAAAACTCCTACCATCCTTTGCACATACTTGACGACCAAAATTGAAGATGGAATGGTGACTTCAATATATAGTAGCGACAATTACTTATGTAAGGAGAATTCTCCATCTAAATAGAAGTGTAGGAATGGGGATATATATCTCACATGCATCCATCTAGCAATGCATCAATTTTGATAGTTTCCATGCGTAGTCCTAACACGGTGTCCCTCACAACTTACAAAGTACAATAGCTAAATTCATAAACCAAGCCCACACCGAAAAATGACTTCCAACTATTCCTTCATCTCCCCATATTTTTTTGTTGCTTTTATATAGAAAACAAAAACTCACCTATACAATTGTTGTTGCCACACTAGTAGACAAGGGAATTTATTTCCCTTAAAGATGATTGTTCAAGGTACAACATGTATAGGAAAGTCCTACTTGATAGGTTACATCAAAATTTCCTTACAAACACTCAAGGGAAGAAGTGGTCCCTCTCTTTTGCTACTAGCTCAAATAGGTATTGTTACATTTAACATAAGCACATCTATTATACAGTCTGAATGTGAATACCCATTTTATAAATGAAGGCGCTTGAAGGACAAGAAGTGACAATTTTCCAAGAGTGTATGAGACACATTGAATACATTCTCATTGATAAAATGAGCTTTGTGGGTTCAAAAAATGCTGATAAAAATAAACAACAAGGTATGCAAGCATTCCCTCAACATAACAAAAAGATTTTGACAACCTCTTAGTCATACTAGTGGGTGACCTGGGTCAGCTACTCCTAGTAGATGACATCCCACAGTACGCAAGGAAGTCCTTTGGTTACACACTTTGGTGTAAATTCAATGCGATCATTACCTTGGAAAAAAATTATCAATAAGGTTGTAACCCACAACAACTGGAATTCCAACATTTATTGACCAATTAGAAATTCACACCAACCAATAGAGGATTAGGATCTTCTCATGTCACGTATAGACTCTTTCATGTCTCCATTAGAGAAAAAAACCTTTAACGAAGCAACACATATTTAATAATAGAAGTAGAGACAACCAAAGTAGAAATGGCATGCTATCCAATCTCACCGACGTTTGGTGCCTACAAAGCTCTTGTCAGCAAATTGCAAGAGGTTATGTTGACATCTAATTCATGATGTAGTGCCCACTTCCCTTTGACACCTTTTGATAGTGATCATGATAGTGCTGATTATATTATGGACTTTATTATAGTATGATATTAGATGTTAGACCATGGATTATTGTTGACCTTGATTCAGTTATGATGCATGATGATTATTAGAGACATTTTTATATATTGATGCTGATATGATGTATGACATGATTATATTATGGATTTTGTTCGGACATGTGATATTTAGATATGGTGAGTAGACCTAGAAATGGAAATTATTTGATGATGAAATAGTTGTTGAGTAAAATTGCAAATGATTTTGTTGGTTGCTTGGATGTTGTTGTGATTCATATATCTTGATGATTTTGGAATTTTATTTATATTATTTTGGATGTTCTAATATGGCCACGACCGCCAAGGAGGTATTTGTGTTTTCAGGTTAAAATATCACAACAAACATCGAGGGATTGAGACCAACCACATTGGAATTCTAGATTAATTCAACAAGGTCACCATGGCAACTTGTATTATTTTGTGTGCTTGATTGTGTTAGGGATTCCCATGGGGGGATCACCTTTAAATGTGACCAAGGGTTATGTGTATTTATTTATTTGGTTCCTTTTTATTGATGTTTGTATGTGTTTATTAAGTGATGTGTTTATCCCTTTATTTAAATAAATTGTGGTATATTATGTGAGTAATCATATTGTTAAAATAAATTAATCAAATTGGGACATAAGAAAGTAATTATTGGAGTGGTTGACTCTTGTATTAAATGTTGTAAGAGATATGTAAGATAAAAAGAAAATTTTTGGAGTATGAAACACTTCATCTTCTTTGGAATTCAAAATTTTCCTTGAGACTGATTTTGAGGCTTGTGGGACAAGTTAAAATTGTCCCATACCTCTAAATTTGCATACCAACCTTACCTATGGTTGGAGAGTTTAAATATAGATTTCATTATGAATTTTTATAAGCCTAGCTGAATGTTTTAATTACACTTCTTCCTTGAAATTAATTTTAGTCCTTTGGGATATGGGCTTGATGTGAGTGTGTAAGTAAGACTGTCATATTATTCACCTACTTATTTATTGTGTCTTGGAGATTGAAGTTGACTTTTGGGTTGGGGTTGAGGATGTGTGATGCGGCATCCTACATGGATCCACCTCATCCTCCTCTCTTCCCTCTTCTATAAAATTTGAATTGCTTGCCTTGTTTGGGTTGCTTCACTTTTGGAAACTCCTTTTGAGGAAAATTCTTTTGTTGTTTTGGATCTCTTGCTTTAGAGAAGTTTTTTGGAATATTGTTGCATGCTTGTGCTTAGCTGATTTGGATTTTTACATTGGGATAAAGATTTTTGTTTTGAACTTGGAACAACTCCATCATGGAGAGGTAGGAGCTTGGCTCTTGTAATGCCTCTTTTTTGTTTTATGAAATTGTTATTGTTGTGAATATTTTGGCATGTTTGTGGGATATTGGGTAGATGGCCTAAGAATGGTGTAGGAGAAGACTATGGGGTTTATTTTGTGGGAGGCACAAATTTTTGGGGAGGTATAAGTGTGGAGGAGTTGGGATTTAGGTTCCACCTTACAAATAAATAGATTGCATTTCTTTACTTGTTATGGGGTGTCATAAGAGGTTGGGAGGCATAAGAAAATGTGAGGTATAAGGGGAAATTGGGGAGGCATAAGGGCATGTCAGGGCTTTGATATACTATATTTTGGTGGTTTGAAATCAGGTGGTGATACCCATTTCCCCTTTGGGAGGCATAAGTAGCATCCCCATAGTTTCTTGCTCCTTTGGCTTGCTTGCTTGATGAAGCCTCAGTGTTGTTTGTCATGCTTTAATATAGTTGTAAACTACATTCTATTTTAGACTATGTTTTAAATGTGAAAATGTTGCTTGTGTGTTGTGGAAGCCTTTGTTTCCATGAGTTGAATCACATCTTCTATTGCATTATGGTTGGGGCTCGGGGCCAATGAAGAAGGATGGATTCTCCTTATCATTGGATGTCTTGGTTGGGTGGAGAGTGTTGCCTTTCCCTTGCACTTGTTGTGATCAGAATTAGAAGAATGATAAATCTACATGTTGATGTTATGGAGCAAAGGAGAAAAAGAAAACAGTTTGACAATCCCTAATTGAAATGAAATATTATTGTAACCCTTCCCACTTGAAGTGGATGAACTCTTATATGTTTTGTAATGGAAAATATGTTGTATTGAATATGAAAGTTGTAATTTTGAAATGTATATGAGAGATATACTTTGTTTCTATTTGAAAGAAAGAGATGTATTTTGTATATTGTATTGTGAAAATCAATAGAAAAGAGAAGTTGTAAAAGAAGGAAATATTTTCTTTTGAATAAAAGTTGCATTCTTTTCCACGATTAGAACTACTGTTGTTTAAAATCTAAGTTTGAAATGTATTTGAAATTTCTGTTTGAAAGAAAGAAATGCATGTGAGGAAAATACGAACCCTATCTTTTGAAATGTGTAAAATTGGAAATCGAATTGTATGTTGGTTTTGAATAGTTTAATTTGAATCAACAAAATTTATTAGATTAGAGTTGGAATGAATTCTAATACTTGGAAGATGAAAATGGAAAATAGATCTTTAAAATTTGATGTTTATTTTGTATTTTCAAACTAGAAAATACTTTAACCAAAATGCACAATTCAAACCTGCAACAATGAAATAAAAATTAAACGATTAAACTGAAGTAGTATGCCCTAAATGAATTCAATTGACAAAAACACAAGGAATTTCTTATAAAACTTAGAAAAATCGGGATCAAATCCATTTTGCTCATTTTTGTCAAAGGTTGTATTTTTTTATTTGGGAGTCAATAAAACAAAATTACCTTCCAAATCCATCCTAAATCTATCTAAGAATAATTCTCCATGTCTAATTGACATGTTGAGAGGAAGAAAATAAATTGATTAAAATTTCATAAGTTAAAATTTACCAGCTTGCCTTTTCAAATCCTGCAAATCATTTCATGAAATTGACCCCTTAAACATTATCAAAATAAAAAAATTAATGATTCTTGTGCAAAGAGGACGTCAAGATCTTTCCAAAAAGTCCTCATTTGCCCAAAAATGATCTCCCAATCAAAAGTTATGGCCTTCTGAAAGTTTTTCTTCATTTGGCATCAAAAATAATTCTAACTATCAAAAAAAAAAAAATTGGAAAAATTTCCTTGGCGGACCCATGGGCCCGAATTTTCCTTAGCACTTTTCGGTCAAAAATGCCAAAGGCACGAATCCCCCACCTCTCTCTGACACCTGAAGCCCTTTCTTTTTGTCAAAAATCACCTTAAGTTTAAAAAAATTTTTGGAAAAATTTCCCCACACCCACCCCTTTTCCAATCGGTGTTGCACGTGGTGTCACAAGGTGTTGGGCGTGGGGAGTGGTTCCCTTTTAGATTAGTGCTTTGAATTTTTTTCAAAAACATTCCTAAATTCTCCCATCGTCCCCGATCCGCATCCAATGGATGGTGACCGACACATGTCTTCATGATGTGTTCATGGAGGTGCGGAGCTTTTAAGTCTTTAAACCTTTTTCTCACAAAAGTCAAATTTTGCTAAATTGCTCCGATGGCCCGATAGGCTGCAACCAATCATTGAATGACGCATGGCATAGTTCGAGGAATTCGAAGGCGCGAGTGCTATTTTAATCCTTTGCGCTTTTAACCCTAAAGTCTAAAATCTCTAAGTTTCCCCACAAGTTTGTTTCCCCACAACCAATCAGTGCTTGACACGTGGCACTTTGGGCATCGGCGGAGGCACGAATCGTTTGATTCCATAGCGCCTTTCGGTCAAAAAGAATCATTGTCTTAAAATCCTCGGACGGCCAATTTTTTGCTAGAGTTTAGAAATGTAGACACGTGTCCTCTTCGGGAAAATGTGCTAAAACTCTCCCCGCGCCCACACATGGGAAATTTCTCTTCCCAGGCCCGCACTCGATCTTGGGAAAATTTTCTTCCCAAGGTCCATCGGCCCATAACTTGAGAAATATGAGGAGTTAGGAGGACTTATTTATATCACTAGAAAGGTGAGGAAATTTCCTATCTAATGGGAATGTTTTTAGGAAGTTTTGAGTGCATTAATTTTGAGAAAAATCAATTTGAATCTTTTAATCTTGTTAGAGGGTGTTTTAGTGAGAAATTACCCTCTTAACAAAATTGATTAATCTAACCCTAAGTTTGGACCTTGTGATATTTTATAATTATCATATAATATAACTATAAGCTATTAATAGTATTTGGCTTTGAAACTTGCTTGTGACAATTGTTGTCTTGTAACTTGGTTGTAGACTCTTTTAAACAAAAAAATTATTTCATAATTTTCCTAACTAATCCTGGGTTGTTCTTGGGTCTCAAGTGGGTTGTTTTTAGTAGGCGTTACACTTGGTATCAGAGTCATGGGTTCAAAGCTTGAACCTTGGGCACACTAGAAAACTTGAGACATGAACTCTAAACTTAGTACGATATTAAACCTAGCACACTTCAAATCTAGAGAACAACCTTGTTGAAATTGCATACTTAGTAAACATGGAAAAAAAAACCGAATAAAACTTAGAAAGAAGAACTAACTCTTGCCTTAGTATGTGCAGGAGGTGCAGACGGGACGAGGGGTCTTTTCACATAGACTTAGGCTTGCCACCACCGGATCATGTTGTAGTAGCCATCCTACCATAGATTTTACAGACACTCCAGGACGTTAATGTTGCCTTACGTGGAGGGTCCGTGGGAGCACATGCCACTAGACATGATAGAGAGCCATCAGATGAGGCTCGGGCACCTTCTCAACACAATGATGATCAAAGAGCAGAGAACTCCCATGTGGAGTCAGCTAGAGTAGAGTCACCGCAGAGGGGACAGGAGACCGGGTTTCAGGACACAGAGATAGGTCTCAGAGCCCTAGGCTTAGGGATGAGCATGCAGAGAGGCCTAGGGGTCACCAGACCACCACTGCAGACCATATCAGGGAGATCCTGAAGCTACGACAAGCTCATTATTCTAGTGACATAGGTGGATTTCAGGAAGAGGCCTAGTTGGTGAGCTTGAGCGGGTGCTTCAAGCTCTACCCTTGCTCTAGCAACATGAAAGATCATGTTTTCGATCCATATTCTAAGGGATGGAGTAGGCGTATGGTGGAGGATAGAGGAGAAAATCTCCATGTTGATTCTGAGACAGTTATCTGGGAGCTCTTTGAAGAGTGATTTAGGAGCAGATATTTTCATGGAGGTTCATACAAAGAGAGATAGATGAGTTTCATGACCTCCAAAGGTATCTCTTATAAGAGAGAGTATGAGAGTAGATTTTGGATCTACTCCAATATGTTGATTACTTGTAGGATGAGCAGTGCGGATCCACAGTTTCATTCGGGCCTAAATCTAGACATTGGAGGTGTAGTACGGATCCATTATCCACAGACATTAGTTGAGGCTGTCGAGAAGGCCTATCTATCATAAGAGACTCGGGGAAAGACACACACGGTAAGCTAGAGACCGAGTCCAGAGCCATATACAATAGATACGGGGACAACAGATCGAGGGGGTCGCACTCTTCCTCATGGTGGATAGGGTTTAGCATAGTCATATTTTAGACCATAGTAATAGCAATAGTAGCACTCCCACCCACCTTATAGACCTCCCATGATGTTTGATGCACAGAGAGGTCGAGTATGGAGCCTCCTCCTAGGGGTCCCATCGGACACAGGTTGCCCAGAGATCACTCACCCGGAGCTCACCAAGAGAGACCTCCAATAGACCATAACTAGATCATCGTGATCCACACCAAAAACCTCATGAGTATTAGTCGACCTACTACACAGGGGAGAGGATCGTGGTGGTTGTTTTGGTTGTGTAGTGTTACTTGACATTTTTGAAAGACTGCCCATAGAACCCTAATAATAAGGGTAAGGCACAGATCTCAGAGCCTACTATTGGTGACATGGGGTGTAGTCATATGATGTACGCAGTGGTCAAGAACTACCAGATAGACCATCAGAATATAATTATTGAGACTACAGGTAACATTGGTGGTATTCCTACCTCCATTTTGTTTGATTTTGGTTCTTCTGATTCTTTTATTGCACCATCTTTAGTAGAGTGATGCAGGCTGGTGGTAGTTAGGTAGGGTCATAGTTGGGATGTTGAGATGGCTTCTAGAGCCAAGATCTCTGTAGACTCCTTAGTAAAGGCATGTGTAGTGATTTGGGACCTTTCACCACTACCTCGGATCTTCGTATCCTTCCGTTGGGCTCTTATGGAGTCATCTTGGGCATGGACTGGTTATCTACACACAGAGCCAAAGTGGATTGTTACCACAAGATCATATCTTGTACAGATGATCTAGGAGTTGAGGAAGTGATAGCGGGGGTCGGAGACTCATTTCTATTCGCACCATCTCCGCTATGTAGCTTAAGCAGTGTGTGTGACGAGGTTGTCAGATGTTTTTGTCACAGTTAGTGACCAATCGAGATGGGTCTAGTGGACCATTACTAGATGACCATCCCATTTTGAGAGAGTTTTCATGTCTTTCTAGAGGAGCTACCGGGTTACCACCCCACGTGAGATTGATTTTCATATAGATCTAGTTCCAGGAGAAGAGCCTATCTCACGAGAACCCTATCGATGACCACCCTAGAACTTTGTGAGCTCAAGTTGCAGCTTGAGGCCTTTTAGAGAAAGGCCTAATTCATCCTAGTGTATCCCCTTGGGGTGTACTAGTGATCTTTGTAAAGAAGAAGGACAGATCCTTGTGGTTGTGTATTGATTACCGCCAATGGAAACAAAGTAACAATAAAAATCGTTATCCTCTTCCACGCATTGATGATTTGTTTGATCGATGAAGAGAGCCACAACTTTCTAAGATAGACCTTAAGTCAAGCTACCATCAGCTGAGGATTTCAAAGGTAGACATTCATAAGACTTCCTTCCGTATGAGATATGGCCACTATGAGTTCACAATGGTACCTTTTGGTTTGACGAATGCCCCTACAGTGTTTATGAGTTTGATGAATGGGGTATTTAGGACCTTCTTAGATCACTTTGTGCTCATCTTCCTAGATGAAATTTTGATTTACTCATGTACACGTGAGGAACACGAGGGGCACCTTTGTCAGGTTCTTCAGTGTCTTCGAGAGCAGCAGCTTTACGGGAACTTGGAGAAGTGTGCATTCTTTCAAATGAAGGTGTATTATATGGGTCATATCATTTCTAGGGAAGGTATCGTCATTGATCCTTCCAAGATTAGAGATATCATGGATTGGCCAACACCCACTACTATGACTAAGGTGCGCAACTTCATGGGATTAGCAGGTTACTATAGGAGATTTGTTCAGGACTTCTCTCGGATTACATACCCCATCACTTCCCTTCAGTGGAAAGGGAATAAGTTTTTTTGGTCAGACAGGTGTGAGCAGGATTTTATGACACTGAAGGAATGTCTCATTACAAAACCTATTCTTGCAGTGCTAGATCCACAGGGTGATTTTTTCATATGCACGATGCTTCTTTGGCAAGACTTGGAGGTGTATTGATGTAGGAGGTCAGAGTGGTGGCTTTTGAGTCTCGTAAACTCAAATATTATGAGGTTAATTATCCAACTCATGATATTTAGCTTATGGAAGTTGTGCATGCTTTGGTTCGATGGAGGCACTTTCTTCTTGTTCGAGATTCACACTCAAGACAGATCACTTGAGTCTTCACCACCTCTTCACGCAGCCCAATCTCAACGCTCGCCAACGGCATTGGATGGATTCATTTTGTGAGTATGATATGGAGATAGAGCATGTGAAAGGAAGGAGAATGTGGTTGCAGATGCTCTTAGTAGACGGAGACATGTGGCTATTGCCACCGTAGTGAGCATGGATTTACAGAGTAGGATTCTACAGCAGCTTCCTCACAACAGCTTTTACATTACAGCTAGAGCAGAGATCGAGTCTCAGAGACCCCTTGAGGGGAATTTTGATGGTTTTTCTTTAGAGTAAGATGGTCTTCTCAGAACAAAGGCTGGATTTATGTTCCCAGAGATGGAGGCTTGAGGCAAGACATCTTGATAGAGGCACATCGTGTACCCTATTCAGCCCATCCTGGGGTGAAGAAGATGCACACCACCTTGAGACAGTTGTATCATTGGGAGGACTTTGTAGAGATGTGGCTCAAGTTGTGTCACACTGTTTAGAGTGTCAAAAAGTGAAGGCCAAACATCGCATCCAACTGGCCTTATCTTTCCTCATGCATATACTGAGTGGAAGTGGGACACCATTTCCATGGACTTCATTGTTGGGCTATCGATGTCGAGATACGACCACAACACCATCATAGTCATGGTGTATAAATTGACAAAATTGGCTCATTTTTCTCTAGTAAAGACCACTTATATAGCTAGTGCAATGGCACGGGTATATCTTGATGAGATTGTCAGGTTACACGGATTCTCAGGGAAGATTATTTGTGACCACGATCCTTTTTATACTTCCCATTTCTGACTACCATGCAGTATGCCCTCGGGATAAGAATCAACTTCAGCACAACATATCACCCCGAGACAGATGGACAAACTGAGCGGGTGAATCAAATTTTAGAGGACATGCTCAAGATGTATGTGATGGATCAACAGTCTAGATGGGAGGAGTACATGTACTTGGTGGAGTTTTCCTACAATAATAGTTTTCAGAGTTCTATAGGCATGGCTCCTTTTCAAGATTTGTATGGTAGAGAGTGTAGGACACCTCTTAGTTGGGACAAGTTAGAGGAAAAGGTTTCTCTTGACCAGCTTTGTTACAGGACATGGAGCAGCATGTGGTTTTGATCAGATAGAGACTACAGGAGGCACATGACAGGTAGAAGAAGTATGTAGACCAGCATAGGACCAATTATAATTTTGATGTGGGCATGAAGGTGCTCCTTCGTGTTAGGCCACACAAGATCCCTATCCATTATGGAAAAGGTTCTAAGTTAGCTCCCATATTTTTTGGTCCTTTTAAGATCTTAGAGCGTATCGACCCTTTGGCCTACCGTCTAGCATTGCCACCTAGCTTGTCTCACATACATGATGTGTTTCATGTTTAAGATCTTAGGAGATGTGTTGTAAATCCTTCTCATGTGCTAGATTGGACATCATTGCAGGTGTAGGATCAGGGCAGTGATGGTGGATCCCATTCACATTATAGATCGTAGGACCTAGGGCCTTCGAGGCAGAGAGATTGACCAAGTCCGGGTGCAGTGGGATAGATATGATGAGACTGACGGCTACATGGGAGGATGCTACATTACTACGAGTTCAGTTTCCACATTTGTTCCAATGACTTCCAGGAGGAAGTTGAGTCTAAGGGGAGGGGGATGTAGTGCCCACTTCCCTTTGACACCTTTTTGATACTGATCATGATACTATTGATTATATTATGGACATGATTATGGACTTTATTATAGTATGATGTTAGATGTTACATCATGGATTATTATTGACCTTGATTTAGTTATGATGCATGATGATTATTAGAGACATTTTTATATATTGATGATGATATATTGTTTGACATGATTATATTATGGATGTTCTTCGATATGTGATATTTAGATATGGTGAGTAGACTTAGAAATGGAAATTATTTGATGATGATATAGTTGTTGAGTAAAATTGCAAATGATCTTGTTGGTTGCTTGGATGTTGTTGTGTTTCTTATATCTAGATGATTTTGGTATTTTATTTATATTATTTTGGATGTTCTAATATGGCCACGAGGCTGAATGAGGTATTTGTGTTTTGCAGGTTAAAATATCACAACAAACATCGGGGATTGGAGACCAACCACATTGGAATTCTAGATGAATTCAATAAGGTCACCATGGCAACTTGTATTTGTTTGTGTGCTTGATTGTGTTAGGGATTCTCATGGGGGATCACCTTTAAACATGACCAAGGATTATGTGTATTTATTTATTTGGTTCCTTTTTATTGATGTTTGTATGTGTTTATTAAGTGATGTGTTTAACCATTTTATTTAAATAAATTATGGTATATAATGTGAGTAATCATATTGTTAAAATAAATTAATCAAATTGGGACATAAGAAAGTAATTATTGGAGTGGTTGACTCTTGTATTAAATGTTGTAAGATATGTGTAAGAGATATGTAAGTAAAATTTGGAGTATGAAACACTTCATCTTCTTTGGAATTTGAAATTTTCCTTGGAGACTGATTTTGGAGGCTTGTGGGACAAATTAAACTTGTCACATACCTCTTAAATTTGCATACCAACCTTACCTATGGTTGGAGAGTTTAAATATAGCTTTCATTATGCATTTTTGTAAGCCTAGTTGAATGTTTTAATTGCACTTCTTGCTTGAAATTAATTTCAGTCCTTTGGGATATGGGCTTGATGTGAGTGTGTAAGTAAGACTGTCATATTATTCACCTACTTATTTATTGTGTCTTGGAGATTGAAGTTGAATTTTGGGTTGGGGTTGAGGATGTGTGATGCGGCATCCTACATGGATCCACCTCATCCTCTTCTCTTCCCTCTTCTATAAAATTTGAATTGCTTGCCTTGTTTGGGTTGCTTCACTTTTGGAAACTCCTTTTGAGGAAAATTCTTTTGTTGTTTTGGATCTCTTGCTTTGAGAAGTTATTTTTTGGAATATTGTTGCATGTTTGCGCTTGGCTGATTTAGATTTCTTACATTGGGATAAAGCTTGTTGTTTTGGAACTTGGAACAACTCCATCATGGAGAGGTAGGATCTTGGCTCTTGTAATGCCTCTTTTTTTGTTATGAAATTGTTATTGTTGTGAATGTTTTGGCATGTTTGTAGGATGTTGGGTAAATGGCCTAGGAATGGTGTAGGAGAATACTATGGGGTTTATTTTGTGGGAGGCACAAGTGTTTTGGGAGGTATAAGTGTGGAGGGAGTTGGGATTTGAGTTCCACCTTACAAAGAAATAGCTTGCATTTCTTTACTCGTTATGGGGTGTCATAAGAGGTTGGGAGGCATAAGAAAATGTGAGGTATTAGAGGAAATTGGGGGAGGCATAGGGCATGTCGGGGATTTGATATACTATATTTTGGTGGTTTTAAATCAGGTGGTAGTACCCATTTCCCCTTTGGGGGGCATAAGTAGCATCCCCCGTACTTTCTTGCTCCTTTGGCTTGGTTGATGAAGCCTCAGTGTTTTTTTTCATGCTTTAATGTAGTTGTAAACTACATTCTATTTTGGACTATGTTTTAAATGTGAAAATGTTGCTTGTGTGTTGTGGAAGCCTTTGTTGTCATGAGTTGAATCACATCTTCTATTGCATTATGGTTGGGGCTCGGGGCCAATGAAGAAGGATGGATTCTCCTTGTCATTGGATGTCTTGGTTTGGTGGAGAGCGTTGCCTTTCCCCTGCTCTTGTTGTGATCAGAGTTAGAAGAATGATAAATCTACATGTTGATGTTCTCGAGCAAAGGAGAAAAATAAAATAGTTTGACAGTCCGTTGTTGAAATGAAATCTTATTATAACCCTTCCTACTATATTTTGGTGGTTTTAAATCAGGTGGTGATACCCATTTCCCCTTTGGGGGCATAAGTAGCATCCCCCGTGCTTTCTTTCTCCTTTGGCTTGGTTGATGAAGCCTCAGTGTTGTTTGTCATGCTTTAATGTAGTTGTAAACTACATTCTATTTTGGACTGTGTTTTAAATGTGAAAATATTGCTTGTGTGTTGTGGAAGCCTTTGTTGCCATGAGTTGAATCACATCTTCTATTGCATTATGGTTGGGGCTCGGGGGCCAATGAAGAAGGATGGATTCTCCTTGTCATTGGATGTCTTGGTTTGGTGGAGAGCGTTGCCTTTCCCCTACTCTTGTTGTGATCAAAATTAGAAGAATGATAAATCTACATGTTGATGTTCTGGAGCAAAGGAGAAAAAGAAAATAGTTTGACAGTCCCTTGTTGAAATGAAATCTTATTGTAACCCTTCCCACTTGAAGTGGATGAACTCGTATATGTTTTGTAATAGAAATATGTTGTATTGAATATGAAAGTTGTAATTTTGAAATGTAAAGTAGAGATATACTCTATTTCTATTTAAAAGAAAGAGATGTATTTTGTATATTGTATTGTGAAAATCAATAGAAAAGAGAAGTTGTAAAAGAAGGAAATCTTGTCTTTTGAATAAAATTTGCATTCTTTTCCACGATTGGAACTACTGATGTTTAAAATCTAAGTTTGAAATGTATTTGAAATCTCTGTTTGAAAGGAAGAAATGCGTGTGAGGAAAATACAGAACTCTGTCTTTTGAAATGTGTAAAATTGGAAATCAGAATTACATGTTGGTTTTGAATAGTTTGATTTGAATCAACTAAATGTATTAGATTAGAGTTGGAATGAATTCTAATACTTGGAAGATGAAAATGGCAAATAGATCCTTTAAAATTTGATCTCTATTTTGTATTTTCAAACTGGCAAATACTTTAACCAAAATGCACAGTTCAAACCTACAATAATGAAATAACAAATTAAACGATTAAACTGAAGTAGTATGCCCTAAATGAATTCAATTGGACAAAAACACATAAGGAATTTCTTAGAAAACTTAGCAAAATCAGGCTCAAACCATTTTGTTGTCATTTTTGCTATCAAGGTTGTATTTTTTTAATTAGGAGTCAATCAAACAAACTTACCTTCCAAATCCATCCTAAATCTATCTAAGAACAATTCTCCATGTCTAATTGACATGCCGAGAGGAAGAAAATCAATTGATCAAAATTTCATAAGTTAAAATTTACCAACTTGCCTTTTAAAATCCTGTAGATCATTATCGTGAAATTGACCCCTTAAACATTAATGATTCATGTGCACGAGGGACGTCGAGATCTTTCCAAAAAGTCCTCATTTGTATAAAAATAATCTCTTGATCAAACTTTATGGCCTTCAGAAGTTTTTCTTCATTTAGCGTCAAAAACAATTCTAACTAAAAAAAAATTAGGAAAAATTTCCTTGGCGGACCTGCGGGCCCAAGTTTTTCCGAAGCACTTTTTGGTCAAAAATGCCAAAGGCACGAATTCCCCGCCACTCCACTAACTCCGAAAGCCCTTTATTTTTGTCAAAAGTCACCTAAGATCAAAAATATTTTTAAGGAAAATTTCCCTGCGGACCCTCCACTCCGCCGGCCCGCAACCAATCAAAGCTTCCAGGTGTCACAAGGTGTCGGCGAGGAATTGGATCCCCTTTTTAGCTTAGAAATTTTGAAATTTTTCAGAAATTTTCCTAAATTCTCCTATCGGCCCGCCGATCCGCATCTAATGGATGGTGACACATGTCTTCATGATGCATCTGCATGAGGTGCAAAGCTTTTTAAGTCTTTAAACCTTTTTCTTAAAAATTCAAATTTTGCTAAATTTCTCCGATGGCTTTGACGGGATGCAATCAATCATTGAGTGACACATGGCATCATTCGGCAAAGTCAAAGGCATGGGCTATTTTAATCCTTTGCGCTTTTAACCCTAAAGTATAAAATCTCTAAGTTTCCCAACAAGTCCATTTCCCCGCGACCAATCGGTGCTTCACACATGGCGCTTTGGATGTTGACGGAGGCATGGTGTAGACACTAAAATTAGGTCACACTCCCCTTTGGTCCCTCGACAAATAAACACCCTTCATCATATTCACTAGACATGGCCCCCTTCACTCCCACTAATATTAATTTAATTGAATAAATTAAATTAATTCATTATCCTCACCATATTTATTATTTAAATATCTTAATTTAAATAATATCCACACATACACTTCACCTGACACCTCACCAAGCCAACTCAACCTAAGACCTATTCTTAGTAAGTTATCATAACTAACTAAGACTTACTTAAACCCTAAAAATCAATTCCTACATTCCCTCTAACCACATTCCTACATGCTTACAAGAATCTCCCATTTAATCATGAGTTAATGACATGAAATCCAAATAAATCAAGAGGATCTCCTAGTTTAGTAAACCTAGGAAATCCCTCCTTGACCGATCTGAGTTATCCCTAACCATCGCCCTCATTAAGCGGAACCACCGTCGGTTACCCTTTTAATCCCAAAACAACCTAATTCTCAAGGTTGGAAGAAGGTTGGGAAAATATTGGAAAAGTTGGCGAAAATTCACAGATTCCAGAGAGATATCGCATCTTCTAAGAGTGAATTCCAACGAGAACACGCATGCGAAGGAAGGAGATTGTACGTACCCAAAATTGTATGTGATCTTTGTCTGATCGAAATTGGTTTACAACAGCCCCAATGATGATACAGTCTCTTCGCAAGGTGTTCGGATCCGAAAAGCTTTACTGAGATATGCGTTAACATCCCGCATGCCTCGCTTTGCCCCCGCGCCTTTGTTTTCCCTTTCTTTCCTCTTTCTTTGGTTTCTTGGCCTTGATGGCGAAACCGCCGCCTGCAGGAGGCGGTCTCGTGACCGCCGCCCGATCGATCGGGAGGCGGTCTGTCCAGAATCGCCGCCACTGGCGAGGCGGCGGCGGTCTGTGCGCGTTTTCCCGAACGTTCTTTTGACGCCGACCAGCGTGAAATATCAACGATTTACCAACTTTTCTTTGCCGACTTAAGCTTGTATTTATGTTTTTGCCGATGAGCAACAGGTGATTTATCTTTGTTTAATAATAGGAGAGTTCAATTTGAACTTGCCTTATCTCAGTGTTCTGAAATGCTATAAATACATAGCTTGTGCTGAGGCAAATGACCACCATTTCCTTGTGAGAGTCTTCTCATTTTTCAGTGGTTTGGTCTGTTAGCTTGCTTAGGATTGATAGTATAGTTCATTACATGTTTAGATAGTATTGTTCAGCTGTTGGTAAGCCACATACCCATCTTGTGCAGGCAGTGTTGTTGTTTCACCCATGGTCTGGTTTGTTTTGGTCTTGGTTCTTTGGTCTGGAGTCTTCATTCTTGAGCTTCAGTCTTCATACTCAGTCCTAGATTTATTTTATGAATCATTTTATTTTAGCATGGTTTAGAATTCTGAGTATTTAGTTATGCCTCACTGTACACCGACAACGATCCTGCTAGGAATCGTATAGGCCAAGCTCATTCTCTTGTGCCATCCCTCTCCTACTTGTACTTCGTTGTATTTCTCTGAAGCTCTATTATTCATTGTTTGAGTACTGCTGTTTATCATTTTGGTTTATCATTGCTGCAACAACCCCTTTAGGAATCGCATAGGCCAAGCCGATTCACTTGCGCCATCCCTCTCCTACTTGTGCTTTGTGCCATTTTCACTTTAAAGTAATTGTCGTCCCAGTGCCTTCCCTTGCCGATGTTGCTATGCTCCTACTCTTTCTGGATTCACGTGAACATGCAAGAACGAAGAGATCACTCTGAGGGGACAAGCTACAACACAACTGGATTTACCTCTTTCGATAAATGCCGGAGTTTAAATTGTCAAAGTTATTATCAAATAGAGTAGTGAATCATTTTATTTCAGTTAAGCTCACTTTCAATATTGCCAGGGAAGCTGTGAGGAATGATAGTTTCTGAGAAACTATGATTTGTTCCTCACTTCTGAGGTAGGATTGAAGGTTTTCAATTAAGTTAATTAGCTGTCTTTTGTTTAGATTCACACATCTGCACAGGTGAATAACCACACCAGGTTATTTCACTTGTTTAGTTTTAGTATAAAAGTAGTTTAATTGTTGCTTGTAATTATAATGTTTCAATCATATATTTTGTTTAGATTAGTTTCCCTTTCAGTAGTAGTGTAAATTGTTATTTTCAGTTTAAGTTAATTTAGAGATTCCATAACTAGATTAAACGCTTAAATTCTAGTTAGGAGGGTAAATCACTAGGGAATTTATGCTACCCGCTCATAGCCTCTAAATCTCCCCTTTTTCATTTTAGCTACCAGGAGATCAAACTACCAGATCTTAGTCACTGATCCTCTCATAGTTAGCCATAAGAAAGTTGCTTGCCGATTCTCATCCTCGCTTGTAGCTTTTCTATCATAGAAAACTGACCATAATCTCGGCTGTGACTTCATCTAAGTCACCCGCATTTCAAACCACCGGCTGTCTCGGCACGACCTCGGGAGGTCGGGTACGGGGAAGGTCACTTGTCGATTATCATCCTCGCATGTCACTTTCCCATCGTACAGAGATCAAGCATCTTTTCCTACACAACCATCCCAAAGTAGTGACTTGAGATAACCAAGCAAAGAGGAATGTACATGCACCCCATGCGAAGCTTTCCTTCGATGGGTGACCAGCTCATGACCTTCAAAACCTCTCATCAACACCTCCATCCCTCACTCATAGGCATCCAGGACCAGAATCCAAGTAAGTAAACATTATACTTCTCTGGTTTATTCCATTTCATCATTATATTATCATCTTTTGTTTACCTAGCCATCCATTGACCTCCTTCAACATTCCCCCTCCATATACCCATTAAAACCTCACCAAATCCCTCCCAAATCACCCAATACCTCATCTCGACCAACCAAATTCCTTTTATGCAATCACAAAGGAGACCTAAAGCTGCGTTACAGGGCATTCCCAATTTTCCATAATCGCACCGGTTACACCTAACGCCATCAGATCACCCTTAATTGACGTCGGTCTTTGTATTTTCCCATAAAACCCATAACAGTGACCTACCCACCTAATTCTCTTTCACCTTCATTCACCTGTGATCTACCTGAGACCTCTGTCGGACTGCAGAGATCCGAACCGTTATTTGACCTTTAGACCTATTCTAACCTAGCTTATTAGATTAGATCTATTTCTTATTGTGTTTTAAGTGAGACACCTAAATCATTTTGAATTAAAATAGGTTTTACCTTATTTACCGCATAAATTTTTTAAAACAGGTGGATGACAACCATCTAGGAAGTATCACACTTCCCGGATCTAGCATACACTAGGCGAGTTCACTATGTATATTGTTTAACTTTTTCTCGGTGGTCTTTCTTTTGCATTATAGGTAGTTCTTCCTAGCCAAAAGGAAGCTCTCACAATCAGCTGTGGATTGAGAAGTCATACGTGCGCAAAACCCATTAACCAAAGATTTGAACAAGTATTCCTCATATGCCCTGTTAC
The DNA here is from genome assembly GCA_018340775.1 of Taxus wallichiana var. yunnanensis. Lineage (NCBI taxonomy): Eukaryota > Viridiplantae > Streptophyta > Pinopsida > Cupressales > Taxaceae > Taxus > Taxus wallichiana. Next base: position 547,024,279 of record CM031234.1, read on the forward strand.
CCTATTTGTTTCGTCAATACTTCAAAGAAACAATCTAGAATCAGGTGAAACATTTTAGCACACCCGGTGGGACCCATCTAGGGTTCCTTACATTTCATTCATTCCTAGGAAAAAATGTGTGTTTGTTTCCCTTCTAAAAGCATACACATTAATTTTCTTCCTTGGTAACCCACTTTTTCTTTCTATTTGCTCTAAAGGAAAATTTTCTTTTGGTGTAATTAAAAAGAACCATTTCTTCATGTTTTCTGCATTGTAGTGAAAGAGCATCCCTCTTCCTCTTCATCTTATTGTGTCATCCAACTTCACACTTCGATTTGGGCTTAAAAATAAGTGCATTGCATTTTGATTTATCGCATTAGCTCACATTAATTGAGGGCAACCTATACACTGGAAGTCATGACCAGCTGATGGTTGACAAATGAATCATAGAAAGCACATCTCTTTCTCTTTCGAGTCTTGCCAAATTGCAAAAATTCAAAACAAACACATATTCTTAAACAACATCTTTCCTGGGAACATCTCATGATGATCACATGATATGAGGATTACAGTACACCCCAACTCGCTGCTGCTCTATCGAGTCATACTTCAAAGCGAAGCCCACCCCCACCATAACATACCTTGAAACCTCACCTTTTAGATCTCCTTCTTCATAGGAAGCCATCCTCACCAAAAACTCTATTTCACAATTCATGTGTCAGTCCTTAAATAGCATAAGCTAAACAAACATAATAGAAAAGGCACTCCTAGGATCACATTTTTCTTAGTGTTTCTACTTGGCTTGTGTTTTGAGGTGAGAGATCACGTTCTTCATTTTTCTTGTTCATCCTTGCACGCTCCTCATCACAGTTGGTGTATTCTGGCTTCACCTAAGTGTGTCTGGGCCATATCATCATCATTCTCAGAATTCTGGGTCTGATTCTACATTTGATTTTAATTCACAACCACTATTCTTTCATCATTGTTTCAATTTCACAGTAACCATTATCGGTTACCTCTTATTGTCGTCGATTATACCCAACCAATGTCGGTTCCAGGTCCTTTTGTTAACCTACCCAAAAGGAAATTTTATTCATTTTCTTCCACTTTTCATAGTCCCTATCACTGCCATCATTCCCATTGACATTGTAAAACACCATCAAATTTGGCATACCATCAGATTTGACCTTCTACTGGTTTTCACTCATTGACCATTTTCTATAGTGACCGGCGGTTACCCCTAACCAGCGTCAATTTTCCTTAACCGGAATTGGTTAGCCTATTTCACTTTCCAACCACCATTTGGTACCTAATCCACTTTACCATTAGATTCACTTGTTCCTTTTATTTTCTTGTGTCATTTACAGAGAAGCAACCCTACCTGATTAGTATCTGGTTCATATGGTGCTGACCCAAAGACAAGCAAGCACACTTGTGTTTCACGCCAATTATCAACCACTCCCACCTAGTCCTTCACCACCTTCCATTTTATCACCAGCCATGGATCCCATCCAACCTATCACTATCACTACCGGAGATGAGGAGTTCACACGACTCCTTGACCAAAACCCTACCGCCTTGCAGTTTTACCTTTCCCACTCATCCACTTGAGATGCCTTGAGTTATTTGATATACGGTATGCCCGTATCTATCCCCCTGACTCTCGCTCCCACTCCTGCATCGACCCCATCTGGCTCTACGATGCCCACATCTACCTTACCCCCAGTCATTTCACAACTAGGTCTTATACCTACTATGACTTCCACGTCTGCCACCTCCATTACACCCCGCCACATCCACCATACCCTCGACAACTATCCAAAACACAACCTCATCCACCCCTAATGTCTCACACATACCCATAGCTACACTACCACCTCCCGTGTCGGTGACCCCTACCCCTTTTCAAAATGTGGTACTTTCCATTCCATAATCATTAGCCCCCATTGCCACTAGGGTTACCACAACCCTTCCACCTCCATATACATACTATCAATAACCTCCCATTTCCTCCATTATTCACTCAGGGTACGTACCCCTTGTTTCACTTCCTTCTTCCCAATCAACCTACATGGCAGCACCATACACTGAGAGTGCCACCCCATTATATGCCCAAAACCAACCCTCTCACACTACAAGAGGCACCCAATCATCGTAACCTACCAATGACCTAATCAAATTGATGTTAGACAAGATGCAGACATTAGAGGCATCGGTTTCCGCTCTGCCGTAACACTCTCACCTACGACAAGATTTACAACGAGCCCATCCACCCATCCATTCCTATCCGCCCATACCCCGTGCATTGGAAAATACCTAAATTCAATCATTTCGATAGCAAAGAAGACTGCAAAGCAACATTTGCGGTCATTCAAACACAGGTGTTATCTGATCGCTCACGATGATGCCTTGCTCTTGAGAACCTTTCCCATGTCTCTTACTAGACCTACATTAGATTGGTATAGTGGGTTACCTAGACACTCCATATTCTCATTCAATCAGGTAGCCCAAGCCTTCTTGGATCATTTCTCTATCAATATCATCAAGAAGGTTACCATGACCGACCTATACTCCACGCATCAATATGAGGACAAATCTATCACAGATTTTGTTACTCGTTGGTGTAGCTTGATCAACCAACTCACCTTCCAACTGCCACAAACAAAACTCATCGATCTCTTCACATAGGCTTGTGCTAGACATATCTCACCGACCTTGTAGGTCCAAACCTTTCGAACATTCGATGAAGCATTCACTATGGCATGAAAGTTAGAGATTTGGGCCATCGAAGAGAAGAAAATCCAATTACACAATAAGAATTTGGCATTCAAGTCGAATGATACCTCTTCTTCTTCCAAACCCCAAAAAAATTATTCAAAGGTTAAGGGCCCGGCTAACATGTAGTGGTACTCAAGGCTATCCCAGTTCATCCATCAAATCAGGCTACCCCCTCATCTAATCTCTCACCCATCAAAATTTTCAATTCAGACGAGAGCAACGGAAATACACCCCAATTGGGGAACCTTACTCTTTTGTCTTAGAAAAGCTTATCAAAGCTAGAGCCATCACTCTTCCACCCATAAAACCACACACTGGTTTTGACCCTGCTCGCCCCATGCCCGCATGGTATAAAGAACATGACTTCTGTAACTATCATCGAGTAAAGGGTCATAGTGATGGAAACTACATCACTTTCAAAAATATTATCCAAGAAATTCTCGAGAAAGGTGAGTTAACCATGGATAATCCTAATGCACCTGCCAACCAAAACCTACACATCTTCAAGAAACCATTTCCCAACCATGCCCCTTCATTTGATCAAACCAGGTGAGACCTCAACTCATGATACCCATACCCGCGAGGTCCACGCTATCTTTAATGACATACCTGTCACCTCCCAATTACCTCACATTCCTTCCATAGAGGAAATCCTAGCTCGAAATCCTCCTTCCACATCAGAACCAACCTCCCTTGTTCCTTCACCCACAGAGGAACATCTTTCATCTCCTTCATCACCTACGAGAGGAGTCTTCCGCTAACATCGAGACCATTTCACCTTTGGCTTCTCCACTTAGAGAACCGATACCCACAGTACTTCTTCAATCCACAAAGATACTTATTTATCTCCTCTACCCACAGAGGAGCTCCCATAATCTCCTCCACCTATAGAGGAGCACCCATCATCTTCTCCACCTATCATAGACCCAGTTGAGATACCGTTGCCTCTTGGTGAGCATTCTCCATCCACTACCCAAAATCCTGCAGACCTACTTTCAGCTCTCTTACCCATAGAAGCTGAAGCTAGCCAATTTCCCATCTCTAAGACACATTTTACGGGAATTTCCATTAGGTCCTCATCAACTCCACCTACAGACATGTGTCGTTTCTCACATTTGGCCGATCACTTAGATTATGTGGATAGAGCCTTACTATGGGGACGCCTTTTACTTCTTGTCTCAATGCAGATGCAGAGGTCACTTGCTGATACCTCCACTATCTACCCAAAAATATTTCACTAATCAAACCAAACACAACCACCTCTATCACAACTCCTTCCATGACACCTATCATATCTCAAACCACATCCTTACCCATAGCCCAATCTATAGCTAAACCCAAACCCACACCTATGACATCATCCTCGACTAAACCTATTACCACTTTAGGGGTCACCCCGACCACCAACCTTACTCATCCACCTATCAAACTAGATTTAGCTACATCCTCCAAAGTCAACACCACACCTACTTCGACACCCAAGCAAAAGCACCAAACCCATAAAACTCATACCCCAGTAGCGCCAATCACACCTGCACCTATCCCATCCATCTTAGAATCTCAGCTTCCCAACATGGCCAAGAAACCTCCACCCACCAATAAACCAAAAGCACAACAACCCATTCCTTCCTCACAAACCTCTAACCTACCCAAATGCCCAACACGACTTACACCCACACCTACAACATCTTTACCACCCATACCTCCAATACCCTCAATTATTGCTTCACTACCCACTACACTTCAGTTGTTGTCTCTCACACCCCAAGCATGACCCGCATCATCTACCTTCACAACACCCCCATTATCCCCATGGGTAACTCACCCTCTTCCCCCATCTACTTTTCCTTCTAGACCTCGTACACCCATATCACCTTTACCCAAGAAGGTGCAATCCAAAAACAAAATTCCACTACCCCACAATAAGGTAGTCAAAACAACCACACACCCTCCTACCCGTCCATCTACTATACCCCTACCTAAACAAGCACGACTGACACCCAAAACCATGCTAGCACCCAAACCCATAGCTCAACCCACTCCTCCTCTTCCAAAGACCGTTCCTCAATAATCAACCACACCTACACCCAAACCCACATTCACTTCCCATTACGATCCACTAGCAGGGTCCTATGCCAAAATTTTAACCAACCTCCTTGAGACTTCTATCATCACATTACCACCACTCAGGCCTTATGACCCCCTCAAACCCAAGCCAAAAGGGTTTGATGATACTAAAATTTTTACATATCATCGTGTGCTAGGGCACGATGTGGAGAAACTGTAAGGCCTTGAAAACCATCCTTATCTAGTTGTGTCCCCTAGAAGCCAACTTTGACGATGATGACCTTCTCGACGAGGATCCTGCTTCACCAACACCCATTCCCACACTTCCCACTCAACAACCACAACCTCCACCCTCACAGCTCCTAGAGCCACCCCAAGATTTGAAATTAACATGGTTCACATCAGAGAACTTGCCATGCCACCACCCAAATGTCGTTGCGCCCAACTCACCTCACAGGGTTTTTCTCCTCCGGTAGGTTTTTTCCCATCGTGTCGTTATACCACTCACCCTACACCTTCTCCATTTGCCAACTCCCCTCAAGATCAACATGATTCACATCACTACACGTTCTCAAAAGGATAAGGGTAAAGAAAAGGTGACTGACCCACTAACCAATCCTATACCCAACATACCATCTACACCCATACCTAAAATCACTATCCGCGGCCCCATGTACCCCATTTCTAATGGCATCACACATCGCACCATGCTTAAACAATTACACCAGTCTCCCCTCAAAATGTCCCTATATGACCTCATCCAAACCTTGGAATCCCATCGTCAAGCTCTCATGGAGGTTCTTTAATCTATTGAGGTTTTACCCAATGACCCTACACCCGTAGCCTCCATTATCACACCCCATCATGTAGCCTCTCTCACCAAATTACCACCTTCATCTTCACCCCACCCTATTCACCAAGTGGCCTCCCTTAGCTTCTCAAAGGAAGAGATCGACCACACCAAAATGATGACCTGACCCAGCCCTCTTCATCTCTTGTCCACATCGATGACATATGGGTACGCCATGTGATGATTGATGGGGGCACTAGCATTAACATCATTTCATCCCATGCATTCACTCAAATGTGCATACCTGATAATTGCATGCATAAACATCTGGTCATGTTGCATTCATTCAATGACGCTATCACCTCTACACTAGGCACCATCATCCTCCACATTCACGTGGGCCCCCGCACTATTCTAGAATTGTTTTACATTTTGAAGGGGAATTCCAATATAACTTGTTACTTGGCAGACCCTGGATTCGTGTCATGGGTTGCGTTCCTTCCACTTTGCATCGTTGTGTAAAGTTTGAACACAAAGGACACACTTATACCATTCTAGCTGACCCCTCACCTTTTAAAACATGCAACATGCTTTACCAACCCAACAATGTGCTCATACCTATTAAGCCGACTACCTCCGCAACCATTACTTCTTCACCTACACTTCCACTTACCAGTACAACCACTTTGCTTCTACCGCACATACCTCCTCCATTCCTACCACTGCCATAACCTCCATGGCTGACCCATCAACTTCCCAATCTGTTAACTCCACCTCCGCATTGACCTCCAACACATCATCCATTCCAACTACCTACATACCAACCACTGATCCCTTGGAAGGTGTTTTTCAACGCCTCACTCTGGGAGTACCGCCTATATAGTGTCAACACATTCCTTACTCCACAAGAGTATGGAAGCCTTCACCAACACCCTCGCTATGATCACTACATAGGAGAATGCCTCCTCTATGGTCCTCCTCACCTTCGTACTAGTCTCACCTATGGGGGACTTGATACTACCACTTACACACCCGAACCACCACCACAAACTTGCCCCTTTTCCACTGACTTCCAATCACTTACCAATCATCGTTTTTCCCACACCTTCCTGCACCGATGTGCATGGAAGGGTTTTGGTTTTGTATTTTATGAGCAAGGCTTCCATACCATTATTCCATGTACCACCCGCAAACATAATGACCGTAGTGGTATCGGCTTTCCCAACCACCTACCAAACAGGCCCGCATTGAACTCATTAAGGACACTAGCTCTTCTCCACCTTCTTCACCCGCTCCACCTTCATCACCACCCTCACCGATGGAGTTGATGGATCTTGAATCTATCCCTCCTAAAAAAATTTTTTCATAAACACCATTTCCTTGGGGCCTCTAACTTATCAACGCGAGGGTGAGGCCCCTTCCACTCTTCCCTTCCTATATCCTAAAATGATCGATGATGATACACCTTTGATTAACATTGTTCAATGTCAGGATGATGAATCTATACTCACCTACCTTGGTGAAAAGACTCATATATTCATTGGTCATTACCTTCTGAGACACAAACCATGTTGAATGAATCGACTATCGAGATCAACATTCATACTTAGGATGACCTACACATCCTAAAGATCGGACAATCTTTAGATGTTGCTGAACAGAAGCCATCACTTCTTTTCTCAAGGATCATAACCATGCTTTCACTTGGTCTTATGCAGACATGCCTCGGTATTGACCCCACCATAGTGGTCCACAATATCGTAACTGTTCCCGATGCCAAACCCATCAAACAAAAACTAAGGAAAATGCACCCTCGCATTGCCCTTCTCATCAAAGAATAACTTCAACGCCTTCTTTTTGTTTCCTTCATCTTACCCATTGATTATCCTTATTGGATTTCTAACATTGTCCCTATCACTAAGGCGACAGGGGGACTCCGCATTTGCATGGACTTCGTGACCTCAACCTAGCATGTCCAAAAGATGACTTTCCCTTACCCGGTATTGACCAAATTTGGTTGACCTTACCACTGGTCATGAGATGTTGTCACTCATGGATGGCTTCTCAAGTTATAACCAAATTTTCTTTCCCTAGAGGATCAACACAAGACCTCGTTCATCACCCCTTAGGGGACCTTCTACTATCGAGTCATGCCTTTTGGCCTTAAAAACATAGGTGCCACATATCATCGGCTATGACTTACATCTTCCATGACATCATGCATCGTGCATATTGGAAGATTACGTGGATGATCTCTTGGCCAAATCTAAATGCCGCTCTGAGCACCTAACCATCCTCAAAACCATCTTTGACTGTCTCATTAAATATTACATCCACCTTCAGCCTAAGAAGTGCGTCTTCATGGTTCTCTTAGGAAAGCTCCTGGGATTTATCATTTCCCTCCATGGTATAGAAGTTGACCTTGCTAAAGTTCAAGGCCATTCTTGAAATGCCTCCGCCTACTAACCTTCGACAACTCCATAGCCTACAAGGTAAGTTACAGTCTATTCACCATTTCATTTCACAATTATCTGATCGATGTCAACCATTTCATCATCTTCTCAAGAAGGATGTCTCCTTTAAATGGGATGATGACTATCACAAAGATTTTGAGGCCTTAAAACAATACCTTCTCCAACCACCCATACTCATTCCACCTAAAGATGATCAACCTTTTTACCTATACATCTCAGCTACCGATCATTCCTTGGGAGCCATGCTCACTCATCGCGATGAACAACACAGGAGCAAGTGTTTATTACATAAGTTGTACTCTTTTGGACTATGAAACCCGATACACCCATCCTAAAAACTTTTCTTAGCCTTAGTTTTCATTGCCACCAAACTCCATCATTACCTACTCAACCATAAAACCTATGTTGTGACCAACACCGACCCCTTACACTTCATGTACGCCAAACCTTATCAAAATCAATGCACCGCACATGATGGATTATGCTTTTAGCTGATCTTGACCTCAAATTCATTCATCAAAAGTCCATCAAGGGCCAAGCTATCACCAACCAATTGGCCGATGCACCTATTTCCGGGATCAACCCTCTAATTTTGAATTTCCAGATGAGTCGATTACTACCCTCTCCCTGGATGAACCTCCTTACCAAATGACACTCTTCTTCGATGGTTCCAAGTGTCAGCGTGGGGGCGGGGCTGGTATTATCCTCATTCCTCTTGATGGTGAACCCATGCCTTTGTCATTCAAATTAGATTTTGAATGTACCAACAATATTTCCGAATACGAAGCACTCGTACTAGGTCTCCAAGCCGCCTATGCCCTAGATGTCAAATCAATCAACATCTTTGGTGATTCTCAATTGGTCATAAACCAAGTCAATGGTATGTACCAATGTCGTAATGAGATACTTCAAAAGTATAAACATCATGTAGACATACTTTTGACCACCTTTGATCGTTACACCCTTCAAACCATCCCACATTCAACCAATAAGTTTGTAGATACCATGGCCTGCTTAGCTTCCCAAATACCCGCTTCACCCATTGATTCTACAATCTTTATCACCATACAATGACTCCAATCACCTTCTTATTTACCTCACGATGTTTACTCGATCGAACCGCTACCCCTGACCCGAGTGACCTTTGGTATAAACAATACTCCGACTACCTTTCTCTCTCCATCTTACCTCCTGATCTCACCCGTAATGACAACGCACCTTCCTTAAAAAGGTCTCTCATTACGTCATTCTAGGGGCCTCTCTATAAGCATGGCTTTGATGGTATTCTCTTACGATGCCTCACAAGTTCTAAAATTCCTTATACCATTAAGGAAGTTCATGATGGCATATGTGGAGGCCACTTCAATGGCCTTGTTGTTACTAAGCGTATTCTTCACCTGGGATATTACTGGCCAAACCTTAACCATGATTGTTGTGACTATGTCAAACATTGTGTAAAATGCCAACAACATTCCAATCTTCATCATACACCCAGTCATGCCTTACAGGTCGCTCGAGACCTTTGGCCCTTCTCTCAATGGGGTTTGGATCTTGTCGAGAAATCAATCCTCATTCTTCCCAACACCATCAATGGATCATCACTGCTACCGAATACTATACAAAATGGGTGGAAGCCATACCACTCATTTCCATGAAAGCTGAGAAAATATGTGAGTTCATTAACCACCACATCATTTGTCACTTTGGTGTTCCACATCGCCTCATCACTAACAATGGAAAACAATTCAAAAACAAAACATTACAAAAACTTTGACACCTTCACATTCAGCTTTAGTTTCTCATCACCTTATTACCCACAAACCAATGGCCAAGCCAAATCCACTAACAAAACCCTCAACAAAATTCTTATGAAAGTGGTTGATGATACTAGGAAGGATTGGCATACGCACATTCCTTTTTCCCTGTGGGCATACCGCACTAGTATTCACACTTCCACTGCAGCCACACCATTTTCTCTGGTCTATGGTATAGAGGCAATCCTACCTCTCAAGTCCAGATTCCCTCACTTCACATCTCTCTCCATGACATGCTCAATGATGATGACTTTTGTCAGGACCATTTAGCACAACTAGAGTTATTAGACGAATGTCATCTTAACGCTCTGGATCACCTTCAAGTTTACCAAAAACGTATCAAACGTGCCTACAACAAACGTGTCCATGAATGAACCTTCCAAGTTGGTGACCTTGTCCTGAAAGAAAATCAACACGTAACCAAAGCAGAAAAAAGTAAACGGGGAAAATTTTCTCCTAATTGGCTTGGACCATACATCGTGACTCATACCTATGGATCAGGTGCTTACCATTTATCATCACTCGATGGTAAACCCAAACCTGAGCCCCTTAACGCCTTGCATCTTCGACCATTCTATTGTTGACTTGTAGTCCTCCTCACCTTTTGTCTCTTTCCATGCTCATCCCTTGAGCACTATTCACTCATACACCTCACCAATGATTAAACAAGAATCATGTGAGTACCCATCACTTGTTATCTTCTCTTAAATATGTGTACCATGATGCTGCACATAGCATGATTCTCATGGATACTTTTCATCTACCTTTAGATGAGATCCCATGGTCATTTCACCTTGCCTTTTGAACAAGAGTCTTCTTCTCCACCTTGGTCTTGTCCATGACCTCAAGACCTCACATGGGACCCAACTCCTTGAGTCAAACTTCTAATAAAAAGATGACTCCCTCAAAAGGACATCTTCCTCTCAACAAATTGCTGCTATAAATAGATTGTCCCTAGAAGGACAAGCTATGTAAAGCTCTTTAAAAAAATGAGAGCAACCGAAGCTTCCCACATCGATCAGCTTCACGAAGACCTCAAGGAGTTCAATTTTATTCATCCCATATAGACTTCCCACATCGATCAGTCTATCTCAAACTATAAGTCAAACTTTTTTCATGGACTTGCCCATTGTGATTTAGGTTCTCTTGCCCAAAGTGCATGTTACCTCATACCATATAAAAATTACCCACTTTTCACCCTTCTTACCATTCCCACTCTCATTTCCTATTACCTCAAGGGACTTCTTGGAACTTAGACATTTGGTGATCATGTGACTACTTTTTACCATAGAACAATCCATCATGCAATGTCTTTAGGGTCTTACATTCATCACCTCCACCAAGGTATGATCTACTCGGTATGATCCTACCCAACCAGGTGGCTTTATTGCCCTCTTATATTTTGAACCGTCTTTGTTTACATTTTGATTACCTTATACAGGACTTGGTCCTCGACGCTTACTTTTGGGGTAATCTTCTTCTTTCACCACAATCACCCTCACCTACATCATTTTACCTATAATCTACCCACACCTAACAAATATAAACCCACAACATGCCCAAAACCTACCAACTCATTTTCATACCTCCTCATATTCTTCCCTAGCTTATGGGAGAACTACATCGGCCTGAGGTCCCTTTTTACCGGGACTATGTAGGTAGCACTCTGAGGGCATGGGGCCCTTGGAGGTTAGCTCAGCCATCCTCTACCCTAAACAATTCATCTTCCATGTGCCTCACATTACATCACACCTAACTTCATTTCCCTTTTATACCCACAATTGGAAATTAAACCACATACATAACAAGTTGTTTCATATTTATACATTTATTACACCTACCATTTCTCTATCATCACTATGCATAGATTATACCATATCTCACATATGACCCATATTATCATTCATTGCATAAAATAATGAATCACCACTTCACCTACTTTTGACTCAACCATGCCTAAACAAACCTAACTCAACCATGCCTAAAAACCTAACTCAACCATGCCTAACAAACCTAGACTCAACCATGCCTATAACCTAACTCAATCCATGCCTATAACCTGACTCAATCCATGCCTATAACAACTTGACTCGATCCATGCCTAAACCAACCTGACTCGATCCATGCCTAAACCAACCTGACTCCATCCATGCCTAACCAACTCTAACTCATGCCTATTTCCATCCATATCAACACAACATTTCATTCATATCTCATAAACATCATCAACAAATCAAATAATAATACCATGTATCTCATCAACACATCAACAAATCAAATAATATACCATGTATCTCATCATATAAATAAATCAATGTGTATCTCAAATATACATGGCTATCTCATCATGTCCATCATCTCAAAATCATGTCATTATATAAGACGATATATAAATACAAAATGTCATCGCACGTAGGCTCGGTCTCATATATACAATAAAATAATGAATAATACAAAATCTCTTTAGTGCACAGGCCGGTATATGCTCAAATATACAAAATCTCTCATACATCCTCACTATCATCGGCACGTAGGCCGGTATGTGATCAAAACTATAAATATCTCTCAAGTGCGCACTCATATATATCACACAAAACTATCATACATCAAAAAATTAGGTGCCATATCAAGCATCTCAATGGATGTCCTCCATCTTAGTATCACCTGTACCCTCGGCCTCCTGGGTCCCTACTGCACCTCAACTAGAGCTGGTCTCCATGCACTGGTAGCCTCTACCTGATTAGGCCTCGAGCTCACTGACCCCCTATGCTCTCCACACTGAGTGAGTGGGATCTCATCCTCTCACTAGATGCCTGTTGTGCCTCGGTACTCGGCATAGGATATGAAGTCTATCCCGGCCACCATCAGCTGGTCTTGATAGTATCTCGACTCACCTAGGGCATCCCGTAACCTAGATATAGGCATGGTTTGTGGTGGTCCCATAGGTCTCGGCCCCATACTGCCCTCGGGACCCTACCCCACCTCCTACCTATGAACTGGGACCCGCTCCTGTGCCTGTGGTGGTGCCCCTACCCCTGTGCCTGTATCTGGGCCTGTAAGACCCCAATCTATGCTTAGGCTATGGCCAACTGCCCTATAAACCTGCCACTTGAGCCTGTAAGGCTACCACCTAACCATCCCCTCTCTCCATCTCCATCTCCTCCACCAACCATTTGGGCCTGTAGACTGGCCACCTGTATGTGTAGCTCTACTACCTCCACCTCTCGAGCCCTCTAGCTATGTCATAGTATACCCAACTAGGTAATGAGCATAGCTACCTGCCCCTATAGGGTGTCTCTCTACACTATAATGGTAGCTAGATCCGGCTGCCCCGGTCTAGGTGGTATGGCTCAGTAACTGAGCCACCCACCACTATATGTACCTGTCTGTACACCCGGCATCATCTATCCACCAGTCCACTAGCTACTCCTCCTACCTTGTGGGCACTGTAGGCTGTGGTAGAGGTAAGGGCCTCTCCACGTCATCTCTCCGATACTATGGGAAGGGCGGAGGTATGTCCTATACTAGCCCGAACTACCGTCAGACTCTATCTACCGGGATCATCTCGTCCTCCCCGACATGGTGACCCTGTATCCATCTCTCTAGCTAGAGCTCAGCTAGCTCCTCATGCATATGCCTATATGAGGGGAATCCCACATATGGCCTCCATATAATGTCCACTCCGACAACCCTCCAAGAATCTACCGAAATGGGCCACATCATGTGTCGGCCTCATCGATCTCCACTCTCCTATCACCGCACCCATCTCCTATACCCCACCCACAAAAATCACATTGGGAATGCATCTACTTGGGGCATCCCTATAGGATGCACACAAACTATGTGCTCATATGCCCAGCAGTGTAGTAAAAATGTACAACACAAAGCTTGAACTCGCAGCCCCCATATGCCCACAACTCCCTATACAACTGCACCAAGTATGCTGGTGCCTAGAAAAAGTGGGTCTCATGCACCATCATGTCATGGAGTACCCCCATCAATGATTGGGGGAAAGCATCCACCCTCATCTAGTAGTGCATAGTAGCACACTACCTCCATCAACAACACCACTAGCCTCGTCTCCTCCAGATGGGCTAGGTACATCTCTCCATAGCTCAAACTAGCACTATGGAATCTCATATCGGCCATCCCCTCTCCAAAAATAGTCACAATCAGCTCCTCTTTGAGGCCTCGAGGAGATAGAATAAACCTGGGCACCCAATATGGGTAACCAAGAATCTGGAACACGTCCTCCAGGGTGATAGTCATCTCACCCATCAGTAGGTGGAACGTGTTGGTCATGGAGTCCCATCTATCGATGAGCGCGACCATCAAACTGGCTACCGACTACATGTCTATAGCGACAAACCCCACTCAAGCCCACTACCTCCACATGTTGTAGCTCCTCCGGGTCACTGCTGCACATGCACTGTCACCAATAGAGGTGGAACCCTATCCCGCATATGTAATTGCACTCTCCCCTGCATCCAATACAAGCATGACATTAATTTACATATATCAATCCATCTTCAACCATTATCATTTCCCTATACCTTATTTTCACCCTACCCATCTCAACTACCTAGCCCACACCACTTTTGGACCTTTGTGCCCACTAATCCGACTCGGTACCGGTTCATCCTAACCGAACCCTAATCACCCTTTAACCTAAGATCGGTCACTCATTTTGACCGATACCGGTTCACCCTTACCGACCCTGGTTACCCCTTAACCGGCATCGATCACCTGTTTGGTGACCGATACCGGTTCCACCTAACCGACGCCGGCCAACCTTGACCGACGCCGGACACTGTCGCGAAAAAAAACCCATGACTTCCCAAACCCCCTTTCTAAAAAACCTCCCCCCCCTTTTACCCCACCTACAATGACCTAACCTACCCTTGGACCTCCACCCACCTCCCCTATCCCCTTTATTACCCTCCCCATTCCTCCTTTTACCCAATATTCCCCCATTCCCAAATTTAATTTGTGCCCACCCACCAAACCGAAAAACAAACAAAACCCTAACATACCCCTAAAATAACCTCTAATCTAACAAATCAACAACGTAGAGTAGGGCGCTTACCTCGTCGCACCCACTTTCCATCTCGCATGGCACGTCTGGCCTATACCGGGGGCCGCCCGATCCCTCTCCAGCCTCGCCATCACCGAATAGCTACCCGTAACCTCTCACCAATCGAATCCCTCACAATGATCCTGTGGACCCGCTTGCTCACCAACCAATCACTCATCGATCACACCACCAACTCACTATTCCATTCCATCTCACACTTTCTCTCTTTTTTTCTTTTTTTCATTTTCTCACTTTAAAATAATAACAATGAATAACAAAAATGTGATTTTTTTGTTTTTATAACAAACCCAACCTAACCGACATCAGTTACCTTTACCGGCATCATCATGTGCCCTACCTAACCATCATCGGTTACCTATACCGACGTCGGTTATCCATGACCAGCATCGGTCACCCTCACCTACACATTGCCCTAAAATTTAACCCTTTACCCTACCCCTACCTCTTTTTTTGCCCCACCCAACCTTCACCCTAGATCATTTACCCCACCCCACCTTTACCCTACCCATTTACCTCACCTTTCCTGACCTCATCATTTACTACCTCCCTTTTCCTCCTTTGGGGACTCATTATTTTACCCCTACCTTGGCCTTACCCATGTTGTGACCTAGATATTTGGACCTGACCATCGCTAGTGACCTTTGACCTCATGTGTTTGCTATACCTTGTGGCACTGTTACCTATGTTGTTGACCTAATGACCTTACCTAGCCTATTGCCATGACCATTTATCCTAACCCTACCTTTGGTGTACCGAACATACCTAAACGTTCCTGCACTAACCTACGTTGTGTTTCCTGACCATATCCTATACCTTGGATACCGGAATCACTTCAACCTTGTTTGGATAAACCTCTCGACCTTAGACAATGTAGAGTTTTCCTACTCTTCAACCTGGTAGCGTGTTGTAGTTTATTTGTGCATGTGTTTGACTGTTGCTACCTTTGACCTAGACCCATTACCTAGCTTACCCGAGTAGACCTTGCTCCTTTTTCCCCGTTATCCACCTTTCTTTTCCTCACATTCACCTTTTTATCAAACCACTCACCGATTCTGCCTTCGGCCTCGTCAGTTCTTGGTTTGAGGGGGATCACCTTCACCCACACATGGGGCAACCACATCTTATTTTTGTTAGCGTCACTTACCAATACAAGCTACGCAACAAAAAGGGGCAAAATGTAGACACTAAAATTAGGTCACACTCCCCTTTGGTCCCTCGACAAATAAGCACCCTTCATCACATTCACCTAGCCATGGCCCCCTTCACCCACTAATATTAATTTAATTAATTAAATTAAATTAATTCATTATCCTCACCATATTTATTATTTAAATATCTTAATTTAAATAATATCCACACATACACTTCACTTAGACACCTCACCAAGCCAACTCAACCTAAGACCTATTCTTAGTAAGTTGTCATAACTAACTAAGACTTACCTAAACCCTAAAAATCAATGCCTACATTCCTCTAACCACATTCCCGCATGCTTACAAGAAGCTCCCAGTCTAATCCATGGGTTAACGACACGAGATCCGAGGAAATCAAGAGGATCTCCCTAGTTTAGTAAACCTAGGAAATCCCACCTTGACCGACGGTTACCCCTAACCATCACCGGTTAAGCCGAACCACCGTCGGTTACCCTTTTAACCCCAAAACAACCTTATTCTCAAGGTTGGTAAGAAGGTTGGAAAAGATTGGAAAAGTTGGCGAACATTAGCACATTCCAGAGAGATATCACATCTTCTGAGAGTGAATTCCAGCGAGAACATGCATGCAAGGAAGGAGATCAAGCATCTTTTCCTGCACAACCATCCCAACAATGATATGATCTAACCAAGCAAAGAGGAATGTACATGCAGCCCATGCAGAATCTTTCCTTCAGTTGGTGACCACCTGCAGCCTTCAAAACCTCTCATCAACACCTCCATCCCTCACTCACAGGCATCCAAGACTAGAATCCAAGTAAGTAAACGTTATACTTCTCTAGTTTATTCCATTTCATCATTATATTATCATCTTTTGTTTACCTAGCCATCCATTGACCTCCTTCAACATTCCCCTCCATATACCCATTAAAACCTCACCAAATCCCTCCCAAATCACCCAATACCTCATCCCGACCAACCAAAGTCCTTTTGTGCAATCACAAAGGAGACCTAAATCTCATTCTGGGGCATTCCTCAATTTTCACAAGAACTCAAGCACCGTTACGCCTAACCATCATCAGTCACCCTTAACGACATCGGTCTCTTGTATTTTCCCATACAACCTAGAACAATGACCTACCCACCTAATTCCCTTTCACCTTCATTCACCTGTGATCTACCTGAGACCTCTGTTAGACCTGCAGAGACCCAGAACCAATTATTTGACCTTCGGATCCTATTCTAACCTAGCCTGTTAGATTAGATCTATTTCTTATTGTGTTTTAAGTGAGATACCTAAATCATTTCAATTACAATAGGTTTTACCTTATTTACCACATTAAATTGTTTAAAACAATGGACTGACAGCCTTCTAGGAAGTATCACACTTCCTAGATCTAGCATACGCTAGGCAGTTCACTACGTATATTGTTTAACTTTTTCTCGGTGGTCTTGCTTTTGCATTATAGGTAGTTCCTCTTAGCCAAAAGGAAGCTCACAATCAAATCAGTTGTGGATTCGAAAGTCATACGCGCTCAACAACCCATTAACCAACATTTGAACACGTTACCCTATTTGTTTTGTCAATACTTCAAAGAAACGATTTAGAATCAAGTGAAACACATGGATCATTTAATTCCATAGCACCTTTCAGCCAAAAAGGATCATTGTCTTAAAATCCTCCGACGACCCGATTTTCCGCCAGAGTTTAAAAATGCCGACACGTGTCCTCTTTGGGCTCGCAAGCGCACGAGAGTATATCACACTTTTTTTCCAAAAGGGAATTTTTCTAAAACTCTCCCCGCTCCGCCATCCCACGCATGGGAAAATTCTCATCCCAGAGCCTACTGACTCCGCTCTTGGGAAAATTTTCTTCCCAAGGTCCGCCGGCCCATAACTTGAGAAATATGATGAGTTATGAGGACTTCTTTATATCAACAGAAAGGTGAGGAAATTTCCTATCTAATGGGAATATTTTTGGGAATTTTTGAGTGCATTAATTTTGAGAAAAATCAAGTTGAATCTTTTAATCCTATCGAGAGGATTTTTAGTGAGAAATTACCCTCTTAACCAAATTGATTAATCTAACCCTAAGTTTGAACCTTGTGATCTTTTATAATTATCACATTAATAGAACTATAAGATATTAATATTATTTGGCTTTGAAACTTACTTGCGACAATTGTTGTCTTATAACCTGGTTGTAGACTCTTTTAAACAAAAAAAAATTATTCTATAATTTTCCTAACTAATCCTAGGTTGTTCTTGGGTCTCAAGTGGGTTGTTTTTTGCAGGTGTCACACATGGGTTGAATCTAGATTAGATAATGGGGCACTCAAATAGGTTGTGGAGCTCATCTACAATCTATAATTGTAATCTCCAAACTTGTCATTCTTTATTATTGTCAACTTCAACAAATACAATGAACCCTCATGAAACATCCTCCACCCAATGAATTTGCCTCCTATCATATGTGGAAATCTTTGAAAAATCTCACTCAAATGACATGGGGCCTCACCATCCCCAAAGCGAAGAGGAGATAAAACTTTGATGCAAAGAACTTTCCCCTTAATTTTAAAATATTTTGGCTGAGCTATATGAAAAACAAAAGGACGCGTAGTTTATATTATTATTCCATCAACAAAAATACAACTCCAATTAACTTAACATGAAACTCGTTCTTCAAATAATTTGTAGCTCATGTGCAACTAAAGTTATAAATACCTTAATAGACATATACACACAAACACCGAGGGCGAGCCATAAAGAGAGCACACAAATTTTTTTGGTGGAAACCCCAACAAAAATAGGTGGACCAACACTTCAACATATATGAAAAATAAATAAACATCTCACATATTATGATATGATTGATTCTTAGAAAACAAGGCCATGATATGGCAAATCCTACCGAAGATTATGCATTTTAGTAAGTCAAGAAAATATTAGAAGTTTCAAAATGTATATAATTGTATTAATTTTCATGCATAGGAAAGTGGGTGATTTTGTTGGTTCATGGAATGGGTTTGGAAATCAAGCATAATATTGTCCTAAAAACCTAAAGCATTTGGAGACTTCAATGAAAGTATTTGAATCGAAAAAGAACCAACTTGCTCTAAAATGGAAAACAATTGAAATTGGCATAACCAAATTCATAAATCTTCTACAACAATTAGCAACAAATATCAATTAAAAAATATTATCATAAATAATATACACCAAGTTTATTTTTACCTAAAAAGCGAGTGCCATAACAATATGATGCAACATTAGAATCCCTAATCAATGAAAATAACTTTTTAGACAAAGATAGATTTAATACCAGCAAGTTAGGTGTTGTCATGAATGTGTGCAATATAGAAAATAAATATGCATGTGTTGAGTTTAGAGATTTAGAAAATATACAAAACAAAAAAATGATGGCATGCAGATAAGCTATTACTAATATGGAGAATTTAATTGGAGGAAAATGTATATAGACATACGTGGTCATGTCCTTCTCCACTACAAATATAACATGATACATGAAAATTATAATTAAACATTATTCACAAGTATTTAATATTCTAGAACTCAATGACTTGAATTTGTAGATTTAGGACAAAGCAGATAGGAAAAGGAACTATTGATGTTCCGACATTGTCTGTAGGATAACTTTTTAGAAGCATATAAATTATTTGTTACAACATAGATATGTTGTTCAAGGAGTGAAAATTAAAACCATACTTATGATTATCTCCATGAGACAAAACCATAGAAAGCTTCAATTAAAAAAATAAAGTCTCATAAACATTTTGTATAAGAAAAAAGCAATAGTATTTATATTAGTTGAATATGTTTGGGTGAAATAATGTTGTTAGTATGCATGTTTAAAAGGAATGACATGCACAAAAAGGGAACAACAATTATTGGTATTTATAGCAAATCAATGTTTGTCTTGAAAAGGACACAAAATCCTGAAAAATGTGGTGTTGTGTTGTTGATGCATTGTTAATATCTCAAAGTCCTTGCATATTATGTAGAATTGAGTATGCATGTGAGCATGGTATTCAAGGTTTGCATTTTATGTTAATTGATTATAATTTCATAGCCAACAAGAAACATTAGTTTTAGTTACACAATTAACAAAGCAATGTTATTGAAGTAGAAGGCTGGTAAATTACATATTTCTAATAATAATAAATCTGGTTGAAAATTTTATATATGTCACCCATAACACAAGCACAAAGTTAGATGTTCCAATCCATTTAGGAAAAAAATAGTCTAGTATCATTTTTAAAACAGAGCATTAGTCAAGTCTCTTTCTACTTTCTCAAAACACAAACAAATAATGTCTATTGTACTGTAGCCAATAGCCACATGGTCTTTAGACTACTTTTGTTCAAACAAATTATGCAACTCAATTCCAACACCATGAGATTATTTGAAATAAATTAAAATACTGGTAAGAAATCAAAACAATATAAATATAGAGTCGAGATAGCTTAAAATAAAATCCCACAAAAAATAAAATTTACACATTAAATTAAAAACTTAGGGGTAGAGTTGAACTAAAATTCCATATAGCAGAACTTGAAATTTCCAAGGTTGGTTGAGTAGGGGACATTCATTGGAGGAAAAGGTCTTGAAAGCTAAAAATATGGAACAAAAACACTCCTTAGAAATTGAATCTGTGTAATAAATATTCTCGCATTGTCTAAATATATATCCAAAATGAAAGCCCACTTCTTATAATATTTTATTGATGTCCGTAGCTACATTTTCTTACAACTACATTTGACCAGGCACCTAAGTGAGGACAAAATAAACTTTGGCAAATGGGGGATTGTTTGTGTGCTAATTTCTCAAATCAAGAATAGTGTGTAACAAGAAAGAGACCTGCATAAGAGTTGAATATAAACAATGTAGTAGATTTCATCAAAATAAACAGAGCCAAAGCAAAAAAAATTCAAACCTCAATATTTATTACTTTCGTACTACAAGAGAGGAGAGACAGAGAAACCACATCGATTTTGAAAAAGAATGATAGAAAGAGAACTCACTGACCCTGTTGTCTTTAAGGCACCCACACACAACCAATATTTTTGTCTTTCTCTGCAAATAATGGTGGCTTCTATTTCATGTGGGGCAAAGATCAAACAACTTCATTTTTATTTTTCTCAAACACGAAAAGATATATCAAAGAAGAATAAAGAGGAAGAGGGGAGTATTAGCACACCTGGTAATCACCTACAACTACCTTCTATGAAAATTTGACAATTGATTTTATTAAGTGTTATGACCACTAGTCATGTCCTATGCCAGGAGAGTATATTTTTCCATGAAGCGACTATTATATTTTATGTTGGTATATAAAAACTACAATGAATGGTTTTAATAATGATTTTAACAGGAGATTTGTTGCTTTCATCCATAAATCACCACATGCCTACAAGCTGAACACTGCTGAAAATCAATTCATTGTTGCATACCTACAACTATGGTAGATCATGCCTCGTATATACTACACAAGTATATGTTGCTTATTTATAAGGAATCAAACTTTGAACATAAATTTCATTGTTGATGGATTACATAAGGGATCGTCGTTACTTCCTATCTCACCTGAAAGCACTGTAAGGGTTCAAAGTTTGATGAATGTTTATTATCTTAAGCAGAAAAAGTAGAAAATCATACCCAGAAGGTAAATAACAGCATTAAACAAAACATGGTACAATCCTATGGAGGAAGGATACATCCAACCTCGAGCCCGGTGATAGCTACCTAATGAAGACATCATTCACAGTTTATGAAAAACAAGCCATCTGCGGACTTTTTTTTGCACAAGTGAGAAATAAAGGGGTTAACCAATAGAATTGAAGTGGAAAAACAATTTGCACTACCAAACTTTTATTATTATTATTACTAAACACTTTTGACCGAGCTTTGAACCGAGGGTTAGGCCCCAACCATACAAGAGAGGAGGAAAAGAAGAGGAGAAGAGGAAGAAGGGTGGGGGCGGGAAGAAGAAAGACCACCGTTCGCAAGAAATTGGACAAGTGAAGGAAACACCGAAACGTGAAACTAAAGGAAAACTTGAACTCCCAAGGCCAAAACCCGAACACTCAACCGAATTGGGTTCCCGCACACCTATTAGCCTCACACAGAAGGAGGAATAAGGCTCCCAAGGCGAGTGAATAGGAAACATGGCCGCATCAATGTCCACCTCGGGAAGAAGTCTGTGATCGAGCCGACCCACCGAGAACATAGAATTAACGTTTTGGGCGTAGTGGAGAAGATCACGATACTGGCCGCAGAGCCACTGAATGCCATGTCCAGACCCGATGGCAAGCTCATCAACTTCTTCAACCCAAAGAAGAGGATCTAGGAGAGAGAAGTTGAGCAGTTCTTCATGAAGGTCGACCTTGTGAGCAAGGTAAATCTCATCGTCGAGAGACGAATTCAACAAAAATCGGGTCCTGATGAAGAAGCAGACAGAAAGAGACAAAATCTGAAGCGATATCCAAGTTGGAGCAAACACGATGTGACCGGAAGCGATAAGAGTCACCTAAGAAAGTTTCAATAGCTTCGGCCTCCGGATAAATAACATATAAATACATATGGCATGATTTTATTAAATTTGAGTAAAGTGAATAATAGATGTGTTGAAGCCAATATTAACAAGGCCATGATATGGCAAATCCTGCCGAAGAAGTAGTTTTGTGTTGAGGAGGACTTTGTTATGAACAAAGGACAAGGTAAGAGTAGTTTTTTTCTTTGTATATTTGTTGCTTGGAATTTGATGTTGCAGCGGTCATTCTCATGTTGAAACGTTAATTGAAACATGTTTTTAACATGCAATTTGAAAGTGGTTGAGTGAAGGGCATTCAGGGGGACCCAAAAAATTGGCATTGATAAGATTGTAATATAGCAATTATTTTAGAAGAAGGAGAGGCAGCAGGATCGGGCACTATTAAAATCAGTGGCGTAATTAAGAGAACTAAATAAACTAGCAATTGCACTATAAGTATGCAAAGGAAACGCCGATAGGTTGGCACAATAAGGGATGAGCGTTCAACAAATGTGTTATTAGAATTGTGAGTATGGTCAAAAGCAGCAGACAAATGACATCAATGTAGTTGCATGAATGTAATTTGTTCAAAATATAACAAAAATAACCAAAACAACAACATTATGCTTCTTTCCTCTTTTGTTATTCCTACGTAAGTTTTATAAGAAGCGTAAAGTCCATATTATTTGTATCTATTCTTAATAGCACAACCAACTCTCTAATTCCTTGTAAGTGCAAGTGCTAGCCCACCGTTGAACTCAAGCAATATGTACATTTTGGTTGGGTGATATGAACAAGATGTGATGGCTCAAAATTATTACTTTTTTGATGTCGTACAATTATACATGTTGAGTAATTGTGAACTTCATATTTGGATGCCAATACTCTTTAATTTTTTAACCATATATGCGATCAAAATGCATACAATTAGCTTAAGACATTATACCATATAACAATGCACTTGAGTTAATTAGCCTATCACACTATGCACACTTAAGCCTACAATCAACCCAGAAAGGAGCTATGAATTTTTTTATCTGCATCACTATTTTAAGTATCTTCATATTGTAACATTTATATCACAGACCATCCAATATTATTTTCCCACTTGAAAACAAGAAGCAAGAATCAAGCTTCTTAGTTATCCAAGAATCAAACTTCTTAGTTATGTAATAATCAGATATGGGAAAGGACCATGGAAGGGTAATAGCTAATAAAAACTTATGAATGCTCCCAACATTATTGCTTACTAAATAACTTCAGATACAAAACAAAACGTTGTGAATTTCAAGCTTTTTTGAATTTTAAAAAGATGAAGGTGGCTTGAAAAGAAATACATCAACTTTGCAAGTAAATGGATACAAGAATGCCCAACCTTACAACAAGATGGTAACTTATTATGGTGCAGAAGCAACAACACAATTACATATATAATAGTACCCCACTTGAGGCTAGCTAACTCTTTCACCTAGTGTACCAAGTTCCATACAAACTGCTCAAAGCTATGGAATAATCTTGGATGCCTTCATTTTGTTAATCCATGAGAGGAAGGAAGTTTCTGTATTACGAAACCCAAAGAAACCATGCTCCTTGCTTTTGTTCATGCTATGTATAATACTCTCTAGAGAGAGAGTACAAACTCTGCAAACCACCAAGTTCTAACTTCTTCAACTCTCGTGGGGTATAAATTATTTTCTTTCACAATTACATCCCAAACAGGGTCTTTGTCTTTCATTGCTTCAGCCAGACTAAAACCTTACCCCTCACAGTCAATCGAGATAACTTACATTGTACTCCTGCCACAAGGGAGCTATCTCCTCTTGATAATATTCAACACTAGACCAACTTTGAAAGTGTTTTACTGCTCTGGTAACTGAAAGAAGCTCCTTTGGAAGTTTCATCACAATTATGAAATCACTCGCCAAACTATTTATGAAGTATTCCTCATCAAAAACATCAGAAAATTTCTGCAAATTACCAGAAATTCCAATTTATGAGATGAATATGAACTTGTGAAAAACAAAGGTGCTTCTCATGAAATGAAAAGAAATTTTTTCCATGAAGGCCAGATATCTCTCATCACCTTAAATCTTGCTAGAATGATTGTTTGTCCAGCTCTAGAATTACTAATCTGGCATTAAGAATTTAGGAAACCAGTACCATGTGGCAAATCTGTAATCCATACCAAAAGACGAAAATTTTGATTTCGTATAGTTCTTATAAATTTTGAATATTGAAGTGTAAGCAATGAAATGTGTGTTTAAAAAACAACAAGCCTAATACGAAAACTTGCATTTAAGACAAATATCAAAATAAGTGCTCACTGCTTATAGCACATATATAGCTTGAAGAAAAATGTTAATTCTTTTCCCATACAGTCTTCCAAAAAATTTAAAAGGTCGAGCAAAAACTTTCACTTTCAAATACTCCATCAAAGAGTCCATTCAGCTCTCTCTTCGATGTAAATTGATCTCGATTTTCAAACAAAAAAGAGATGTTAATTTATTGGGATATGAATTATAGTAGCAAGTTAATCTTCCTATGATAATAGGGGATAAACTAAATTCAAATCTGAACACTTACACCAGCTCGCATCTGATTCAATCCACCATTAGTGTGGACCAGTAAGTACCCTCAAGACTCTACAGGAGCTGTAAACAACAAAAACTCACATTCAGATTAGAAAATCCATGATTAAAACTTGTACATCTATTTGACTTCTGAGACCCACCTTTACATGATTCACTTGGCTCTACACGATGCTTCCAAATTTCACCTTGGTGGATGCTTCCATAACTTTCCATATACCGTAGAATCATCAATACCATCCAAC
Organism: Taxus wallichiana var. yunnanensis; assembly: GCA_018340775.1. Classification (NCBI taxonomy): domain Eukaryota; kingdom Viridiplantae; phylum Streptophyta; class Pinopsida; order Cupressales; family Taxaceae; genus Taxus; species Taxus wallichiana. The sequence goes on from CM031234.1 coordinate 547,049,810, forward strand.
TGTCAAGTCTAGGAGTGCGAAAACATGAAAAGATGCACAATTTTGAGACACTATCCTTGAAAATTCATTTAACCTGGGAATAAACAACTAGGTGGCATCGTGACAAACATGGATTCGAATAAACTTAGAAATGGTCATTATTTAACCATTTCAAGTCAGACACCTGAGCATTCATGAAACAAATCAGACCTAAAGAAGGATAAAGCACCTTCTTAGAAGATTGTCCTTTATCTAGATAAATGGGGAGGAGTCAATTTCCTCGTCCATCTTATTTTGGTACTGCCTTGCACTCCAAATTCACCCTGCTGCAAAATGAAACTAAAAATATCACCAATGTAGTTTTTACAATTGAGCTCAGATTAGAAAAAATACACCTTTTTATAATACAAATGATGTCTAATGACTTCAAACATGTGCTGCCCTGCAACACATTACTGTTGACTTTGACAGAGTAAGAACATGAATTAGCCTAGTTCTTGATCTATAATCAAATAAAGATAATGGCAATTTAGATTTAAGTTGGAGGAAGAGTAGGTGCGCACATTTTAGGCTTGGTAGCAAATGCGGCACATTCCTATTGAGATCTCTGCAATGGACGATTAGGAATGCAGTTTTGTGTATCGTCAAACACAATAGATTTGTTTGGTATAGTGCAGCTTTTACCCTCTGCTGAAAAGTAGTTACTGGACAGAGTGAGATTGTTCAGACTGTTTATGCAACAGAGAGCATCAAGAATTCGGCCATATAACTGATTATGACCCAGATTGAGTTCTTCAAGGCTCCTCATGCACCCAACAGACACAAGAATTTCTCCACTTAAATCGTTGAAGCTAATGTCGAATACAACAACGCATTCGAAGCCCAATGCTTTGCAGCACCTTAAAGCTTATTGTTGAGAAACAATACCTCGTTCAGAGTTTTGGTCATTTTGCATATACTTGAAGGAATGCTTCCTTTAAACTTGTTGTTGGCAAAACTCAGAACAGAAGCAGGGGAGCTCCCAAGATTGGCTGGGATTTCTTGCTCAAAATGGTTGTTGTTTACAAAAATGGCATCCAGATTCCTGTTGAAGAGCTCTGCAGGAATGGTGCCATAGAATTTATTGTATCTAATGTCTAGAAATATAAGGTTGTGGAGGGTAAAGACCACACTGGGAAATATCCTAAGAATTGATTATTACTAACATCCAAATTTCGCTCAAAGATATGGAGATTTGATATGCCCAGAGGAATGGTGCCATTGAAATTGTTTGTGTTTATGTGAAAGATTGCAGTGTCGTTGAGTAGTCCAAGTTCCTCCACGAGAGTGCCTGAACATTCAAATGTATTCTAATAATAATTCTGAGTTAATAAAGCATTTCTATGACTATGACGACCAAAGCTTTATAAATAGATTACTATATAAAATATAGTATGTACTTGTTTAGCTTTTGTTTTCGTATATGGGTACTTTTTATTCCCGTGAGCCTGGCGTGGTTAAGATCTATTCCTGCAACAACTTTATCGATAGATTTATCTACACGAGGTGCACAATAGACTCCTGTGTAATTACAAATATCAGAGCCTATGCAATTATGGAGGATGCCCTGAGGATCAACTGTGATTGCTTTCTTCCAGATCTGAAGAGCTAAAAAAGCTTGATAAATCCTAGCATTGCTGAAACAAGCCGAATTCACATTATCATTCTCCCCACCAACACCAGATTCTCCTCCACCGCTTGATACTCCACCACCACCATGTGATTCTCCTCCTCCACCACCACTACCGACAGGTGCAAAATATTGAGAAGACTGAAGCGCTCTCATGAAAAATTAGCGTTCTCCCTAACTATCACGTACGTTCGCAAATGACATCATATTTATATTTTGCTAAACTTTTCCCAAATATACACTGCAGCGCACTGGTTAGGTATGATGATTGACTTTTTGGAGGTCGCGTGTTCGATACACGCTAACTTACGTGATGGTTAGGCTCCACCAAAAATTAGAACTGGGAATAGGACATTTTCAAAACATTAAACATTACCATCCTCGAGCCACACAAAATCACCAACCCTACATAGTGCATAGTAAATGCATTAATAGGTAATAGTAAATACATTCAATGTGCAGGAAAATAATATTTGATACTCCATACATATTTATTTGTACATGTTTATTTTTATATTGAATCCTTCAATAGAGAGGCATGTACATGTTCACTAGTTACTACATCTCCCATATGCTATTCAACGGTTGGATAAGTGTGTGTCCCACACTTATCCGCCGACTTCGATAGTTGAATCGAGATCGACGGCGACCGACTATATTATATGTCTCGTGGGACCCGCCAATGTTACTTTAGTAAGACTTTCTAAATTCTCAACTCACTTTTTACCCGAACCAGCGGTTAAATTTGACGGCCACCTATGCCTGTCAAACAATTTTTTAGTGACGGTAAATTTTAAATTTTGCCCTTCAAAAATGTAAAATAGTGTTATTTTTATAATGTTAATAAAATATATATAATATTATTATATATATATTTAACTATTTTAAGAATATATTTGTATAATTTATGTATAAATCTATATAAAAAATGACGGTCATCCTTAAAATTTGTAAGTTTTATGTGACGGTTTTTTCAAATATTTGCAAGTATTTTACGGCTAAAATCACGAAAAACGTCTAAACGGCCGTCAAATTTAACCCCTGACCCGAACCATCCATTCTCCGCCTCGTTTGGCTGCTGAGAATATTCGCGCATATACCAAATTTCCTCCGCGTTCTTCACTTTTACGCGGGCCGTTTGGGAGATTGACACCTGCATGCTTATCGTGTCATCAAGTCATTTGTTACTCAATTGCCTGCGGATAAAGTGGCGTCATGCCCCTTGCCCATATAAGCACTACATTGCCCACAGATTCAAAATCAATCTATCTTTATTCTGCACAATACATTCATCACTTGAAATAATTCCTTCTGAAATCATGGATGCTTGGTTTACTGGAGAAGCCTTCAACACAAAGATGGCCTCACTTAATGGCGGTTATTCAAAGAGAGCCTATGTTACTTTCCTCGCCGGATGTGGGGAATACGTTAAGGGCGTTGTGGGTCTCGCCAAGGGACTGAGAAAGGTGAAGAGTTTGTATCCCCTGGTGGTGGCAGTCTTACCAGATGTTCCTCATGACCACAGGTTACAATTGCGTAACCAGGGTTGCATCGTTCGCGAGATCCAGCCCATCAATCCTCCCGAGAATCAAGTCCAGTTTGCCATGGCTTACTATGTTCTCAACTACTCCAAATTGCGCATCTGGGAGGTACTCTTAACATTCTTCTCTTTTCTACATTCTTTCCATTGATTATGAAATTATGGATTGCAATTGAGATTTTTCTTCCTTTGGTTTCGATGTGCAGTTTGAGGAGTACAGCAAAATGGTGTACCTGGATGCAGACATACAGGTTTTTGACAACATTGATCACCTGTTTGACATGCCAGACGGGTATTTCTATGCTGTTATGGATTGCTTTTGTGAAAAGACATGGAGTCACACGCCGCAATACAAGATCGGGTACTGCCAGCAGTGCCCTGACAAGGTCTGTTGGCCTGCAGAAATGGAGAAGCAGCGACCTGCACTGTATTTCAATGCCGGAATGTTTGTGTTTGAGCCGAGTAAATTGACCTTCGACAACATGATGGAAACTCTCATGTCCACAACTCCAACACCCTTTGCAGAGCAGGTAATTTTGGTTGTCTAATTTGTTTACTGTTGTTACAAACTGATTTTCAATACTTACCCTTATTTGATTTTAATTGTAAAGGACGCCGTTTTCCTTTGCAGGATTTCTTGAACATGTATTTCCAGAAAATGTACAAGCCCATCCCGCTGGTGTACAATCTGGTTTTGGCCATGTTGTGGCGTCATCCCGAGAATGTGGATCTGGACGGAGTCAAAGTCGTGCATTATTGTGCAGCCGTAAGTTTTTTTATTCTGCCCGTTTTATTGATGCAACATACATAACAGGGTTTGTTTTCTCTGCAGTTGATTGATTTGTCTAATGATGAATGTGCAGGGTTCGAAACCGTGGAAGTTCACTGGAAAGGAGGAAAATATGGAGAGAGAGGATATCAAGAAATTGGTGAACAAGTGGTGCGAGATATACAACGATGAATCCCTTGACTTGAGATTAAGTCAGAGAAAGGAGGAGGCTGAAAACATATCACAACGAATCACAACGAAAGCTTTGCCTGCTCCGCCTGCAGCTTGAGCAACACTGTAAATACTAAAAGCTAATTGTGGGAGGAGGAATGTGAATAATACTCAGATTATTGTGTATAGTAAGCTGCTCACATGGTAGCTCTGTAAAAACTGTACTAATTATTTTCTAATTTGTAAAGATTTATACATCAAATTTTGTCAACACTTGACATGAGTTTTTATAAAATAAATTATGGCGTATGGATTTTATCATGTCAACACTACCATTTTTGTCAACACTACTGTTTTTTTATAAAATTTATAAAATGTATTTTATTATGTCCCCCTACAAATCTTAATTCGTACGACCTTAAATTTGGTAGTGTTATTGTTTTTCTTGGAGTCTACATGTATTTTATTACTTATCCGGTCATGTTTTGCCCATTAAAGGCCGACAAGGGACTCGTGCATAAACATAATGTATCACGTCCAAAACAATTATGGTAGGCCCAAAATCATACTACAATACATTCCATGTGGCGGGCCCAAAATTTGATGTGAATTAAAAATTTAAAATTGGACAAGGAACATGAGATGTACCTTCCCATGTAAAACGATGTATGCAATGATGTGGCACACGAACAAATTTTCATCCGTAGCTAAACTTAAACGCATTCAATGCTTCGACTTTATCACTGTGGATTCAATGCTAGCATTAGCTTCCCCCATTTGTTCATAATCCATTGCTCTTTAGAGCGAGAAGGTGAACATTCTCGTCCCCTTCAAACCTACAATGGTACCGATGAGAAATAAAACCACTTGTCAATCAGGGATTCATTGTCATTTCTTGTCTTATTTCACTTTCTAGTTCGAGTCACCAAGTGGGGCATGAGGTGAGTCCATTTTCAATAGTTTTTTATATTTCTCTTCAGGGTTCATGGAGTTGGTACATTCGTAAGCAATACTAGAATTACAAATGTATATTCATTATATGTTGACTTATTACAATGCATAATCTTATTTAATCTCGATTTCACATCAAACTCGGTTGATGCGGTGTAGCAAATGTCAATTGATTAACTAAAAATGTGGAAATATTTTTGGGGCACCGTAAATGGGGATGAGAAACCACCTATGGATGCAAGCAAGTTATTAGAGTGGAAAACAAGAGATGACAAAGCGAAAGCTATTATTGGCCTTGCGTTGTCAGATTCTGAGCTACATCACGTGGATTTAGAAAAATCATCCAAGGAAATTTGAGAAATGCTTAACAATTTGTTCGGTGCAAAAGCGATAAATGCCCAATTTTCACTGAAATTGCAATTGTATAAATTTAAAATGGATGATGGAATTACTATGTCCAACCATATAAACAATCTGAGGTCTCTTATTAGGCAACTTGTTGAGGTAAAAACTACAGTTGAAGATCAGGATGCTAAAGCTATTCTATTGAATAGTCTACCATACTCTTAGCCAAATACCATCACAATCTCTTGATGATATGATTGTAGCACTACTAGCAGAAGACAAAAGGATGCCTACAGAAGATGAGGGTATTTCACAAAATGAGAGTGCACTTTATTCTCGGAAATTTCATAAAAATTCCAATATTGACAAAAAGGAAATAATATGCTACTATTGCAAGAAGAAGAAAGGTCATACAACATGGGATTGTCATGTTCGAGCGAAAGATGTTCTCAAAGGAAAACTCAAGTCTAGTGAAGCTAAAGTTACTCAAGTAGAAGATCCATCTCGATACTGATGAAAGTGAAGAGTCAACTAATGAGGATCTTGTGTGGTGAAGAATGTAGTAGCAACTTATTGGAGGCTGGAGGATACACAGAGGTTGGAGGACATTTGGTATCCTCTCGTCAGTCACCTACGATGGGGTCGCAACATGGATTTGGTGACATTTGTGTTTTTGTTTGTGTTCATATTTTGTTGTTCGTAATGTGGTTTTGGTGTGTGTTGTGCATTTATTTTCCAATAAAGTTGTAGAGCGTGCTCCAGCTTTGGTACCTCCCGAATGAAAGACATTGTGAGGAGCGAAAAGTAATAAGTAGCACTTGGTTCTTGTGTAAAGGGTTTGTGTAAATCTAAGAAACCACCAAGTGTTCAATTGAGGCATCAAGTCACCTCTAGGTTCGTGGTTATCCTACGGTCGAAAAACCATATGGGTGCATGGTAATCCAGTGGAACCGAAACCACCAAGGTGTTCTCAAGTTTGGATGTGCTCAGGTCACTTCCAAGTTTTTGGTAATCCTGTGGGAAAAAACAAGGTGTCACCAAGACCAAGAAGCCATAATGTTGGCATGCCACCTCAAAGGTGAGCAAAGGTTACATGGAAAGTGTAATAAAATTTTTACTTTGTTTGGAATAAGGGGGCCCACATTATGGGCATTTGATGTTAGAAAAATCTAATACATTGTTTAGTATATGTAGTTATGTTTAGAAACAATGTATTAACTGGGAATGTTTGCATATTTTCTCACCGACTCTCCCTCTTCCACGTAACTTGTGACCTTCCACGTCCTCACGTAGTGCCTCTTCATTTCTACCATCTTTCCATTAGTATATATTCACCACTTTGGTGTTGCTTAATTATGGAATAAAGATTAATTCTTCTCTCGGTTTTCAAACATCAATGCGGGAAGCTTGCTTTGTAGCGCGAAAGATGATTGATGCGGGAAGCTTTCTTAGGATGCTTTTTACATATGAAAGGATGATCAATGCGGCAAGCCTTTTACTACCATGATGCATTGGGGTAGCCATCCGTTGAGGGATTATTTTGATTTTTTGATTTCCTTTCTTTTTCATTTTATCTATTTTTTTAGATGGCAAGATACACAATAGTTTTCCTTCGAGGGAACAATCTATTCATTTGATTTACATGAACATTTTTCCTTCAAGGAAACAGCTTGTTATTGAGATAACATAACTTGAGGAGTATCTTTGATTCTAATTTTAAAGAGAAATCGAGGATAACCAAGTAGACCACTTGGGAGGGTAAAAATTAAGATGCGAAAGCTATACTTGAATTATCTTATCATGGTTCTAGAAGGAAAATAAGAGGGGAATGGAAGTAACAATCGTGGAGTTCTCACCAAGAACGGAGAACTATCCATAAGGAACATGCTATGAGAAGAGCCGTTAAGAGTACCTTCTTTCATTGCTTCAAAATAGATGGGAAGTCCACCAGATGGACATTAAGAGTACCTTCTTTCATGTGGACCTAGAGGAAGAGATCTATATGGAACAACCCTCGGGTTATGTCCATAATTCCTCCCTCATTTTCAAGTTAAAGAAGTCTCTTTATGGCCTTAAACAAACCCCTGGGATTGGTATGCCAACCAAGATGGACTCCTTTCTACTTGCATTAGGGTTCACTCGATGTCATTCTCACCCTAATGTTTTTGGCCAAATTCTCTCTTTTGGTTTAGCCTTGTCCTAGAAGTCGATAGATAGTCGTTACAATTTATGTAATCTATCAGTAGTATGTCTATGTGATTATGTGTCTCAAAGTAATATTAAATGATGTATTCTTTTGGGACATTTAAGATTTATTGTGTTCTCTGGTTTGTGATTTTCTTTCTAGCTTACTAAAAATTTGGAATTTGAACAAGCACACTGAAGTTCTTGGCGTCTTTAATTGTCAAGGTGCTGGATGGTGTCGGGTTGACAAGAAGAATTTGATTCATGACTTCCAATCCAAAACTAATACTGCTACCATTCGCCCAAAGGATGTGGATTATTTGCCAAAGATTGCAGATGAAAATTGGAATGGTGATTCTGTTGTATACTCTCACAAAGGAAGTAAGATATCCATTTGAAAAAAAATTGAGTTCTTATTCACTTTAAGTTGCAGGTTCTCCAAACCCTTATGTCAAGCTTGATGTGTGTTGTCCACTTATTGTAGGAGATCTTGTCCATCTTCCAAGAGGTGTTGCTTTACCAATCACTCTTAAATTGCGAGATTTCCAAGTTTTCATGGTGGTTCCTCTTAAGGTTAGTATGTTATGCTGCATTATTTAGTGTAATCTACCTTATTGCTTTGATTTAAAATAAACAATGATGCAGGAAATACTTACAGGGCATTTCCTATGGGAAGTATTTTGGAAGTGAAACACTAATATGAAACACGTTGGAAATGTCTTGGACTCACCAAACTCTCGGGAAATGTTGTTTCCAACATGTGTCGGGCATTTCTGGAAGCAGTTCTTAAAAAAATAAATAAAAACTTCCAAAAAAACTTCACAAATTAAAAAATAAAACCTAATACTACCTTACCTGCCCTTACCTTAACCCACCCCCTACCAATAGTCAAAGCAAAATGAAAGTTAAAAACCTAATCAAAGCAAAGAACATTTTTAACATTGTAAAGTTTTTCAACACACTACAACAATTTTTTATTTTTAATATTTTGCATTTCAGCCTTTTTGAACTCTATAAAACATGATATGTCACACAAATAAATGAAATTTTAAATATGTTGAATATTTTGAACTTTTGTGATAACTATATTTTCAAGTTTTTTTAAATCTTTATCGACTAAAATGATTATTATGTATGGACTTTTAAATGTATATTAATATTTTATAATTTATTTTATGGATGTTTATGTGTCGCTCCATTTTCAAGAGTTTTTGGAAAATCAATAGTTCGCATTTTGGACCTATTTCTATTTCCATTTCCTGGCAACTTAGAAAATAAACAAAAATGGAAAAATTAGTAGTCAATTCATATGCATTTTTCTTATTTATATTGATGAAGAACCACTTTTTTCATCTTGTGAAGGTTAAATCTTCAAGTTTTGGACATAATTTACTTTGAAGTGTTTGTGTAAAGTCTATTGGATTTTCCTTGCACGACAAAATTTAGCTATCAAGATGAATCTAGGTTGGCTCCTTTCACATTGAGAGTTCCAAACCAAGATATGTATTTATGGGACATAAGAGTCGAGGTCTAAAGATGACATTATTTCTCAATGAATCTTGTTTGGCTTCTTTCACATTGAGAGTTCCAGATGAAGATATGTATTCATGGGACATAAGGTTTGAGGTCTAAAGATGACAATATTTCTTGACAAATCTGGTTTGGCTTCTTTCACATTGAGAGTTCCAGACCAAGATATGTATTAATGGGACACTTCAAAAGATGACAGTATTTCTCTTATCTAAATTCTACAATTTGAATGTCATAATTTAGATCATCAGGAGGTCTGGTCTGCCTTCGGTCTTATAGAAGATGGCTCTCATTATCCATTTTCTTGTGCAATATTTTGAAGATTTTCTAGGGAAGCAGTTAGTTTAGTTGACGAATATTAATATAGATTAAATTACAAGAGACCTGATATAGTGTATATTGTCTTTGTTGCCTCTAACCTTCACAAGGTTTTTAAAACAACTATGGTTTGGTTATCATTAAAAAAATTTATTAAAAATATTGGTATCTCATTAGGAATTAGTATTTACATTTTGTAAGATAATAATTACGTTGGTAATTATTATTATATAGTTTAATATGTTATTAATATATTATTGTTATATAAACAATAATATATTATTGGTGTTGAGTTGTGTATTGTTACAAAGCAAGTAATAATCACAACTAAATAGTGTTAATTGTTATAACACCTCCCTATTTTGTTGGAGGTTGTTTTGGCTATGTATTTGGCTATATAATAGCCACATGTATTTGAACAAAAAGATAGAGAAATAATATAATTATTCTCGTGTGTTTTACCTGTGCAAGTCTGATCCAAAATCAATATTTGGTATCAGAGCGACTGGTTCCTCTACTGATTGCTCCATGGAGAATTAGTTTGCTTGTAGGGGCATCCATTTCTCTCTGCCCTGGCTGATGTAGTCTCTACGCATCAATTTCAATAAATACATTGCAGAGAAGGATATTATCTCTGGTTAACTGCATATTTTCTAATGTCTCATATAAATTTACATCTCCGCACTACTTGAACTGCGTTCTACAAGCTGGTTGTCAAATGCCTATACGCTGCAACAACTCCTGTGCACTGTTTTTTGTTCACGAGATGTTGATAATTGTGCATTGATTCATGAAGCTTTCTGCCAGTCCTCATACAACAAATTCTCACGAAAAATCCTGCAGATTTTGCCAGTGTAGTTTGTCATCAATTCTCATGTTGGCCAGTGGTTCCTGTCAGGTCTTATCTTGCCATGCGGTCAATCTTTTCTGCGCATAACATCTGAGGGTTGGTCAATCACTTTGAGTGTCTCCTGGTAAATACGTCTACATTTGGTATTCCGCATTGTTCGCTCTCACCTACTCTCTCTCCAATCAATCCTCAACCGTCAACATTTGGTGAATTGGTCGCATTATATGAGATTTGAATATCTTTTGAGACAGTTAGTTCATTGTTTCACGTGTTGAACACAAAATCCAAGCTTATCCAAACGTTCCACGATTCTGCTCGCATCTAGCATGCATTTGGTCTTTTTTCCAAGTCGTGTAAGTCGTGTTTTATGTTGAGATTTATTTATTTATTTTGTAGTTTGGAGTCATAAAAAGTTGATGTCTGCCCCATATAATTGAAGTGTGTGTCAATATCAAATTCTATAAATTTAGTCTAGTAAGGGTCTCGTATTTTTTTAATGTCATTAGTTTATTAATTCCAATTTTTAATTGGAATTTGTATTTTTATAGTATTGTCGTTATATAATAGAGTCATGTTATTCTTGGTGTCAGGTGCCATTTTTTAAAAGGAGTTGAATAATTAGTAAAGTCATTTTGCGTCGTGAATTTGGTAAAGACATCATTATATTGTCATGTTATTCAAATAGGTGATTTTAGGTTATTTTTTTGTTGTCATTTTTTATTTTAGTCAAAAGTCGTGTCATTGTAAAAGTCTGAAAATAAAAAAAAATTGCCTCACGGACGCATTTTCGGTGTTACCCGACGTCCGGAAAAATAAAGTGTTTCACATTGTGGGAGGGAAGAAAAGAATAAGCTCAATGTGAAAATAAATGTGCTTCATGTTCACATCCTGCTGAGTTAGCAACGCACATATGATGGAGGAAGGAGGCATCGGAGGAAGGAGGTCGAACAACGACCTCTCGATCGTCCACCAATGATGGGGCCGTGTAGAAGCTGTGGTGGCATATGTATGGTGTGAGTATTTGATTTTCAGTGTGGTTTCCATTTTCTCAGTTACGTGTTCTGTTTTGTGTGGTATTTGATGGATGTTGGAAAGAGAGTTGTGTTGGAGCGCAGATGACTGTCAGTGATCCTCTGACTGACTTGGTCCTCTGACTGCCGTACTTCGTTGGAAGATGGTCAGCTAGAAGAATACGTTCACTAGCATTAGTGACCATGTGCAGCAAGACCTAACTAGCAAGATCCATTCAGGAGTATGTTCTTTGATGCATTTTTGCTTCTCAGTATCTACATGAGTGGAATTTCACATTGTGGGGGGAAATACATAGCAATGTTCCATTCCCGTTCGCACCCAAAACGACTTAGTCAAGGAAAGCTTCCATGGCAGTGGCAATTTTCTTATTGTTCGAGATCGAGCGGCGATCAATGACAAAGACTACGGTTAAGAACATTACGATTCTTATAGGAAGTAATGTGAAATATTTTCAGTATTTCTTCTATTGTGTGGTTTTGTAATATGCCAGTTGTGTTTCCTACATAATTCCCTGATGTATAAGCATAGTGGTGAACAAGAAACACGAGTAAGTCAGTTCATGGATCTTGAAAGGGTTTGTGGGAGGATCCAGAAAACCACCTGAGGTCGACAATTGATGAGGTTCTTGTCACGTCAAGGTTTGTGGTAAGCCTGTTTAAAACCATGGAAGGAGCGAGCCTTTCTTTTGGATCAAGGTCATGAGTCACAGAGTTGGACATGCCACAGGGGTGAGCATACTGTTGTTGAGAGTGTGGATGTTTTTCTACCATGTAAACACTAAGGGGGGGAATGTTAGGAATTAGTATTTACATTGTGTAAGATAATAATTACGTTGGTAATTATTATTATATAGTTTAATATGTTATTAATATATTATTGTTATATAAACAATAATATATTATTGGTGTTGAGTTGTGTATTGTTACGGGAGTAACAATCACAACTAAATAGTGTTAATTGTTATAACACCTCCCTATTTTGTTGGAGGTTGTTTTGGCTATGTATATGGCTATATAATAGCCACATGTATTTGAACAAAAGATAGAGAAATAATATAATTATTCTATGTGTTTTACCTGCAAGTTTGATCCAAAATCAATAGTATCATAATTAGTTTTCCTATGAGAAGTGGTCTTAGAAATTCATAAATAGTAAATATATTATTACCTATATTATTTTTTATAGATGATTATATGCTTTTACACGAGTGTAGAACCCGGGATTGGTGGGATCCCACTCGATTCTGACAAAACATGAAGGATAAACCTAGACAACCCAAATAAAAATCCACTACTATGACCAAGGCATCAAGTTGAACAAACCCTATGACTATAACAATATACAAAAAGAAAAAACGTAAAGGACCGAAAACATTAACTCGAAATTACTCCCGAGGAGTAGAGCACACTCTCATGGAGTCATATTCCTACCCACAAAGGCGTTAGCTCGAGCAATGCACAAAGAGGAAGTTGTAGGTGAAGCCCAACTTTCTATACGGACACTCACCACACCCGCATAATCCGTAAAAATAGGAGCTTCTAACCCAGTAAATCTAGCTTCTCTAGTCGGTCACCTTCCCCAATCCCCTCTAAACAAGCCACATAAACATCAAAATCAAATCTCATCAAGACCATATTCCTAACAGAGCTCCACAATAACCCTCCTCGCTTCGTCCAATGCTAACCCTTCTCGAATAATTTCAGGCATCGGTTAACCCGTCCCATATTCCTCCAATTCTTCGACTAAATTGGCTCGATGTTGGGGCTTAGTAAAATGTAGCGCCATGTCTCTCACCTCTTTGATGTTATTCCTAATCAGAATTAGTCGGAACAAACCATGGCGACTTCAATTAACCCAAGCCTTGACAAAGTCGCTCAAATACTCCTCGCTCAAAATCCTCATAATCACGCCACAAATAGACCCGACACCACCCCAAGATGATAAGAACACGATCCTGGGAAACAATCCCAAAAAGGCCATCTCTCACTTGGTTCCTTGCAGAAATAGGAAAGGCAAAGGAGGGCACACCATGCTTAATTCTCCAAACTCTTTTAAATCGCTAAGCATCATAATCAATCGGTGAATGAAAATAAAACTAGGACTTGATAATTAATTACCCTTGCTCTCCCTTCCCAAGATATGATCTCAGGTAAATCCTCCCACATGTTGGCTCGCTCCGATTTGATTAGGTCATTTCTATTAATGATTCCTTTGTTGGCCAAGAAATCGGTGACACAATTTGTTTCCCTATAGTTGTGATTTAATACCCATATAGGGATTTTTCTAAGCCAATAAAGAATGTTGGTGATATAAAAATCAAGCTTCCACGACAAGGCTTTACCCTTCCTCACATCATTGATAATCACCTAGGAATTGCCTTCGATTTTCGAAGCTTCACAACCAATACTAACCACCATTTTGAGACCCTCTGTGAGGCTTGAACCTCTCGCCTCATTACATTATCTCGTCCTTTAGAGGAAAGGAACTAGCTATCACTAAACTACCTTCTACATCTCTAATTAAACACCCCATTCCTGATAGACTCGGATTGCCTTTCGAGGCTCACAAAGTTCGATTTTCAAAAGCAGGAGGGGGTGGAAAATTTTGGATGGTAAACACTTTTATTATACCAAAGCTATGAATTGGAGTGGTGGAGGAGAACTTTCTCTAAGTGGGACATGGGGGTGGGCTTGGGTCCTTAATGTCCACCAAGTGATCTACATTCGAGTGCCCCGCTATGTTCTGCTTGGTTCATATGGAGAAGTTCGACCCATACCTCAAGGTGTCCCCATGGCCACTTATTGAGATCATTTAATGTACTGAATGGGAATGGAACTTGGGTTGATGATTACAAACTATTTGTAACTCACCAATAGCCCAAGACCTTGAGTTCGATTATTACCTATATTATTACCCTATTATATCTTATAAGATTTATAAGAAGGCATATTTAATGAGAGTGTCTAATCCAGATGTTTTCTTTTTATTTTTTGATCCGAGGATAAACCTCCCTATTTTGCAATTTAGTGCCAAGGACTGAGGGGTGTTCATTCCACCAAATCCAGAATTTTGAAAACTTAGGGTCATTTCTCGTGTTGTTATGTATGTTTGTAGAATGTGGAATGATAATTTTTATCACGAGGTTGTGCTTTAGAAAAACAAGATATAATGAATTTCAGAATCATATAGTAATAAAGAAACATCTTATAACAATATAGTATAACATGTAACATAAGCCTCAAAATTTAAAATAATAGTCAAAGAAAAACATATATCTGAATATTAGAAATACCTAAAAATCTATTTCAGATTCATGAGTTTTTATTTCATTCTCAGCTTATGAACAACATAAAGAACCTAAGCTACCTCAATGATGCTCCATAGGTCTTATCTTTAAATTTTCTACTTGCTGAGCCCATTTTTGAGCTGCAACAAACTTAAAATATCTCTTTGAACTCCTCTAAAATTTATTGTCTTCCCTATGAAGCGTGTCTCTCTTGTTCTTCCTCCCAGTTGAGTCTCTCAAGCTCCCCCTGCAAAGGCATCCAAAAACTAATTTCAAGGGATTGGTTTCTACCTTATAACATTTCTTAGCTTAACGCCTTAACTCATCATCTGATCCATCTCTTCAACTTCCTGGTTGATTCAAATCCTGGGATTGAACTTGCCATGCAAGTGTCACTCCTTTGGGGCCAGTGGGATGTTAAAATCATTTCCTGAAGGAGGGCCAAATATTTTGGCCAGGGCAATAAAGAATATATGTCCCCTAAATTTCATATTAGATAGGAAATATAAAAATAGAATGTTCCTCACTTTCAACTTCACAGAGTATTCATAGCCTACAAATCCAATCCTCATTGGGTATGTTGTGATGATTAGTCTCAATAATTATGCACAATAGTATTACTAAACCCAAACAGATGCAAACAATTTCTGGTTTTGATATAGATGTTGTTCATTGCATTGGTCCACAATTTTGTTACACAACATCATACATATCCAAGTTAGCCAATATTTTGATAACAATAGAAGAAAGTCTCTGGAACCTGATCTATTTAAAAATAACTACTATTACTTGCATCAGTTAATTGCTGATATCCAAAACCATAAGAAACAAAATTGAATTGGTTTGCAAAGGCTGCCCACATTCAACGTCACGAAACATCTTTTTTGTCAAAACAATTAGTGAAATAATGTCTTAGCAACCCTTTTGACATATTTGGCATGTACTTCTTTGTTTTTTCGTGATCAGGCTCATGTATGTTTACCCATGTCTGTCATCAACTGCAGCGCTTCATCCGGTTGTGGATTTTTCAATTTGTTTGAATATGATATGATCTATATATCATTTTAGATAAATACTTTGCATCTTAATTACTTCTTCTCAACTGAATTTGTTTCTTTTGGAAGTCTCTGGGTATTTCCATTACTCTTACACAAGTGGCTTGGGCAGGGTTTGATTTATGATCAAGTTGTAACAAATTTGAAATGTAGAGATACAACCTTTAAATGTAATGCTTCATCTATATTCCTACACTTACAAAATCAATCACACCCTTATCAACATCAACTACAAAAGTAATAACTATCCCTCTAAATCAAATAACATAAACTGTTCGACATTCACATTGCATTGTGCACATGCGATTGCTAGTATATCCTCCTATCAACATACCGATTACACATTTTTGATACACATACTTGTAATTGAATTAAAATGAATGGTGCATGTTTAAACCATCTCAATGGCAATGGTATGCTTTTGAAGACCCCCAATCAATAATTGACTTGTACGTTCAGACTTCAAAACAACATAATAAACATAGTTAATTGATTTAATATGTAGCAAACCCCGAGCATAGAGTTTTTTCTAGGCAACACTTTCACATAATTTGGAAGGCCTTGTTATTGATATTAATGTTTAAACAATTAATTAATTTAAAATTATAGACTAAGAGAGGCATAACAACAGTTTTGAACAATAAATTTGTTTTTTTATTATGAATAAATAATAGCGTGTAGGCGACAAAAGTTACGCCGACGCTGTTAATAAATACTTGATGAATATAAAAATACCCATTTTTACAATAGCATATACAGTTTCAATGTATACAATACAATCTCATCACTATTTTATTCCACTCTATTAATTAGGCTGCAGGCGGAGCAGGTAATACGTTCACCGGCTTCGCCATTGCCCCCCGCAGAGCATTGGCAGTAATCTGTTGCAACTCAGATCTGTTCTCTGCGTCCACCCTTCTCTCACCTGATCTGAAATCAAGGGATTCATCGTTGTATATCTCCCACCACTTGTTCACCAATTTCTTGATATCTTCTCTCTCCATATTTTCCTCCTTTCCAGTGAACCTCCACGGTTTCGAACCCTGCACATTCATCATTAGATAAATCAATCAACTGCAGAGAAAACAAACCCTGTTATGTATGTTGCATCAATAAAAACGGGCAGAATAAAAAAACTTACGGCTGCACAATAATGCACGACTTTGACTCTGTCCAGATCCACGTTCTCCGGATGACGCCACAACATAGCCAGCACCAAATTGTACACCAAGGGAATGGGTTTGTACATCTTCTGGAAATACATGTTCAAAAAATCCTGCAAAGGAAAACAGCGTACTTTACGGTTCAATTCAAATAAAGGTAAGTATTGAAAATCAGTTTGTAACAGTAAACAAAAAACAGCCAAAATTACCTGCTCTGCGAAGGGTGTTGGAGTTGTGGACATGAGGGTTTCATTCATGCTGTCGAAGGTCGATTTGCTCGGCTCAAACACAAACATCCCGGCATTGAAATACAGAGCAGGACGCTGCTTCTCCAATTCAGCAGGCCAACAGACCTTTTCGGGGCACTGCTGGCAGTACCCAATTTTATATTGCGGAGTGTGACTCCATGTTTTCTCACAGAAGCAGTCCATCACAGCATAGAAATACCCGTCTGGCATGTCGAACAGGTGATCAATGTTGTCAAAGACCTGTATGTCTGCATCCAGGTACACCATTTTGCTGTACTCCTCAAACTGCACAACGAAACCAAAGGAAGAAAAATCTCAATTGCTATCTATAATTTCATAGTCAATGGAAAGAAATTAGAAAAGAGAAGAATGTTAAGAGTACCTCCCAAATGCGCAATTTGGAGTAGTTGAGAACATAGTAAGCCATGGCAAACTGGACTTGGTTATCGGGTGGATGTATGGGCTCGATTTCTCGAACAATACAACCCTGGTTACGCAGTTGCAATCTGTGGTGTTCAGGAACATCGGGTAAGATCGCCACCACCAGGGGATACAAACTCTTTACCTTCCTCAGTCCCTTGGCGAGACCCACAACGCCTTTAACATAATCGCCGGATCCGGCGAGGAAAGTAATGTAAGCTCTCCTGGAATAGCCAGTGCCACCACTAAGTGCAGCCATCTTTGCGCTAAACATCTCTGAAAAAACTGTTTAGCCATGATCACTATCAGGGTTAGGGTTAAGAAGAATTTCAAAGTATGGAGATTCAATTGATGAAAAACTAAGAGAAGTTATAATATGATCGTATTTGCAGAATGAAGCAGTTGATATGAAATGGTGAGGAAGGCTCTCGATTTTATAGACAGTGGAAACTCAGCAACGAATAGCGAGGCGACAGCAACTGTATATACGTGTCAATTCTCTACTCGACCGACAATGGAGCGTGTATGCAGGCCTATACGCAGCAGCAAATGCACGACTGTCAGTTGGGGGAAAGTGCCGAAAAACATGCCATCGACACTTCAGTAAAATTGCGGGTCCCTCGTCAGAGTGAGATAAAGATAGAGTGAATGAAATTCTACCGGTCAAAATCTGCCTTCAAAATGTGACGTCACTGGGCTATTTTTCAGGTTTAGGCACACGAAGCCAAACACCGACACTTATATTAATGTGAGACATGCTAAGTGGACAATTATTTAAAATTTTACAAATATATTTATGTTGATAGGCGTTTACACTGCGAATTGTGTCGAATTGCGGGGTGCTGACCTTCGGTTGGATTTTGCTCTGCACCAATGTCGATCATGGCAAAACCTTGGTCGTCCACATGGAAAAGGGAAGGATACTATAACCCTAACTGTTGTTTTGTTCCTAGTAACCCTTTTTGTGGATTGCGTTGGTTGTCCAGGGCTCAACAATTGTGCTTCTCATACTTGCTAACGATATAACCCGATATTCCCCATTATACATGTGCACTTACAAGATAAGGTCATACTAGAAAGAGAGATGGGCTCATTCAACAACAAACGGTTCTATGATTCAAGCTATAGGCCTCGCCTTTTGAAATTGATGTGTTTTGGAAATCACTACGACCTAAGGTTTTAGGGAGGGCGTTGAGTACAAACTTATTTGTCTACTATCCTCCCCAACCGGAAGGAAGTGACACAAGTAAAAGTGCTTTCCCCCAAAGCAGTCGTGTTTGTATTTTTAGTTTGGTCACTTTGTAAATCTAATCGAAATTATATTTACATTTGGTTTTTTTTTTGGGCGCCAAAAAGGTAAGGTTTCTATAATTTTATTTATGGAAACATTGGACTCTCTATTCTAGGATATTGGTATCCAATACTATAAGATTTGTGATGTAAAACCATCAAAATACAAGAGGAAAGGAGTATTTTAGATTAAGTAGAGTAAATATTTAAACTAATTGTTATCCAAAATAAGCCCATGATTATTTTTGGTTAATCGCACCCATTTTCCCTCCTATAGTGCTTCAATCCAATTTTCTAGATATTCTAAGCACTTAAGGTTCCTTGAAAACATTTCCATCAGATAGGAAATTTCTTCCCCTTTCCAAAAATATAAAGAAGTCCTAACTCCTCATATTTTGCAAGTTACAGGCCGCCAGGGCCTTGGGAGGTATTTTTTCCCAAAAGTGGACCAACGGGAGTTTTCAAGGATTTTTGCCAATGCGGAGAGGCGAGGCGACAGGAGATATTTGGACTTTTTGCCCAAATGGAAAAGCGGGGCGGCGGGCCCGAAAATGATAATTTGCCAAGTAAAAGACTAGTGGGTATGCGGGAGTTTTGGAACTTTTGTGCTTTTTGCAAATAGGGCGCAAAGTGAATTTCGGGCCCGCAAGGATCTTAAAGCCAAATGAAGAAAAATGCCTAAGGCCCGCAAAGGGACACATGGCCATGTTGAAAAGTCAAAGCAGGAAGGCGGGTCGTCAGAGGCAATTTGAACTTTTTGCCCCAAGAAGGCGTAAAGTGAAAAAATGAGTCACACCTCTGTTGATACCCAAAGAGCCACGTGTCAAGCCTCAATTACATGTGAAACAGCTGGGCCTTGGAGTGACTTTTGCCCAAGTGGAAAATGCGGGTCGGCGGGCCCGAAGATGATTTTTTCCAAAATGAATTTTGGGCCCTGCGGAGACCTTTTGACCAAAGTGAATTGCGGGGCTGCGGGCAATTTTGCATTTTGTATTTTTAGGAAAGGAAATTTGTTGAACAAATCCCCAAGAGAGTCGCCAAAACTC
This sequence comes from Taxus wallichiana var. yunnanensis, assembly GCA_018340775.1. Taxonomy (NCBI): domain Eukaryota; kingdom Viridiplantae; phylum Streptophyta; class Pinopsida; order Cupressales; family Taxaceae; genus Taxus; species Taxus wallichiana. Next base: position 547,069,656 of record CM031234.1, read on the forward strand.
ATTAGGTTTCGATTTGCACTTGGAATGAAACCACGATCAGGGACAAACAAGTCCCTCCTCTTTAATGGGAGAGGTTCCCTTATTGAAAGCAAGGGCAAAACCTATGTACAAATATACAATCTTTCATTCAATGGTGGATCCCGATATCTTGAAATGTGTTTTATTCCTGGAAAGTTATCAATACATGAGGATAGAAGACATTAAAGAGAGGAGGGAGGCAGAAGAAGACAATACTTTCAGGGAAAAGAGATGGCGATTGAGCAAATGAGATATAGAGTAGAACCATTCATGTTTATAACGGGCACAATCCGCAGACTCAAAGTTCTTGAGATTGTATAAACTAGAACACAAAGTTTCTAAGCATGCAAGGATTAAATGATTTGCAGATCAGAGCAAAAAGGAAAGAGAAAGTAGAGGAAAAGGGGAAAACCTTTGTATTGATTTCTTCCAATTAGAAATTACAGTTCCAGAATATCAAAATTCCAACCCATACAATGGCTTTGAAAGCCCATGATATAGCTCGCAAGAGACGGTTACAACTTCCTCAAGCAAGCAAGAAACAGTTACAACTTATTCCAATCAATCACACCCTCTTGAATTCTCGATTTGCAAAGAAATGTTAGTGGCAGAAAAACTAGTTTTGTAAATATACAACCATTACATCATTTTTCTAGTTAAAACATGGGCCATTCAATTTTCTTCTACAACTTTAAATTTGGGTTACCCACGTGGAAGGAATTGATTGGAGCGGGCCTGCAAACACTTTTTGCATTTTTTTGCCTTTGAAGTTGCGCCAGGCTGACACGTGGAGAGTTTCGCTGGTTCTTTTATACTTTGTTGATTCAAGTATATTTCCTACTTGACTTATGTTGACCCCTAGACACATGTAAGGTTGGCGCTCATTTAAGTTTCCGTTTGGAAACACCTCCAGAAATCATGCGTCGAGCTAACACGTGTCTCCTTCCGTCGTCTTGGACTTTTCAACGACCAACACTGTCTCCCCATTGACTTTAACCACGTGGCGAGCTGGCGCTACTTGGAGACTAACCCTTTGATTTCACTTTCGAAATTGCATCGTTAGGGCACATGGATACTTCTGCCAACCCGCCCATACTTAGTCAAGTTTAGCAATCGGCTCTCTCTTTTTTTTTGACTCGGGACAAATGGAGGATCAAGCAAGTTTGAGAACTACTCTCGCTTTGACTCTTGAAGTTGCGCCGAACTGCATCCAATTAGAGATGTCCATGTACTACCCATGGATTCTCGAGGCAAAAATAACGGGAAGATATGCTCACAATCCCGAATGCGGGAAGAAAAAAAAAGAAGGCAAGATCAAGAACTCGCATATAACTCGGGAAAGAGGACTAGTGCCTTATCCATTAGGCAAAGGAGTCAAAAAGCAAAACCAATACAAGGCAACACACACAAGATGGGAAAAGAAACAAAACAAACCAAAAGGGAAGAATAGAAATGAAACACAAAGGAATGACCCAAAACCAAAACATTGTACATAATATACAGAAGGACCGCCTAGTCACCTAGGACTTGAAAAAATTCAGATACTTCCCACTATAAGGAAGTGGGAGAGGAGAACCATCCATGTAATCTAGATAAAAGAGTTCTCTCCAAAGAAAATGTCTGATTCTAAAAGGACCAAGATAAAGAGAATCAAACTTACCATGACTTCCTCGTGGCTCATGTCTTTTGTCCCAAAGTAGCACAATGTCTCCCACTTGGAAAACTTTGGGTTTGGCTTTCTTGTCAAACAAAGCCTTCACTTTCAACTGATGAGATGCTATCCTGTCAACCACTTGCAATCTGTCCTCATCAAGCTTCTGAAGGTACAAAATTCTCTTGTCCAAAGAGCTACTGAAACTTGAATCTTCAATGGTTTTCATCAGATGCAAGGCTGGAAATTCCACCGTGATCGGCGCTGAGCTTCCACACCATACACCCTTTGGAAAGGAGACATTCCAATTGCTCTCTTAGGTGTAATTCTATTAGCCCAAAGTGCATCATATAGCTTCTTATGCCAATTCCTCTGAGAATCATTTACAAGCTTTCTAACTATGTTCACCAAGTTCTTGTTTGTTGATTTTGCATGTCCATTCCCTTTGGGGTAGTGATATGGAGAATGAGCAAGTGAGATCCCATACCCATAACAGAATTCCATCATCTTAGCAACAAAAGAAAAGTTGGAAGCATTTTCAGTCACAATTTTGTTTGGGGTCCCAAACCTGATCAATATGTTCTCCTTAATGAAGTTGTAAACTACCTCGGAAGTAGTGCTCTTGATTGGGATGGCTTCCACCCACTTGGTGAAGTAATTTGTGGTAGTCAACACATGGGTATGTCCAGCACTAGAAGGTGGGTTAAGAGTTCCAATGAAATCCAATCCCCACTATTGAAAGGGCTCATCAATCACTATTGGCTTTAGTGGCAAAGCAGCCAACTTAGGTCTTCCAACAAACATTTGGCATGCTTCACATTTACCAACCCATTTTGATGCATCTCTGAATAGAGTGGGCCAATAATAACCAGCATGAAGTATTTTATGAGCTGTTACAGTGGAGGAGAAATGACCTCCACAAGCCTGGTCATGAAAAGTAGAGAACAACTTCTTTTGTTGTTCCTTGTCTACACACTTCAAAAACCTTCCATCTATGCCTCGTCTAAACAAAGCATTCTCCCATAGCACATATTGTGCAAACGCGCTTGATGGCTCTCTTCTCTTTGGCACTCAAGTGAGATGGGCACTCTCCATAGGTTAGAAAGTGATCAATGTCGATACCATACATCTAATGAGCCGAGGGACATCAAATCCATCTTTGGACAATTCCTTGGCAGCTCCTTCAAAGAATGAGTTCGATAGGCCCTTACCCCGAACCAACTTTTTTGGCCTTGTAGACACCTATAATTATGCCCAAGAAATTTAAATACTTAAATTACGCTAATTATATCCTTCCCCAAAGTGACGACATATTGTCAATGATGCTCATCTTCTCTTCCATTGTTGTTAATTGATTACATTACGCTAATTAATTAAGTCAAGTGTCCAACGTGTACCCTAATTAACGACCCTTCGCTGATCAACACCTTCTATCTTGTCTAATTAATTATTATTAGTTAATTATCCTCGCTTCTCATTAAATCAATAAATCACTATTTAATTGGTTTAATTCCCCTAGTGGTCTAAATCACACTAATATCTATCTAAAAGCTTATAAAAGCTTGCACATGTATTTAATTAATCATCTTGATTAATTAATACACCCCCTTTATCCACATGAGCCACTAAAGGACAAACTAAACCCTCTTAAAGGTAACTCAACCCCATCTAAACCCCCCTTATCCATAACTAACTCTACATCTCCATTAGTCCCACATTCATGAGGATGTGTTGAATCCTTTATCCTTTGGGCTATATAAACAACCCTCCTCTACTTCTACACTTACACCTAAATCTCTCAAGAGACAAAAGTAAGCACATAGTTTCATACTAATAGCCTTTTGTCATTCTTAAGCCCTCCATCCTCCATTCTTGAAGAGCTAAGCCTCACACCCAAGCATCCATTGAAGGATCAAAGCAAGCAAATATGATTTGATTGCCATTTGACTATTTAGGTCCATTTTAAATGTTTAATTAGGTAATTAAGGGGAATAGAGTTCAGGAATTTACATTTTGTTTTGGTTTGATTCAAATTTATTAATGTTAAGGGTAGGACTTGCTCATTTCTTCATCATGATGGTGCATATTTCTCATTTTTAGCTAGGTTAGGAAGCTATTTTTAGGTGGTAGCTTTCTTGCTTTAAATTTGGTTAAAATTGTAGAAACACTTGCACACATTTGGCATGCCCTGGTGGGACCCTTAGTCCCATGGCATTTTAGTTTAAGTTTCATTGTTTTGGCTAACTTTTGATATGCACATGTAGTAATTAATGTCCATTTCTTGGAATTTTTGCTCATTTGATATGTGTAACTTCATGTTCATAGCCATAATTTTAATGGGTTATTGTCATTCTTAAGCTAACTTGTCAAAAAATTGAGATATTGTGAGTTTTCTTGTGTTTGTTGCCGTATTTTTGTTGCAGTCTGGTGCAGGCATGATTTTAGGGGCGCAGGCACAATTTTCATGGAGCAGGCGCGGTTTTTGTGGCACACACGTCTCTCTGGTGGCACAGGCGCACTGTTAAAACCTGTCACTGTTTTCTGACCCTTGGCGCATGCACATTAACCCTAGCGCACACACCCTAACCAGTGCACAGCACACTAACCCGGCGCTAACGTTGTTTCGTACTATACCTTCACAGCATTTTGAAACCTATCAGATCAGCGCACATGCCCCTAACCAGGCGCACATGTTTTTTTAGTGGCGCGGAACTTTTTTTTTAGTAATGCGGTTGTTATGTCTGTTTTTCTCAGAGTAACGCATACGTTGTTTTTGTGGCGCATACACCTTTCTAGTGGTGCAAGCACTTGATTAATCCAAAAATCCACAAAGTGGCGTAGGTACTGTTTTAGTGGCGCATATATTGTTTTTGTGGTGCACACATCTCTCGGGTGGCGCAGGTGCACTTTGAGTCGAAAACAACGTTAAGTGGCACATACACCCTAACCCACGTGCAAGCACTAAAAAAGGGGCACATGCATCCTTTTGCATTTTTAAAATTTAAGGTGTTAATGTGCTAACATTCTTGCAAGTTTATCTAATCATATATTTGTCTTTGCAGGCTGTTTTTACATGTTTGTATTTGATTAGGTGATATTTTGCATTGTTTACTTGCTGGGAATAAAGGATTGCGTATGCTCTTCCCTCGCATCCCTTGGGGCGATCTTGGGAATCGAAATGATTCTTAAGTCCTTTTGATGTCAGTAAGATTACTAAGAGTATTTGAGTTGGAATTGGTTAATTTGGCATAGTTGAATTAAAGTGTTTTTCCATTCGATATCTTTTTGGATTTTGAAGACATCACGTATGCTCTTCTATTGCATCCTTGGACGATCTGGAGAATCAGAAATGATGCCTTCTCTTTTTATGGAAAAATACTAAAAATCGTCATACATGACCAAAATGCCATCGCTTTTCAAAGAACGGAGGAATCGAAACAAAATTCAGAAAACTACTAATACAGTTGTTATACATGTTGCTAAATGGTGTTTGAGCAAACCACATCTAATTAAAAAGATAAAAAGAACAACATATTCAAAACACTATATTGCAGGTTTCGGAAAAGGGTACGTCCCTCTCCACTCAACTGGAACATAACCCCTTTGGCATAACGCCTTAAGCTACAATAATGGGGGTGGTTCCAGGAACCCCAAAGTAGTCCACGCAAGAGGGAACCTTGTGGATGAAACAAGAAGTGCTCCGCACTACCTATCTAACTAGTAAATCCTTTGTGAGATAGAGTTACAAGTTGTCCCTACGTGACCCTTTTAAGTACACACTTGGATGCATTTATTGCCCACTGTGCTTGAAGGGGGAAAATTTGAGATACTCCCAAACTAGTCATTGCAACTTTTTGGGCAAATCGTCCCGCTCGTGGATAATATTTGTAGCACCTAGGATGAGAGAACCACCTAGGAAGATATACTTTGGTCAGGAGCCCACTTTGACCATTCTAAAATAGTGTTGAGTTGTGAACCATATTTTCATTGCGAAACATGTGACGCATTACTTTCGATTAGTTTTTACTTGCCTTAGGGCGAGGCAAAACTTTGCCAAGTGAAGCCAACATTTTTCATCTTTTTGTTGATTTTCTTCCTTCACATTCTTTTGACACTTTGTTGATCAAAAGAAGGGTGACTACCTTTGTGTTACTAATCAATTGTTTCTCTCACTTTTATGTCCGTTTACGACCATCCATGTTTTTGGTCAGGTTAGTTAAATGTCTAAAGTGTGTAGAGGCGTATTCACATCATTGGTAGCCATTGTGATCTTGATACCCATGTCAAGATCATCATTGTAGTTAGGCGTGGTTCATCACCGCAGAATTCCTTAGAAGAGTTAGCTTGTTTGTATCGTATCACTACAATTGCAATATTTATGTCTTGTTTCTTGTAAACTCGACATAAATATCTATATTATTGTAATTACTGCACACATTTTTAAAACTATACCTAGCTATACTTTGAGATTTTTAGTTCGGTTCTATTATTACCTCGATTTCAAAGAGTGCTAGGTGTTACCATTTGTGCGTGTTATATCAATAACACCTTGATATCAATACTTCACTTTCTCACAAAGTAGGTTAACATATCTTGGTGATATTGTTGTGTCATTTGTGAATTGTAATTGGCACTTTTTGAGATATAGGTCTTAATCGAGCTTAAGGTCGCTCATTATATATCTTGATTGGGAGGTCGCATTGACTTCTTGTATTTACTTATGTTTTGTTCATTCCTTGAACTTGGCATAAGTGAAGGCATCTTGTTAATCATCTTGCGCAAAACTACTTTTGAAATGTAGTCTAGGAGGTACTTCATTTAAACAGGTTTTAATACCAAACGATTGTGTCATTGGTGATTGATCACTCTATCACATTAGTATTCTCACATTATTGACGTATTCATATTCCTAACAAATACATTTTGCATCTCACTTAGGGGTGGTCACTAAAATTTGAACACATTTACAACTCACCCTAGTGAAACTATCACGAAAACATGGCTCCTAAAACACGTCTAGGATTAAAGAAACAAACATATGAGGAACAACAAGCGCAAGCTTGGGAAACCTATAACAGAAAAGGGTCAAACCCCTTCATTGGACATGATCTAGGACCACTATTTTCTCGCAAAAAAGGAAACATAAGAGATGGTCGATCATAGTGGAAATGAATTAGAATCTCCACACGTAGACTTCAATTTTGACCCCACTCTACTAGATGAATTTCTTCTTAGAAACAAAGATAGAGTGTTGGCACGGGTCATAGAACTAGGGGCCAAATTGCCCACCGAGAATGAAACAATACTACCTGCGAATAACACTGCTAAGGAAGAATGTCCCCTTATCAATATGGAAGATATTTTAACACACGGACAAGCTTCTACCTCTTATGCAGAAAATGATAAAGTGGTAGGGCATAGAATACCCTTTATCAAAGTGCCACGAAGAAACAAGATAGAACATGAGACGGGTGAAGAACCTCCACAATACGAGGAGGAGGAACCTTTAGAAGAAGAAGCCACAAACCAAGCCACAATCCAACAACAAATCAGTAACCTAAGCTGAAAACTAGCTTTTCTTGCTTCCCATGTATAAAGACGTAAACAAGAACATTCAAAAGCCGAGGCCTAAGGTTAAGATCAATGAACTTCATTGAGAAAATCAAGGTGAAGAAGACACGAGGTATCATCATGTATACATTCCTACTTCTCCCACTAAAGAACAATTGCTCGCACAAGAAGTGCAGTCCATGAAAGTGACGAATTGATAAATCCACATCGCCTACCTACCACCTCACTTGGCCACCTCACCATGACCTAGCCCTAACCTAAACTAACCTAATTAGGACCCATGACTTGGTCTAGACTCACATCCATAACTAATGCCTCCTTACTCGCACCCAAAGCCGACCTTCTAGCCACTTGACCAAGCCCATGGCCCGATCCCTCGGGAGAAAAAGCGGGAAGGTGGGCTATTTTACTAAAAATAGCCTACTTTTTCCTAACGATCTTGATGCCGGTTCTGCTCGACCGCCGTAATCGGTTCTGCAACCGCCATCGGTTCCTGTAAATGGGCTTCCCAAGCCATAACAACGGATCGGAATTTCATTTTGAGAGATCGGTCAAAGGATTTACGGATCAGCGAGGGCATTGCGAACGAGGAACAGAGTCCAGATCTTCACTTGATCAAGCAGAGACGAGTGAAAATATTAGACGTGTTTACAGCAAAGAGATCAACTGGCACCTTCATCAAATCCAGTAAGTTACATCTTGCATGTCCTCCATTATAACATTTCTTATGCTTTTGGAATTACAGTCCTCCCAAATCCGTTTCTGGATCCATTATCCAACGTACCATTGCCTCTAGCTGTCATTCTTTTGTTTCTAACCATCCCATTTCCTAAAAAACTATCCAAAAACCAGCCATTACAAACTCCACAACCAGCCCAGAAGATCCTAGAACCCACCGGTATCGGTTATCAGTAACCGGCATCGGTTATAGGTAACCGGCATCGGTTCCTTTGATCAAAAACCAGGAAAAACAGCCTTTCCCCTACCCAGTTCAGCCAAGCAATTTAATTGATATTTTACAGTCTTTTGTGTTAATTCATGTTAGCAGGGAAACTGACCACCTTCGAAAGGAAGTTTTACATTTCCTGGGCCCAAGGCAGTTTCCTCATTTATTGTTTAATCAAATCTTGTGGTCTTGTGTTCTTATTTGCGGTAGTCCTTCCCAGAGACAAAAGGAGTTCTCCGCGATCGGCTTTGATCTTTCTCTGACGTGCTGCGCACATCATCTCGACATTCTACAGGTATTCCTCCTAACCCTAACCTTATCTGTTTCTATAAGGAACGAAGCATTTTCCGAGTGAAACATTTTGGCACGCCCGGTGGGACCCATTTTGGGTTTCTGTCTCTTGCTTATTTTCATTTTAGGAAGCATATTTGTTGTTGCTGTTTTTTGTTATATATTTAGTAAAGATTTTGTCTTGCTTTCCTGGTTTCGCATTAGTGAAAGTCATCTCTCTTGCTTCATCGAATATAATTTTCGATTTGGATATAAAACACGTGCATTGCATTCCTGCTTGTTGTTCTCCAATTCTAGTGAACATAGATTAAGTAACAATTCGTACACGTGGGGGTGATATCCACGGTATTGACGAGAAATTAACCTTAGTTTCAACTGCACACACATACCGAATCACTTCACAATTAACACAACAGCTCAAACATCCCCCTTTTCCGCGGTATTCCTCACTTAGATTGAGGTAACCTTATAAGCCAAAACAAACTTGACATTTCCCCTAGGTCTTGTTGTTTAGGATTCTGACATCATCTTACGTCTAAAGGCATAAGCCCACGATAACTAAAATTAACCCTAGGGTTAGTCTCTAGATTTGCGTGTGCCTCTTGCTTGTTTTCAAATCCTGTTTTCTCTGTCATACTTTGTCTTCTGTGATCAATAAGTTGCTAAACATACTCAACATTACTAAAATCAAATCAGCAGCCTTTTATATCTTCTTATCCTAGACTTTTGACACCGCCATCGGTTAAGGGACCGACGTCGTTTGATCTGTGACCGACAGCGGTTACTAAACCGATATCGGTTACTGTCTTCATCAGCCCCTGACAAACCAGTAGCTTGCCAAATTCACCATTCAGAGGTTGTTTTTGTTCTTGATAGATTGAAACTTTCCTGTGTGTTCTAGTCTATGGTTGTCATCACTCGGAAGCAAGCCGCCGCCATGGTTTCACATGCCTGCTCTGTGTCTTTGCCTGAATCACCCCCTTCACATTCTATAGGGAACCCTACGGACACCAGTGAGATCCCCCAAATTCCTGTAGGAGACAAGGACTTTGCCAAATTTCTGGATGCTAATCCCAGTATTTGTCTGATACTATTTGTCTCATACCCCCGGCCGACCGTACGCACTTTGATGGTCGGCTCCTTATGGGCATGCCTATTAGTATAGCTGCTCATTTAGCTCCTACTCCTCCCGATAACAATACCTTACTTCTGCATCACTAGCCCCGTCTCCCAATCCGGCTGACTTGAGAGAGGTTCATACGACCCCGATTAGCTTTCCTTTGGTTAACACTTGGGGCCCCACGTATCGCTACCACCACCAGCCCCTATCTCATCTCTCTTTGAGACCACTCCATTCATGACTTACTCTCTGCCACCTATTGAAACGAGCTTTCCTTCTCAAGCTCCGCCTACCTTTTCATTCCCATACACGTATCCATTAACCTCAACACCTTATATGGGACATCCCTATACGTGGCACCATCATCTCATCCAACCACAGATTTCATCAAGCAAATGATGGACAAAATGCAAAACACAGGCTTCCGTTTGAGGAAGTCGTGGCGCCTGACATACGAGCAAGTTTGTCGGGAGCCCATTCACCCTTACTGTCCCCCTTCATTCATATCCTCCTCAATGGGAGTTGCCAAAGTTTACTCGTTTTAACAGTAAAGAGGATCCTCAACAACACTTGCGATCATTTAGACATGCTTGTTATTTGATTGCCCATGATGATGCCTTGTTACTCCGCACCTTTCCCATGTCCTTATCAGGGCCTGCCTTGGAGTGGTACAGTGCTTTAACCCAGCACTCAATCTTCTCTTTTAACCAACTAGCCCAATCTTTCTTGGATCATTTCTCCATTAACATTGCCAAGAAAGTATCTATCACTGACCTCTATGCCATCCGACAATTCGAAGACGAATCTATCGCAGATTTCGTTGGACGATGGCGGGGCCTTATCAACCAACTTACGTATGCCTTGCCTCAAACCAACTTATCGAGGCTGTTTACGCGGGCTGCTGCTTAGCTCATCTCCCCTACCCTCCAAATTCAAACTTTCCGTACATTCGGCGAGGCCTTTACTATGGCTCGAAAATTAGAAATTCGAGCCTTAGAGGAAGAGAAATTGCGGTTGCGCAAAAGAACTCCACTTTCCGAACTCCTGATTCTACCAATAAACCAAATACCACCACTCCTCACGCGTCCACCTCTTCTAAATCAAAAGGAGCTGTCCACGCGGTGATGGTCAAATCCCAACCACCGTCGATACTCCACCAAAACCACCTATAAATACAAAGCCGAACCCATCAGCTACACTCCCTTGGGAGAAACCTATGGTGTGATATTGGAGAAATTGCTCAAAGCTGGGGCTATCACCTTGCCCCCTGTTAAACCTCACTCCGGGTTTGACTCCACCCGCAATACCTTCTGGTACAAAGAAAATGACTTTTGTAACTTTCACGCGTAAAGGACATAGTCATGAAAACTGCAAGATGTTGAAAAACATAGTGCAGGAAATGGTTGACGCAGGGGATATAACACTCGATAATCCTAACGCCCCTGCTAACCGAAATCTGAAAATTTTCAACAAGCCATTCCCGAATCACTCGTCCAGCAGCAACGTGAACCAAGATATCTTAGCTGAGGAGAGTGTTCATGAGATCCATGCAGTCTTCGATTCTCAGCCAAAAGCCTCTATCGAGAAAATTTTGAATCAGACCTCTTCACTAACACAGGAGCCCGAACCTCCTTTACCACCATCAAGCCAAAGCGAAATCGTTCCTTTACCCATAGAAGAGTTAACGCCCAGGCTTCCCTTCCCATCAATGAGTCTTCTTACACCACATCCCTCTGAGGCGGCGGATCTTTATCTAATTTATCTATTTCCCAAACGTCCCCTTCTACCACTCTTGCTACACAGAGAGAAGGCTCACCACTCCTTTTGACATCCTTAGACGAGAAATCTCTTACACTAACATCACCACATTCTTTTAACATGACAGATCTCCTCGAACACGCCCTCCTACCTATTAGTCCCTCATCGCCTAAATCTTTTCAACAACCGGTTGACCTCCTAACATCTATTGATACAGTGCCTCATCTGCCTCCTGTGTCACACCCGCAATGGACTGGAATTACAACTCACTTTTCTTCCGTACCAAAATTACAAATCACACACAGGCTTGTCATTCCACGGAAGATAGACGGGGCCCTATGGGAGCGTTTGAGTACCCCTTTTTCTACTCAAATGCAAATGGTGATCTGATGTCTCCACCATCTACCCGAAGTGCTTACGAGAGCTTAAAATGCCCCTGTTCTCGCCTTCACCCCTCACCTCTACCAAATGCCCCGTCCACTTCTATCAACTTAACCAGATCTTCCCCTACGCTTGGGACCTCACCAATGCCCAATCTGACACACCCGCCTAAGCGACTCGATCTATCCAAAAATAAATCCGTTCCGCCACCTAGGAGACGAACGCAATCCGGGCCTCTATCACAATTAAAACCTTCATCGTCACACCCACCTTCCATATTGGGACCTCATCCCTCCACTTTACACCAATATATCATACCTCCGTTGTTTTTACGCAAAAGCGACCTCGCCTTCTACACCTATCTGAGAGATCAAAGGGTATCACAACATCGTTACCCAGCGTATCCGGTCCACTATCAACCCTAAACCAATCCCATCATCAAAGGATTTATTTTACTGTCACTCCCCTTTCTCCGTGGTTGTTTCCCTACCACGCCATCAGTAACCTCATCATCTAACCAATTTGAGCGTAACTTCTATGTCCAAGAAACCACGTTTAGTGAAAAACATGTGTCAGCACCCCTCGGCTAAACCATCACCCATACGAACTAAACACGCCCAAACATTACCACAACCCACACAATCAATACCCTCATCCTCTTCCGATTTTGACCCACTCAAAGGATCTTACGCCAAAATCCTTGCTATGTTGGTGGAGAATGCGACCATTTCCCTACCTCCACTTAGACCTTATGACCCGTCTAAACCCCGACCTATGGGTTACGATGAGTCTAAAATCTGCGCTTATCACCGCACACCAGGACATGATGTGGAGGGATGCAAAGCTCTAAAAACCCTCCTTCGTCAGTCACCTCTCCCGGATAGACAGATTAAGAAAGACAACTTACGAAGGGAGAGACCTCTAGCGTCAATTCCCTCTACTATATCATCTATCCCCGCCTCACCAAGATCTATCATTATTCTGACCCCACCTCTTGAAGACCATGAATTATCCCAACCATCTTCCTCATCTCGGATCTACGAGATTAATATGATTAGTGTCATTACTCGAACGAGAAAAACAATGGGAAAGCGAAAAAACACACTGCGGCATCTCTTTCTCCTTGACCATCCCAATTACACCACCACCTAAAGTGGTTATTCGCGGACCCGCCTATCCCGTCTCTAATGGAGTTGCCCACCGAACCATGATCAAACGGCTTCATCGATCGCCCGTAAAAATGACACTATATGATCTCATTCGGACTTGAATCTCATCGACAAGCTCTCGTTGAGATCCTTGAGGATAGAGGTTTTACCCAACGAAACCACTGCCCGTTGCCTCCATTCTAACACCTAATCACGTTGCCTCTCTCACCCAACAATCCATCTCCCCACACCATACGTCTCAAAACAACAAGCCGCTGCGGTTAGTTTCTCGGAAGATGAAATTATCGACTTTGGTGCGAGAAGACCACGACCACTGCCCTTTTCATTTCCGCTTACGTCCGAGACATTCGAGTACGTCGGGTTATGATTGGCGGGGCGCTAGCCTAAACATCATCTCTTGAAAAGCCTTCCAACAAATGAACATCCCTTACTAGTTGCATGTGTGCCAACCCCATCATGTTGCGATCATTGATGGCGCTATTACTTCTACCTTAGGCACCGTGATCCTCAACATTCGCGTAGGCCCACGTACTTTGCCCGAACTCTTCTATGTCCTTGAAGGAGAGTTCGATATAATATATTCTTTGGGTCGTCCTTGGATTCGAGCCATGGGATGCGTTCCCTCAACATTACATCGATGCATAAAATTTGAGTACGAGGGAAGTCCTACCTTTGTAAAAGCTGATCCTCCCCCTTGAAAACTTGCGATATGTTATACCGCCCAAACGCGATGTGCTTATACCAATTAAGACACCCATACATTCAACCCACCATCCTCTTGAATGTACCTCAACCATCCACCTCATTGCACCTCGCCTTGGTGATGAAACCACCGTCGCCTGAAACCACTTCTCTTCCCATGACTAACATCCCAACCTCAGGCCCCTTAGTAGATGTTTTCATCGCCTCACGCGGAGGGAGTACCGCTATATAACGTTAGTTCTTTCCCTACCCGCGAGAGTACGGACAATTACATGCGCATCCCACCTACGGCCGTCGCGTGGGGAGGTAATCTCTTACGGACCACCCCATTGCCGCACTAACCTAACGTATGGGGGTGTTGACACATCCTCCATTACCCCTGAACCTCCTCTTGGTGTGGTTCCCTTCGATCCGATTTTCAATACTTGACAAATCGTCGTTTCGCCTCCCTCACCTTCTTGACTCGTGCGTGCGTGGAAGGCTTTGGTTTTGGCCTTTACTGAACAAGGCCGACATACACTCATTCCCGTGACCACACGCAAACATAATGATCGCGGTGGTCTCGGTTTTCCGAAACACCTACACAGAGACACCTCTGTCAATTTGTATCTTGGAAGAGGAAGGCGTTGCCCCTACCGAAACATCATCACCTACTTTGCCATCATCACCCACAGAATCGATGGACCACAATCTATCCCTCCTAACTTTTTTTTTCATAAATGCTATCTTCATAGGTCCTCTCACTTATCAGCGCGATAATGAGGACCCATCTTCTCTTCCCCTACGTATCCGGACATGATCGAAGAGGATTCGCCTTTGATTAATGTTGTTGAATGCCGGGATGACGACTCCATACTCACTTACAGGCGCGGATGATTCTTATATTGAACGCGCCCTACCATCTGAAACCCAAACTATCTTTGAATGAATCTACTATAGAAATCAACATCCACACGGAGGAAGATCCTCACATAGTGAAGATTGGACAATCCCTTAACACATCGAGAACAAGCCGCCTTTACTACCTTTCTCGTGCTCATGACAAGCGTTCGCATGGTCTTACGGCCATCATGCCGGGAATTGATCCTACCATTGCCGTCCATAACATCACCTAAACCCCGATTCCAAACCAGTCAAACGAGAAATTGAGAAAAATGCATCCACGCATTGCTCTCTTGGTCAAGAGGAACTCCAACGACTCCTTTCTGTTTCCTTCATTACTGCTTGACTATCCTCAATGGATTTCTAACATCGTACACATCACGAAAGCGGCGGGGGACTTCGGATATGCAGGTTTCCGGGATCTTAACCTCGCTTGCCCTAAGGATGACTTCCCCCTCCCAGTATTGATCAACTTGTTGATCTCACTGCGCGAGTCATGAAATGCTTTCTCTCATGGATGGCTTTTCGAGGATCTGACCAAATTTTGGTTGCCCTGCCGATCAACACAAGGCGCCTTCATAACTCCTTGGGAACCTTTTGTTATCGTGTCATGCCATTTGGCCTTAAGAATCTTTGGTCTTTACCTATCGGCGGGCTATGACCTACATTTTCATGACATTATGCACACTATCCTTGAAGACTATGTCGACGATCTTCTCGGCAAGTCTAAACATCGTAGTGAACATCTCGATGTTTTAACCATTATTTTTGATATGCTTTGTTACAATATTATCGCGCTTGACCAGAAGAAATGTGTTTTTGGTGTTCTTTGGAAAACTTCTTGGCTTTATCGTCTCTTTGCGTGGCATTGAGGTCGATCCATCGAAAGTCAAAGCTATCCTAGAAATGCCCCCACCCAAAATCTCAAACAATTGCGTAGTTTACAAGGTAAGCTCGATCTATCCGACGTTTCATCTCCCACTCTCGGATCGGTGTCGACCTTTCCATCACCTCCTTAAAAAGGATATTGCATTCCATGGAGCGAAGAATGTCACCAAGCCTTGAAGCTCTCAAATCTTATCTCTTCTGACCACCGTGCTTATCCCACCCCAAGACAACCGCCCTTTCTACCTTTACCTTTCCTTGCCACCGACCACGTGTAGGAGCCATGCTTGCACATCGTGACTCACGAGAATCACGAACAAGCCGTTTATTATATAAGTCGTACTTTGGTGGACTATGAGACTAGGTACACACATGTAGAAAAATTGTGCCTTGCCTATCATTCGTTGCCACCAAACTCAGACACTACCTTCTAAATCACAAGACTTTCGTCATCACCAATCTGAGACCCCATCCATTACATATCGCCAAACCTCATCGAACCAGCGCATTCTTTAGATGGCTCATGCTTCTCGCCGACCTCGACCTTGAGTTTATCCACGAGAAATCAATCAAAGGACAAACCATCGCGAGACCAACTTGCGGACGCTCTGTCAGGAGAACAATTTACCAATTTCACATTTCAAGCGAACTCATCGCTTCTCTTTCCCTCACGGAGGAGTCGTACCCAATGACCCTCTTCTTGATGGATCTAAATGCCGGCGCGGCGGAGGAGCCGCGTTGTTCTCATTCCTCTCAACGCTGAACCTATGCCTCTTTCATTCCGACTTGATTTCCCTTGCACTAATAATACAGCGGAATACGAGGCCCTTTCTAGGTCTCCAGTTGCGTTACACTTAGGTATCAAATCTATCAACATTTTTGGCGACTCTCGATTGGTAGTCAATCAAGTTATGGGCGTCTACCAATGCAAAAACGAGGAACTTCAAAAATGCAAAACTACGAGGAACTTCAAAAATACAAACACTACGTGGATTCACTTCTAGCTTTATTTACCTTTCTATGACAAACCATTCCCGCTCCACTAACAAATTTGCGGATACTATGGCTTGTTAGCCTCGCAAATTCCATGCGCCATTGACTCGAATTATTCGTCGTGGTCCAACAACTTTTTGCCCCATCTATTCAACCCGGTAGTTTGTATGATAAATCATGTCTACTAATTCACGGGATACAGTACCACCATTCCACGACTACCTTACAATCTCTGTCCTCCCACGACCTTACTAGTAGCGGCAAACGTGCTTTTCTTAAAAGTGTTTCGCGTTATGTTGTCATGGGGGACTCCTCTATAAACGTGGCTTTGATGGTATCCTCCTTGTTTGTCTAGCGGCGTGGAGGCCACTCATACCATTCAGCGAGGTCCATGGCGGTATTTGTGGTGGACATTTTAGCGGCCTTGCCGTGGCCAAGCGAATCCTTCGCCTTGGTTATTATTGGCCTACTCTCGATAACGATTACTACGAATATGTTAAGCGTTGTGTTATGTGTCGACAACATGCCACCTTGAACATACTCCTAGCCACCCGCTCCGGATCGCTCGAGATCTTTGGCCTTTCTCACAATGATGGGGTTTAGACCTTATTGGTGAGATTCACCCAACCTCTTCACAACGTCACCGTTGGATACTCACAATGACCGAATATTATACAAAATGGGTGGAGGCTATTCCACTCATTTCATCAAAAAAAAAAAAAAATTGTCGAGTTCATTAACCACCACATTATCATCGTTTTGGTGTTCCTCACACTTTGATAACGAGATAATGGAAAATCTTTCAAAAACAAGTTGTTGCGAGACCTTTGTGACAACTTTGGTATCAAACTTAGTTTCTCATCACCTTACTATCCACAAGCCAATGGGCAAGCCGAGTCTTCTAATAAAACACTAACCAAAATCCTCATGAAAGTTGTCAATGAATCTGGAAGAAATTGGCACGATCACATTCCCTTTGCCCTTTGGGCTTATCGTACTAGCATCCGTACTTCTACTAATGCCACACCTTTTTCTTTGGTATACGGCACCGAGGCTGTTTTGCCTCTCGAAATACAAATACCCTCCCTTCGAATATCTCTTCAGGATATTCTCACCAACGATGATTTCCGCCAAGAGCGGTTAGCCCAATTGGAGCTTCTTGACGAACGCCGTCTTACAGCTCTTGATCACCTTCAAATCTATCAAAAACGCATTAAACGTGCTTATGATAAGCGACTTCATGAGCGTACCTTTAAGATTGGTGATCTTGTTCTCAAAGAGAATCAACATGTAACCAAACTAGAAAAGAGCAAACGTGGAAAATTTGCTCCCAATTGGATCGGGCCTTATATAATCACTCATACCTATGGATCAGGTACTTATCGTTTAGCTTAAGCAATGGTAAACTGAGCACAGACCCCTAATGCCTTGCATCTTCGACCATTCTCTTTGTTGAAATTAGTATTATATCACTTCTTATCTACACATGTCGCTCGTCCCTTGAGCTCACTTACCACTACATACACCTGTTTCCTACACTTCATAATAACAATCGGGCTCACATAGTTTGATCCTCACCTCCCCTTGATGATGTCTTCCCCTTTTTAGTCTAGTCCATGACTTCAAAGTATTAAAATAAGCCGTATTCTTAAGGATTTTCTTGAGTCAAACTTCCTACTAACTAGATGCTTCACGCCAAATGAACATCTAGTCATTTAAATTAAATATAGACTTGCTCCCTCGAAGGACAGGCTATATGCCGAATTATTACCGCTATTATATATATTTTGCTCCCCAGAAGGACAGCTATGCATTACAATTATATCTGCTACTATAAATGGTTTGCTCCCTCGAAGGACAGACTATACACGATCGACCTTTATCGAAGCTTCTCGCATTGATCGACCGTGAAGACCTCAAAAATAAAACAATCAATATCCTGGTAGACTTCCCGCATCGATCGAGTCTATATTGATAAAATAAAAGCCTCATTCGAAAGAACTTTTGAGTCATGGACTTGTCTATTTAGGGTAGGTTCTCTTTCGTCAGAGCACTCACTTTGTAATAAGTTCTGCGTACCTCAGTTATATCATCCACCTCACCTCACCATTTGTTCCAACTCAAGGGACGTAACGTACACCCGATATATTGTGATCATCTGACTCTTTTCACCTATTGACTTCTCGTCTATGCACGGTACCTAGGGCTTCAAGCTCATTCTACGTTGTGTGGTTTGTTTAGCTCTTTTCACCTACGGAGCACTCTTTCCGCTTTGCCTCGCATCTAGGATTGTGTGTTGATCTTAATCAGGACATGGTTCCCTTCTACTTGGGTAGGCTAACTTTCACTTCCCTTATACCTTTTACAACATCACCAATTCATTACCGACACCAACAACCTTACCTTACCAATATTAATATCAATATTCTTACCAACCAACCAATTGCCTAAACCGTACCAAATTGCCTGAATTCGCCTCTCCACGATCCTAAGGAGAACTACATCGGTCTGAGGCCCTTCCTTGCTTTGTGCGATGGGCTATGTAGGCAGCACTTCGGAGACATGGGGTCTCCCAAGGTTAGCTCGACCATCCCCTACCATAACCTATCTTGTGTGGTGAATATAAATATTTTTGTGTATTTTTATTTTAATCACATTTCTCTTTATCCTTTTTGAAACACCGAAAATCAAAACACCGAACAATCTTATTATTATCATAACTCAAATCAACATACATATTCGGTTTTATTTAGATGTTAAACAAATACATCTTCTCTATCATCGACACGCAGTCGGCATCCTTATTTATTCTTATACCTCGCTAACATGTACTCGGACCCATCACACTCATCCCGAACTAGGTGATGATCGTGATCGTCGACCCCTCTCGCCCGGGCCTCTCTGTCCTCAAAGGTACCGCGGCTATTGGTACCGCCAGCGATCTGCGATCTCTCCTGTAACATATGAATACGCCCTCTCGCATGGAGAACTCCAGCCTCTAGTCTCGCCGCCCAGTGACTCATGACCACTAACAATCCTCTTGTCTCATTCACTGCGTTTGGAGCTGCTTTGAACCAAACGCTGCGAGCGATCCCTCTCTGCTTTGTAATCACCGCTGTGTCGGGCGCTCACGTACACCTCGCGATTCTGCTTTACCCACCATAATCTATAGGCCTCTGTCATTCCTGCATCCATTACCTGCGATCGGTGCTTATCTCCTCGGGCCCTTACGGAGGTGTTGGCGGGGTGGTGAGAATCTTTGCCTCGGCATCGATCCTCATATATGGTCTATAAGCTGTGGTATGTCTGCACAAATCAAATTGTCGCGCACGCGATCTATAGGAATCCTCTCATATTCACTGGCTTTGTGCCCGATCCACCTCGATCGCTCTACACCTCTCAACTCCTCGGCTATGTTCTCGGTTACCATATAGTTCCCGTAGAGACCTCAATGAGATATCCATGACCGTCGACCTCTCCCATACTGCTGTAATACTCAATGTCACCCGGCACGGCTTTGAGATCTTGCCTCTTGTTACATGCATGGACCCATCGTCGGAATCCCAACCTCGTACTCCGGTCTCTCTGCTGCTGGATGGATCGGCCTATTGATCGCACACACAAACAATGTGCTCATAGGCCCAGCGAGTGTAATAAGTATGCGCTATCCAACGTTGTCTGTGACTTCGCCTCTGAGCCCATAAACCCTGTATAGCTCCGAAATATGCGGTGCCCATGCAAAAGTCACGTTCCTTTCTATCATCTCCCAAATAACACCCATCAATGCCTTTGGAAATCTTCCCCCTTACCCTCGGTAGCATAATACCCTACCGCCATCATTAATATCACTTTGCTAACCTTGTCTCCTCGGGGTGTCTTTGCATACATTACCCCATATGTAAAAATGATAAACCTCATTGTGTCAAATCTCGTGCGTATGGACCAAATCTTACTGTTATCGCTCTCCCCCGCGCTAGGTAGTGCACGATAAAGCTGGTTCTCTGTAATAGGGAGTCTCAAAATCCGAAACACATCTTCCATATTCTTGTCATTTCACTGTTGGCGGATAGAAGGTATTTGTCTCGGGATTCCATCTCTCGATCGTACTTTGTAACATACCATGGTTACGTGCGATTCGTGAATAATAACAGATTCCACTTAACCCCAAACGATTTATCAATGTCCATTCGGCATTTGGTGTTACATCCGCTCGGATTAGCGACAACGGCGCGCTTTATCATTCATCCTCGACCACTGTCTGCTGCTGCATCGCCAAAACGACAAACAACCATTCAATCCATTAGGGTCTTTTTCAAACATTCTGGAAATTTCTCCAGTAACCGGTACCGGTTATACGTAACCGATATCGGTTGAATAACCGATACCGGTTCTCCCTAACCGCTACCGGTCACTGTCAATTTTATACACCTTCCCTAAAAACAACCACCTACGACAATAATTTGCTCGTTTATTCGTTTTTATACATATAAACATACCTGGAACCCCTGATTGCCTACCCTGTAACACTTAGCTCACCTGCAACCCTTGTTATCATGTTTTCTTTCTCATATCTACCCACCTACTCTCCCCCATCTTATTCACGAAACATGCAGTGATCAAATCACAAACAAAACAATACCTCTTGGGTTGCAGCAGCTTGAGGTGGCCCTTGTCTTCCCTCATGTCCTTGCCTGCTGAATGCTTCTCCTCGTTCTGCCATGATCACCACCCTTTTCAACTTTGTCTTTACGCCTTGAACCTCGGATCACATTTACTTTCCTTGTCTCTTTTCTCCTTCTCACCCAAATCTCTCATGCAAATACCTGTCTCAGTCGTCAAAAAGCGTCGCGTTCGCGTATTTAACCTCTTGCATGGCTCTAAAATTAAAACTTAAGTTGCCACCTAGCTTTTCTATTTTTAGAAAAGCTCATACCTAAATAACCGGTATCGGTTAGTTAGCGATATCGATCATGAGCTACTGATATCGGTTCCCTAACCGATATCGGTTACACACCTTCCTTTTTGAAACAGGGTTCTTTTCTTCATTTCTCCTCTAAATTTTTGTCGCGCCCGCCTCTTTGCCTGCATAAACAACACAATTTACCACATTTTGTTCATCCACCACACATAGCATTACAATTTCATCAACATCATTTATTTTATAAATACACAAACCATCAACTACAGATACCAAAAAACTATCAATCTATACATCATTTGGATCCAACTCATCAGTTACATATATCACACTGTCACAAAACCACCAATTTATCACATAACCTGACATTCATATATACGCACAAACAAACAAAAACATCAGCATCATCTATCTATCAACATGTCAATTAAACTCATCACACATTCTATATATTACCAGCCATTAACCACATATTTCAACACATTTTAAACACGGCATGTGGATCAAAACATCGTCTCTATATATATACAAATTTTCAAAAATACAATGTGCCCTACATCGGGGCCTCTGTGATCTCATAACATACCAAAGCCGGCACGCGAGGCGCAATCCCTACCAAAAATCTCGGCTCGACTCGCGGGCCGGTCTCTCAGCCAAAAATACTCGGCTCGCGAGGCGGTATCAAATATACAACCCGTACTCGGCTCGCGAGGCGGTATATAATAAATAAATGAATCAATGATGAATAAATGTCGGCACGCGAGGCCTCTATCAATCTGACCGGTTCGCGAGACCGGTGCCGTGTCCTATCAAAACCATGTCGGGGATCTATCGGCTCTCCCCACCCCCTCGGCACCTCTCCCCAGCTGGTCCTGTGGTGCCTCTCGCCTCCTGCCCGTCACGGACACGCCAGCTGTGGCTGCCCCTCCCTGAGATCTCTGGGGCATGCGAGGTCTGCTGCTCTATCTTGTTGCATCGCTTTGATACTCGACTCGGTCTTCATCGAGAATATCCACGATAATAACGGGCCTCTGCTCTAACCTCCATATAACGATCTCGCGCCACTGAAGGAACTGGGGCTGGTCCCCTGGCACCTAACACCAATATCCCACCTGAGCACAGCCTGCTGCTTTGTGGTGCTGGTGGAGAGTCTTTGCTGTGCTGTGTACTGCTTTTTGTGGCCGTGGTGGTATCTATCAGGGGCTGTGTGGTGTCTTCTTCTTCTTTTTGATGCATGCTTTGCTGTGCACACACTTTGCTGCTGCTGCTGTTGTGGGTATGTCTTCTTGGTGGTGGTCTTTGCTGTGCTGTGCACTGAGCTGGGCTAGCTGCCCCTGTAAGACCCCTATCTGTGCTGTGCGTGCCCAGTGACCAATGTATCCTGTGTATTTTTGCCCCGGGGAGCTGATCTCTCTCTGCGATGCTTTGCGGCCAAGTCTGGCTGCGCAGGCGGTACTATCCTCGCTGCTCTCTGCCCAGCCCACCATACCCTGTATGCTCCGTGCACCCGGCATCATCCACACCCTCACCTGCTGGTCTCTCCGCTACCCAGTCTGGATCCCAAGGCTGTGGCGCTGGCAGTGGGGCCTCTACATCATCCCTCCTGTACTGAGGGAAGGGAGGTGGCTCGTCCTGTCGCAGCCCCATCTGCCTGCGTACCCTCTCTAGGGGTATCCGCTCGTACTCTCCCGGCCTCCGTCCTGCTTTATCCGAGAATGTATCTTGGATCGGAGGCACGGTGTCTGTGGGCTCCTCTGCCCGGTGGTGACCTCTGTAGGGGTCTCCATATAATGTCTCTTTTGTTGTAAGGCCCTCTAGCATATGTCTATAGTAGGCCACATCCCGACCTGCAACAATTGCTGCTGGTGGCTGGCCCACGACCCCCACCACCTCACGAAATCCATATCGGTATCAACACAGTGCCAGGCTGCTTTGGGGTAGCCCTCTGGCTGATGCATACGATGTGCTCGTATGCCCAACGATCTGACACAAAATGTAGAACAAATACCAAATCGCCTCCTCGTGATAGCCCCATAACTCCTGTATAATTGCACGGATACTGCTTTGGTGCCCATGCAACAGTGTGCTCCTCCACCATCTCCGGTAGCACCCCCATCGATGCCCGTGGGAGCGGCCTCCCTCGAATCCGGGAGGCGAAGCGGGTGATCCTATCATCATCAACACGGCGGCCGTGTCTCATGTCTGTGTGCGCGGTACATGTCACCATATCGATGCTCGCTGATTATGATATGTAAGAAGCGCGGCTGCATCCCCAAAAACCTGCAGTATGCTATCCATGGCAGTCTCTGAATCTACCTGGAAAACGGCCTCTCCCTCGATCGGTAGCCGCAGGATGCGATACACATCCTCTAATGTGACGGTCATCTCCCGGTCGGCAGATGGAACACATTGGCCGCGGATCCCATCTCTCGATGAGGGCGACCATCAGTGTGATCTCTGTCTATCGCTCTGTACCTCTGGACCCTTGAAGTCCCACCTCGCGCATGATGGCCCAATGCGCCGCGGATATGTGTGGCCTCATCCGACTCAATAGTGGAGCATCTATCACGCATCGTCAGCTGGCGCGTGCTGCAAAAACCAACCCACATTCTTAACCCACTCTTTATTATAACACCTACTTTACCATCTAAACCCCCTTTTGTAACACCCAAAATCTAACCCCACACCTCACCCTTCTCCCCCACCTAAACCCCACCCTAAACCCCACCCCCCCAAGCCCTAAACCCTAAACCACCCCCACCCACCCACCAACCCAAACCCTAAACCCTAAACCCTAAACCCCACCCACCCACCCACCCACCTTCAAACCTAAACCCTAAACCTAAACCCACCCCCACCCGCCACCCACCCACCTTGAAACCTAAACCTAAACTAAACCCCAAACCCACACCCCACCCACCACCCCACCTTCCACCTAAACCCTAAACTAAACCCCCACCCCACCGCCACCCCCAACCCACCTTCAAACCTAAACCCTAAACTCTAAACCCCACCCCAACTGACACCCAACCCACCTTCAACCCAAACCTAAACTCTAAACCCCAACCCTAAACCTTGAAACCTAAACCCTAAACCCCACCCCCACCCCACGCTACCCAACCCACCTTCAAACTTAAACCCTAAACTCTAAACCCAATCCCATCCCAACTCCACCCTCAACCTCCCCCACCGTCTGGCCGATCTGCAACCGATGCGGTGGCCCCAAATCAAACTCACCCTATGCTTTTGCGGCCGATGCTGGTGCTGTTGTTAACCGACATCGGTCAGCTTGTCTCTGCCCCAGACGAACCCCCGCGCGGCCCCCAAAAACCATTTTTCACCTATTTTTACCCATCTACCCACCCAAACACCCCCAAATTTTACACACCTAGCCGCCTTAGCCTATCTAACCTATCTACCCTCTCCCTTTCTCGAATTACCTCCATTTACCCATTATTTCCTCAAAATACCAATTCTACCCAAATCCCAAAAACAACATAACTCAACCAAATCACCAAATTAAAGAGTTTAGAACCTACAGAGTGCGACGACACGTCGTCGTGGTGGGATGAGTGGTGGCGGTCCAGCTGGTCCGGCCTCCGGCTCCTCTGCTGTGCCATGGCTCCAATCACGATCTGCTTTGGGTCCCGGCCAATCACTGCTTGCCTCCTCAACTATTCGGGCCCCCTATCGACTCTCTCACTTGATCAAATAGCTCCACCTCACTCAATACCCCTCCAAATCAACTCTCCACGTCAGACAAGTCAATTTGGATTACAAATAACAAAAGTGACAATGACAGGCCGTATTTTTCTTTTTATAGGTTTTTCGACCTTAACCGATGTCGGTTTCTTTTTGCCCTAGGAAACCGGTATCGGTCCCTTAACCGATATCGGTCATGCAGAATCGACATCGGTTCGATACCCAACTTTCACCCCATTCTTTGCCCTTAGTTACTCCTTGCCTCTTTTTCACCAATATCGCCTCTGTCCACCTTTGCTGCACAACATTTGTTCACTTGTCGGCTGACCTCGGACTCGACCTACCATTTGGCCCGACCCAGAGGCCTCGGCCTACCTTGGCCCGACCCAAGGCCTCGCCTACCAGTTGGCCCGACCAGAGGCCTCGGCCTACCAATTGGCCCGAGGCCTCGACCTACCTGTTGGCCCGACCCAGGCCTCGGCCTACCTGTTGGCCCGGCCAGAGGCCTCGCCCTACCATTTGGCCCGACCCAAGGCCTCGCCCTACCTGTTGGCCCCCCAGGCCTCGCCTACCTGTTGGCCCGACCCAGGCCTCGGCCTACCTGTTGGCCCGACCCAGGCCTCGCCCTACCATTGGCCCGACCCAGGCCTCGGCCTACCACCTGTTGGCCCGAGGCCTCGGCCTACCTGTTGGCCCGACCCGAGGCCTCGCCCTACCAATGGCCTGCCCGACCCGAGGCCTCGCCTACCTGTTGGCCCGACCCAGGCCTCGCCCTACCCGAGGCCTTGGCCCGACCCAGGCCTCGGCCTACCTTGGCCCGACCCAGGCCTCGCCCTACCTGGGCCCGACCCAGGCCTCGCCTACCAATTGGCCCGACCCAGGCCTCGCCCTACCAATTGGCCCGACCCCAGGCCTCGCCTACCTGTTGGCCCGACCCAGGCCTCGCCCTACCAATTTGGCCCGACCCAGGCCTCGCTCTACCGGGTGTAGTCGACCCAGAGCCACCACCCAACAACTTGGCCCGACCCAAGGCGCATCACTTCCATACCATACCCACATCAACGTTTTATTTTATCCATCCATCATGTACCTTGTGTTGATCGAGCTCACTGTTCATGTTTTAGCATGATTAGGGTCCTTGACTTGATCATCGACCGACTTTGCCCAGGACCTGAGGCCGTGGCGTTTATCTCAACCAAACCAACCACTTGAAATGCTTGCCGAACATGCCTAAACGTTCTGTACCTCACATTATATACCACAGGAGCTACTTCCTCTGCCTTGGATACCGGGATTATATCACCCTTGTTTGGATAAACTATCGACCTTTGCCTACTACACACATTCTTTGGTTTGCTTGTCAAATCATGTACCCTCGTCGTACTATTGCATTTCAACATGCGTCTGCTTCCTTGGACCTACCCCACCACTTTACCATCCTCTCTACCACATATACCCTTTATCAACCCTATCCCTGATTTCCCGTTCACTCAATCTGATAGATTTGAGGGGATTACCTATATCTTTAACATGAGAAACCACTTCATATTATTGTCATGCGACTTTTACGAAACAAGCTACGACAATAAGGGGCTAATGTAGACACCAAATTCGTGTCTCACGACCCCTTGTGACCCGCATCCCATTTCACAACCTAACCTCATTACCTAAACCTTACACAATTATTTATTAATTACCTCATAATTGATAAATCCACATCATTACCTACCACCTCACTTGGCCACCTCACCATGACCTAGCCCTAACCTAAACTAACCTAATTAGGACCCATGACTTGGTCTAGACTCACATCCATAACTAATGCCTCCTTACTACTTTTAAGCCGACCTTCTAGCCACTTGACCAAGCCCATGGCCCAGATCCTCGGGAGAAAAGCGGGAAGGTGGGCTATTTTACTAAAAATAGCCTACTTTTTCCTAACCGATGCGGTTCTACTCGACCGCCGCCGTCGGTTACATGCAACCGCCATCGGTTCCACTGTAAATGGGCTTCCCAAGCCATAACAACGGATCGAATTTCATTTTGAGAGATCGGTCAAAGGATTTCGGATCAGCGAGGGCATTGCGAGCGAGGAGCGAGTCCGATCTTCACTTGATCAAGCGAGGCGAGTGAAAATATTAGGCGTGTTTACTGACAAAGAGATCAGCTGGCACCTTCATCAAATCCGATAAGTTACATCTTGCATGTCCTCCATTATAACATTTCTTATGCTTTTGGAATTACAGTCCTCCCAAATCCGTTTACGGATCCATTATCCAACGTACCATTGCCTCTAATTTCATTTTTTTGTTTCTAACCATCCCATTTCCTAAAAAACTATCCAAAAACCAGCCATTACAAACTCCACAACCAGCCCGAGAAGATCCTAGAACCCACGGTATCGGTTATCGATAACCGCGCATCGGTTATAGGTAACGGCATCGGTTCCTTTGATCAAAAACCGGGAAAAACAGCCTTTCCCCTACCCGGTTCAGCCAAGCAATTTAATTGATATTTTACGAGTCTTTTGTGTTAATTCATGTTAGCGAAGCCGACCACCTTCGAAAGGAAGTTTTACATTTCACAGGCCCAAGGCGATTTCCTCATTTATTGTTTAATCAAATCTTGTGGTCTTGTGTTCTTATTTGCGAGTAGTCCTTCCCGGATCCCAATCTCAACCTAGATATAGCTTTCCACCTCCAAATGCATTGTGTTCGTACTTTTGAGGAGGTTATCGAGAAAGGGATTCAGATAGAAAAATCTCTCATTGCCAAGGGCACCCTCAAAACCCAATCTAAAGACAACCAAAGTGTCAAACCAATGGAAAAGCTGAATATCTTTAACAAAAATAAAAATGTGGTGGGAGACGGAATCACTGATTCCAAACGTGTTCAAATGGTCCAAATTGGTCAACCTTTTAAACTGACCAAGGGCCCAATTCAACCACCACCAAAGCGAAGAACATTCACCTCTCTCAATGAACCATTGTCAGTTATACTAAAATAATTGGATGCGGCCCACATGATGACCTATCCTACAATGCAACCATTTGATGACAACGCTCCAAAACCTTCATGGTACAAGGAGCATGAATATTGCGAAATGCATCACGTCAAAGGACATAAGACAAAAAATGTCTGCGGCTTCATCATTATATTCAGACCTCATTGACAATGGGGAGATAGAGGTGGATAACCCAGAAAACACAAACACCTAACGAGAAAATGGGGATATATAAAGAACCATTCCCCAAGCATGATAAGTCGGAAAAGTCAAAGTTGGATCGGGAGAGTCATCCCAAACTTATAAAGCCATGAATTACTTGTACACCAAAAGAGATAACAATCATTATGATTCACTTATTGGATGTATTCACTCTCCTACTAACCGTGTCAATACCATCCGGATCAAGGGAAAGGACTATCTGCAGGTAACAAGGCGTGCCCACCTCATGATTCCGAAACCTTCTCTCATCGACCCCGTAAACCGTAAATATAACCTTTTAGAACAACTTGAAAGATATTCTACTAAGATTTCGATCTTAGATCTTCTCAAGATATCCAATGTGCATAAAGACATTCTATATCAAACTCTTCAGGGGTCGGGAGTGCCTTTAGAAGTTGATCCTGCACACCTTCAAGCCGTGGTGGCAAACATCACACCAAGTGAACATCTTGCTTTCAACCATAGGGAGATCCCTACTGAGAATCCAACACATAATCTTCCCTTATACATTGAGGTAGTTGTCACCCACAGGAAAATCAAATGGGTGCTTGTGGATAATGGATCTAGGTTGAACATTTGCATGCGCTTAAGTTGGTCAAACAATTGGGACATACGAGAGGAAGATCTTGAGTCCCATATTATCACTATCACCGCATACGACAACGCGGAAAGGGAATCAACAGGCACCATCACGCTACCCATGGAGGTGGGTCCCACTTGCCATCATAAAGTTTCATGTCCTAGACTTGGAACTTCCATATAACATGCTTCTAGGCCGACCATGGATTCATGCCATGCAGGCCGTGCCATCAACATTTCATCAATGCATTAAGTTGAAGCATGAGGGACATACGGTTACAATACAAGGAGATTCAGAGCCCTTTTCTCATTGTAGAGCTCTCAATAGCTTTACACGAAAGGGTACATATGCATGTCCCTCCGCAGATATAGTTGTCCCTCTCTAGTCTGAGGCCATGGAATCTCGGGTGGATTCAGATTCTCTTAGTTCTTGCACTCATGGGCGTCTACTTCAACATCTCCATTTGATTCATGGGAGATGAAAATCCTTGAATATGGCTATGGGGAGTATAATGTACAACAAGCGCTCTTGGTTTCAGACCTCTCATTGTCACCCAAGACTAGAGGTCGACCCAACTACCGCTTCAGAAGACCTAGAGAGGAACACACTATTGGGTCGTTCCTACCTGGAGGCTTGTTAGCTGAGGAGAAATTACTTGATCCACCTACAACTTGGGTCCCTGAGGATACTCAGCCATCCTGTTATCAAACCCCAAATATGAAAAATCTAGTAAAATGATGTACTCCATGGGCTACAAAGGCCTAGGATGTGGGAGGAATGAACAAGGACAAAGAGAACCAGTCCCTCTTCCACATTTCAAAATAGAAAGATATGGCATTGGGATTCACCCTTATGGAGCACACCCCAATGATCAAGATGCTACTTGTTCTGAGCATGAGGATAGCTCTGACTATCTAGACAACGATATGGATTCCCATTGTAGCCAATATGAGGATCTAGCCTCCACGAACCTTTTCATGAACAACGTTGTCCTAACCATAACCCCCACTGGAACCAACCCTTGACCTTGTATACCCTTCCCTTGTTGAATGGGACCAACAACGTCACATGCCACTAGATTTATTCAAGAATGATGAGGCTATCAGCAGAATTCATGGGCATAAGGGATACAATTCCCATTGGAGATCACAAGAAAGGTTTCTTTATCGACTTAGATACCTGCGCCTACTTCGATGAGGAGGCTGAACTTCATGGTCAACAAAATTTAAAGAAAAGTGAGGGAAAAAGTTCTAAAGAAAATCCTCAGAAAAAATCAAAGTCCAAGTCACACAATGAAAACCTCTTTGAGGCACTAGGTTGACAAACAAATAAGAAAATCAAAGGACAAACAAAGTGACCACGCCAAGGATGAAAATCTCGTGGAGACATCCTTGGATGAAGATCTCAACCTCCTCCTGATCCTACGCGTATGGAGGACTTATCAAAATTGCTAGTCAAGAAACCATTGATGTCAATATTGGTACAGAAAGAAGATCCCAAGATAGTAAAATTGGGAGCATCACTCTCAGCTAGAGAACAAAAGACATTCACTATGCTTGTTGCGAGAGTTTATTGATGTGTTCGCATGGTCTTACAAAGACATGCCCGGCTTAGATCCGACTTTGGTCATGCACAACCTAGTCATGCACGCAGATGCCAAGCCTATCAAATAAAAGCTCCAAAGATGCACCCAAGAGTGGCCCTGTTGGTTAAAGAAGAGTTGGAAAGATTGCTTGCAGCAGGATTCATCAGGCCAATTGATTATTCTGAATGGATATCAAACATTGTTCTTGTCCAAAAAAACCTATCGGTATCCGAATCTACATGGATTTTAGGGACATCAATAAAGCTTTCCCTAAAGATGATTTTCCACTACCCAACATTGACATGATTGTTGACTCAACAACAGGGTACGAAATGCTATCACTCATGGATGGCTTTTCGGATATAATCAAATTAAGATCACTAAGAAGACCAACACAAAACAACTTTTACGACTCCTTGGGGCACCTTCTACTATCAGGTGATGCCATTTGGCCTTAAGAATGCAGGAGCTACCTATCAATGGGCCATGATAGTAATTTTTCATGATATGATTCATGATATCATGGAGGACTACGTAGATGATATCCTGGGAAAGTCCAAAACAAGAGAGGATCATCCTATCATTTTGTGGCATATCTTTGAATGCCTACGTGAATACAAAGTCGGTCAATCCAAAGAAGTGTGTCTTCGGTGTGCTATCTGGGAAACTATTGGGCTTCATTGTGTCAAGATGAGGTATTGAGGTAGACCTTGCTAAAGTGTCTGCTATCACTGAAATGCCTCCACCTGAGAATATCAAGCAACTACGCAGCTTACAGGGGAAAATTCAAGCCATTCACCACTTCATCTCCCAACTTGCAGATAAATGTCACTCATTCACCCATTTTCTTAAAAAGGACATCACTTTCATCTGGGGACCCGAGCAACAACAAGCCTTTGCTTTGCTTAAATAATACTTGGCTAATCCACTTGTCCTCATGCCTCCCACTCCTGGGAACCACTCTTGCTCTATATTTCCACTACACAATTTTCTATTGGTGTGCTGCTCACCCAATACGACCTTGGTCATAAGGAGAAAGTGGTGTACTATCTGAGTCACACCCTCATCACCTATGAGCTCAATTATCCTCAAATTGAAAAGGCTTGCTTGGCCATTGTTTTTACTTTTCAAAAACTTCGCCATTACCTATTAAATACTAAGACCAAGCTCATATCCAAGGTTGACCCACTCAAGTATTTATTGTCCAAACCCACCCTCACAGGTAGAATGGCTAATTGGATCATTCTACTCAGTGAGTTTGACATAGAATTTTTCCATCAAAAATCGGTTAAAGGACAAGTACTTGCGAGACCAACTAGTGGAAGCACCTTTGCAAAGCACGAACCTTTGAATCTGATCTGCCAGATGCCTCCTTTCTCTACATTGAAGAATCTATCATATGGCAGATACATTTTGATGGATCCTTTACATTTCATGGTTCAGGTGTAGGAGTGGTCCTTATTACTCCTTCTAGCGATCCTATACCGCAGGCTTTTTGCCCTGGCTTCCCTTGCACAAACAACATTGTAGAATATGAAGCACTCATATTACAGGGATGAAGCTAGCCATCAAGTGGAATGTTCATCATGTCAAGGTTGTAGGTGATTCATAATTAATCATCAAACAAGTTAATGATGAATATAAGGTTAAGGATGACAAGCTCATACCTTACAAAAAGTTAGTGGAAACTCTAAAGGAGTATTTTGTGTGCATCACCTTTGAGAAAATCCCAAGAGCACAGAATAGATCGGTAGATGCCATGGCAATGGTGGGGTCTATGCTTTGTATTCCACTAGAGAATAATGATATGCCATTCTTCATAGAAAATCTACGCCAGCCCGCGTATGACATGCCAGAATCTTTCCTGGCTTGTGAGGTTGTTGGTCCCATTCCCATGGTACGAACCCATTTTCACCTATCTTAAGGACAACACATTCCCACCCGATATCTCCCATTCTAAAAGCAAATCCTGATTCACTAGATAGCCCATTACACCCTTTTAGGAGGTACACTTTATCATCATGGCTATGATGGGAATCTATTACGTTGTCTGGATGTGACGAGTCAATCCAGCAATCAAAGAAGTGCACGAAGGGGTGTGTGGAGCACATACAAATGGAATGGTCTTGGCTAAGAAACTGTTGAGAGTAGGTTACTATTGGCCTACCATGGAAACTGATTGTTGCAATTATGTTAGAAAATGTGTGCTTTGCCAAAAGTATGGAAATTTCATTCATGCTCCATCACAACCATTGCAACCTATCACTACCCCATGGCCATTCTCCAAGTGGGGACTTGATTAATAGGAAAACTTACTCCTACCTCATCTGATGGTCATACACATATCATCACAACTACAAAATATTTTACAAAATGGGTGGAGGTTGTCCCTTTAACCTATGTCACAGGAGCACAAATTTCTAAATTTATCATGAATCACATTATTTGTCGATATGGTATTCCCAGCCATTGTTACAGATAATGGGAAGTCATTTAAGAACAAAACTATGAAAGGTCTTTGCCAACGGTTCCAAATCAGGTTAAAATGGTCCACGCCATATTACCCTCAGGGTAATGGACAAGCTGAGGCAACAAACAAGACTTTGGTAAGGATAATGGAGAAGATGGTCAGCAAAACAGGTCAAAACTGGCACCTACAAATCCATCCAGCCCTTTGGGCTTACCGAACATCCATTCACACTCCTACGGGTGTGACACCATATTCCCTAGTGTTCGGGATAAATCTATCATCCCTTTAGAGATCGAACTTCCATCCCTGAGAATTTCTCTTCGGACTATCTGGATAAGGATGAAGATTATCGAGTGGCAAGACTGGCTGAGTTAGAGCTCCTGATGAGAGGCACATTCACACTCTTAATCACCTAAAAGTGTATCAACACAGAGTCTCTAGAAACTACAACAAGAGAATCATCCCTCGTCAGTTTGAGGTTGGTGATTTAGTCATGAAGGAGAACCAGTTCAACACCAGAGCAGAGCGAGAAAAGAAAGGGAAGTTCAACCACATTGGTTGGGACCCTATGTTATAGTTGCCAAGTATGGCACAGGGGCATACAAACTAGCTCACCCCAATGGTGATGAGCTCCGAGCCCATGAATGCCACCATGCATCTTAAGTGGTTCTATGCTTAAACATGGCACAAGGAAGTTAAAAAAAAATCAAAAAAAAAATAAAAAAAATCAAAAAAAAAAAAAAAAAGAGAAAAAAGTCATCCACTAGTGAAAACCACACAATTGTGGCACTTTGACAAGTCCTTGGGTGAAAACCGGTTTCCGCACCCTCGGGAGGATTCGTTGTTCACAAGCATCCTATATCAGAGGGGTAGTTTTCTTTGGCCTAGACCTGGTTCTACCTTTTGAGATTCCTTGTGAGATTCCTCAAGTGCACCCTTCTTTATTCAAGCCTTGATCCGGCTTTTCCTTTTCTTTTTCATCTCGGAGGGGGTATGGTCTTTCTTGCTATTTCCCATCTTACGCTGGGGCAACTCAATGACTTCACCTTCTTGTTCATAAACGTGTGGCTTACTCAGTATATTCCCATCACATAGGGGCCACGCTTTCTTGGTTACCTCACACATAGCTCTGGAAACCATTAGAAAAAACCAAAAAACAATAGAAAATTGTTTCACAAAAACCAAAAACAATAGAAAATTGTTTCACAAAAAACCAAAACAATAGAAAATTGTTTCACAAAAACCTAAAAACAATAGAAAATTGTTTCACAAAACCAAAACAATAGAAAATTGTTTCACAAAAACCTAAACAATAGAAAATTGTTTCACAAAAACCAAAACAATAGAAAATTGTTTCACAAAAAAAACAATTATTGCATTGTTGTCTTGTTTTTTTGCTTTGCTTGTTTTTGTATATTGTTATTTTTGTTTTTCTTTTTTTGGGTTGTTTTTTTGCTTGGGCATACTTTGTTAGGATTCATCTTTTCTTGCTTAGATTAGATTTATTCTTGCTTGTGCATATTGCGGTATGTTTTTGCATGCTAGTGAATCTTGGGAAATCATGATGTAATGTGTTAATTCATTATGTTCTTTCTTAAGCATTTGATTGTGTTTGTTACATGTTAATAAAGCATGGTGAATCATGGTGTATTGTATTATTTCCTGGTGTTCTTTGTTAGCATTTGGTTGTGTTTATTGCATGTGCTCTATTTTTTATCATTCACATCACATTACCATCATTATCATCACATCTAACATCATCTATACATCATATATAAACAAAATGCTAAGTTTTACATCATGCATGTATGCTAAGCTAATCATCACATATCGTATCATCAATGGGGGCAAGAGGGGTTGCGCATGATCAAAAATCTATCCCCCCCACACCAATATCATCATATCATCCCATCCATATACATCAAAATAACACATGAGAAATGCATTTGATATCATCTAAGGATCTATCATCTAACATCCACAACACATGTATACATCAAACATCGAAATCATACATACAACAAACAAAATCAAAATCATAAACATCCATAAGTGCAAAAAAATAAAACATCCAAATCAAAGTCAATAATCATCAAAATATAAGTGCAATCAAAACACACAACGTGCAATGAGAATCAATATATGCCCACTCGTGTCACAACACATCCATAGGTGCTAATCAAACAAAATGCAAACACGCAATGAAAATCAACATAGAGTAATTTCTAAAAGGGTATTTCACATCATAAAATTATCCCACTCATGTCACATGCATCAGACACAAAAACAATAAAGTACATCATCTCATAACCATGTGTATCTGAGCCAAAACAAAGTAATCCTCATATATATACATGTGTGTCAATATACATCTATATCAAAAATGGATACAAATCAGTGCTCTATATCAAAAATGCCTTCAGCTGAGGCGTACAAAGATGCTACATCAAAATGTCTATCTACACATACATACAATGTCCAGATCGGTACTCAATATAATACATCATCGATACACAATGCCATCAAAAAGGGGCATGTATCAGAAAGAATCAAGCCTTCATCATGAGGCATCATCAAAATACATATATACAAGGTGTACATCAAAATCAGCCTTCATAAGAGGCATACATATAAAGAATCTATACAACAAAAATGTGGATCTCAACCATAGCTCTCACCCTCACCGGGCTCCCA
This sequence comes from Taxus wallichiana var. yunnanensis, assembly GCA_018340775.1. NCBI lineage: Eukaryota > Viridiplantae > Streptophyta > Pinopsida > Cupressales > Taxaceae > Taxus > Taxus wallichiana. The sequence goes on from CM031234.1 coordinate 547,105,197, forward strand.
GATCTGTCCTCTAGATGATGGAACACCGGGAGGCCGGGATGGCTGGTCTCGGTCCGGCTACTCTCTGGTAGGGGTTGTCTCACTGATCTAGTAATGGCCTAATCTCCATGATCGAGAGCCTGATGCACTCGACCCTGACAACTGTGGCAGTGCTACTCACTACTCTAGAGGAACCACTCTATAATAAGTAGTCCTTGTAAAATAGGGCCTCACCACCAAGCCTAGTGGCATCACGTATCAAGTCGGCATCTCCGAGGTGAGCGCTACCTGAAGGGTAAGTATCTCACTCACCTATCACTCAGCCCAAGTCTACCTCATCGCCTGTCTAGAGGCAAAGCAACCTCTCGATCTCTCTCTAGTAGTCATAGTCTGCTCATCGCACTCGGCAGGCCTCGGTCCTCTATGCTAGCTAGTAGTGCCTGTGATCATGCATATACATGGTCTCTCTCGTGCAACAACCATCCACACTGTGACTGGGATTGATGAAGAAGGCTCAATATCTGAGCCCCCTATGCCATTGTCTCTCAGATCTGCTCCGCCATGCTACTCTATCATCTCCTGGGCTAGCCTGGGCCCGAGCCTGATCCCACTCTGAAAGTAAGGTAACAATGTGAGCTCGGCCTCATCTCTCTCTACTATGGCAGTCACACACCAGCCTCGAGCCTCATCTCTCTCTATCTCTGGCCACATCTCTCTCAGCTATGGCCTCTATAACTACACACTACTATGGGCTATCTGTGCCACTGGCTGGGAGGTTATGTGTGCCTCAGGGACTGGTCCCTGAGGTGCTCTAGAAGACTATCCCTACTCAAAGACCCTACCTCTGGGTGGCTACACTGATTTGCCTTACTACTGGCCCTGCGCCTCGGTCCCTGTGCCTGTGAGGCACCCTATCCATCATGTGGGATACCATCAAAGGATCCTCTGGGTCTGGCCCTTATGCCACTACCCTCTCACCCTACGCTCTACACCATGCCATATCTCTACAGGTGGGTGAATGCCTACTACCCAAGCCTCCTCGGAATGGTGAGACACCGGGGTAATACTTGTAGCATACCAAGCTACATAGTCAGCTATGGTCCCGGATCTCTCACCTGTCGTAATGGGTCCCATACCTATGGGACCACCTGTGTGAAACTCACCCTAGCTCGGCCACCAGTATACGAGGCCCCATGGTCTACCTCTCTGAATCCCTACGTGTGCATGCCAGATATCTGGCTCTGGGGACCCCCGTACACTTCCTCCAAGCTACGCCACTGCACCTGTCTACTCGATACAACTCCATGATGTAACTATGGCTGCCAATAAGAAAGTGCTCCACCAGCACACGCTGAGCTCTGTGGCATCCTCTAGCCACTGGAAATGCCTGTATGGCCACCAGATGACATCTATCTCTACCAGCTCATCAAACTCCCACCTATATCTGAATAGGCTACCAAGATGGCCACGTACATCCCCACCAGCTACTACCCATGCCATATATGATGGCTCCTCGGGATCTCGAACATGAAAGGGCCCACAGGGCATCCGATCGCAATATGATCCCATGACCATATCTATAATAATGAGGCTGGACCCATGGTCTTCTGACCATGGTATGTAATCAAGTGTAAATCCCAGTATAGGTGGGCCAATATGCACTACCCCCAACAATATCTCTCACCACTATAGATACCATGAACCAATGGTAGTAGTCCTCTCGAAAATGAAGTCCCTGTCTTATCAGTGAGTAGGAACCCACTGATAAGAGCCATGATGTAGAGAGGCCCCGATGCAATGTGGGGTCGAGATGCACTCATGTAATGCTATAGTCATCCCATCATGTGGGATATCATCAACACCAAATAGGGCACTACAAGCTGCTCTAATCAGCCCTACATCGAGTTGTACTCAATCAAGGTGCCCATCATCGGCACGTGAAGAATCCACCATACATCCTCAATAGTCACCATCATCTCTCTCTCCTGTAGGGCTCAAACACTCGACTCTCGCTATGCCATCACTCGCTAAGCAGTCAAAAAGGCCATGATCTAATATGATAGAGGCATCCGAGCCACGGGCCTAGCCCCACCACCTCAAGTAGTATCACCATGGCTCACCGGTCACACGCATACTACCCTCTAGCTCTACAATCCGGGTATGTCACTCCCATGTCTACAAAACTAGTAGTCATCTCTACAAAATAACACGCCACTAATCAGTTCCTAGCATTTCTTCTAAAAATCTATCTCATCTTTTAGGGTTAACCCAAAAATCCTAAAAATTCTTCTAAGTGTCATGTTTTTGACACTTTCCTATCTTTTTTTCACCTGTCTAGGGCACCTGCGCACCCTTTTTGGCATGTGCGCCACATTTTGCAGCACTGCGCTTGCATGCATGTGTGTTTTGCACTGCGCCCTCTTTCGGTGCACTGCGCACCCCTTTTTGGCATGTGCGCCACATTGGGTGCTTGCGCTTGCGCATGTATGCCCTCTGTGTGTGTGCCTCCCTCTTTCTGCCTGCGCCCACTTTTCACATGTGTGCACCCCATTTCCCATGTGTGCATGTGCATGTGTGCACACACATGTGTGCTTGTGTGTGTGTGCATGTGTGTGTGTGTGTGTTTTCTGTGCCAAGCATGCATGTGCATGTGCATGTTTTTTTGCACATGCGCCCCCAAAAAGATGCATGTGCCCCCAAAAAGGTGCCTGCGCCCCTATCCCATGCCTACTGCCTGCCTACATGCAGTGCACGCCAATGCATTTTCCTATGGCTAAAGCTAAATTTAATGCATTAATGACAAAAATTAATGAGCAAGGGTTTTTGATACTCACAAAGGGGCCATCATCCGCATGCCGCTGGTACCCCCGACCGCATCTACGCACCTCAATCGGTCTCATGCGATCACCATGGTTCTCCTCAGTGTCAGAGCCTCACAAGTAAATTTTCTAAACTACTCGGTTAAAATGAATTGGTCATGATGTTTTTACCCCCCTTGGTGGGGTATATTAACCTATTTTTCACCGTCGAGGCCGGGAGGCCCGTTTCGATCACCATTTTCTCCTCTATTCACTGTGGAATAATTATTTTTATTAAATAATTATTTTTCTTATTTTTCACCGTATTGGGGCATTTTTTTTGTCCGATACCCCTTTCTTCTCCCTCGACAATTTTATTTCTCCTGGTGATTTTTATTCTTCTTCACACTCTCGTAAATAATTATTTTTCAAATAATTATTTTTCTTAATTTTTCCACTAAACAAGGACATTATTTGTCATTTGTTTCTCCTTTCTTCCACCTAGGGCACTTTCTGTTGCCCCTAGGCCCTTCACTTTCTTCTTCTACTTTCTTCTACTATTCACCATGGTTTGGAAAGCAAAAACAATAAAAACAATATATATATCAAAATCCAAAAACAAGGCAAAAAAATTTTTTTCAAAAAATCCTAAAAAGTAAAAAACCCTACAAAAATGGTAACTTGCTTATTACGGCTGAAACTTGTGTCTTGCACATGGTATTTTCTCCATATCCTATTGGTTTGTCTCACATCTTCCCGATTAATATGACTCGTGGATCACCGATTCACAACCATTCACAAAGCTAGCTTGCTTGCTTCATGTCTGTACTCTGGGGCACTTTTGTTGCCTGGTGTTGTTTCATTGCACACAAACACTTTTCATGGACCCCATGTCCATTGTCATTTCCCCTTGCATGTATCCTTTCTCGGGGCATCATTTTTAACCCTTTTCATCAATCACAAACTTGTGGATCTCTTCAGCACTAATAACAAAACATTTGTACAACTGTCTTGACCGTTGTTGGGTTGGATATGTGCGTTCGTACTTGTTTTCCCTGTTAAATGAGCTTGTTTCCTTCTCGTATTGCATTGCATTATTGTATGTTGCATGGAGTTGGTATTTTCAGCAATGGACAATTGTTCATAGTATGGCTTTTCATGTCATTCTACCTTTGTCGTATGCTTATATTTTTCATAAGGACCGATGATGTAGTTCCTATGGCAATATGATGACATCAAAATTGTTCCAATAAACAATGGCTAGAGGCTAAGCTCTTCTCTCCCCTCCTCCATATTTCTTCTACATCACTTCCCTTTCACCCCTAATTTTCTCTCTCACCGGGGCATCCTACCTCTTCCCCATTCTTCTTCTATCTCTCACCTTTTTTTCGATCGTCGATCGACTTCTTTCATCACCCCATCAACACTCGAGGGGGCATCTCTCCCTCCTACTAATTTTTCTTCTATCCCTTCAAAATTTTCTTCCATCTACTATCTTTGAAGTGGCATCACTTACGCCACCCCAAAGAGGGGCAAATGTAGACACCTATAATTACGCCCGAGCAATTTAAATACTTAAATTGTGCTAATTATCTCCTTTCCCACAAATTGATGACATATTGTCAATAGCGCTCATCTTCTCTTCCATTGTCATTAATTGATTACATTACGCTAATTAATTAAGTCACCTATCCAACACATACCCTAATTAATGACCCTTCATTAATCAACACCTTCTATCTAGTCTAATTAATTATTATTAATTAATTAGCCTCCTTCTCATTAAATCAATAAATCACTATTTAATTGGTTTAATTCCCTTCTAATGGTCCAAATCACACTAATATCCATCTAAAAGCTTATAAAAGCTTGCACATGTATTAATTAATCATCTTGATTAATTAATACACCCCCTTTATCCACATGAGCCACTTGAGGACAAACTAAACCTCCTAAAGTTAACTCAACCCCATCTAAACCCCCTTATCCATAACTAACTCTACATCTCCATTAGTCCCACATTCATGAGGATGTGTTGAATCCTTTATCCTTTGGGCTATATAAACAACCCTCCCTCTACTTCTACACTTACACCTAAATCTCTCAAGAGACAAAAGTAAGCACATAGTTTCATACTAATAGCCTTTTGTCATTCTTGAGCCCTCCATCCTCCATTCTTGAAGAGCTAAGCCTCACACCCAAGCATCCATTGAAGGATCAAAGCAAGAAAATATGATTTGATTGCCATTTGGACTACTTAGGTCCATTTTAAATGTTTAATTAGGCAATTAAGGGGAATAGAGTTCATTAATTTACATTATGTTTTGATTAATTCAAAGTTATTAATGTTAAGGGTAGGACTTGCTCATTTCTTCATCATGATGGTGAGGTTTTCAAGACATAACTCATGACCATGATCTTCTTTTACTAACAACAAATAATGAAATCTTTTGCTAAAGTCCCACTTTGAGTCATTGCATATCATGTTTACCTCAAATGATTTCTTCCACTTAGAGGACCAACCAAAATCTTCCTTGCATCATGAAATGCTCAAGTAAGTTATGCCACTTAGAAATTATAGTCTTACATCAAGAAAGAATCCCTACGCTAAACTCATCATTGGAAGATGAATTTTTCCTCGCCTCAACTCTCTCTCGATCACCTCTTGATTTCTTCTTTCAAAAAAATGTGTCCCAACGTACTTTCCTTTGTCCTCAAAACATACTTCATTATCCTTTAAAGAAATTCCATGCTCAACATACATCAATATCTTCCACCTATAATCAAGTGATATTTTTCCCCATATTACCCTTCTTTGATACATCATCCTTCATACCATTCCTTCCATTCTTTTCTACCAAAAGCCAAGTTTCCATCCTCGCCTTTGTTCATCCTTATCTCCTCATGAGACCTGGCATCCTCACTTTCACCTAGTCCCAAAGGTGTCCCATTTTAGTTTACTCTTATGTTCATCTTCTCAAATTCACCCACATTTCTACTTGCTTGTTCACCAGAATTCTTAACATTCCTCTCTATCGGATTATTTCATCATCATCTTCTAATACTTGAGCTAATAATCATGGGGAGAGGGTATTTCCCTAAAATCACCAATCCTCATTCTAGATTTCTGAAGTCCTCATCCGCCTCCAGATCTCACCATTCTTTTCCCTTTATTCCTTCCTTCCTTCCTTAGCAATCCATGTTTAATGGGCTTTCTCTAACATGATCCTCCTTTGGCTGTATTTCTTTCCAATTTGTATTACCTTTATCCTTTTCTTATATTTTTTCTCTCACCCTTCCTCAAGGGTATTGATCCTAGGACTTACCCTAACGAATGAAATGTTGCATTTCTTCTAAAAAAGCCTTGCTCTTTTCTATCCTATTCTTTTCCCCACATCAACATCCCTCTTCAAAAAAATTCTTCCCCTTATCTTTCATCTTCCATTTTCCTCTTTATCATTTATTGGATTCATCATACATCCTTTATTCATTTTCTTATAATCTCATCCTTTATTTCATGCATCTTTGGGAAAATTTAGACTTCATATATCTCATCATGTGTTTCTATTTACATATCCTCAAACTCACTTTCCACTTATTATCCCCTTTTATTCCCTTTTCTACATCCATCTTTTATCCATCTCTTCTCTCCCACCCATCTTATTTCACCTCTCTCTGAAGATTTTCACTTCCTTCCTTTACATCATCAAAGTTTCCTCCTTACTCCCCAGAAAGATAACAAATTCTGTCTCATTGAGCATTGCCTGTATTTTTATCATCCCACCCTCCACATGCATCTCCATATGGTGATTCCATTTCTTTCTTGGGAAATTAGGGTGAGGAATGACATGGTTCCTTCCAATCATATCCATGTATCATCGTTTCTATCTTCCTTTCCTCTCCCCTAATTTAAATAGAAATTTCTTCAACCACTTCTCCTTTCTCTACCACCCCTACCTTTTCAACCTTCTACTATTTATCTTCTTTCTAACTTTTTTCACACTTTCCTCACCCATCATAGTTTCTTTTTTTTCCTCCGTTCTAATTCCTTATTTCATCCTTTTTCAATTTTTCAAGAATTTTAGGGCCTCACTCCCACCTCTAGTCTTCTCCTTCTATTTATCCTTCCCCCGAAATTTGATTTTCTGAACCTTATCATTTCTTTCACACTACATCCAACTCTATTATCTAGTTGAATAGCTTCCATCATTTCCACATTTCCATTTCATAACTTCAGATCTACTGAAACATTTTCTTTGTTTTCTCCTATATCTCTCATCATGATCATGTTCTTCCCCTATCATCCCTCTCTCTTCATATTATTTTGCTTTAGGGTCATATTCCTTTTTTTTTTCCTCCCTCTATCTTGTTTACTCTTCACCTTTCTTCACTTTTCTCATAATCAACCCCCAATCCTATCCATTCCCTTTCCTATTTCCCATTTCATCTTCACCTCCACACCTAGCATTCAAGGTTCCTATTAAATCCTTTCTCCATTTACAGGTGGGATAATTCAAGTCTCTTCCACTCATTATCATGGTCTTCTCCACATAATTTATCTCTCCTCTTTCGATAAAGCTAACAAATTCCATTCTCATCCTTGAGCCTCTCTTAACCAAAGGAATCATCACATTGTCCATGGAATCACATCTTCTCATACATTTTTGTCTAGGTTACCATGAAATCCAGCCACTTTTGCACCACCTTACATTATCTATGCACTCAACAAACATTCACTATACTTTTAGCTTAAGAAAAGTCAGATTGAATTCTTCCCCATCTTGTCTACTTTGGGTGAAGTGCCACTACTTTTATAGACACCCCATTTCACATCTATCCTAAATCATTAATTCACCTTCTCATTTCACATCTAAATCACTTCCCGAATTAATCAATATAATTTGATTAATTATCCATTTCAAAATCTAAAAATAACTTCAATCCTCACCACATATCATTATTCTTATGTTTTTCTATTGAATTAAAAATTCAAATTCAAATCCTCACCCACCATTCGTGGTCCCCACTCACATAAAATCCTCCACTTATGAATTAAAAATATAATTCAAATCCTCACCCATTCTTCGTGGTCCCCACTCACCTAATATTGCCCACATTTTCAAACCATGATTACTTAAATTAATCTAAGTTAATCACTCCCCCCACATTTTCAAACCATGATTATAAATACAACCTTACCCCCTCCCCTCTAAAGACACGGAGAATAAGCTTGCATGCCATATCTAAGTTCTTGCATCCTTTGAGCAAAGAACATCTTTTTGCCTCGTCCTAATGTCAAAATAGCCTCATAATCCTTTTTCCCATCCAGTGCAAAGTAAGAGGATCATTGTTGCAGGAAGGCCTTGCTCCATCTTAAAGAAAAGCACCTACATATCACAAAATTAGGGCTCAATCAAAGTTTCTAGCCCATTCCGAGGTTTCCTACGGAACGCGAAGGAGGAGGTACGATTATTGTTATTTTACTTCCTTGTTAGTAGTGTATTTTTCCTAGCTTACATTTTGGCACGCCCGGTTACTTTCGATCTGTTACCATTAATTTTTCAATTAGTGGTTTTATCTGTTATTTGTTTATTATTATTCATAATTATTTCCTTTTCTGTTCCTTATGGTCTTCTTTGGTTAACCTTCACACTTTGGGTAGTGTTTTTGTTGTGTGGTGTCTTGTGGTGTATCTGCAGGTTATAGCAACAATGAAACTTTGAAGCTCATCCTGTCTTTGATCTCCTCGGTGCTTGGTGTTTAGTTCCCAGTTTTGATTTTACTATTTACTCGTCCTCTGTAGAAACACATGAACTATCCATTAGTTTATCATCTTATCGTATGGACAACCAATCTGAAAATGCATTTCTTTATTTATTTTTGCTAAAAATAATTGCTTTGCTAGGGAAGTTAATCATTTTTTTCTTTTTTATTTTAATCAATCATTTTGTGATCTAACTCTTTCTTTCTGCTTATTGTTCTTTTTAATCTTCTTGTCAAAATTTTAGCTTCTCGGGTTAAGTATAAAGTCGTTTAAAATTAAAAAAACCAACTCCGAGGATGTTTTTCTCACGTTTAAAATTTTCATTCAAAGCGTTCTCGTAGCCCATCTTCCTAAGCCATAAATTTTGCTCCCGAACTCGGAATGACTTCATTTTTTTAATGGAAAGGTATTGAAAAGATATATGCAATGAAAAAATAATTTTTAGATTTAGACTTACAGAAAAATTTTGGTTTCATTTCTTCTAACACCTATCTTTTTAACAAAAAACAACAAAATTATAGTTTTTTTTTTTTTTTTTTTTTTTATTAAATTTATTTCACATAACAACCTCACACGTATGCTCTTTCCTCGCACTTCAAAAGTGATCTTGGAAATCAGAAACGTGAGGCCACTCGGAGCTCTGCGACAACAATTTTTTTACTTTTTTTTAATTTTTTGCCTTACATTTCAATTTTCTACGACAACACTTCTAAGTAACGTTTTCACCCTCTTCTTTCATCGCTTTTCTTTTTTGTGAAAATAATCATTATCACTATTTTGCAATCATGATTAATTACAATAATTATTAACATTTAAAAAAACTATTCCAATCAGATCTGCGTATGCTCTTTTAATTTGCGCCTTTGAGCGATCTGGAAAATCGAAACGGCTACAATTTTTAGTTTCTTGTTCTAACATCACAGATCCTCTAGCTTTGTTTTCCAACTTTTATTTTAATAATTATTTTCCTTTGTCATATTCTTAATATTTATTTAGTCGTTGGTTGTGTATGCTCTTTTCCTCGCGCTTTGAGCAACCGCAAATCAAAAACAACCACGATCACTTTTCTAACATTTCATTTGTAGGATAACTACTAATTTGTTTTCAGAACCGCGTCTTTGAATATTGTCAAAAACAAAAACAAAACAAAAACAACAAAAATCCCGCAAAAATACCACCATTCAAAGATAACTACTGAAACCAAAAAAAAAAAGTATGCTCAGGTACGCAATTATTTTCTGCTAGTGATTTATTTCAAGTTGGAAAGAACCATGCGTTTAATCACTTTATCATATTGTTTTTGCACGTAGACGAGGTGGATTTCATCACCACCGCAGCTACACCGTGTGACGTGGACTTGACTACCATGCACTAACAAAAAGATTTGCATCTGCATTACACTTTTTTGAGACCTAGTCTCATCACAAGAAATTCGTATTTACCTCGCTGCCGCTCTTCACTTATAGGTAATGTTGTCGCGGCTAAATGTGAGTCACGCCTAAATAGGGCCGTAATAACGAAGCTCGAGTATCGTCCCCTGTAAATCTTCGGGAGTTATAAGGACACCATACACATTCATCCCTCCATCACCTTCCACCTTTTCACAAAACATGTTCTAGACGTGGTGATTCACTCCGAAACAGGCAAGTAAGAATTGGTGAGTCTCCTCCAGTGGTCTAAGGGTTCCCCTCGCACTCAATTTTGTCCTCATACGTAATTAGGTATATCAGACTAGGGTATATCGAAGGACACATCTTCTTGGAATAATAAGAGTCTCGTATCCACCATTTCACAACATGTATGATTTCATGAAACAATAGTCATTCCTCAAGAAGTTACCTCATAAGCCAAAACAATTGAATCCACATGATTGCTTGCTTGCTTGAAAAAAATAGTTTAGCATTATTTTATCATAAAACTTGGTTGATATCAATGTGTTCATTGTAAAAGTTCAAACCCTAGTTGTGTTCCACAAAAATCATTTCTCGACCAATTCAATACCAAGCGAAAACATCCAAACAATCCAACAACACAGACTCAAAACATCACACCAATTTCATTAGCTCACTTTAGCCAATAATACATCTGCACATAGCTTGTCTTTAGCTATATCCACAGATATTTGAGTGACTCATGTTTCACTCCTTATCTCATCAATTGTCGTAACATTCTTTCTAGCTTGTTTCAAAGCTATATCAAAATGCCATTGGGTGACTTGTTTGATTTCACTCATTATTTCATCACTCGCCGAGTTTAACAAAATCCCATCCGACACAAATCCCTTCAAAACTCATTTTGAGTTCACAACTGTGTTGAGTCACTTGTTTGAGTTACTCTTCCTATCAAAAATCCAGAGCTTGTTAAAGCCAAACCAATCAACATATTCATCATAGCTTGTTTGAGCTACATCCCACTTGTATTGAGTACCTTGTTTGAGTGTACTCCTTACATTTTCGTCTGCTAAGCTTGTTTAATCCAAACCAATCAACATATTCGTCATAGCTTGTTTAAGTTATATCCCACTTGTATCCCGAGTAGCTTGTTTGAGCTTACTCCTTATAGCCTTGTTAAAACTTGATTGAGCGAAAACAAAGATCATAATCAATAGGTTGAGTTCTTCATCGCACATTTCTTCATTCTCCCTCTCTTTCAAACATGATGAATTCACTAAAATTTCACGCAATGAGCTATTAGAACAAATTAATAAGATGAAAACACAACTCTCTCATATGGCTACCCAAATCAGTGAACGATCACCCAAAAAGCCAATCATACAACCTAACGAAGACATCACTTCACGTAAAGTCGAACGTCAATTTACGCCCCTTGGAGAAACTCTCTCTAGTGTTTTTCATCAACTAAAAGAGGCTAAACTGATAAGATATCCAATTACAAAACCCTTTATCGAAGGGGAATCTAAGCCATGTTGGTACAAACCTAACACATACTGTGATTTTCATCGCATTGATGGTCATTACACAGATAAATGTGTGTGATTTAAGAATTACGTCTAAGACTTAATTGACGACGATGTCATCTCTGTAGAGCTTGATGAAATGCTATTGCAACCAATGACACATCCAATACCACAACTTTCAATGAAGAGCTGACTATTGTCGAAACTCCTATATATACTGAAATTCCACGAGATCATGACGACAACAGTCAAGACTCTCTAATTCCAAACAAATCCATATCTTCTTCAAATTTCCTTCCATTAGTTCAAACATACATCAACTCAGGTTTCGACAACAACATTCTTCCAACATCTACTCGAGCACTTGAACTTATTTCAAGACACTCTTTCAACCCAAACATACATTGAACTTGTTTTAGGACAACAACATTCTTCCAACATCTACTGAAAGCACTTGAACTTATTTCAAGACACTCTTTCAAATGTAAACATACATTGAACCTGCTTTTGACAACAACATTCTCGCAATATCTACCTGAACACTTGAACTTATTTCGAGACTTTTCAACCCAACATACATTGAACCATGCTTTGACAACATTCTTTCAACATCTACCGAGCACTTAAACTTATTTCAAGACACTCTTTCAACCCAAACATACATTGAACTTGTTTTGGACAACAACATTCTTCCCACATCTACTGAGCACTTGAACTTATTTCAAGACTCTCTTTCAGCCCAAACATATATTGAACCTATTTTAGGCACAACATTCTTCCAACATCTAACAAGACCTTGATCCCATTTCAAGAATCCCTTTCAAACCTTGATATTACTTTAGACACTACAGACGAGGTTCCATCAACAGGTATCATTAAGTTTGATTCTATTCTTCCAATATTGGCTCTTATGCCTAATATCTCTAGCCTTTTTGTCGCAAAAACACAACCACATCGAAGTTTGGACACTTGCATACAATGCAACCCATCGTGTCCATCATGCTTTCAACTATCGATCTTGCAGCATCTCATCACTAATTAGTCTCACCTCGCTGAAGACTTCTACGTGGCATCTATTCTACGAGGTACTTATACCCGTAAATATCTTTACACAATATTTCCATCTTTAATTGTGGAATCTATCCTCAAAACAATCAATTAATAGACAAATAGAAGCAAAAACCAAATAACACAAACCATCATTATTAACACACACGGAAGCTATCGCTTAACCAAATATATCCCACTCTTTGGGCTTACCACACATCTTATCACACACCTACTAGAGCCACTCCCCTTCTCCTTTTCAATGGTCAAAGCTATTTTACATGTCAAGGTCGAACTTCCATCCTTCATAATATCCTTCAAAGATGTAATCAATCAAGATTATTATCGACACTCACGCCTTTAATGAACTCTCGAGATTCTCGATGAAAAACAACTTAATGCCCTAGATCATCTTCCATTCTATCAAAATCATCTATGGCATAAACTACCATAAAAAATTAAAACCTATAAAATTTAAGGTCAATGATTTCATTCTCAAAGAAAATCAAAATAATACACCCAAAGAACGAGACAAACAAGAATAATTTTGGGTTTGGAGCTTATAAATTGGCCATTGACATAGGCCAAGTCCTTGAAAAACCCATGAATACATTCCATTCAAAGAAATTCTATTCTCAAAGCACTTTCTATTCCAGAAACAACAACGTGTACATTGCTCCTTCGCTCTTACTTATCTCCGAATAATTCAAATTTATTCATTTCCATTGCATACATTTCCATTATCAAAATCACATCTTCATATTTATCATCAAGTAATCGAGACAAGTGCTAATATAACCTATTAATTTTTTTATAGAGCATCATACTTCTTCCATTTTCAATCGCTTCCTTTATGGTCATACCTAAAAGCTTTCATCGATGGTAATATATTCCCTTCAAATACATTCTCTCTTTCATAACAAAGCTCTAAACTTCAAGTATCTTGCTTGCTTCGCCCATCTCGCCTCGTGTACAACCTCGCGTCCTACTTAGTCGTGGGTGGGCTGAGATTGGGGTGTGACGTTTCTTCCAAATACAAGCACTATTGTAAAAATCCATCAATTCAATAACTTATGAATAATACACTTGCGCACATCTTTCGCCCTTCTATAGTTCTTGTGTGTTGATCCCACACAGCCTTACTTCCAAAAAGTGCTGAGACTTGGAATGGAGGAAGGTGCCCTACTGCTGCTCACGTCTGCTGGGTGAAAACCCTGCGCTCTTACAAGTGGCATGGGGCAAAAGCGTAGAGGGTCATTCTCATACAAGCATAAAAATATTGCAAAATATCGCAAATAAAATAAAAACAAAATAAAATAAAACAAAAAAAGACAAAAGGGAATTGTTCGCCATTTTACTCTTTCAGGATGAGCCTTTGTTCTCTACAAGTAAGCACAAGTGGGCAAGGCATAGGGAGTCATTTCAAAATAATGGATCTGGGCATCGTGAAGCTTCATAAATTATAGAATCTCAAACATATAATGCTTTACATGCCTAAGTGAAGAGAGAACTATCCCTTAACCTCATTTACCTTACAATCAAGCGTGCCATGGATAACTTTGTCTCTGAAGACACGTGACTCATGTAAGTGAAAGCCATTTTGAATGAAATCGTCTAGCATCAAGCATGAAGAATGGAGTCACAATTTCCTCAAAGTGGTTTATGAAAGCATTATAGTCTCGGTATATTCATTGATCTACCTCGTTCCTTTTGATGGCGCGATGAGCCTTCATAATCTTACTAGATCGTAGGCAAGCCGGCAACGAGTTTGAGTTCTTTTCATCTTATCTTCACCACGCTAATGCGAGCCACAATGGAAAGAAATGCGCCTCTAGAAAGAAGGTTGTTACATAACACGACATATGGATAATATCCCTGCTTATCTTCTTCATCAACAATAAGTCGTTTACTTATTCCATAAACTTCCAATCGAAAATCAATGAAAATCTTGTCTTTTCGAAAATCAAGGAATATTAAATCTTAAAAACAGAAGAAAGCGCTCAGAAATCCAAAAATATTTGAAAACGCCAGTCATCCAAAAACAATAGCAATCTAAAATCTCAATTTGGAAAGAATTGTCAAACCCAAATATCTATTAGGAACAATTTCCAGCCATAGAATCAAGGAACAGAACATTACATGAATCAACTAAAGATAAAAATGCTGGTACCTAAAATCTAAATAAATTCTTGAAAATCGTCAAAAATAAAACACACATTTGAAAATCGCTGCAGGATAAAACAATAAAGTAAATATTTGTACTTCTATATCGACATTCGCTTCCTTCACTTGTAAAAATATTAAAGCAATCCGTGCAACAATTTTACATATACATTACATTCTAATCATTCAAACGACCTGCTGACTACTCTCATTTCAAACATCATCAAAATTTAAACGTCCATTTGACAATCGTAGCTCACAATCTAGTAAGCACATTAGACAAGCATGCAGATACTATGTATAATAATCAAAAAGTTCTAATCCCTTCCTAGTTCCACAATCGCGGGCAAAATAACAAAACTTCAAGACAACTAACAGACTTAACACTTGTCAACTATGCACCAACTTAATGATACATATCACTCTTTCGACCCAGAATTTTCAAGGTACACACTTTCTATCTGCTTTACGCTCGCAATCCAGCTCATTGCTTTTGTTTGAGTAACAATGCACGCAATGCCTGTACTATCTGCTTGCATTCGCCAGACATCAAATACTCATGCGGTGAACTGTAGATAGTGTTATCCTGCGGGTCACTAATGTAGTCGTATTATTCATGCTATTAAGATGTCTTAATTGGTACACTTTCCAGTTATTGGATATATTGCCAGGGCATTTTGATTTATCGTATCCTCCAGTGTCACTTCTAATAAGGTCTTAGCGTTTCATATTGCATGTCATACTCGGGCATTGTTATTATCTGATGGCATCCGAAAACTTCACTGCTTTCCATGCTGTGATATGCTCTGGCGCAAATGCCCTCCAAACGCTGATGGCCCTTCAGTCTATAAGTTCTTATTACGAGAGCTAGGGTTTAGGATCCTTCTGTCATCAAACGATCACCTTTTATATCACTTTGGGTCTTGCACAGTTATGAAGTCTGGTTAAATTAAGATGTTGTCACGTGATGGTTTCATTCTATCTACATTATTGCTCTAACATCCGGATGGTACTTCGAACCACATCAAAGATCACCTATACGGAGTGCATTCTTCCTAATTATGGTATCCTACGTTAAGAGATAACACAAGATGATTGAAGGAGTGAAACCTGGACTTGCACGATCTTAGTAAGGTTTAGCATTCACCATCGGGGCATTTTCTCCCCAAATATATCACATCATAGTATGTCCGATTTCATTCATTCCATCACACACATTCTGTCATTTACTCACCGCCTGGCTATATCCATATGACCTATTACCCGCCATTCGCCCCTCCACATCAGGTGGATTCTTGTCCTTTCACACATTTTACAAAACCTGCTGACAATCTTAACTTTCTATGATGGAAGTTCCTAGAGGTGCTTACCTGACTCCCCTAAGATTTCCCCCTACCAGAAAGCTCATTCTCACCACTCGCCTTTCATCACACCCATCACCACGAAACATATCTCCACCTCCTCGCTCTTCTTTTTCATTCATGGATCATTATTGATCACCAGGCGGCAGGCCCTTGGAGCCATGATTCTCCTGCTAGCTGTTCTTCCATTACATAGATTTTCTTCATGTACTATTCACGTTTTACACTCCTAACAAACGTCCTTCCTTTTTTATTAAGATCACCAACATTTAAGATCATAGTGCCACGTGTGCAATACCACTCACTCTTCTGCATCTAAGCTTCCCAAATCTAGCGCCTACTAAAAAAACATGGTCATTTTACTTTGACACGCTTTTCGTAAATGGAATGTACTCTTGTGGGTTCATCCTTCTGCTCATTTTGTCATTCTGCTATTCCCACGGGCAAGCTCTAACACATCTGCTTCCAATTTTTCTGAGTTGGAGATTATTGATGCTAATCATGTCCACTGCACGGAAATCAGCTAATTCTTACTTCTAAGACTTACTTAGTGTTTCGACATCGCCCTGGGCTTCTCTCTCTGCTTATCCCATTACTATATATCTCTCATCTTATTTCTCCCATCTCGTTTCCACTGCATCCACATTCACCCTACCATTCCTGCCCTTGTCCTGAATATATTTTTGGTCTTCGTGAAATCATCCTTACCGGTCAGGATGACCCCACGAACGTCCTCTCCTCCGCTAGTGAAAGATATTACTTCTAAGACATTCATCAAGCTGAGCATGGCAGTCTTACACTTCATGAGTCAATCTCTCACTAGTCAGTCCATATTTTCTTTCTATCTCTATCATCTACAATCTTTTAGCCACCTTACTGATCACCTTCCATCATCGCAATTGGGCATTTCCTACTTCATTTTATCCATGTCACCTAAGACCTTATTTCCATGCGAGGATCTTTCTAAGAGATGATCTCCTTCTTTTGCTCTTCCCTATCGCTACACACAACGGTCACTTTTGCATCCTGGCTTTTGGACTCATTAGTATTCTAAGTTCATTTCACATCTCTTGCGTCTTATTCGATACAAATAATAATCGCTGACTATTTGAGCATCTCACAGTTTGGTTGTCACATGGAAATCTTACTTGAACCAACAATCATTAGGACTTCATTATCGTCCTCCCTAACAGGTCTTCACTAAAAATCATAATCTGAAATTCTCATCCTCATTGTTCCATCTTCTCATCTTCGCTTTTGACACCGTATTGGTTCAAATGCCACCAGGCTTTTCATCATCACGCTCTTTTTACTACAGACTCCTACATCATACATTCCATCTGACTTTCATCACATACATCACATTCTCTTTTCCCCCATTTTCCTCTCTTCTTGATCCATACATCTCATACATGCCCTTACCTGCTCTTCTGTCTTCATGAATCGTTGTTCATCCTCATTACTTTCATCTCATGACTCGCATCCTCTCCTGCCATAGAAACCATCTGCATCTTCATCTTTTCACTTCGCCTAAATTACGCTCATTTTCCTACTGCATCCATTCATGCTGTACAACTCTTTAACGTATTATTATCATCATCTAGTGGTCTTTCCCCGAGCTAATAATCATTTTCTTCTAGTTTAAATCAATATTTCGACCATGCAGGGATTTTGACTACATTCACCCATCGATTCTATTCCTCCTTCATTCTGGAATCTCCTTCTAACCCCACTATCCAGAAACTCATTGGTCATAAGGGTTTCCTAACGCCTCTCTGTTAGCGCACCCTTCCTCACTACCTCTGCTTTCAGTGCTTTTCTCCCTTTTTTCTCAAATCTGCAAAACCATCCCAAACCACTCATTGATAGCATGGACCTTCTTTCCTACACATCCTTTGTAGCATTCACCACCGCTTCCTTCTGGAGTCCCCATTTTTTTCTCTTTACTGATGATTTGAACCTCCATCCCACCCTTTCTGTCGCTGTTACCCATCTCTCCATCTGTCTCTTCCTTTGCACTCTTCAATTATCTTTACCATCTTCATATCATAATACATCCTTTTTCCTATTTTCATCATCCTAGTATCCTATATTTATGCATCTCCTTGCATCTTTTATATAATCATATGTCATTCCTCCTATCTTTCTTCTTTGAACATTCCTTATATCAGTATTCATATACTACTACTACCCTCTCTTTCCGTATTCCCCTTCCCCCTTTCTACATCATTTTATATTGTTATCCTCTTCTTCTCCCCACCCTCGCTATTATTTCCATGTCCATTCTCAGACGTGTTTCTTTCCCTGTTTTTCCATCATATTTCTCATTACTTCCCATTGACTAACCTGCTGTTTAGCGTTGTTCCGTTTTTTTATCATACTACCCTCCATATGCATCTCCATACGGCTCCTGTGTCCATATTCTTTGCTCTATGGTATTCTACATATATGACACGATTCCTTCCAATCTTCTCCTTGTATTCATTCTATCTTCCTTTCCTCTCCCCTAATTTTCACGTTTCAATGCTATATATACATCATATCCTTTTCTCTACCAATTCCTACACTTTATGTTCATTCCCTCAGATGTCGCTTCTTCTTCCTTATGTCTCCTCTTTTCACACTTTCCTCGCCCTCATAATTTCTTTTTTCTCCGTTATACTACTTCTTCTGCTGTCCTCTTCCATTTTTCTCCATTTCACCCCTTACTCTCACCTCTATTTTCTCCTCGTTATTTATCCTTCGCTGCTTTTGCTTTTTTTCACTATCTACACATCCCTCTTTACTATCATGTCGTGTGTTTCCTTCATTTTGCACATCTCTATTTCATCCCTTCACCCTCTACTCTATCATTTTCCTATTTTTTCCTTTGTTTTTTTCTTCATCCTCACCTTCTCTCCCCTATCATCCCCAATTTCACATCTATCCTAAATCAATTAATTCCCTTCCTCATTTCCCACAAAATATTCCTAATTAATCAAATATAATTTGATTAATTATCCATTTCAAAATCCAAAAACCTAATCCTCATCACATGTCATTATTCTCCATTGTTTTTCCACTATCAATTAAAATTCAAATTCAACAATCCTCACCCACCCTTCGTGGGTCCCCACTCACCTAAAATCCTCCACTTATGAATTAAAAATACATCCAAATCTTCACCCATTCTTCATGGCCCCCACTCATCTAATCTCCACCTAATCTTGCCCACATTTTCAAACCATCCACCTAATCTTGCCCATTAAACCACCCACTTAAATTAATCTAAGCTAATCACTCCTCAAAGTTATAAATACAACCTTACCCCTCCCTCTAAACACACGCTGAGAATAAGCTTTCATGCCATATCTAAGTTCTTGAGCACACAAAATTGAACGAAGTACAAC